>JARQOD010000004.1:321396104-321476689 GCA_033576555.1 Oophaga sylvatica
ATGAGGCCATCATACACTGGAGCATCATCCATGGGGCCCATCATACCCTCGAGCATTATAAATGGGGTCCATCATACACTGGATCATCATACATGGGGCCCATTATACACTGGAGCATTATAAATGGGGCCCATTATATATGGAGCATTATATAGGCCCATCATACACTGGAGCATCATCCATGGGGCCCATCATATACTGGAGCATCATATGAGGCCCATTATATATGGAACATTATATAGGCTCATCATACACCGGAGCATCATGCATGGGGCCCATCATATAGTGGAGCATTATAAATGTGGCACATCATACACTGGAGCATTATAAATGGGGCCCATTATATATAGAATCATAGAATGATTAGAATGATTAGAGTTGGAAGGTACCTCTTGGGCCATCTGGTCCAACCTCCTGCTCAAAGCAGGATTCTCTAAATCATTCCAGACAGATGTCTGTCCAGCCTCTGTTTGAAGACTTCCATTGAAGGAGAACTCACCACCTCTCGTGGCAGCCAGTTCCACTCATTGATCACCCTAACTGTCAAAAAAATTTTTCTAATATCTAATCTGTGTCTCCTCCCATTCAATTTCATCCCATTGCTTCTAGTCTTTCCTTGTGCAAATAAGAATAAAGATGATCCTTCTACAATGTGACAGCCCTTGAGATATTTGTAGACAGCTATTATGTCTCCTCTCAGTCTTCTTTTTTGCAAGCTAAACAGTTATGAATCCACCTAACAGTTGCCTTGTCCATTCCATACTTAGTCATTTTTTCAATAAGGATTGTGTGAGATACTTTGTCAAATGCTTTGCTGAAGTCAAGATATACTACAGCATTTCCCTGATCCACCCAGTCAGTGATTCTGTCATAGAAGGAAATTAAGTTAGTCTGACATGACTTATTAGTTACAAACCCATGCTGACTCTGTTTAATCACTTCATTCTTATCCAGGTACTTGCATACATGTTCTTTAATAATTTGTTCAAAGATCTTTCCTGGTATAGAAGTCAGACTGTTGTGAATGGGTTTGAGATGAGTTCTGAGCAGAGGCTCCCTCTGGTGGTTATAAGCGGTACTAGTGAGGATTGTGAGGACTGGGAATCAGGTGTTACTGATTGGTCTTATATAAGGGAGTCATTTTCCCATCAGGGTTGCCGGTGATCAATTGTTCTGGTCTGAATCCTTCATTCCTGTTTCCCTTGTAGCCTGCTGTGTCGTGTCTGCATCTCCTGCTATCAGATAAGACAATTTCTTATTTTGTGTTTTTGCTATATTTTTGCATTTTGTCCTGCACTTCTGTGGGGGCCTTCAGGGTCCCCTCGGGGGCTTTTGCCCTCTCAGTTTAGTCCAGCCACTGTGTTTTGTACTTTTGCTTTTTCCAGTTTTTTTTCAGTGGCTGCTGTTGTGATTTTTTTTTACACCAGAGAACTAATTTAGGTGGTAGAGGTCGTGTGATCTCAGGTGATTTTGAAATTAGTAGAGTTGGTGTTTTTTCAGGGTTTTCTGAGATTGCAGTAAGTACCCTTCCTGTCCTTTTCTATTTAGATAGTTTGGGCCCCAGCGTTTGCTCATACTATTTTCTTTCTGTGTCAGTACATGTACATGTTTGGGGGCTTTCTATTATCTTTGGGGTTCTGCTCCGGGGCAGATAGCTTTCCTATTTCTATCTTTAGGTGTAGTTAGTTTCTCAGGCTGTGACGAGGCGTCTAGGACCAACGTAGGAACGCTCCACGGCTGCCTCTAGTTGCGGTGGTTAGTCAGGGTACTGCAATCTCATAAGATTCCAACTGCTCTGGTGTATTTCCTTTTTTACCTGCACTCCTCAGCTACCGTAACATAACATCAGACTCACCGGCCTGTAGTTCCCTGGGTCCACCTTCTTCCCCTTTTTGAAGATAGGAACAACATTTGCTCTTTTCCAGTCTTCTGGGAGTTCTCCTGTTCTCCAAGAATTTTCAAAGATTATGGACAGTGGTTCAAGAATTTCTTCTGCTATCTCCTTCAGTACTCTGGGGTGTAATTCATCTGGACCTGGAGACTTGAATTCATTTAGGTTAGCTAAGTGTTTCCTCATTGTCTTTCTGTTTATAGATATCCTGGATTCTTCTATTCCTTTAATAGGACAGTGAAGATCAGTTGATGTTACATTTCCTTACTGAGAGAGAACAGATGCAAAATAGGAATTTAAAAGTTCAGCCTTCTCAACATCCTGTCTTACCATTTCATCATTTTCATCCTGTAAAAATCCTATAGCATCTTTGACTTTTCTTTTACTTTTGACGTATCCCCAAAATTCTTTTTTGTTGCTTTTGACGTCACTTGCAAGCCTTAATTCATTGTCAGCTTTAGATAATCTGATTTGTGCCCTGCAGGTTCTGCAGACGGCATTATATTCTTCTTTAGATATGCCTCCCTCTTTCCATTTGATAAACTTTTCTTTCTTCCTTTTTAGCATGTGTTTAAGTTCTGTGTTCATCCATACTGGTTTCCTTAAATGCTTCCCATTCTTCCCTCTTTTTGAAATTGTTAATGATTGTGCTTTGAGAATCTCATTTTTCAAGATTTTCCATCCTTCCTGGACATTTTTGTCCTTAAGGATATCCAGCCATTGGATCCCTCCAATTCTCTTTCTGAGTCCCTTAAAATCTGCCTTTCTGAAATCTAACTTTGACATCTGAGTCTTCACAGGTCTTACTCCTCTTGTTATCCAAAATTCTAAAATAGCATGGTCACTACCTCCTAAGGTCCCAGCCACTCTTACCTCCTCAACCATTTCCTCCCTGTTTATAAGGATTAGATCCAAGGTAGCAGATCCCTTTGTTTTCTCCCCTACCTTTTGGAAGATAAAGTTGTCATCAAGAGAGGATAAGAATTTCCTTGACCTGTTAGTTTTGCCTGAGAGAGATTCCCAACAAATGTCTGGATAGTTGAAATCTCCCATGACCACTATGTCATATTTTTTGGAGAAATTGGCCATTTGATGCATAAAGAGTTCATCCATATCTTCAGCTTGCATAGGTGGCCTGTAGTAAATGCCTACAATGGTGTCCTTTCCATTGTTCTGTCCTTGTATTCTTACCCAAACAGTTTCCACAGAACTCCCAGTCTCTGAAGCGTCAATCTCTGTGCAGATATACGCTCTTCTAACGTACAATGCGATACCTCCTCCTCGTTTATCAAATCTGTTTCTTGCAAATAAGTTGTATCCTTCTAGCCTTGTATTCCAATCATGTGTACCGTCCCACCAAGCTTCAGTGATTCCAATGAAATCATATTTCTTTTCCTGCGTTAGTAGTTCCAATTCTCCTTGTTTGTTGCCCATGCTTTGTGCATTCGTAAAGAAACATTTTAATTTGTGATTGGTTCCTCTTCCTCCAATATTATTATTTTGTAGATTTTTTTGTCTTCGTTCTTCCTTTCCACTTCTAATAGCAGAGTTCTCAATAGCATTTGTCAGGTGTATGGCTTTTTCTGGCCTTTTGCTTCCCTTCCCACATTGTTCTAGTTTAAAGCTCTCCTGATGAGTGTAGCAAGGTGACTTCCAAATACATGTTTTCCAGTCTTCGTAAGGTGCACCCCATCTTTAGCAAGTAGTCCATCGTATAGGTAATTCACTCCGTGATCCAAAAATCCAAATCCTTGCTGACGGCACCATCGACATAGCCAGTTGTTCACCTGCAGAATCTTTTTCCACCTCCTTGTTCCATGGCCATCCATTGGAAGGATGGAAGAGAAGACCACCTGCGCTCCCAGTTCTTTCACTTTCTTGCCTAAGTTTTCAAAGTCACTGCAGATGGTTTCCAGGTCGTTTCTTGCAATTGTCATTTGTCCCCACATGTATTAGCAGGAATGGGTAGTCATCTGTAGGTCTGAAGAGTCCTGATATCCTGTCAGACACATCTTTAATTTTTGCACCTGGAAGACAGCACATTTCTCTTGAGGTTAAATCCGGTCTGCAGATAGCGGCCTCTGTTCCTCTCAACAGGGAATCCCCCATGACAACAACTCTCCGTTTCTTCTTCACAACAGCTTTCTTTCTCCATTCAGGAGGGACTCTGAGGGCATACAAGGCTATTGTCTGTGGCCAAAGTCTTATCTTGATGTATTTCTTCATCGTTTTCCAGTGTACTGGTTCCTGAGCAGTATTGGTGCTGACTGCCTCCCGATCCTCCTGCTTCTCTGGGTCACATGCTTCCATTCCTCTGTTTCTTCAGGTGCACTTCGAATTTCTTCTCTTTCTGTAACATGAAGAGATAATTCTGCTCTGTCTAAGAACTCTTCACCTTCCTTAATGGTTTTCAATGTAGATAACCTCTCTTCCAGATTTTGCAACTTTTCCTCCAACAGGGACACAAGCTTGCATTTCTGGCATGTGAAGTTTGGCTTTTCCACTGGTAAGTCTGTGAACATGTAGCAAGAAATGCAGCTCACCAAATGGCTCAGCTGCAACGGCCAAAATCCAGTGTTCCTTGAGCTCGCGGAGACTCTTCTCTTATCCCAGAAGGCACTGGGAATATGCAAATTGTCTCCTCGTGACCCTGGTTTACTGATGTCCTCCTTTCAGCTGCAATGGTCAAAATCCAGTGTTCCTTGAGCTCGCGGAGACTCTTTACTTATCCCAGAAGGCACTGGGAATATGCAAATTCTCTCCTCGGGACTCCTCCCCTGCTTTACTGATGTCCTCCTTTCAGCTGCAACAGCCAAAATCCAGTGTTCCTTGAGCTTGCGGAGACTCTTCACTTGTCCCAGAAGGCACTGGGAATATGCAAATTCTCTCCTCGGGACTCCTCCCTGGTTTACTGATGTCCTCCTTTCAGCTGCAACGACCAAAATCCAGTGTTCCTTGAGCTCGAGGAGACTCTTTACTTATCCCAGAAGGCACTGGGAATATGCAAATTCTTTCCTCGGGATTCCTCCCCTGGTTTACTGATGTCCTCCTTTCAGCTGCAATGGCCAAAATCCAGTGTTCCTTGAGCTCGTGGAGACTCTTCACTTATCCCAGAAGGCACTGGGAATATTCAAATTCTCTCCTCGGGACTCCTCCCTGGTTTACTGATGTCCTCCTTTCAGCTGCAACGGTCAAAATCCAGTGTTCCCTGAGCTCGCGGAGACTCTTCACTTATCCCAGAAGGCACTGGGAATATGCAAATTGTCTCCTCGTGACTCCTCCCTGGTTATGGAGCATTATATAGGCCCATCGTACACTGGAGCATCATGCATGGGTCCCATCATACACTGGAGCATTATAAATATAGTCCACCATACACTGAAGCATCATATACAAGGCCCATTATACACTGGAGCACTATAAATTGGGCCCATTATATATGGAGCATTATATAGGCCCATCATACACTGGAGTATCATCCATGGGGCCCATCATATACTGGAGCATCATATGGGGCCCATTATATATGGAGCATTATATAGGCCCATCAAACGCTGGAGCATCATGCATGGGGCACATCATACACTGGAGCATTATAAATTTGGCCCATCATACACTGGAGCATGATATACAGGGCCTGAACAGGCCAAGTGCAGAGAGCTGGAAGATGGCGACGCTGAGGAGTCCAGAATAGAACAGTGCCCAGCGAGGAGAGGTATTTCATTTTTTTTAATGTTTGGAGCCATATATGGAGAGCATTATACACTGGAAAATTATATATGGGGCCCAGCATACACTTGAGCATCATAGATAGAGCCCATTATACACTGGAGCATTACAAATGGGGCCCATTATATATGGAGCATTATATAGGCCCATCATACACTGGAGCATCATCCATGGTTGCCCATCATATACTGGAGCATCATATGTGGCCCATTATATATGGAGCATTATATAGGCCCATCATACACTGGAGCATCATCCATGGGACCCATCATATACTGGAGCATCATATGAGGCCCATTATATGTGGAGCATTATATAGGCTCATCATACACTAGAGCATCATCTATGGGGCCCATCATACACTGGAGCATTTTAAATGGGGCCCATCATATACTGGAGCATCATATACGGGGCGCATGATACACTGGAGCATTATAAATGGGGCCCTTTATATATGGAGCATTATATATGCCCATCATACACTGGAGCATTATACATGGGGCCCATCATATACTGGAGCATCATATGGGGCCCATTATGTATGGAGCATTATATAGGCCCATAATACACTGGAGCATCATCCATTGGGCCCATCATATACTGGAGCATCATATGGGGTTCATTATTTATGGGGCATCATATAGGGTATGGAGCATCACATGAAGAACATCTGTGGCCTATTCTGTATGGCGCATTATATGGAGCCCATTCTGTATGGAGCAATATATGGGGCCCATCATATACTGTATGGAGCTTTATATGCGACTCATTATACCGTATGGAGCAATATGTGGGGCTCATTCTACTATATTGGGACCGTCCTATACTGTATGGCACATTATATGGGGACTATCATATACTGTAGCATTATGTGGAGCTCATCATATACTGAGTGGAACATTATATGGGACCAATTATTCTGTATGAAGCAATATATGGGGCTCATTATTCTGTATGGCACACTATGTGGTGGCCATAATACTGTATGGAGGAATATACTGTCCGGTTTTGGAGCTATTGTAGAATTTAAAATAGATATCACTCATGTAATGTAAGAAGTGAAGTATTTGTCATTGTACTATACCTATATTATCGGAGCATCATGAATTGTGGTATGTGTTAAAGGGGCCCACTGACACTCTTTCGCACGGGACACACGAAAACCTGGAGCCAGCCCAACCCCCTCCACAACTTTAGCCAAATAACCCCCCAGTTTTCAATGCTTAACTATTATTATAAAGTAAATTAAGGTTGACAAGCTTAAGTACCGTATATACCCATGTATAAGCCGAGATTTTCAGCCCATTTTTTAGGGCTGAAAGTCCCCCTCTCGGCTTATACGCGGGTCATATACGGGGTCGGCGGGGGAGGGGGAGCGGGGGTGTCGGATCATACTCACCCCTCCGCCGGCGCAGTCTCTGCAGCCCCCCTGATTCTCCCACGATCTCCGGCTCCTTCCTGCAGCGGTCACATGGCACCGCTTATTAAAGTCATGAATATGCACATATTCATGACTTTAATGAGCGGTACCACGTGACCGCTGCAGGACTGAAGCGCTGCGGAGAGCGCCGGGAGAAGAGGAGAGGCTGCAGGGACGCGCGGCGGAGGGGTGAGTATAGTGATATTTACCTGTCCCTCGGTCCACCGCAGCGCTGCTCCCTCGGTCTGACTTCTCTGGCTGTGAATGTTCAGGCAGAGGGCGTGATGACGTCGTTAGTGCGCGCCCCGCCCCCTGCCTGGTCATTCACAGCCAGAGGAGTCAGACCGAGGGAGCAGCGCTGCGGTGCAGAGAGGACAGGTAAATATCACAAGTGCCGGGGTCCTGAGCGAGCGGTGACACCGGCACCTGTCCCCATAGCGCGCCGGTGTCACCGCCTGCTCAGGACACCGGCACCTGGCCCCCAGCGACGAGAGGTGAGTATGTCATTTTTTTTTTGCAGCAGCAGCAGCATATGATGCCTATACTATGGGGCATAATTGTGCAGCATATGTGGGCATAATCTGGAGCATATGGGGGCATAAACTCTGGAACATATGGGGCATAATCTGGAGCATATGGGGGCATAATATGGAGCATATGGGGCATAAGCTGTGGAACATATGGGGCATAATCTGGAGCATATGGGGGCATAATATGGAGCATATGGGGGCATAAGCTGTGGAACATATGGGGCATAATCTGGAGCATATGGGGGCATAATATGGAGCATATGGGGGCATAAGCTGTGTAACATATGGGGCATAATCTGGAGCATATGGGGGCATAAACTGTGGAACATATGGGGCATAATCTGGAGCATATGGGGGCATAATATGGAGCATATGGGGGCATAAGCTGTGGAACATATGGGGCATAATATGGAGCATATGGGGGCATAAGCTGTGGAACATATGGGGCATAATCTGGAGTATATGGGGGCATAATATGGAGCATATGGGGGCATAATCTGTGGAACATATGGGGGCATAATATGGAGCATATGGGGGCATAATCTGTGGAACATATGGGGCATAATCTGGAGCATATGGGGGCATAATCTGTGGATCATACGGGGGCATAATCTGTGGAATATATGGGGGCATAATCTGGAGCATATGGGGGCATAATCTGTGGAGCATATTGGGCATAATCTGTGGAGCATATGGGGGCATAATCTGTGGAGCATCATATGGGGGCATAATCATTTTTCACCCTAGGCTTATACGCGAGTCAATAAGTTTTCCCAGTTTTTTGTGGCAAAATTAGGGGGGTCGGCTTATACACGGGTCGGCTTATACATGAGTATATACGGTAATAAGAATTCATGCCGTTGGCATTGAAATGGGCACTGTCGGTGTGTTTACTGTCCTCCACTCCCTGCCGACTTTGCTTCCCCATTGACTTGCATTGGGTTTCGTATTTCAGTCGGACCTCCGACTTTTCCCGATAGTCGGACGATTTGTTCGACTCGACTTTTGAGAAAGTCGGGTTTCACGAAACCCGACTCGACCCTCCAAAAGGCAAAGTCGCTCATCTCTAATGACTAGCAGTAAAGAAACATTGCAAAGGAAAATATGGTTAAATATACTAAGAAGAAAATATTGGCCTAAAATGCAGTTATCTTACTATACTTTAGTACTAAATTCAAAGTAAACTTTGACCTTTTAACATTTTACTGTTTAGAAAAGCTTTATGCAACATGACACTAAAGAAAGGATTTATTGCTAATTAAAACTGAATGTATTAAACCTAAGATTTACAGTCTTATGATTAGAGATCAGCAGCATGAGTTACACAGTAAAGGTTTCCCTATTGCTCTAAGACTAGAATTATGCATTGTCTTGCAATGTAATTCAACCACAAATATTTTAAGAGCATAACATCTCTTTTGATATGACATTGGTTCCTATCATTATCAAAGACACTGAGTAATGAAAATGTGCCCAAGGTTAATTTGTCTAAACCCACTCATTACCAATCAAGTTCTACCTTTCATTTTACAAGACGTCTGCTGACTTCATTATGAAGCTTTTTGCTAATTAAGATGTAAGATACAGTTCCTTCTGATTTATAATTAACTGTGCAAATTACAAATTATTACACTGGTATTTGGCAGGACACCAAGGATTGGATGATCCACGAAGGCATTTTTTACAATAATATTTACTGAATTGCAAGTTGCCAAATCTGCAAATTTATACAGCTCCCACGATAAAATCTTTTATAGATAAACTACAGCAACAGCTATTTTAGAGAGCCGATAAAAATTCAAATAGCTGTCATAAAATTCATGTAAAAACAATACATTGAGTAAATGAAATTAAAAGTTACGGGTTTTCTGATAATATTCCGACCCTTAGATGGTTGCTGTCAGATGATGTTTGGCCAACAAAGTTACAGAATTGAGAATGGAACTTTGACAAGTAAAAATATACCTGTGTAGCTTTAATCTCAGCAAATGCTCCAGCTCTCCTCTTTAAAACCTAGCTAGAGCCACTCATTTGGCCTTGACAAATGGCTGCAGGATTGTGGCCAATTATTGCGGTCTTTTCTGAAAACTTGTGCATGCTGACTGTGTTCCCAATGTTATCCATGCATGGTATTTTCTCTGCTGTGGGAAATGACCTTACTGATGTAGTGTGCATATATGAGGAGTAGTCTCACAATTAAGTCAAAAAATGTAGAAACGTTTGAAAAGAACATTGCAGGTATACGTTTTGACCATAAAATGTAATATTTATACAGGATAAATTTGTCTGTAACTGCAAAAGCGCCTCAAAATGGGGCAACACCCAGAAATCAGATGATTGTGGCTTAAAATGGAGGAACCTTTTTGAAGCATGGGTTTACTATTATCTATGGATATGGAGATAATTATCGCATTTGGCACATTGCACTTTCAGTTTTACATGCACAATGTATATTGTGTATATATATTTATGGATTATGGATTTATGGATATTAATTTTATTAAATGTAGCAAATCAGTTTCAATTTTGAAAAACTGAAAAAAGTCACTTCCCTATTGAAAACGGTATAGATATAGCAAATATGGGATTATTAAATCTTAACCTTGCTTCTGAAAGGTTCTGTGATAGGACCAAACCGTTGCCACATGGGCTAATAAAGTCCACACTTTTTGCCTATTAATGAAGTGCTGCCTTTTTTTATCTTTAGATATGTACTGGATTATGGGATTGTTAGTCCAGGAGGCTTGCAGATTTTTTTTTTTTATTTCTTTGCAATTTGTGCTGCTTCAATTTTCTCTTATCATATCTATCTATTAACAAATTATATGATAATGTGACATTTCATATCTATAGACTGAGTTTTTTTTTTCCAATAATATAGAGCTGAAATGTCGCACTTGAATTCTACATTTAAAATTTGGCCTTTAAGATTACCAGTCTCGATATCCACTGGAACTCTCTTCTTTTAATATATGTGTCCTGTTTCTCCTAATTCGTGGGAGGGGAGCATGGTCAATGATATAAAATTAAGAGTTATTTCTCCATATGCCCTGCCCCAATAAAATGTTTTGGTATAGAATTACTGTAGAATTCAAAACGTGTCCCAATCACTGTACTCTATGCATATTTTACTGGTTGGAATGACTATTTAGACTTCCAGCCCTTGACACCATTGGTTACTTGCTCGAAGTTTCTTTACTTTATTTTTGTTAGTAGGGATAACCACGACTTGAAAGCTACGTGTGATGATCTATTTTGCATTAAAAGGAACCTGTCAGCAGGATTGTGCACAGTAACCTACAGACACTGGCAGGTCGGCACCGTTATACTGATTACAATACTTTGGTTGATGAAATCCATCTTGTTATTGTTGTTTAATCTATATTTACAGTTCTGAGTTAATGATATGCTCGTGCCACGGGACGGCCTGTGGGGGGTCTTCATGTGTTGCTTTGAAAAGGTATTCATAACGCAGACTGCTGACAGGTCACTGATCCATCACTGACCTGCCTCCTAGTTAATGTAATGAATATTATATTTACATACTGAAAAAAAAAACTCTGCAGACAGGCGCCATCCATGGCACCTGCGCTGCAGCATAATCACATGTGTACTCTGTTTATAATTATTATGGTTGAGTTAATCATATTAAAAAAAATCATCATCAAAAGGGATTCATAAGTCTGCAGTACACAGAGTGACTACAGATTTATCGGTTTGGACAGGACAATCCCTTTAAACAGGTAGCGATTTAGGATGAAATCATTGTTAGTTTCAGTTCATTCCAAACCAAAAGCCAAACTGGCCATACATGCTCAAAGACACTGGCTAAAGTACAAAAAAATACTATTATTACATTTTAAATATAATATATCATTGTTTTTGAAATTATAAAAAAATATGATTTTTTTTGTTTTTTTTACACTAGAAAAAATATGTTTAAAATGCCACAACCCATTTGGATTTTAATTTGCTATTTTGAAAATTAATATTTTGTAACATGGAAGAATTACTCCAACTGGACTATACTGTATGTCTTAAGAGATTAATATTATAATTAAAAAAAACTACTAACTCCATAACAGAGAGATATAATGAAACAAAATATAACCCCATCTTTAAGAAAAATATCTTAGTTAAATGGTTAGTCTCAAGTTTTCTCTTGACAGCACACAGCTTTCCTGTCTTTTTCACTTCCCGCTTTCTGGCAGGGTGGGTTCAGCTGCTTTAGTGATAGTTTTGGTGAGTTGATAGTATTGGTAGAACTATGAAGCTCAGCTGAAGTTCTGCTGTAACACATTCAGCTATCAGTGGTTTAGTATGTTATCACTATAACTCCCTAAAGAGTTAATAAGCTATTTAAACAAGCATGCGGCCACTATGTCATGACTAGGATGCCTGCACTGAAAGCTGCCAATGGTGGGGGATGGTGATCTTGCAAAACTGATAACAGCAGCTCATCAAGAGTTAAGAGGAATAGAGCTGAGTTGCTAACTTACATAAAATCCATGAGCTGGAGATAGGTGACTGGTATGTTAGGAGTTAACTACTCTTCCACTGTGCAGGGTCTTTGCAGTCACTGGTGGCCAAGCCCCAGGCAAACCAACTGTATACTATGAAAGATTAAAGCTCCCATTGCTGGAGAATTACAGCATATAGAAAAAGATCAAGTCAATTGCAAACTCTTTTTAACTAATTTAATGTATTAACTTGAGAGTATCCCTTTAACATGCACTGAAATAAAGTTCCAATATAGTAAAATAAAGCAGTTTACTGCCACTTATGAACGAATAATATTTTGGCGATTAATGTTTGGGTAGAGTAACAGTTTAGCAGAAGTTGTCTATCTCTGGTTTCATAGCCATAGTTTTGAATAAGCATATTACTCATGTACCAGGTAGCTGCTAAGAACAGATTTTCTACCAGCATGAATGGAATGATGAGTTTACTGGAGATAAACATTAGTATAACAGATTCAGTGAAAAAATAATGGGATATGTGTTAAATTATCAGATATTCCGTATTTTTGGACACTAGAGAAAAGTATAGGAAACTTACTTGTAATGTTACACAGACAAGAAATACAGCCCTCAGTACTATGTAAAGACATTTGTTTTTTACTTGTAGGCTACATTCAGACAGTGCTTGTAGTACTGTATATGTTTGTTACACTTGGTAAATGTGTCCATACATCCCCAAAAGGAAAAGCAAACACCCAAGTGCATGAAAGACAGGGGGAAAGGAGGAAACGAAAATAAACCACCAAGGCAAGGTTTGGACACAATGTTAGAGTTTTATTGAAAAAATTGCATAACATAAAAATTTGCACATACAAAATAAAACAATGTGTAAAAAAGGGGGCCTGACACCACCCTATAATGCCCAATACCGGGTTTTAATCCATGTAACCAGGTACATATATATATATATATATGACATAAAATATCCAATGGCTAACATTAACATTAGCGCAGTGCACCAACCATGCCTGCACACAATTAGTGCTAAACGGAAAAAGATGACAATATGCTATGAATAATAAATAAACTACAGTGCAATTGTGTAGCCCTGGTACACAATACCAGGAGGATGAGTGGAGAGGTAACAGTTAAGGGCTCTTCATACATCATGTACACTTCTGACACACCCAGCAGGGGTGTGGAAGGGAGTGATTTCTAGTCAGTCAGTTTCCTGTCCTTGGACAGAGTAGACGTGTCCAGTTTGAGCCTGTCAGCAGTTCAGAAAGTGGAGGCTGGTACAGGTGGTCTAATTCACCTTAGCCTAGTCAGAGCTGTGCCCCACTGGAAGAAAGACTGAACTATCTATTAAGAGTCGAGCAAATCGAAGGGCAAAGTGGGAGGAAGATTATTGGAAAAGTGCTTTTGGCTTGGAAAAGTCCTGCACATTGCTACCGGTCACTGGGGACCGAAGGATCACTATTAGCTACAAGCATAGTGGTAAGAAAACCAGAGATTTACCGGACCCTAGGTCGCGGCAAACAGCCCCATATAGTCAGTACGTAACTGGAGTCAGGTGAAATAGGGACTTTGAGTCAAGCGCAGACAAAAGCAAGAACCTAGTTTCATCAATTGGAAGACTTCACCACAAATCTGACTGGGCAGAACAGCTTTGGAATAGCTGAAATTAAAGAGGGAACTACGCTGCAAGCTGGTTGTACTCATCGTTATTGGACAGTAAAGGAGGCCCCTAACTTGCTTAGCTGTTGCCTCAAAGCTCATCCTCCATCAACCCCATCAGCCTCCCTGGGACCTGTCTTACCATCTTGCAAGTAAAGGTATGGAAAGACGCTGACCGTGTGAGACTGAGTTATTGATTTGCATGCCCGCACAATCCCTACCTAACTACCGACCTGAGGGAAGAGTCCCACCTGTAGGGGACCCGACATCTAGCTGCATCACCATCCCCTCAGAGATCTATAGCAGCGCTGGTACAAATTACCAGAATACTACAGGTGGCGTCACGAACTGTATATAAATCTATCCCCTGTAAATATTCCCCCAACATACGCCAGACCGCCAGGGCCACAGACCGAGCCACAGCTACCTGTGACAAAAACCCCATAGACTTCCATGGGCTCGGCTCTGAGTACCCCATTGCCCTGGTAACCCACAATTGTGGTGGCGGGTCGACACAAAAAATTTGGCGTCACGAACAGGATACGAAACTTGCAGCATTGCGAGCCCTGTGTGCCTGTGGAGTGTTTTGGTGAAAAAGACTGTTGCTATTGTTTGGCGCCAAATACCGCCATATTTGCCGCCAGATTCGCGCCCTAAGGCGCTGGAGAAGAAGGTGGGCGTACCTGAAAGAGCGCGCAAAGTCTTGGACACGCCCCTGGCTCTGACTCATCGGCAGGTCCTGCAACAGGAAGTGAACGCTCTGACATCAGAGCGCCTGCGACGAAGGTCCTGTTCTCACTGCGGTGCCTGTGAAGTAGCAGCATCTGAAACCGGTAGGCTCCGTTTAACCAAGGGGGCGCTAAGATGTCACAACAACCGGCTGACAGTGCGGCCCCGGCCGGAGGCCCCAATCCCGCACCGTCTGGTATTGTAGCGCCAGATGGGGGCGCAGGCCCTGCACCCAGTCCGGTAGTCCCGATCATGCCACTAACGCTCCCATATATGCCTGGGGCGAAATGGCTTCCCCAATACAGCGGTGGGCCAGGCACATTAGCAGGCTTCAAGCGGAAGTTATGCAGCATCCTAGAAATGTACTCCATGCCTGAGAGACAAAAAGCTGCTGTGCTAATAGGGCAGCTAACTGGCGCTGCTGAGAGGGAAGTGGAGACTTGGGATACCGTTGATCAGGAGTCGGTACCTGCGATCTTCCTTAAGCTACATGCCATATTTGAAGACCGCACAGAAACGGATCTCCGGATGGCCTTCTATCACTATTCACAACAGCCAGGTGACAGCATCCGGGACTACGCTTGCCGACTACAGGGAGCCCTGAGAGCCCTCAAGCAAATTAACAATTTAAATGCTATCGACGAGAATAGAATGCTGAAAGAACAATTTATACAGGGATTGAGATCCCAAGAGGAACGCAGAACTGTAAATTGGTGGTCCTTAGATCATCCGGATGCTACCTTTGATGCCCTAAAGGACATGGCAATAAAAGGGCTGCGGCCCCTGGGCAAACCTGAGGTGGCCACCCAACATCATCAGGCTGAAGTCACTCCGGAACCGGCAGTAACCCCCTTTTCCCCGCTAGTGGCTGAAGCCAAAGCGCAGGTGACACCTCCTAGTGAATTGGACTGTCTGCGCTCAGAGGTGCGCCAGCTGACTAAAAATCTGGCTGCTGTAATGAGTGCCTTGCAGCTGCGGAAAGAGGAGGAAGGGAAGATCTTGTTAGCTGACTGCCCAGAGGACGTTCCGTGGATGCACCGGAGAAGAAAGAAGATGTCGCCCCCCCGGAGGAGGACAACGCCACCCCCAGGAGCAACCTCTGATCAACACCCTCCTCGTCGAGAGATCATCTGTTATCGCTGCAACCGGAAAGGTCATCTGTCTACACAGTGTCCTTTAAACGGGCAGAACCTGGGTCCAAGGGCCAACACCCAGGAGAATACCCGTCAGGCCCCCTAGACTGGAACCGCAGGTATGTGGGCGGGCGACCCTACCTGTCTATTATTCTAGATGGTATTGCTGTTCCAGCATTGTTAGACACTGGGTCCCAGGTGACCCTAATACCTGATGCCCTATATACCAAGTACTGGTCAATGGACAGTCTTAAACCTCCGAGCCTTGACTTTACTGTGTATGCTTCTAATGGTCTTCCTGTAGAAGTACTCGGAACAAAATGTGTAGATGTAAAGGTGGGCAGAGAGGAGTTGAAAGACCAAGGGCTTCTGGTAGTAAAGACTGTAAATGAGGAGAACGGTTTAAATATCATTTTGGGTACTAACATTATCGGTAATTGTTTGGGAGAAGTTGTGTTCTTACTCCAACAGCTCGCTGAGATTGCCCGACCAAGGCAGAGAGGAGTAATCCAAAGAGAGATCCGGGCCCTGGTGTGTCAGCAGCAAGCGAAGCTTACCGACGGCGAAATTGGTAATGTACGGGTCACTGACTCGGATCCTATTGTGATACCCCCAATGAGTGAAATGATCATTTGGTGCAGGGCGGCCATAGGTCTGAGAGGACAGAATTACCAAGCTGTAGTAGAACCCCACCATTCAGAACATAGACCTACACTTATGACTGCTAGAGGAGTAGTAGAAGTGGTGAATGGAAGAGTACCGGTACGGCTTCTCAATTGGGGAGATGATGAGGTAAATTTACCCCGTTATGCAACCATTGCTAAACTTCATGCTGTTGATAATAATTCTATTCTCCCGGCTGAGTCCTTAGACTCCTGTCAAATAGCGGAGGACAATGACCCAGCAACTCAGGTGGCGGAATGGTGTCAGCAACTCCATGTTGGGACGGACACCACTCCCGCTCACCAGAAGCAAGGGGTATTACGGGTGGTGCAAGAGTACGCCCAAGTGTTTAGCAAAAATCCACTTGATTTTGGGACAATTAAGGGAGTACAACATCATATCCCTACAGGCAGTCATCCTCCCATCAAAGAGCGGTATAGGCCCATACCTCCAGCTCATTATCAGAAGGCTAAAGAAATGTTGAATGATATGAAGAAAGCTGGGGTGATAAGGGATAGTTGTAGCCCCTGGGCAGCCCCTCTAGTTCTGGTTAAAAAGAAGGATGGTAGTATGAGAATGTGTGTGGATTACAGGCAGGTGAACCGCATAACACACAAGGATGCATACCCGTTACCACGTATAGAGGAATCATTAGCTGCTCTGAAAACGGCTAACTACTTTTCTACCCTCGATCTGACTAGTGGTTACTGGCAAGTGGCTGTGGCTGAGGAGGATCGTGAGAAAACGGCTTTCACCACCCCAATGGGGCTCTGTGAGTTCGACAGAATGCCGTTTGGGCTCAGTAGTGCCCCAGGAACATTTCAGAGAGTGATGGAAAACTGTCTGGGACATCTCAATTTTGAAACCGTGCTGCTATACCTAGACGACGTTATCGTGTATTCCAAGACATATGAGGACCATCTGAAGCACCTGGCAGAAGTGTTTGAGTCCCTGTCCAGGTACGGGATGAAGTTGAAACCCTCAAAATGCCATCTACTCAAACAGAAGGTACAATACTTGGGGCACATCGTCAGTTCGGAAGGAGTAGCGCCGGACCCAGAGAAAGTCACTGCCATCCAGAAGTGGCCGGAGCCGAAGAACCTTAAGGAAGTGCGACAGTTCCTGGGACTAACGGGTTACTACAGGAGATTCGTGAAAGATTACACGAAGAAGGCAGCTCCTTTACAGGACCTCCTGGTAGGACAATCCTTAAAGAGCAGAAACCCTCCCTTTAATTGGGGTAAAGAACAGGCTGAAGCATTCCAAAAGATGAAAGAGATCCTTACAGGTGATGAGATCTTAACCTATCCTGATTACAGCCAACCGTTCCTGTTGTACACCGACGCCAGTAATGAAGGGTTGGGAGCAGTTCTCAGTCAGAAGCAGAATGGCCAAGAAAAAGTCATTGCTTATGCTAGCAGAAAACTCAGGCCAACTGAGAGGAATCCGGAAAATTATAGCAGCTTCAAGCTAGAGTTTCTGGCGCTGGTCTGGGCCATTACTGAAAGATTTAAGCACTATCTGGCCTCCAACAAGTTCACGGCGTACACAGACAACAACCCGTTAACGCACCTGGAAACCGCCAAGCTGGGTGCCATGGAGCAGCGATGGATGGCTCGGTTGTCCAATTATCAGTTTACTATCAAGTACCGGGCAGGTCGAAAGAATGCTAATGCTGATGCGTTGTCCCGAATGCCGCATGACTCTGATACGGAAGAAGAATCGGACGACCTGGAAGAAATTGAGCTACCTGCGTTCCATCGAAATGGGGTAGTCCATGAGCATCGAGTCCACAGAAAGCAGTATGGTGCAACATTAAATCCTTTACCCCATCACAGCTGGAAAGAGACTCAGGACAGTGATCCAGTGGTCAGCCGCATCAAGGAGTTGTTAAAACAGGAAGGTTCCTCCTTGGAAAAGGATGCACCTATGTCAGCAAAGCTCCTGTGGAACGAGAAAAGCAGGTTGTTCCTATACCGTGAGAAGTTGTGCAGAAGATACGTCAACCCCAGAACCCATGAGATGGTCTGGCAAATCGTGGTCCCCAAGGCAGACGTCCCAATGGTGTTGGAAGCATACCACGATCAAGCAGGACACTTTGGCTGGAGAAAGCTGGAGACCCTGTTGAGATGCCGGTTCTACTGGGTAGGGATGCGCAGCTCCATCGAGAGGTGGTGTCGGAACTGTGGACCCTGTGGTCTCAGAAGAAAGGACTACGGTAGTCAGAAGGCACCCCTGCAACCAATCCGGACGACTCGTCCCCTGGAGATTGTGGCCCTGGACCACGTCAAATTGTCGCCAAGTAGATCTGGATACTCATACGCCTTGACTATGGTGGACCATTACTCCAGATTTCTGGTGGTTGTTCCTGTTAAGGACCAGACCGCAGTGACGGCCGCAAAAACCTTTCAAGCAAGCTTCTGCAGACCGCATGGGTATCCGGAGCAAGTATTAACCGATCAGGGACCTGCTTTCGAAGCCGATTTATTCAAGGAATTCTGTCACATGTACGGGTGCAAGAAAATTAGAACAACGCCATATCACCCTCAAACCAACGGTCTTTGCGAAAAAATGAACCATATTGTCCTTGACTTGTTGAGATCCATACCGTTGGAAGACAGGAATCGATGGCCGGATTTACTACCTGATTTGGTTGATTTGTATAATCATATACCTGTAAGCTCAACTAACTGCACTCCAGCCTATCTTATGAGAGCAAGGCCCGGAAAACTACCAATGGATCTAGAACTTGGAGTGGTAGAACCGGAGGCAGACGACGCTGTTGAAAACTGGGACGTCAATCGGCAAGAGCAATACAGAAGAGTACAAATCTGTGTAGAGGAAAGTCTCAATAAGGCACGGGAGAAACAGGAAGATGTTTACAACCGAAATGCTCCTGCCAAGCCTTTGATGCCTGGAGAGGTAGTATTAAAAAGAAAAAGGAAGATGCACAAACTGGATAACCAGTGGGAGCAAGAACCCTACGTCATACAAGATTCTAAATATGACAACAGAAAAGTTTGTGTCGTCAGTAAGGACGGAGGAAGAACAACAATCACTGTGTCCAGAGATCATTTGAAATTGTGTCCAGAACACTTAAAGCGTTGTGAAAAGAACCCTGTCCTCAATCAAGGAGAAAGAAAGGAAGAGGTCATACACACAGATCTGGGAGATTTTCCTGCGGATTGGCCTAGACTGGGAGATGCTGTGATAATTCCAGTGTTGCAGTTTTACCAGCCACAAGAGGAAGTTTTACCTCCAGTTGTGCCTGTGGTGCCAGTTGAGCCCGCTCAGGAGTTACCCATTCCAGCAACACCTCAACCTGTGGAATCTCAAGAAGGATCATCTGAAGCAGCGCCCCATACTATGGGATCCCTGGTGAAGCTGACTCACACCGCCCAGCCATCAGTACGCTTGCCAGATCCATAGAAAGATTAAGGCAGTTCTATAGTTTGCCGTTACGCAGTGCAGACAGATCGCAACTTGATATACCTGAAGCTACACCACGTAGATCAGAGCGAACCACCAAAGGGAAGTTACCCATTAGATATCAGCAGTGATTATAACGAATTCATGTGAATATATTGTAAAAGTCTATATATATATATGTGTTTTTTTCCTATTATGTCTTCGTTTAACAATGGACTCAGAGGCTGAGGACTGAGCCAGCCCAAAAACTGTATCCTGTAAATAGTTGCACTAAAGTGCCTTTTTAATGGTTTCACATGAAACCTTGACTTACCTCTGAACCAAAAACCCGTGTGGTGTGGCACTGAGTGAGGTCTGCATTTGGATGTCCTGCAGCCCACCCAGGACCTACGTTGAAGGTTTGGTGCGGGTCCTTCACAAGAATACTGTATATTTATTGAATGCTATTTAATACTTTTGTATTTCTATATATAATGTTATTGTTTGCAACGTTCAAGATATCCTCACCTCCCGGATGGGACGAATTAATGTTAAATGCATAAACAAAATGTCTCTTTTATATTTTACAGCCCGGGAGTGCTGTCGTTTACCATGGGGGAATGTGTAGCCCTGGTACACAATACCAGGAGGATGAGTGGAGAGGTAACAGTTAAGGGCTCTTCATACATCATGTACACTTCTGACACACCCAGCAGGGGTGTGGAAGGGAGTGATTTCTAGTCAGTCAGTTTCCTGTCCTTGGACAGAGTAGACGTGTCCAGTTTGAGCCTGTCAGCAGTTCAGAAAGTGGAGGCTGGTACAGGTGGTCTAATTCACCTTAGCCTAGTCAGAGCTGTGCCCCACTGGAAGAAAGACTGAACTATCTATTAAGAGTCGAGCAAATCGAAGGGCAAAGTGGGAGGAAGATTATTGGAAAAGTGCTTTTGGCTTGGAAAAGTCCTGCACATTGCTACCGGTCACTGGGGACCGAAGGATCACTATTAGCTACAAGCATAGTGGTAAGAAAACCAGAGATTTACCGGACCCTAGGTCGCGGCAAACAGCCCCATATAGTCAGTACGTAACTGGAGTCAGGTGAAATAGGGACTTTGAGTCAAGCGCAGACAAAAGCAAGAACCTAGTTTCATCAATTGGAAGACTTCACCACAAATCTGACTGGGCAGAACAGCTTTGGAATAGCTGAAATTAAAGAGGGAACTACGCTGCAAGCTGGTTGTACTCATCGTTATTGGACAGTAAAGGAGGCCCCTAACTTGCTTAGCTGTTGCCTCAAAGCTCATCCTCCATCAACCCCATCAGCCTCCCTGGGACCTGTCTTACCATCTTGCAAGTAAAGGTATGGAAAGACGCTGACCGTGTGAGACTGAGTTATTGATTTGCATGCCCGCACAATCCCTACCTAACTACCGACCTGAGGGAAGAGTCCCACCTGTAGGGGACCCGACATCTAGCTGCATCACCATCCCCTCAGAGATCTATAGCAGCGCTGGTACAAATTACCAGAATACTACAGGTGGCGTCACGAACTGTATATAAATCTATCCCCTGTAAATATTCCCCCAACATACGCCAGACCGCCAGGGCCACAGACCGAGCCACAGCTACCTGTGACAAAAACCCCATAGACTTCCATGGGCTCGGCTCTGAGTACCCCATTGCCCTGGTAACCCACAATTGTGGTGGCGGGTCGACACACAATCAAAGACTAACACCGTGTATAATAAACCAAATCATATATATTATCAATAAGATATGTGCTAAACAATCAAATGAAAAAGGAGAAAATTCCAAATGTGTACTATCAAACAACTGCGGTGCTGTGCAAAAGAAATACCAATATCCTCCCTCTGTCGCCATAGAGATAATACTAAAATAGACTGTACCTGGACATAACCGGGGGGGGGGGGAAGAAGGGGTGTTGTAGATGCCTCCAAGAACGGGGCGATTGGATATTGGTATTTCTTTTGACACTTACTGATACCCCCATTGACGTTAGTGCCTGATTTTGAACTGCAATTGTGCACATTTGGTGATTATCTTTTCCTTGCCGTATTTTATCACGGTTTTCCTCATTTGCACAGCACCGCAGCACTTTATATTGTTTGATAGTGCACATTTGGAATTTTCTCCTTTTTCATTTGATTGTTTAGCACATATCTTATTGATAATATATATGATTTGGTTTATTATACACGGTGTTAGTATTTGATTGCACTGTAGTTTATTTATTATTCATAGCATATTGTCATCTTTTTTCCGTTTAGCACTAATTGTGTGCAGGCATGGTTGGTGCACTGCGCTAATGTTAATGTTAGCCATTGGATATTTTATGTCATATATATATATATATATACATATATATAATATACGTACCTGGTTACATGGATTAAAACCCGGTATTGGGCATTATAGGGTGGTGTCAGGCCCCCTTTTTTACACATTGTTTTATTTTGTATGTGCAAATTTTTATGTTATGCAATTTTTTCAATAAAACTCTAACATTGTGTCCAAACCTTGCCTTGGTGGTTTATTTTCGTTTCCTCCTTTCCTCCTGTCTCTCATGCACTTGGGTGTTTGCTTGCACTTTTTGGTTGGTCTGCCATCCATATTCTGAGGTGAGATTTCAGTTAGAAGTGTAAAATATATATTTTTATTAGTTTTATTAGGTGATCCTAATCATTTTATTTATATCATTTTTTACACTGTATTGCATCCCACTTCTGTTGTGTTCATCCCCAAAAGGAAGATGTATGGCAAAAAAGTAGACTATTGGCATGCATACAGTAGCTGTGCTATGCTTCAACATACTGTACCTTTCTACAACTGTGCTGAATATTTGTGTATGCTTTCACTGTATTCTTCCTTGTAATACTAATATGCACTCTAGATCATTGGTCTTCAAATTGTGATGGTATTTCAGCTACAAAGCTATAAGCTGGTATGGAGTGTTTTCAGTAGTTTTGCCAACACTTGCAGAGTCACAGTTTAGAGACTGATATTGTTTTCATTGATGTAAAAGTCACAAAAGTCACAAAATGTTGTACCTAAACCCAAAAGAAGGGCCTACACACTCGTTATTATAAATATAATATGCAGGTTCACATGTATGCTGTGACCATTATCAAATATAACCTGGAATAAAAAACAATGAGTAGGCTCCTTCCAGTAAGTAAATAAATAGTAACCAATGCAAAAATATAGGGTACTTCACTACTAGAATTCAAGAATGGATACTTTTCTTGAAAAATATAATAATATAGCTTATGGACACTGTAACGCTCGCACTCTGACTGGTTGGTGTGAGCGTGGGGGTGTGGCCCTACTGTGCCATAAACCAGACTACACTGGAGGGGTGTGACTAAGCAGCTACCTTGGTATTCACTGGAGCCTCTGATGGCGAGGTCATGCTTGTGCGGCAGGTAGCTGTCAGGTACCACTCCAGGATGGTGTCTGGCAGTAGCAGCTGATCCCACCGGGGACAGAACACTAATAGCAGGTGCGAGCAAGTGCAGGCAGGCACGTTTGGCACTCTGGCAGGTAGGCGGACACGGCTGGCACTCTGGCAGGCACTCTGGCAGAAAGGTGGGCACGGCTGGCACTGGCAGGCAGGCAGGCACGGCTGGCACTCTGGCAGGCATAGCTCAGACAGTAGGGACAGGAACTGACTTGGAAGGGACAGGAAGACAGACAGGCATGAGCGGTATATGGGAGCTGGTAGAGACCTGTTCAGTAGCAGGAACTGATTCAGGAAGGACTGGAACACAGACTAATATGAGTGGTACAGTATATGGAAACAGGTAGGGACCAGTTCTGACTGGAGGAGCTGGAACTGATTCAAGAAGGACAGATACACAGACAGGTATGAGTTGTGTGTGGGAACAGGTAGGAACCAGTTCAGACTGGAAGAATAAAGACCAGCAGGATGTGGAATGGGAGCAGAGCAAAGCCACAAGGAGCAGAATGGGAGCAGAGCAGATCCGCAAGGAGCGGAGCAGAGAGCAGAACAGAGCCGCAGGTTGCGGCAAGCAGAGCAGACCCGCAGGTTGCAGCAAGCAGGGCAGAGCCGCAGGTTGTGGCGAACAGGGCAGAGACACAGGTGGTAGTGAGCAGTGCAGAGCCGCAGGTTGTCGCGAGCAGAGCAGAGCTGCTGAGTGTGGCGAGAAGAGCAGAGCTGTCGGTTGCTGTGAGCAGAGCTGAGCCTCTGGGTGTGGAGAGCAGAGCTGCTGGGTGCGGCGAGTGGAGAGCAGTGCAAAGCTGCAGGTAGCGGAACAGGAGAGCAGAGCAGAACCGAATAACACACGTACTTGCTGTGAAGTACCAAGTGAACACCAGGAACACTGTCGTTGTGCAGCGACAACCAGATAATGACTGGTGCTGGTACGGGATCTGCAAGAAACAGGATAAGACACAAGGAGAGACACAACAGGGAAGGAAAGGTTGCAGACAAGGATACAAGCAGTTTCAAGTATAAGGCTTAGTGCTGACAAGGATGGACACGGGAACAAGTATAGGACAAGGATTCAGGCCTGAGAATGCAGCCCTCAGAGAGGTGGGAAACAAGACTCAAGCACAGTAACAGGTCTGGGTATGCAGCCCCCCAGAGAAGGTGGAAAACAAGACAGGACCTGGCAACTCAGCAGCAAGACACTGAATTTGTTACTCAGGCATACTCCAATGGATGGGCATGCCTTAAGTACCTGATGCCTCTTGGCAATTCGCTGGAGACACCTTAGGAAGGTGCACACTGTCTCTATAAGACTCAGGAAGTTCCGGAGCTGCCACCCTAAGCATACAGCCAGGAAGAATGCCGAAAGCAAGGACATGAGGTTCATAGCAAGAAGCTAGTAGAGGACAGAACTCACAGCAGGGCCCGGAGTGGTGAGTAAGGGAGATGGGAAGCCATACAGTGATGCCGGCAGGGAGCGTTACTGACACTAGATTCTGTAATGGGATGTGATCCAGGGAACTAGTCTGATTGCCATATGTGGGGTTTTGAAGGAATTTTCCCCCTAATTTGGATCTATTAGTGTCTGCCTAATGTTTTTTTTTCCTTCCTCCGGATCAACATGTTATCCTATAGGTGGAACTCGATAGATTTAAGTTGACTTTCAGCCTAAAAAACTATGTAACTATAAAATGTAGTTGACATTTTTTAATCAAACAAACACAAAAGCCATCCTAATGTGACAGTGTGTACCCAGTTAAGATAGTCCCTAACTTTTGTGACTCACCTCTCTACATACCATTCATTCCTCAATATGCACAAATACATGGGGTTAGAGTCTGTAGACTGGATTTGTATTTTGTTCTTCTAGAATTCACTCATATAAATCTACCATGCAAAATTATACACTTACACAACCTATTAATATAGAGAGTAACCAAGGTTTTAGAGATGAAAAGAACCTTGCTTTATATTGTGCTTTTCCATGTTTGCTCAGCAGGTATCGTGGTAGAGAACCCTCTAAAATGCTGCCCCATTGTCATACTTGGCCTATGTATATGGATAGGCAATGGATAGCCCCATAGGAACTTGCACCCATACATTCTGATATTAGAACTCATGCTTCCAGAACATTCTAATGAGCCCCACATACTGCATTATGGATTAAAGTATTTTTTACGTGGACAGAAAAATTGCAAGTTAATAGGTAATTAACCCCTTAATGAGCGCCGATACGCCTTTTAACGGTGGTAGTTAAGGGTACGTAAACCACAGTGCCGTTAATCAATGGTGCTGTGGAGAGAGTGTATAGTACCCCCCAGAGAACATGATTCGGGTAGATTTTGACCAACCCTACTTTTGCGATCGCCGTTATTAACCCTATAACGGCGACCGGAAAAAAAAAGCCGTGATTCTCTGTTTAATTTCTCTCTCCTCTGATGTGATCGCACATCAGAGGAGAGAGAAATAGGGTCCCAGGAACCCCCGATCTGTCTCCCGTGCCTCCCGGTGTCCCCCCCTGTCCTCTGATGTCTCCCGGAGCTGCCCGCTTCTTCTCAGGTAAAGAAAATGGCGGGCCCCTGCACAGTGCTCCCGCCGAGTCGGATTTTCTTTGGGGTTCTCGGCTACCAAGACCCAGAGAGCATAATTCGGGTCCCCCGCAGTCCCCAGCTTTTGCGATCGCCATTATTATTCATATAATAGCGATCGCAAAAGAAAAAAAAAGCAGCAATCCTGCATGTAATTTCTCTCCCTTCTGATGTGATCGCACATCAGAGGGGAGAGAAATAGGGTCTCCGATGTGCCCCTCGTACTTCTCGGTGTCCCCCTCTCCTCCCAGTGTCTTCTTCCTGTAAAAGAAAATGGCAGGCGCATGCGCAGTGCGCCCGCCGAATCTTCCTACCAGAAGATTCATTCATTCAGTGAAAGTACATTTTGATCACTGTGATAAACCCTATCACAGTGATCAAAATAAAAAAATAGTAAATCCCCCTTTTTCACCCCCTTAGTTAGGGACATATAATAAAATAAATTGTATTTATTTTCATGTTTCCATTAGGGTTAGGGTTACAATTAGGGTTAGGGTTACAATGAGAGTTAGGGATACAATTAGTGTTAGGTATACAATTAGGGTTAGGATACAATTAGGGTTGGAATTAGGGTTAGGATTAGGGTTAGGGTTAGGATTAGGGTTAGGGGTGTGGGGGGTTAGGGTTGGAGCTAGAATTGAGGGGTTTTCCACTATTTAGGCATATCAGGGGTCTCCAAACATGACGTGGCGTTCAAAAAGTCAAATGGCGCTCCCTCCCTTCCGAGCCCTGCCGTGCGCTCAAACAGTGGTTTACCCCAACATATGGGGTATCCGCATACTCAAGAAAAATTGCACAACAACTTTTGGGATCCAATTGCTCCTGTTACCCTTGGGAAAATAAAAAAATAGCGTGCTAAAAAATCATTTTTGAGAAAAAAACATATTTTTTATTGTCCCGGCTCTACGTTATAAACTTCTGTGAAACACTTGGAGGTTCAAAATGCTCACAACACATCTAGATAAGTTCCTTAAGGGGTCTAGTTTCCAAAATGGGGTCACTTGTTGGGGGTTTCCACTGTTTAGGCACATCAGCAGCTCTCCAAACGTGACATGGCATCCAGCCAATTCTGTGTTGAAGCAGTCAAATGGCGCTCCTTCCCTTGCGACCTCTGCCGTGCACCCAAAAAGTGGTTTTCCGCCACATATGGAGTTTTGCCGTATTCAGGAGAAATTGCACAACAAATTTTGTGGTTCATTTTTTCTTTTAACACTTGTGAAAATAAAAAAAATTGGTTCTGAAGTAAATTTTTTGCAAAAGAAGTTAAATGTTAATTTTTTCCTTCCACATTGCTTCAGTTCCTGTGAAGCACGTAAAGGGTTAATAAACTTCTTGAATGTGGTTTTGAGCACCTTGAGGGGTGCAGTTTTTAGAACTGTGTCACTTTTGGGTATTTTCTGTCATATAGACCACTCAAAGTGACTTCAAATGTGATGTGGTCTCTAAAAAAATATGGTGTTGTAAAAATGAGAAATCGCTGGTCAACTTTTAACCCTTATAACTTCGTAACAAAAAAAAAATGTTGTTCCCAAAATTGTGCTGATGTAAAGTAGACATGTGGAAAATGTTATTTATTAAGAAATTTGTTGACATATCTCTCTGATTTAAGGGCATAAAATTTTAAGTTTGAAAATTGCTAAATTTTCAAAATTTTCACCATATTTCCATTTGTTTCATAAATAAACGCAAGTTATATCAAAAATTTTTTACCATTAACGTAAAGTACAATATGTCACGAAAAAAACAGTCTCAGAATCATCAGGATCCGTTAAAGCGTTCCAGAGTTATAACCTCATAAATTGACAGTGGTCAGAATTGTAAAAATTGGCCCAGTCATTTAGCTGCAAATTGGCTCTGTCACTAAGGGTTAATCAGCACTCACTTACTTAGATTACAAATGTTGCATTTGTAACGTGTACTTTATATCTTCAATATTGGAGACCTTTTCATCTCATATCCCATCATTTTTGTAAGCAGTCACTTTTTCCTCTCTCTTCTTTGTTGTCTTTTTAATGTTCTTCTGAAGATATACATTTAGCCAACAAACATCCTCTTACATTTGTTTTTTTGGTTCAAATGGTCTTTACCAACACACATGCTTTTGTTTTTGCTTGACTACTATTATATTTTACTACTAATAAGATTAGTTCTAGTGAGAATATAGTGCATTTTCTTTTTATCATGTTCAGTGCTTTGATGTGTGTTACTAGAGATGACACAACCAGGTCTTTCTGAATGATGACGTATGCGCTTGAAACAGAGTTGTAAACAGTTTCTTTCCATAAAATGTTATTTTCATTAAGGTAATTTTCTGCAATTTTACTTCTAAAACTATAAATCTTTCATGTATCTTAATGTCCTTAAACTAGTCGCAAGAAAGCTGTTTCCATGGAGATATTGCAGACATAGATATGAGTATGTCACGCTAAAGACTTAAAACAAAGCAACAATACTATTACAAAAAGGATAATAGAACGCTCAACTTCTGTAAATCATAGAATCATAGAATCATAGAATCATAGAATGGTAGAGTTGGAAGGGACCTCCTGGGTCATCTGGTCCAACCCCCTGCTCAAAGCAGGATTCTCTAAATCATCCCAGACAGATGTCTATCCAGCCTCTGTTTGAAGACTTCCATTGAAGGAGAACTCACCACCTCTTGTGGCAGCCTGTTCCACTCATTGATCACCCTAACTGTCAAAAAGTTTTTTCTAATATCTAATCTGTGTCTCCTCCCATTCAGTTTCATCCCATTGCTTCTAGTCTTTCCTTGCGCAAATGAGAATAAAGATGATCCTTCTACAATGTGACAGCCCTTGAGATATTTGTAGACAGCTATTAAGTCTCCTCTCAGTCTTCTTTTTTGCAAGCTAAACATTCCCAAATCCTGCAACCGTTCCTCATAGGACATGGTTTGCAGACCGGTCACCATTCTGGTGGCTCTTCTCTGAACTTGCTCCAGTTTGTTGATGTCTTTTTTAAAATGTGGTGCCCAAAACTGGACACAGTATTCCAGATGAGGTCTGACCAAAGAGGAGTAGAGGGCAATAATGACCTCACGTGATCTAGACTGTATGCTTCTGTTGATACATCCTAGAATTGCATTTGCCTTTTTTGCTGCTGCATCACACTGTTGACTCATGTTCAGTCTGTGATCAATTAGTATACCCAAGTCTTTTTCACATGTGCTGTTACTTAGCCCTATTCCTCCCATTTTGTATATGCTTTTTTCATTTTTATTGCCCAGATGTAGTACTTTGCATTTTTCCCTGTTAAAATCCATTCTGTTAGTTGCTGCCCACTGCTCCAGTTTATGTATATCTTTTTGAATCCTCTCTCTCTCTTCTCTAGTATTAGCTACCCCTCCTAGCTTTGTGTCATCAGCAAATTTGATCAGTTTACCCTCAATTCCTTCATCTAAATCATTGATAAAGATGTTGAACAATACAGGGCCCAAAACAGAGCCTTGTGGTACCCCACTTGAGACATTCTTCCAACTGGATGTGCAGCCATTTACAACCACTCTTTGGGTCCGATCACTAAGCCAGTTATGAATCCACCTAACAGTTGCCTTGTCCATTCCATACTTAGTCATTTTTTCAATAAGGATTGTGTGAGATACTTTGTCAAATGCTTTGCTGAAGTCAAGATATACTATATCTACAGCATTTCCCTGATCCACCCAGTCAGTGATTCTGTCATAGAAGGAAATTAAGTTAGTCTGACATGACTTATTAGTTACAAACCCATGCTGACTCTGTTTAATCACTTCATTCTTATCCAGGTACTTGCATACATGTTCTTTAATAATTTGTTCAAAGATCTTTCCTGGTATAGAAGTCAGACTCACCGGCCTGTAGTTCCCTGGGTCCACCTTCTTCCCCTTTTTGAAGATAGGAACAACATTTGCTCTTCTCCAGTCTTCTGGACTTCTCCTGTTCTCCAAGAATTTTCAAAGATTATGGACAGTGGTTCAAGAATTTCTTCTGCTATCTCCTTCAGTACCCTGGGGTGTAATTCATCTGGACCTGGAGACTTGAATTCATTTAGGTTAGCTAAGTGTTTCCTCACTGTCTTTCTGTTTATAGATATCCTGGATTCTTCTATTCCTTTAATAGGACAGTGAAGATCAGTTGATGTTACATTTCCTTTCTGAAGAAAACAGATGCAAAATAGGAATTTAAAAGTTCAGCCTTCTCAACATCCTGACTTACCATTTCATCATTTTCATCCTGTAAAAATCCTATAGCATCTTTGACTTTTCTTTTACTTTTGACGTATCCCCAAAATCCTTTTTTGTTGCTTTTGACGTCACTTGCAAGCCTTAATTCATTGTCAGCTTTAGATAATCTGATTTGTGCCCTGCAGGTTCTGCAGACGGCATTATATTCTTCTTTAGATATGCCTCCCTCTTTCCATTTGATAAACATTTCTTTCTTCCTTTTTAGCATGTGTTTAAGTTCTATGTTCATCCATCCTGGTTTCCTTAAATGCTTCCCATTCTTCCCTCTTTTCGGAATTGTTAACGATTGTGCTTTGAGAATCTCATTTTTCAAGATTTTCCATCCTTCCTGGACATTTTTGTCCTTAAGGATATCCAGCCATTGGATCCCTCCAATTCTCTTTCTGAGTTCCTTAAAATCTGCCTTTCTGAAATCTAACCTTGACGTCTGAGTCTTCACAGGTCTTCCTCCTCTTGTTATCCAAAATTCTAAAATAGCATGGTCACTACCACCTAGGTCCCAGCCACTCTTACCTCCTCCACCATTTCCTCCCTGTTTATGAGGATTAGATCCAAATGCCTTATTGTTTTTCTTTTTTTGCCAATATGGATGCTAGTTACTTAGATTTTATTATTTTTTTGTGCTACTTGCAAATTTATGCCTGTAAAATAGATTTAGAACTAAAAGATTGCTTTAAAGAGACCAAGGGTGGGCATGGAAATTGACATTGGAGGACTTCTGTGCAAGAAGAAGTATGTTTGGAGCCACTCTACCTTTAATACCAAACATAAAAGATATAACATATATACTGTACATTTTTACAGATGGGGAAATTGTTAACTTGATAAATTTTCTATTGTGCAGTTTGAAACATAATGGGATCTTCATGCAGAGTACTCCTATTTAATAATGCTAATTTGCAGGCAGCATCCATTATTTATGTGCAGAATCCAACTTAACAAGGGATATGTCAATAGGGCTGGGCAATTAATCAAATTAATTGAAATAATTCACTGTTTGAATGCACCATGATTTTTACTTTTCAGAGACAAATTGTTTCTAAGGAACCAGAGAGATGATTCTATTTCCTTCATTCATCCAAAATGCATCATAAAAGCAACATGTCGGCCAACAAGTGTCTTTTTTCAAGCATAAAACAAATGGCACATGATGCTTCATCTGCCATTTTATACATGCTTGAAAAAGTACGCTTGCTTGGCCGAAACATTGCTTTTATGATGCATTTTGGGTGAATGAAGGAAATCATCTCTCTGGTATCTTGGAAACAATTTGTCTCTGAATTTGCTGGTAACTTGGTTGGAAGTTGCCCCAAGGAAGGACAAAGCCGGGGGGGGGGGGGTGCAAAGGGAACTACCATCATGGACACAATAATATTTTGACTTTTGTCTGAATCGAAAAATCAATATAGTCCTGCTCCCTGAACTCAGGGGCGTATGTAAGCACTAGCCCCCAAAGAGCTCTGACACGATAGGCTAAGCTCATACTTAATGGCTGCTGCATCTCCCTGTGATATCATTTGTCAACTCTGACTGATAGGGTGCAAATTTAATTACTACTACAGTGTACTATAGTTCACTTCCCACAGCCACTTCTTGCACTCCCCAAAAAAAAGTCTAATCTGGTTATCCTACTTTCTCTAACTTTCTGTCTCTTATTAAATCCTAAAATGTGGTCCAGTTCCAAAACACTGCCCTAATCCTTCCAGTTTTATTTAATAATAAAACCACTGCCCATCCTGAGCTCTCTATGAGTATTAAAAGATTGCTTAATCAAATAGACAGATTAATGACCAACTGTTGTGCATAGGGGCCTCCCAACTGTTTAAGAATCAGGTGGTTGGAATTCAATCAACTGATCCTTTTTTTCTAACATGGAGATAAGCTCTTGTAAGATGATTTGGGCAGCAGGTCTCTACTTGGCTGTGTGTACATGGAATTTTTTTCAGGATTTTTTGAGCAGGTCCACTTAAAAACAAAAAACACCTGAAAAGTTGCTTAAAAATGCTTGAAAGAAACTCCCTATTCATATCTATTGTAAAACCACTTTACTTTAATGTGTTTAGTGGTTTCAACACTTTATTTCTGGTTCAGGGTCCACAAAATACATTGTGAGGTAAAAAGAATGGACATGTCCCTTCTTTGAAACAGCTGACACTGAAATCTGCTCCAGACTAAGCAAAGTCCAATCAAAGGGCTACAAAATAACACAACTAGTTAGGAAAACAATGTTTTCAATCCCTTAACGACTTTGGAGGTAGCCATACGTCCAGGTCGGTAGGTACTCACGGAAATTGGACATATGGTTATGTCATAGCGATTTTGCATGCACAGGAGCTGTGCACGCACCATTGTCGTCTGTACCACTCCCAGCAGATTAACCCACTTAATTCTGTGATTTAGAAGGCAGGTGAAGGGAGAGAGCCCCCTCTGCTCTTCGATCATTGCCATGGTCACCAGTGCTAGCAAGCTTATTACACTATGCTCAAAGCTTGTATATACAGTCAGGGCCAGAAATATTTGGACAGTGACACAATTTTCGCGAGTTGGGCTCTGCATGCCACCACATTGGATTTGAAATGAAACCTCTACAACAGAATTCAAGTGCAGATTGTAATGTTTAATTTGAAGGGTTGAACAAAAATATGTGTTAGAAAATGTAGGAATTGTACACATTTCTTTACAAACACTCCACATTTTAGGAGGTCAAAAGTAATTGGACAAATAAACATAACCCAAACAAAATATTTTTATTTTCAATATTTTGTGGCGAATCCTTTGGAGACAATGACTGCCTTAAGTCTGGAACCCATGGACATCACCAAACACTGGGTTTCCTCCTTCTTAATGCTTTGCCAGGCCTTTACAGCCGCAGCCTTCAGGTCTTGCTTGTTTGTGGGTCTTTCCCTCTTAAGTCTGGATTTCAGCAAGTGAAATGCATGCTCAATTGGGTTAAGATCTGGTGATTGACTTGGCCATTGAAGAATGTTCCACTTTTTTGCACTCCTGAACTCCTGTGTAGCTTTGGCTGTATGCTTGGGGCCATTATCCATCTGTACTATGAAGCGCCGTCCAATCAAGTTTGCAGCATTTGGCTGAGTCTGGGCTGAAAGTATATCCCGGTACACTTCAGAATTCATCCGGCTACTCTTGTCTGCTGTTATGTCATCAATAAACACAAGTGACCCAGTGCCATTGAAAGCCATGCATGCCCATGCCATCACGTTGCCTCTACCATGTTTTACAGAGGATGTGGTGTGCCTTGGATCATGTGCCGTTCCCTTTCTTCTCCAAACTTTTGGCTTCCCATCATTCTGGTACAGGTTGATCTTTGTCTCATCTGTCCATAGAATACTTTTCCAGAACTGAGTTGGCTTCTGGAGGTGTTTTTCAGCAAATTTAACTCTGGCCTGTCTATTTTTGGAATTGATGAATGGTTTGCATCTAGATGTGAACCCTTTGTATTTACTTTCATGGAGTCTTCTCTTTACTGTTGACTTAGAGACAGATACACCTACTTCACTGAGAGTGTTCTGGACTTCAGTTGATGTTGTGAACGGGTTCTTCTTCACCAAAGAAAGTATGCGGCGATCATCCACCACTGTTGTCTTCCGTGGGCTCCCAGGTCTTTTTGGATTGATGAGTTCACCAGTGCTTTCTTTCTTTCTCAGGATGTACCAAATTGTAGATTTTGCCACTTCTAATGTTGTAGCAATTTCTTGGATGGTTTTTTTTCTGTTCTTGCAGCTTAAGGATGGCTTGTTTCACCTGCATGGAGAGCTCCTGTGACCGCATGTTTCCTTCACAGCAAAACCTTCCAAATGCAAACACCACACCTCAAATCAACTCCGGCCCTTTCATCTGCTTAATTGAGAATGACATAACAAAGGGATTGCCCACACCTGTCCATGAAATAGCCTTGGAGTCATTTGTCCAATTACTTTTGGTCCCTTTAAAAACAGGGTGGCACATGTTAAGGAGCTGAAACTCCTAAACCCTTCATCCAATTTTAATGTGGATACCCTCAAATGAAAGCTGAAAGTCTGGACTTCAACTGCATCTGAATTGTTTTGTTTCAAATTCATTGTGGTAATGTCTAGAACCAAAATTAGATAAATGTTGTCTCTGTCCAAATATATATGGACCTAACTGTATGTCAGTATAGCACTAACAGTTTATAAAACATAGCAAGGCTCATGCCTTGCTATGCCTTATAAGCGATCAAAGTGAAAAAGTGAAAAAAAGTAAAAGTCACAAAGAGAAACTAAGTAAAAAAGGCAAGTACCGGGGCCCTGAGTAATGCCGGGGAGGTCCACTCGGCATTGGGGACACTGGCGTGCTATGGGGCCCATGAGCCAGGGGTTTACCCAGTTCCAGCATGGGTGCTAACACCGGGACCTCCCCAGACTTTACACTGGTCACTAAGTGAAGTCTCAGGGCAGAGGGCACGATGACATCACTACAGTGCGCCAAGGCCGGCGTCAGCATCAGGCGCACCCGGGCAAGTGCCAAGGCTTCGAGAAAACAGGGGGGCCCACTCAGCATCTTGGACACTGAAGACTTATGGGGGCCTGGTGTCTGTGCCAGTGCTGGTGCCAGCATGTCAGTCCCCTGCTTGCTCAGGGCCCCAGCACCTGCGATACTTACCTCTCCCCACTGGGGTGTCTACCGTGTCTTCTGACAGTGACATTCAGTTCAGAGGGTGCAATGGCGTCATGTCTGTGAACCTTCTGGCTGAACAGTCACAGCGCAGAGAGTCGGAAGACGGCGGCACTGAGGAGTCCGGAGCAGAGAAGCAGTCAGCGACGAGAGGTTCGTATTTCATTTTTTTTATGTTATGTTTGGAGCATCATATATGGAGCATTATATATGAGGCCCATTTATACACTGGAGCATCATATATGGGGCCCATTATACAGTGAAGCATAATATGAGGCTTATCATAGAGTACCATATTTGGTCCATTATATATGGAGGATCATATGCGGCCCATTATATATGCAGCATTATATGGGGACTATTTTGTATGAAGCATTATATGGGTCCCATTCTGTATGGATCAATATATGGGGCCCATTATATACTCTATGAAGCATTATATGGGACTCATTATACTGTATGAAGCATAATATGGTGCTCATTATACTCTATGGTGCCCATCCTATACTGTATGGAGCATTATATGGGGCCCATTATATATGGAGCAATATATGGGGCTCATTATACTGTATGGAGCAAAATGTGGTGCCCATAATACTGTATGGAGCAATTTATGAAGCTCATTATTCTGTATGGATCACTATGTGGTGCCCATAATGATGTATAGAGGACTATACTGTCCGTTTTCTGAGCTATTGTGGAATTTACAATAGATATCACTCATGTAATGTAAGAATTCAAATCTTTGGCATTGTACTATACTTATATTTCTCTGCCATATCTGTGCATCATGAATTGTGGTATGTGTTAAAGGGGCCCACAGAGACTCTTTCTCCCGGGGCCTACGAAAACCTGGAGCCAGCCCTGCAGTTTGCCCTCTATCCTGAGCACTGAAGAGAGGCAGAATTCGCTAAAGAGGCCAGGACCTGCGGCCAGCGAGGAGAGGTAAGTATTTGATTTTTTTTAATGTATGGAGCATTAAATAGGGCCCACATTGTATGGAGCAATATATTGAGTCCATTATTCTGTATGGAGTATTATATGGGATCCATTCTGCATGGAGCATTATATGGGGCCCATTCTGTATGGAGCAATATATGAGGCCCATTCTGTATGGAGCATTATATGGGGCTCATTCTATATAGAGCATTATATGGGGATCATTCTTTTAGGAGCATAATATGAGGCCCATCATTACATGGGGCCCATTCTGCATGGAGCACTATATGGGGCCCATACTGTATGGCACTATATATGGAGATCATTCTGTATGGAGCTATATATTTGGCCCATTCTGTATGGCGCATTATATGGAGCCCATAATGTATGGAGCTATATTCGGGGCCCATAATGTATGGAGCATTATATGGGTCCCTTATTGTATGGAGCCATATATAGGGCTCATTTCTGTATGGAGCATTATATGGGGCCCATTTTGTATGGAACAATATATGGGGCCCATTATTCTTTTTGGAGCAATATATGGGTCCCATTACACTGTATGGAGCATTATATGAGGCCCATTATTCTGTATAGAGCATTACATGGGGCACATTATTCTGTATGGAGCATTATATGGGTCCCATTATTCTGTATGGAGCATTATATGGGGCATTATATGGGGCCCATTCTGTATGGATAATAACGATATATGGGGCCTATTATTCTGTATAGAGCATTATATGGAGCACGTTATTCTGTATAGAGGATTATATGGGGCCCATTCTGTACGGATAATTATATGGGTTCCATTTTTCTGTATGGGGCATTACATGAGGTTCATCATTCTGTATGGAGCATTATATGGAGTCCATTATTCTGTGTGGATCATTATATTGGGTCCATTATTCTGTATGGACCACTATATGGGGTCAATTTATGGGACTCATTATATTGTATGAAGCACTATATGGGGCTCATTATTCTGTATGCCGCAATATATGGAGCTCATTAAACTTTGTGGAGCATTATATGGGGCTTATTATACTGTATGGAGCAATATATGGGGCTCATTTTACTGTATGGAGCAATATTTGGGGCTCATTATACTGTATGGAGCAATATATGGAGCTCATACTGTATGGAACAATATATAGCACTCATTATACTGTATGGAAGACTATGTGTTGCCCATAATACTCTATGGAGAACTATGAGTTGCCCATAATGCTGCATGGAAAACTAAGTGGTATCTGTAATACTGTATAGAGCACTATGTGGTGTCTATAATACTGTATGGAGGACCAAGTGGTGCCCATAATACTTTATGAAGGACTATACGGTCCAGTATAAAATATAAACACACTGTGCGCTGCGAGGATTCCCCGTTTTCTGAGATACTGTAGTATTTATAATAGATATCACTCAGGTAATGTAAGAAGTAAGTGAAATCTTTGGCATTGTACTATACCAATATTTGTCTGCCGTATCAGTGCATCATGAAACTTGGTTTGTGTTAAAGGGGCCCACAGAGAATCTTTCGCCCCAGGGCCCATGAAAACCTGGAGTCGGCGCTGTTATCATACCATCGAACAAAAAGTGGAATAAAAGGAGATAAAAAAATGTAAATGAAATGTTATCTCTGAAAACGTCATCTTTTCCAACAAAAATCAAGCTACTATTGAGCTTTTTCAGCAGAAAAATAAAGAAGTTATAACTCTCAGAATAAAGAGATGAAAAAAATAATAATTTCTTCTGTAAAATAGTTTCTATTATGTAAAAGCGCCAAAACAAAAACATGATATAAATGTGGCACCGCTGTAATCGCACTGACCCGAAGAATAAAGCTTCCTTATTAAAATTTTACCACACGCAGAACGGCATAAAAAAAATCCCAAAAAACAATTTCTGAATTACTGTTTCCTTGTTCTTTCTATCTCCCAAAAATCGCAATAAGAAGCGATAAAAAAGGTCATGTGTCCAAAAATCGTACCAATAGAAACATTAATTCATTCCGCAAAAAAAAAGCCTTCCCATGACTCTGTCGGCCGAAATATGTAAAAATTATAGCTATCAAAATATGGCGATGAAAAAATTTGTTTTTGCAATAAAAAGTGTTTTTTAGTGTGTGACAGCAGCCAAACATTAAAAATATAAATCTGGAACCGCTGGAATCACACCTATCTGAAGAATAAAGCTGTCTAATCACTTATACTGCATGAGTAACTGCATACAAAATAAATAAAACCAATTCCTCACCATCTGTTGATTTTTCATTATGCTTCCCAAAGATCACAGTAAGGCTCGGCTCACATTTATGCTTAGAACTTACACCGGGGTTTCATTGTAAATCTCAGAAATATGTGATTCAACTGGAACCCCAGGCAGAAGATTCCCTAAAATGAGGCAGATGGCATTACTGTGGATGCTGTTTGGCCTGTCATAAGGCATTGTCTGTCTTTTTTGACATGCAAGAAAAACATGGTCAACCACAGTTTTGTGGTTTTGTGCACTTCTGAAAAGATGGACACAGCTGAAGAGAGGCTTGATGGAATCCAGATTTACTCTGCTGCTTCATTTCAATGGATGGATCCCTCGTGGGTTTCATCTGAATCACGTCACTTGGAGATTAAGATGATAAACCCAAAGTACAGTCATGGCCAAAAGTTTTGAGAATGACACAAATATTATATTTTCACATGATCTGCTGCCCTCTGGTTTTTATGTGTGGTTGACAGATGTTTTTATCACAGACAGAAATATAATTGCAAACATATGATTAACAAAAGCTTATATTGACAGTTAGAATGAGTTAATGCAGAAGTCAGTATTTGCAGTGTTGACCTCTTCTTCTTCAGGACCTCTGCAATTCTCCCTGGCATGCTCTCAATCAACTTCTGGACCAAATCCTAACTGATAGCAGTCCATTCTTGCACAATCAATGCTTTCATTTTGTCAGAATTTTTAGGTTTTTGTTTGTTCACCCTCTCTTGATGATTGACCACAAGTTCTCAATGGGATTAAGATTTGGGGAGTTTCCAGGCCATGGACCCAAAATCTCTATGTTTTGTTCCCTGAGCCATTTAGTTATCACCTTTGCTTTATGGCAAGGTGCTCCATCATGCTGGAAAAGGCATTGTTGATCGCTAAACTGCTTTTGGAGGGTTGGGAGAAGTTGCTCTTGGAGGACATTCTGGTACCATTCTTTATTCATGGCTGTGTTTTTACGCAAGACTGTGAGAGAGCCGATTCCCTTGGCTGAGAAGCAACCCCACACATGAATGGTTTCAGGATGCTTAACAGTTGGCATGAGACAAGACTGGTGGTAGCGCTCACCTTGTCTTCTCCGAATGAGGCGTTTTCCTGATGTCCCAAACAATCGAAAAGGGGATTCATCAGAGAAAATAACTTTACCCTAGTCCTCAGCAGTCCACTGCCTGTACCTTTTGCAGAATATCAGTCTGTCCATGATGTTTTTTCTGGAGAGAAGTGGCTTCTTTGCTGCCCTCCTTGAGACCAGGCCTTGCTCCAAGAGTCTCCGCCTCACAGTGCGTGCAGATGCATTCACACCTGCCTGCTGCCATTCCTGAGCAAGCTCTGCACTGCTGGTAGCCCGATCCCACAGCTGAAACACTTTTAAGAGACGGTCCTGGCACTTGCTGGTCTTTCTTGGGCGCCCTGGAGCCTTTTTGGCAACAATGGAACTTCTCTCCTTGAAGTTCTTGATGATGCGATAGATTGTTGACTGAGGTGCAATCTTTCTAGCTGCGATACTCTTCCCTGTTAGGCCATTTTTGTGCATTGCAATGATGACTGCACGTGTTTCTTTAGAGATAACCATGGTTAACAGAAGAGAAACAATGATGCCAAGCACCAGCCTCCTTTTAAAGTGTCCAGTGGTGTCATTCTTACTTAATCATGACAGATTGATCTCCAGCCATGTCCTCATCAACACCCACACCTGTGTTAATGGAGCAATCACTGAAAAGAGGCTAGCTGGTCCTTTTAAGGCAGGACTGCAATGATGTTGAAATGTGTTTTGGGGGATAAAGTTAATTTTCTAGCCAAATATTGACTTTGCAAGTAATTGCTGTTAAGCTGATCACTCTTTATAACATTCTGGAGTATATGCAAATTGCCATTAGAAAAAGTGAAGCAGTAGACTTTGTAAAAATTAATATTTGTGTCATTCTCAAAACTTTTGTCCATGACTGTATGTGCTCAGTGTAGAGTGCAGGATAAATGTGATCCCAAATGTTATGTAATATGTTCCCAACAAAATCTTCAAATCAATCCACATAAAAATTAGTCCCCTCTCAGGTCCGTCATCTGTCATCGTAAAATATAAGGGCTTCCAAGTTACTGATAGTACAAACACTCTGGAAAAGCGATATGGCTCCTCACCAACCATAAAGAAATTCACCAAATTTGGCCCTCCCAAATTCAAGTGTCCCTCACCTTTTTGAGCCCCAATGTGCCTAAACTGCATTTAGCGTCCATATGTTTGGCATTTCTGTCTCGATGAGAGCCCACTTAATTTAGGGGTTCTTTTCTCCAAAAACATGAGCTGAGGATGGAAGTAGTTTGCAAAATGAGGTAACTTATGGGGGTTTCTGCTGATCTGGCACCTCAGAGGCTCTGTCAATGTTATATGTCACCCTCAAAGCAGTCCAGCAAAATCTGAACTCCAATATGGCACTTATTCCCTTCTAAGCTTTGCACTGTGCCTTAACAGTAGTTTTTGACCATATATAGGATACCAGTGTACTCAAGAGAAATTGCATAACAAATTTTGTGATCTATTTTTACCTGCTATCCTTGTGAAAATATGAGGCTAAAACAACATTTTTCTGCAAAAAAATATATATACTTTTTCATTTTCTTTTCACAGATCAACGTTGTAAAATTCTGTGAAGCACCTGTGAGTTCAAGGTGCTCACCGTACATAAATTCTTTGAGTGGTATACTTTCCAAAATGGGGTTACTTCAGGGGGGGTTTATTCCATCAAACTCTGCATTCCAAAACATCACTCCCTCTTTCCTAAGCCCTTCCGTGCTCCCAAATAGTAGTTTCCCCCCCCCTTTGGGGTATGGTTGTGCTCAGGAGAAATTGCACAATAAATTTTGGACACCAAGTTCTCCTGTTACCCTTGTGAAAATAAAAAAATGAGGCTAAAAGCACATTTTTGTTGAAAAAAATGTGATTTTTTTATTTTCACAGCTCAACGTTATAAACTTCTGTGAAGCACCTGGGGATTCAAGGTGCTGAACACACCTCTAGACACATTCCTTGAAGGGTCTATTTTCCAAAATGGTGTAACTTGTGGGTGTTTCCTCTGTTTAGGCACATAAGTATCTGATCCCCTACCAACCATTAAAAGTTCTAGCTCCTACAGACCAGTTAGACTCTCCTAATCAACTCGTTACCTGCATTAAAGACAGCTGTCTTACATAGTCACCTTTCTAAAAGACTCCTGTCTACAGACTCAATTAATCAGTTAGACTCTAACTTCTACAACATGGGCAAGACCATAGAGCTTTATAAGGATGTCAGGGACAAGATCATAGACCTGCACAAAGCTGGAATAGGCTACAAAACCATAAGTAGGATGCTGGGTGAGAAGGAGACAATTGGTGCAATAGTAAGAAAATGGAAGAAATACAAAATGACTGTCATTCGGCACAGATCTGGGGCACCATGCAAAATCTCACCTCGTGGGGTATCCTTGATCTTGAGGAAGGTGAGAGGTCAGTCTAAAACTACACAGGAGAACTTGTTAATGATCTCAAGGCATCTGGGACCACAGTCACCCAGAAAAATATTTGTAACACATTACGCCGTGAAGGTTTAAAATCCTGCAGTACACGCAAAGTCCCCCTGCTCAAAAAGGCATATTTGCAAGCCCGTCTGAAGTTTGCCAATGAACACCTGGATAATTCTGTCAGTTATTGGGAGAAGGTGCTGTGGTCAGATGAGACAAAATTGAGCTCTTTGGCATTAAATCAACTCATCGTATTTGGAGGAAGAGAAATACTGCCTGTGACCCAAAGAACACCATTAGTGATAAGCGAGTGTGCTCATTACTCAAATTTTCCGGGCATGCACGGGTGTTCTCCGAGTATCTTGGGCGCGCTCGTAAATTATGTCTAAGTCCCCGTAGCTGCATGATTTTCGGCTGCTAGACAGCCTAAATACATGTGGGGATTTCCTAACAAACAGGAAATGTTAGGTACACATTAAATAAAAATCTATACAAAAAAACAAAACACAGTCTCGGTGCAAGCAGCAAACTGAAACCAACACGTAGAGCTTCCAAATTTGGTTCGTATGTGAGCTTGAATTATTTTACACAGTTTGTTCTGATTGGCTGAAAAATAATTGAGTGAAAAATATTTGCAACTTCTCTGTTTTCCATTAAAAATTATCTCAAATATATTAATAGAAAATTGAAATGTACCAAACTGGTTAGCTTATCTTTGTCAATAACCTATCATTCATTACTAGAGAACAGCAAATAATTCTCTGAGTGCATGAAGCAGGTTGTATACAGGAATACAATATTCTATCTTTGTAAAATATAGAAAAACTTTAAAGGACATCTTCATTTGTCCTAAGGAATTATAATTCCACAAAGGGGAAAAATACAGTTTTTGGATTTTGTCTACAAGTTTACATCTTATAAAAGACTTACGGTGTCTTTTTATTTTATTACTTCAGTATCTTGTGATATGTTGAAATTAATTTCTTCATCTACATTTGTCCTGAAATATCTGTCTACCCCTGCTGATACAACTACAATTCTGCTTTGATGCCTCAAGCACTTCTTCTATCTGTATGTATTTAAGACTAATATGCTCAATAATTGTGTTATGCGTGTTATGCAATTCTTTCCTGGCCATCAGATAAGAAATAAATGAGAGAGTGAGAATATATGGGTTTAATATTCATTCTGTGAACACAGCACTTATGCTGCAGTAAGGAGACCAATATATCTCTTAAGGCACTACACATCTACCTGCATTGCTTATGTGGCTCTAGCCCTTTAGAGGAATGGTGATAGATCATAAAATCTGGAGAACAACTGAGACAAAAACACATTTCCATTCTTATGTAATAATATTCCACTTACATTATAAGTAAAAAGAAAAACAAAACATTTTTTCATGCAAGACACTTAATTTAGACAAGAAAGCAGAAGGCTGCAAAGATTTCAAATGTGACGGACTCAGCTGCTAAGAAACTGGGCGGAACATTTTTTTTAAAGTTCTTTTCCCAGGGCCTTAGTATATTCACTCAATGTCATAGTAAATACAGTACATTTCCGCTGGCACGCATAGATCATAGTAATTTTGTATTATAAAGTTTTTATTTCATATCTTAATGAACATCTGTAGACTCTTTTTTATAAGAAATTAAAATGTATTTTAAATGCCTTTAAAGAAGTGTATAGATTAACCAACCAATGTCATCCATCTCAATAGTAGCGAGTCTAGGGACTTTTAAAGGAGTTGTCTTATCTTATTAAATGGTAAAACAGCAAAATGCTTGTGAACGTCCTTTCTGTTTTCAAGAATGGAGGAATTTTTAATTCTGCAGTATAATGTTCATTTCCTAGGTGCCGGTCACCTCATGGGTGGCTGGTCTCCTAGGCAGGTAGCGTGAGCTTGCAGTCTATTTGCTACATTGACTACAGCAGCTTGAAAGTGGTGCTCTGAAGATTACAAAATACCTGGGTCCAGTCAATGTCACTGCCCCTGCACTTTCTTGATGTTGCAGAGGCAAAGCTGCCTCTCATTATAGCATGGAAGAGGGCAGAGTTTAGACCAACAGCTCAGCAATGCTGAGTACTACTCAAATATTACAAAAATCAGCACTTACCGATATGCAAATTTTCATGTAATTTTCTTCTACAAATAGTAGCAAATGGAGGACACGATTCTAATGCCAAGCTGTGTTGCTGGCTCTATGAACCATGGCGCTGTGGGCAGGGGCAGTGGTAGTAGCACTATGAGCCATGGTGAATTTCAAAGTGGGAATCATATAGGCAGGCAATGAGCTCTAGGTATTTCCCACACAGAGGCAATTGTCAGCCAAATCACTGATGTTAAAGATGATGATGGTTCTGTGGTGAACAAGACTTGGGAACCAAATAGAGGTGCCCAGGAAGTGATGTCATCTGAAAAGGAGGCTGTTGGCTTCGGCAATATACTGTGCAGGCAAAGTGTGGCTAAAACGTTTCTCTGGGACAAAATCTGCTTGTTCTGCATTCAGCTTTTCAGAAGGTGATGCTGCATGTGCCATTGGTTCAGCAGGCACATCACGTCAGAAAGCTGTGGTGGTGGCGATTCCTATGTGCTGGCGTCTTTAGTTTTTGAATTATTTTCTGCATTGCCCGAGGAGAGGATCAATCTACTATAGCACGTAGGTTATTACATTGGAAAATAATCCATTTACATCTTAGTAAACTGACTGGCAACTATGTCACTCTGTCAGCACATGGGACAGCATCACCTGCTCATGTGGGAAAAACAAACTGACCAGCACAATGAGAAATGCTCAAGCTGTCCTTCTCCTCATGTTTATCTTTCTGGTAAACAGTTTACACCCACAAGTAGTGCCTTGCCCTTGTCATCAGCTCCATCATCATCATGATCTACTTTCCATATCCTTTCTTCTTTCCCCCCAATCGCCGGTTAGCCTTCTGTGTGCCCAAGAAGCATTCATCCAGTCATCCCTTTGTGTTGAAACTAGACTTAATTGATGAAATATCATCAGGATTGTACTGCTGTTTCAAAACAATCAGATACGCTCAGCCTCAACGGAACATATCTAGCTACCATTAGATTATGAAAAAAACTGTGAATGCCAGATTTTGGCACAAAATGGAAAATGTTTCCCCAAAAACATGTTTCGTGCTCCGGGCATCACATTTTCTATATATCTTACAACTCTAACCTTCTTCTTAATTTTTGCTGAAATGAAATATTATTGTGCTTATGTTTGAGTTAATTATGCCTATTACACCCTGCATAGAATTGGGCCCATGCACAGGGCAATGCACAGAGGTGAATATTATATTGACTCATCAAACCAAAATTCTAGGAATTACATAAATGATATTAACTTCTTCGAAATGTAAATGTTTTGTCGAAATTGCTAATTATCTTTTTTGGGGATGGATAAATTGACATATTACCAGGATAAGCTATATTTCCTGCCCAGTGAAGTTTTTAGAGAGCAGACAGCTACCAAACACATATCTGACCAGTAGAACCCTCGCCACACCATGCAGGATAGACACTATTTTGCATGTGTGGCCCCTGCACAGGGCAGAGGCACTTAGGGAATTTTATTTAAATTATCAAACCAAAATTCTTTAACACTGTAACAAAATTTTCTTTAACAAAATTTTAAATTTTTGCTAATGATTATATGACGTGTTTGAGACAGAATTCCCCCAATTCAGCTAACACTGCAGCTACCAGAAATAACCAAGGCAGGAGCAGTAATAATGATTATTGTATAAATGACATGACAGACAAGATGTTTTATATGTTGCCACACAGCCTTATGCACATGAGCAGACTACTGTCTGAACAGCCAGGTCCAGCCATACCTGCACTGTATCCTTTCTCCATGAGATCTCCTGAGCCCCAATCCAATGAATTACTAGGTAAGTACAGTAGATTATACCAGTGACAAGAACTGACACAGTTTGCTATGGACATACTGTTATGTCCAGCTTAGCGTGTAATTTCAGAAAGGGTATACAGTGCAGCTGGTGGCTTTGTCACAAACAACCAGATCAGGTTATCTCTCTCAAACGTGTAAAGCCTTAAATTTGTCAAATGTATCAGGCATACTATCCTCCTGCCTGACTGTATTCTACTTCCTTCTTTTGTCACCAGAGCTGATGGCCCACACTCATCTGGGCATCAACTATCTATTCATCATGTAATTTGTACTGTAGTACTGCTGCCGCCAGAGCTGCCATTGCTGGCCATACTATGCCAGACAACTTGACTGCGCCCTCCTAATTCTCGACTGTGTTGCTTTTTACACTGCTAACACAAAGTCACACCAGCCACACATCTCCTTCTTGCCCATTTTGTTTTATTGTGATAGACTATACTGCTGATGCAAAATGTTCTCTCTTGAGGGTACACAAACATTAAACAGCTCACAATTTTTGAAAGGCTTATTGACAGCAAGCAATTTCTTCTTCCGTTTGAAAATAGCTAGCCTGCTCCTGCTCCCTAAAAAAGAAATACATTTTGAAATGCTTGATAAAAAGACTTTTGTAATTATTTACTCATTTTGAGAATAGAAAACCTGTTTTGAATTCATAAAAGGGATATTTTTTCACTACAATTTACTCCTAAATAAAGAGATGTTTGGATTTCGTATGAAAAATCTTTCACTACTTTATTCAGCAAAGAAATAAACCCTTGTCACTCCCCAAACTTACTTTCATTTACTGCACAAGAAAAAATCGGAAGTCTGAATGAGGCCTAAGTAACATTATGTTCAGCATTTTATTTCAATAGAAAGTATGGTTATTATTCTTTTTCTAATTTCCCATAATGTTGGTGTCCGCAGTCTGAGCTTAGTGAGGCATTGCTTTGTACATTCACAAGCATTTTAAAATTTACTGCTACATTTAGAAATATAGCAAAGCAAATATGACAAAATGAGACAATAGAACAGATGGGCACAGTGAGGTTGCGGAATATTTATAACAATTATTACTAAGACGATAAACACCAATCATTGGCCACTGCTACTCCATTTGCTTTTGGAACTGTTATCAGAATATTTAGTAAAAGATTCATTTCTACTGAAATGTTAATTTGCAGTGTTATACTTTATCTGTGATATTTTATTCATACATGAAAGTTAATACAGCTATAAAATGCATAAACCGGTGGTGCACAGTCATGTTACAGACTTAAATCAAGCAAGGACACAACCTACAAATGAATTGTACTATAAGACAGAATGATCTACTGAATCTACCTCACCCTGTTCTGAAAGAGCATTAATGCTCACTATTTATTTACACAACACACCTTTAGTTTTTCATGGCAGTCATTCCAAAACTAATGAATATGTGTACTGAAAATATAATTATTTTCTGTAGAAATAATCCGTTAAATACATAATAATTTATCAAAAATGCCTGAATAGCAGAAAAGTCGATAAATTGACTACGCACACTTGCCTGCAGTATATTAAAAGTGTTTAAAATGATTTATTTTTCTGCACTCTTTTCCCCGGCAGGAACTCTGTCTTCCAGCGCAAAACTCCTGGTCCCTGCTACACTTACCACTCCCCCTCTCTGCAGGTCATAGATGATCTTCGTCCTCAATTTCCTTTCCCCCCTGCAATAATGGGTGCAGCCCCAGCAGTTCCGGACCTAGTGCTCTGTCGGCCCCCGCAGCCCGGTCTTCTTCCTTACACAGTCATGGTGCCGGTGTGTGGGTTCAGTCATCACTCATAGAAAACAGAGCAGCAGTTGTATCCATGTCCTGGCCCTGTCTGACACTCGCTATACATTGGGGTCAGCTTTTAGTCATGGCTTGTGGTGTGGTAACAGCCACCGCTCTGTATTTTCAGAGGGGTGAATAACGCTATTAACCTGCTGACTAACCCCACATCTGCAGGTTAATAGCGCTTTTTCTGGTGACAGGTTCCCTTTAACTTAATTAATGCCAATCAGTTATATATATACACATATATATATATATATATATGTGTGTATATACAGCTCTGGCAAAAATTAGGAGACCAATGCACAGTTTTATAAAAATCAGCTTTTCTACATGTCTGACAGCCATTCCATTCCAGTGTCAGTTGAATTACAACCAGAGTACACCTCATTCTACTTAATGTGCTCCTGATTAGGAGATCACCTGAACCAAATTTTATTTAACGAAGCAAAGTATAAAAAACACTGCTGTGGTGTTCACAATCCTCTTGCAATAGGATAAGCTGGATAGCAAAACTAGTGCTAGTAATATCCCAAAAGTAATAGGAATGAAAAAATAACTTTTAACCATGCCAAAGGAGTTGAAAAGAAAAGTCTTGAGTGATAAAAAGAAGGGCTCAATTTTGGCTTTACTAGCAGAGGGATACAGTGAGCTTCATGTTGACTCCACCCTTATAATTTCTATGTTGGCAGTCCATTACAACAAGGTCAAGCAGCAGACATTGTGGAAAACAAAGCTACAGACCAGCAGAGGGCAAAAATGACTCTCCACTGACCAGGATGACCCACTGTGAAATTTGATGGAGAATCGGTGATGATCTGGGGATGCTTCAGCAAGGCTGGAATTGGGCAGGTTAATCTTTGCGAAGGACATATGAATCAAGCTGCATACAAGATTATCCTGGAAAAACAGTTGATTCCTTCTGCTCAGGCAATGTTCCCCAACTCTGAGGACTGGTTTTTCCAGCAGAACAATGCGCCATGCCACTGTTAGAACCCTCTTGTTAGATTTTGTTTCAGTTTGCTGGTCACATGACCTTTTTTCCCTATTTAGTCTGGCTCCGCCCTTCTGGCTTTGCTGGACTTCATTGTATTATCTACTCATAAGCTAGCCGGGTGCTTAGGTGCCTTTCTCAGTCAGTTTTGCTTGATCTTAGGATCGTAGTAATTTGTTTTCTGTTTAATTTTCCCTGCTGCAATTTCTGTTAGGAGGTGTCCACCTTTTCTCCCAGTCCCTAGATCTTGTAGGGATTCCTCCCTCGCAACTATAGGTCTTCGTTCAGACTAACTGAGGACTTTAGCGGGTCTGGTTGCAGGATCAGGTTCCCCGTTACATCGTAGGGATCGAGCTTAGTTCTATTGTAGGGACAGAATTCCCATCTTTCCTTAGTGCTTGTAGCAGTTCATAACAGTAAGTCCAGCCTGAAAAAAAAAAAAAAGAAAAAATCTCTAAGGAAAGATTTTCTGTTTCCATCATGGTGTCGGTTCAGGATTTGGCTCAACGCCTGCAGGGTCTCTCTTTGGAGGTGGCTGAAATCCAGCAACACGTGAGTAGTTGTTCTGGAGCACATTTCGTGGAGCCAAAGGTACGTTTGCCTGATTTATTTTTTGGTGAACAACAAGATTTTTTTTCTTTTAAAAATGCTTGCTTGTTGTATTTTCGTTTGAGACCCAGATCCTCTGGTGATGAATCACAGCATATAGGGTTCATAATGTCACTTTTGCGCAAAGAACCTCAGGACTGGGCCTTTTCTCTGCAGCCTAGTGATCCATGCTTTAGATCAGTGGATAGTTTTTTTTCTGCTTTGGGGTTATTGTATGACGATCCTGATCGTGTTTCATCAGCTGAGACAGAATTGAGACGTTTGAGACAGGGATCAGGTAATGTGGAAAAATATTGTACTCACTTCCGAAGGTGGTCCACTCAGGTGGGGTGGAACGATTCAGCTTTGAAAAGTTTATTTCTTGCAGGGTTAAGTGAAAGGGTTAAAGATTTGCTGATTGCTTATCCTATACCTGGTAACTTGCAAGAGGCTATGCAATTAGCCATACGGGTGGATAGGAGACTGCGTGCAAGGGTTAATGAGAGTAAATCTGCCTTGTCAGCTCCAAGTCTGGAGAGGGACTGTACTGACATTGCAGAGCCGATGGAAATTGGAGCAATGGCACCTCACTCTCGGGAAAAAGAACGCAGATTTGCTGAAGATTTGTGTTTCTATTGTGGCAAATCTAAGCATTTTATTAAGAACTGTGTGCTTCGAATCAATAAAGAAAAAAAAAAAAATGAGGTCAGTTTCGTCCGTATAGCTTGTTTAAACAATAAAGGTGTCTTTCTTTCTGCTACCACTGCTGTTGAGGAGGAATTAATGGAGTTTCGGGTATTTGTGGATTGTGGTTCAACTCTCAATGTGATTGATGGGAAATTTTTGGAAAAACTAAAATTAAAACCCAAACTTCTGTCTTCCCCTATTAATGTGGTGTCTGTGGATGGTTCTCCCTTGAAAAATGTTACTCACCATATCTGTGAATTTCCTTTACTATTAATGGTGTTCATCAAGAGAAATTGGATTTGGTAGTTTTGAATAATTTGCCCTCACCGGTGATTTTGGGGTTACCCTGGTTAAAATTGCACAATCCGGTACTGGATTGGTCTACCAATGAAATTAAGTCCTGGAGTCCTAATTGTTATGACAAGTGTTGTAACGGGCGTATTGCTGCTGTAGTTAAGGGGGAGTTACCTGTACCTATTCAGGATTTTTGGAAAGTTTTTTCTGATAAGGAATCGCAGGTATTGCCTCCTCATAGAGAATATGATTGTGCAATTGAATTTGTCCCTGGAGCTACTCTTCCTAAAAGTCGTTTATTTAATTTGACTATTCCTGAGAGAAATGCTTTGGAGGAATACATACAGACAAGCTTGGCCGCCGGTCACATTAGGCCTTCCAAATCTCCTGTGGCGGTTGGATTTTTTTTTGTTAAAAAAAAGGACGGCGGTTTACGGCCTTGTCTAGACTTTCGTGAGATTAGTAAGATTACTGTATGCAATCCTTACCCACTGCCATTGATTCCTGATTTGTTTAATCAGTAAAGGGGGCCAAGTGGTTCGCGAAAATTGATCTTCGGGGGGCATACAATTTGTTGCGCATGAAGGAGGGGGATGAATGGAAGACTGCGTTTAACACTCCACTGGGTCATTTTGAGAATCTGGTCATGCCTTTTGGGCTTTCCAGTGCTCCGGCATATTTTCAGAATCTTATTAATGACATCCTTAGACCTTTGATCGGCAGAAGTGTGGTTGTGTATTTGGATGACATTTTGATTTATTCACCGGATTTGGAGTCTCATTGGAGGAGTGTGCGTGAAGTATTACAGTTACTGAGTGATAATTCACTTTTTGCCAAACTAGAAAAATGTGAGTTCGCTGTACAGAGACTTAGTTTTTTGGGCTACATTGTGTCCAGTGAAGGTTTTGAGATGGACCCGGTGAAGGTGCAAGCTGTGCAGGATTGGCCTAGACCTATTGGTGTGAAATCAATACAGAGGTTTTTGGGGTTCGCCAATTATTATAGAAAATTCATTAAAAATGTTTCTGTGATTGCCAAACCTCTGACCGATCTCACCAGGAAAAGTGCTGATGCGGTTCAGTGGACTACTGAGGCCATTGAGGCTTTTGTGTTTCTAAAGTAGAGGTTCAGCTCTGCTCCCATCCTTACGCAGCCTGATGTGACTAAACCATTTTTGGTTGAGGTTGATGCTTCTTCTGTGGGGGTCGGCGCTGTGTTGTCTCAGGAAAAGACGGATGGAGTACATCCCTGTGCTTTTTTTTCAAAGAAATTTTCTGAGTCTGAACTAAATTATGATATCGGTAATCGGGAATTGTTGGCAATTAAACTCGCATTTGAACACTGGCGTCATTTTTTGGAGGGAGCGGAATTTCCCATTCAAGTCTTCACCGATCATAAAAATCTGATCTACCTTGATGCTGCCAAACGCTTGAATGCCCGTCAGGCTAGGTGGGCACTGTTTTTCTCACGGTTTAATTTTACCGTTACTTACATCCCAGGTACTAAAAATGTTAAAGCTGATGCTTTGTCTCGCAACTTTTCTCCTATGGTGGGTACTGAGGAGGAGGAAAACATTTTGCAAGAGGGGGTTGTTATTGCTGTTTTGGACTCCGTGTTGGAAGATGAGATTCTTAAAGCACAGGAGAATGCCCCATCTAACACGCCGCATGGGAGGTTGTTTGTGCCTGGTACCCTGAGGAGAGATTTGTTTGTTGAATGTCATGACTCTAGGTTGGCAGGTCATCCTGGAAACTCTGAGACCAAGAGACTTGTGGGTCGCAGCTTTTGGTGGCCTGGATGGCAGAAGGAAGTCATTAAGTGGGTGCGTCAATGCACTGTGTGTGTTAGATCTAAGTCTTCTCATACTCCTGCTGCAGGGTTGCTTTGCCCTCTGGAGGTCCCTATTGCACCTTGGACACATTTGGCTATGGACTTTATTACTGACCTTCCCCCCTCTGAGGGTTTCACTGTCATCTGGGTGGTCGTGGACCGTTTTAGCAAGATGTGTCACTTGGTTCCTTTCATCAAATTGCCCTGCGCTAAGACTCTCGCTAAGGCCTTTGTCAAGGAAATAGTCAGACTACATGGTGTTCCTACTGACATTGTTTCCGATAGGGGACCTCAGTTTGTGGCTCGTTTTTGGCACGCTTTTTGTGACAGGTTGGGAGCTCATTTGTCGTTTTCATCCGGATATCATCCTGAGTCTAATGGCCAGACAGAAAGGAAAAACCAGGATGTTGAGCAGTTCTTGTGTTGTTTTGTGACTGATAATCAAGAGGGGTGGTCTGAGTTTCTGCCACTTGCTGAGTTTGCTCTTAACAACCATACATCCGCTTCTGCTGGTTGTTCGCCTTTTTTTTGTTGTACTGGGAGACATCCGTCGTTTGGGTCATTTTCCAAGTTGGAATCGGCTGTGCCTGAAGAGGAGAATTTTTCTGGTGTTTTGGAGAGAGTTTGGACTGATGTGCGTGGTAATCTTCAGGAGGCTAACAAAAGATCCAAAGTGTATTTTGATAGAAAACGACAAGAGGTTTTGTTTGCTATTGGTGACATGGTTTGGTTGTCCTCTAAGAATCTGCGCTTGAGGATTCCGTCTAAGAAATTGGGTCCCAAGTTTGTAGGGCCCTTTAAGGTGCTTCAGGTTATTAACCAATCTGCTGTTAAGTTGGAGCTTCCTACCTCCTGGAAGATTAATCCGGTGTTTCATGTTTCTCTCTTGAAAAAAGCTGAGGTCTCAGATGGAGACGTCTCGGCCACTGTTCCCCTGGTGGTGGAGGACGGGCAATATGAGATTTCCCGCATCCTAAATTCTAGACGGTATAGAGGGAGTTTGCAGTACCTCGTCGCTTGGAAGGGTTATGGACCCGAGGATAACTCATCGGTGAGGGCGGATGATGTTTCTGCGTCTAGACTTGTCAGAGCGTTTCACAAGAGGTTTCCGGATAAGCCTAAGTCCTAGGGGATCCGGAGGATCCTCTTAGAAGGGAGGGTACTGTTAGAACCCTCTTGTTAGATTTTGTTTCAGTTTGCTGGTCACATGACCTTTTTTCCCTATTTAGTCTGGCTCCGCCCTTCTGGCTTTGCTGGACTTCATTGTATTATCTACTCTTAAGCTAGCCGGGTGCTTAGGTGCCTTTCTCAGTCAGTTTTGCTTGATCTTAGGATCTCGTAGTAATTTGTTTTCTGTTTAATTTTCCCTGCTACAATTTCTGTTAGGAGGTGTCCACCTTTTCTCCCAGTCCCTAGATCTTGTAGGGATTCCTCCCTCGCAACTATAGGTCTTCGTTCAGACTAGCTGAGGACTTTAGCGGGTCTGGTCGCAGGATCAGGTTCCCCGTTACATCGTAGGGATCCAGCTTAGTTCTATTGTAGGGACAGAATTCCCATCTTTCCTTAGTGCTTGTAGCAGTTCATAACAGCCACACAGCTACGTCAATCAATGTGTGGATGAAGGACCACCACATCAAATCCCATGACCAGCCCAATCTCCAGACCTGAACCCCATTGAAAACCTTTGGAAGATGGACAGTCATAAGCCATCAAACAAAGAACTGCTTAAATTTTTGTACCAGGAGTGGCATAAGGTCACCCAAAAGCAGTGTGAAAGACTGGTGGAAAGCAGGAAAGCATCCCAAGACGCATGAAAGCTGTGATTAAAAATCATGGTTATTCCACAAAATGTTGATTTCTGAACTCTTCCTGAGTTAAAACATTAGTATTGTTGTTTCTAAATGATTATGAACTTATTTTCTTACCATTTTTTGAGGTCTGCAAGCACTGCATTTTTTTGTTATTTTGACCATTTCTCATTTTCTGAAAATAAATACAAAATTTATTGCTTGGAAATTTGGAGACATGTTATCAGTAGTTTATAGAATAAAAGAGCAATTTATATTTTACTCAAAAAATATACCTATAAAGAGAAAAATCAGACAAACTGAAAATTTTGCAGTGGTCTCTTAATTTTTGCCAGAGCTGTATGTGTATATGGTATTATATATATACGGTGTTGCTACCCAACAACCATACATTGTTTAGACACGGAAAGGTGCAAAAAGTTTTAATCACCTCATGTGTGTGATAGCAATGTTTCATTTACACAGAGCCCTTGTCACTTTCTGCACCACTGAATCTCTAGACTACGTGTGCTATATAGACAGTATACACACTGCTCAAAAAATAAAGAGAACACTTAAACAACACAATTTAACTCAGAGTCAATCAAAATTCTGTGAAATCAACCTGTCCAGTTATGAAGCAACACCGATTGGTGAATCAATTTTTCCTGCTGTGGTGCAAATGGAACAGACAACAGGTAGAAATGATAGGCAATTTGCGAGATAACGCCTATAAAGGAGTGGTTCTGTAGGGGGTTCTCATCCTTTTTGGCAGTTTTTGTTCACTTTTGCATTTTGTCATTGCTCTCACCCCTAGAGATACTGTACAGTAGCATGAGGCAGTGTCTACAACCCACAGATGATGCTCAGGTAGTGCAGCTCTGCCAGGATGGCACATCAGGAAGGGTAGCTGTGTCTGTTAGCACAGTGTCCAGAGCATGGAACAGATACCAGAAGACAGTCCAGTACACCATGAGATGTGGAGAGGGCCATAAGAGGGCAACAACCCAGCAGCAGGACAGCTACTTCTTCCTTTGTGCAAGGAAGAACAGGCATGCAGACCCAGATTTACACTAAACTAAAAAAAATCTGTACGTTAAAGTGCCCAAATTATCCTCATGGAAAGCAGCCTTTGATGAAAAGGCAAGTTAAAACACATTTGCTGTAAATTCCATTTTCACAACAAATATCAAATGCACTCCTCAATTGATCCTTATCTGGGTTCCCTCTAAAGCCCCGTCACACACAGCGATCTCACTAGCGATATCTCTGTGTATGACATTCAGCAACGATCATCCCCCTGCTGGGTATCGCTGATTGTCGCTGAATGTCCTGAACATTTTTTTGATCGTTGGTCTCCTGCTGGCCAGCACGCTTTGCTGCGTGTGGCAGGCAGGAGACCAGTGATCAGCTGGTAACCAAGGTACACATCGGGTTTCCAGGTGCCGGGCAGCGCCTGGAAACCCGATGTGTACGTTGGATACCAGCGCGCTGCTGCAGGGGAGCTGGTAACCAAGGTATACATCGGGTTTCCAGGTGCCGCGCAGCACCTGGAAACCCGATGTGTACCTTGGTTACCAGCTCCCTGCACCAGCGGGCTGGTATCCAACGTACACTGCGGGTAACTAAGCGACGTTACCCGCAGTGTCGCTGTCCTGATCGCTGCCTGAGCTGCCTGCTTGGCAGCTCAGCAGCGATCATGTAGCGACAGACCAGCGATCCTGACAAGTGCATATCGTTGTCGGGATCGCTGGTGTGTCGCTAGGTGTGACGGGGCCACAGTCTTATCAAATCCAAACTGAATGAAACTCTCATAATGGCACAACTCTCCAACCTTACCTGTGTGGTTGAATAGCCATTTAATCTCATACACTGGATTTCTTGCAAAGATAAAACCTAGGAAGAGCTTAATGTGGAAAGCAAACATGATATTCTATACTACGAAGGCATAACTATCTAGGTAGCAGAGTATACGAGGGGGAACACTGACGCAAGTGCATATTTCAGCTGGATGTGCGTCCAATAAGAAATATATAGCGGTGCAGAAAAACAATGACTCTCTACATTGCATTGCACACCACTAGCCTATCAGAGGCCCGCAGCTGATGTAGGCATGCCTATCACATGGTGGGCATATTGATGTCAGTTGTACCAGGTATTGGAAGAGAATGCCGCATGCCGTGGGGGCAGGTAAGAAGAATTGTTTATTTCTTTTTTAAATATGCTGGGGAAGAGCAGAAGAAAGGTGGATATTATTACAGTGTGGGGCAAGGATGAAGAACATTATTATAGGATGGGGCCCAAAATGAGGGACATTAATGTAGATTGGGGCCTAGGATCATTGATATAACTAGAGTCTGATAGAAAAATATTTAGACTTGAGAGTCCTCAGTGGTTGATACCTTTTAATGGCTAACTGAAAAGATGATAACAAATTGCAAGCTTCTCGAAAGCTTGCAATTTGTTATCATCTTTTCAGTTAGCCATTAAAAGGTATCAACCACTGAGGACTCTCAAGTCTAAAGGTACTGCCACACTTAGTGATCTCGTTAGCGATCTCAATAACGACGCAAGCTAATGAGATCGTTTGTGAGATCTCTTTTAGGTCGCTAGTAGCTGCCAAACAGGAGATCTCATAAACGACTCATCAGCGGTCAGCGATCTCTTTAACGACTTTGGCGGTCGTTAGGATCTATCATTAGCATGTACTGAGCGCTTCTGATTCATAGGAATTTCCAGCATTGCTCCTGCTCTCTGCGTCCTGCTAGCCTGCTTTGCAACTGCTGCGATCCTCTCTGTGACGCAAAAGAGAACTAACAGATATTGCGATCCATTCCGTGACGCTAAACCCATATGCGTCACAAACGAGGTCGTTCGCAAAAAGTGCCAAACACAGCGATATAGGCTCACCAGCGGGACGCCAACGATCAAAAAACGGTCCAGAACTCTAGTGAACGATCAACGAGATCACAGCAGGGGCCATATAGTTGCTACATGCCACACACGGCTAAGTCGCTAACGAGATCGCAAAATAGTGACGTTTTAGTGATCTCGTTTGCGATCTCGTTTAGTGTGGCATACCCTTAAATATTTTTCTATCTACTGGCTTACACGGTACGAAGATATACATCTTTCCTAGAGTTTGATAGACGCTATTGTGCTCTTTTACTGCACTGATGTCAGTATCCTGGTTGCCTCCTGATCCCCTCCTGTAATATTGTCCCCCATCCTGGCCTCTTCCTGCAATAATGTCTCCTGCCCTGTTTCTTTCCTGTAATAATGTCCCGCATTTTGGTATCCTACCTATAATGTCCCCCATCGTTACGCCGTCCTGTAATAATGTTAGTCACAGATTCTGCAAATCAATTTTTTGGAGAAAATTAGTTGAGGCTCGTGAATTTAAATTTCAAAACACCCACTCATCTCTAACGGCTGTACAAAACTGGGCAGGTGGTTTTTATGTTATGTTTCAACTGTGTAAGACGAGGCTATCTTCTAGACTACCAACTAGAGGTAATCTTTAAAAGGCTTGTGAATTTATATTTTATTGCACTTTCCTTCCCATGAGTCTTCATAGTTTGGTGCTGTTGATATGATTGTTTATTGTAATTTTTGTTTATTTTATGCATAAGCAATGTAGAAACGTGTATCACTTACATTAATATCTGCTTTAGTTTTACACTAGGCCATGTATGTGTCTCTGATCTCCAGTGTCAATATTTATGTTAATTTACTCCATGTTTGTCATGTTTGCCCCCCTATTGTTCATATTTTGTGTGTGCTCCAGATTTAAACATGGTGGAACCACATTCTTCTTAATGGTACTTGAGGCTCTAGTCATGTTTTAAGGCATTAATAATACATTGTTGTATTATTTTTATGTTTGCTATTACTTGAAAATTTGAAGGTGAATGAAACAGCAGGTGTATGTTGTATTCCTATATCTTAAAGCTATCAGTTTTCACGAGTGAATAGTGTGTACTATGCATCACATATATCAATATGTGTTTTAGTTTACTTTAGAAATAGTACAGAGGATCTGCCACCAGATACTAATTGCATTTATCACTAAATAGATCTCTTATACCTAATGAGACAGGTACATTTACTTTGAAAATCGATATCGAATTGGCTGCATAATCCTTTTTTATGTTCCTATTGTCATACAGTAGGGGACCTGACTTTCAAATTGTTTGTAGCATAACTTATTTGTCATACAGGCCTCATCCACACTCACACAATTCTTTTTTCTGTGACTAACACAATACATCATGCCATATTTCAACTTGTAACTTACTGCTGCTGAAATTCAGCTGTTTGCTGAGGTGGTGCAGCATTTAAAATCTATTTTTTGTTGCTAATACTGTGCTCCTACCACACTATCTGAGCAACATGACTGGGAAAAAGTAGTGGAAGGAGAATTAAGCTTGGTGTTCAAGGTGTACGTGGGGTAGGTGGTAATGTTCCTGACCTGGGTAATCTGCTCCAGAAAACACGTAAGCTGTGTGCTCATTTCCACCGTTCACACCCCTCTGGTCGTCGACTTGCATCGATACAGAGGTCTTTGCCCATGCCAGTTAACAGGTTGATATGCGATGTACCGGCATGGTGGAATTCCACTCTGCACATGTTGCAGCAACTGTGGCAGCAGCAACGAGCCCTGATACAGTATGTCATGTCACATAGCCTGGGCCAACGCAGTACGGACGTGTCGCATATCATGTTTACAGAGTGGGCACAGATTAAGGACCTCTGCACCCTTCTGCACAGTTTTGAAATGTCTATGAAGATGGTTAGCACTGATGACCCAATCATCAGCATCACTATTCCGGTCTTTTATATGCTGGAGCTGACTTTGAATAGCCTGCAGCAGGAGATGGTGGTCCCAGAAGAAGAGGAGGAAGCACAGGAGGATGCGGAAGGGATAAGGTTGTCTCTAAGTTAAAAAAATTGTCATCACACAGGTGGGTGCCAAGGGAGGGTGGATTACTGCGATCGAGGGGGGCTGGTGATAACAGACAAACTGTTATCAAAGGTGCAAGATCTGAGGAACAAATGGAAGAGGTGATGGGTGAGCAACTGTCAGATGAAAAGGATAATCCTCCACTCTATGTTGTTCATGGTTGGCAGGAGGGGAAGGAGGAAACGAGCCTCATACTTAGCCAGCCACCAACACAGCATGGGCTTGGACCTCATGATAGAGCCCAAAATATTGCAAACATGATCCCCGTATAGTTAAGATTAGGAATACCGCTGGCTACTGGGTTGCCACTCTATTAGATACATGTTATAAAACCATATTTTACCAGAGGATTCCTGCCCTGTAATGGGACCTGCGAATGCTGGAGTATCGAAACACGCTTTTACACAACCTTAACCCCTTCATGAGCGGAGGTATTTTCAGTTTAGCATTTTCGTTTTTTGCTCTCCTTCTCAGAGCCATAACTTTTTTATTTTCTGTTAATATAGCCAAGTGATTGCTTCTTTTTTTGCGGGACCAGTTGTACTTTTGAACTACACCAATGGTTTTACCATGTCTTGTTCTAGAAAATGGGAAAAAAATTCCAAGTGTGTTGAAATTGCAAAAAAAAGTGCAATTCGACACTTGTTTTTTGTTTGGATTTTTACTAGGTTTACTAAATGCTAAAACTGACCTGCCATTATGATTCTCCAGGTCATTATGAGTTCATAGACACTAAACATGTCTAGGTTCTATTTTAACTAAGTGGTGACAAAAAATTCCAAACTTTGTTAAAAAAAAAAGTGCGCAATTTTCCGATACCCATAGCGTCTCTATTTTTCATGATCTCGGGTTGGGTGAGGGCTTATTTTTGCATGCTGAGCTGACATTTTAATGATAATATTTTGGTGCAGATATGATCTTTTGATCGTCTGTTATTGCATTTTTACGCAATGTCGCAGCGACCAAAAAAACTTAATTCTGGCGTTTTGACTTTTTTTCTCACTACGCCGTTCAGCGATCAGGTTAATCCTTTTTATTGATAGATCGGGCGATTCAGATTGCGGCGATGCTAAACCCTATTGCACCCCTATTACAGACTATACAGACTAGGTGATGTTGCATTTTTTAGTGTGATGCATTAATATCACATAACTGCACTCTGTGATATCTTTAGTGTGGCTTCTGTGCCTGCTGTTGCTGCTGCTGCTGATGATGACACAAATTTGTAGAAATGTGAACAGTCATGGTTGGTCTACATCTGCTGGGTTAGGTGGGAAGATGTCTCAGTCCCAATTATACTCTTTCTATTGTCGTGACAGTGTCAGACCCTCATTTTTTAAAATGTAAAAATTATTTGGTAGGTGCCGGGATTGATCCCAGGAGTTGTCTGACCCTGCGGTCTCCCATTCGGGTCCAGCTGCTGAGACTATTGCTCAGCGTGGACTGTTATGAATGTTTTAGAAATGAATTCTGTGCAGAAGCTCCCTCTGGTGGTTACAAACGGTACTGAACCATTCAATGAGGATTGGCAATCAGGAATCACGGACTGGCTGGATATAAGGGAGGTTTCCCCCCATCATGGTTGCCGGTGATCAATTGTTCTTGTCTCAACGTTGTTTCCTGGTTCACTTGGAAGCTTGCTGAGTCTTGCCTCTTCTCCTGCTCTCAGATAAGATATTTTCTGTTTTTTGTTTTTGTGCTTGCCATTTGCAATTTTCTCTGCATTTCTGTGAGGTTGGCCAGGTTCCTCTCCTCGGGGGGCTTGGGCGCCTCTCGGTTCCTCTGGAGCCATTGTTGTTTGTTCATTTGCCTTTTCCAGTTTTTTCTGTGGCTGCGGCTTAGTTTTGTTACACCAGAGAACTAATTTAGGTGGTAGAGGTCGTGTGATCTCAGGTGTTTTTGCAATTAGTAGCGTTGGCTTTTTTTAGGGTTTTTTTTGGATTACAGTATCCTTCCTATCCTTTTCTGTCCAGGCAGATTGGGCCCCAGCGTTTGCTCATACTATTTTTTGTCTGTGTCTGTATTTCCTCTTGTCTAACCGCCATTACATGTTTGGGGGCTTCCTATGTTCTTTGGGGATCTGCTCTGGGGCAGATAGCTTTCCTCTTTCTATCTTTAGGTGTAGTTAGCCTCTCAGGCTGTGACGAGGCGTCTAGGACCAACGTAGGAACGCTCCACGGCTGCCTTTAGTTGTGGTGGTTAGTCAGGGTACTGCAATCCAGTAGATCCCAACCTCTCTGGTGTATTGCCGTTTTTGCCTGCTCTCCTCAGCTACCAAAACATAACAGTGGACATTGGTCCCAGTGTCTTGCTCTGGCTCATGGTGTACCTTTCGTTACTTCTGGCTCTCCAGCCAAGTCTATGGTAACCAGTGTTATACAGGTACAACCTCATGTGCTGGAGCCTAAGTCCAGCGATCACCGTACTGAGCATGTCTGTGATGTGGCGTCTTCCTATTTGTGGTCGGACGTCAGCTGCTCTGGTGATGTGGCAGCTTCGGATTTTCCCGCAGGCAACGTCAGCATGAGTGTTTGGGGTGGAGCCTTGTGTATAAAAGACTCCCAGTGGAGCACGCGAGTGTGCTAACACCATGTATGGTTGGTGTGTCTGAGTGGATAAGCTACCACTCTGTCTGCACGTGCGTGTGTTTAGCTGCCTTCTTAGGTAGGGTTTTTTGGCCCTCGCCTTGGCTTAGCACCTGTTTCAGCCACGTGTGCTATTAGCATGGGTCAGTAACAGGGCAAGAGCCAACCATAAGAGCTCTGCTCCCCTGTGAGTTCTACAGGGTTTTCCCCTTTGTGTCTTTTTGAGTTTCTTCTCTTGACTCAGCATGTTTCTGTAAAGCAGCTGAAATGCAGGCCAGTGTGCTCAGGACAAGCCTGCACTGCAGCAGCCAAAACCACCACCAGGTGGCAGCAAAAACATCCAAAGCTGTGTTAGGAATAAACAGTCATATAAGAACTACAGGTCTCAGCAAGCCCGTGGTCAGAAACAAACTAATAGGTCAAAACCAGATAAGAGCTGTCAGACTACTGCAGTGTAGTGCAATCTTCCCCAGAGGGAGCTAGGGAGGGACGTGAGACTGAGTACACAGAGAAGCTATACAAATCAGAAGCACTGGTACCACCAAGTGGTGAGAGCGTGGTCAGGCAAGCCGAGTCAAAACCGTACAGAGGCAGAAATACCAGAAGGAGCAGAAAATACACGTAGTCAATATACCAAGCCGAGGGTCAAATAGCCAGACAGGGAACGTAGCAGAAGAGACGGATACCAAGATACGGGGTCAGAGTCAGTCCAGATCATACACGAGTAAACAAGTCAAAGGCAGGAGGATCACCAGGTAACAGGGGTCAGAGGCTCTAGACTGGAAGCTTGAGCTATCACTAACACTGGTAAGCCGGCTGTGACGGACTGAAATAGCCCAGCCCGCTCCAGAACGAGGCCGAGGAAATTAACCCCCGCATGACCAGTCCCGAGAGAGGACAGCAGCGCACAAACTCCGGACTGGACCATGACAGTTTCATTCATGTGTGCCCTTAACACTGTTAAGTTACAGAGTGAGTTCAATCTATGTTCATTACCTCTCTGTGAAGCTAACAGAACCGAGTATTTGGCGTTCCGATCATACTGCGTGGTGTTAGCGCAGACTGATTAAGGTGAATGCTCCCTGCCTTGTTCTGTCTTTTGTTCATTCTAGTAGCAGATTCACTTCTGCACGGTGGACCCCGGGTTGCAATTGCGCTTTAGTATTTATTTTATTTAGTGCAATCCCCCAACCCTAACACTACTGGTTGGATAGGTATCCATCTACTGGATAGGGTGTAGTGGAAGACCTGCCAGTCAATATTACACACATTTATACTGTGGTGAAGTTGATGCCACTTTTGTGGCATCTGCCAGTAATTTTTGGAAATGTGAACACTCCTGGTTGGGGGTCCATCTGCTCAATTGGGTGTAGTGGAAGACCTATCGATTCATAATATACTATTTCTAATGTGGTGAAATTGATGCCACTTTGGTGTCTGCCAATAATTTTTGAAAATTTGAACACTTCTGGTTTGGGTGTCCATCTGTTGGATTGGGTGTAGTGGAAAACCTGTCGGTCCCTATTATACTATTTCTACTCTTGTAAAATTGATGCCACTTCTGTGGTGTAAGGCCCTCATTTGTTTAAATGTGAACACTCCTCATTGGGTGTCCATCTGCTGGATTAGGTTTAGTGAAAGATCTATAGGTCTCTATTATACTATTTCTACTGTTGTGAAATTGATGCCACTTCTGTGATGTAAGGTCCTCATTTGTTCCTGGTTGGGTGGCCATCTGCTGGATTGGGTTTAATGGAAGACTTATCGTTCCCTATTATACTATTTCTACTGTGGGAAATTTGATGCCTCTTTGTTGGTGTCTGCCAATAAGTTTTGGAAATGTGAACACTCCTGATTGGGAGTCCATCTGTTGGATTGGGTTGTAGTGGGAGACCTATCGGTCCCTATTATACTATCTGTAATGTCGTGAAATTGATGCCACTTTGGTATTGTCTGCCAAAAATTTTTGGAAATGTGAACACTCCTGGTTGGGCCTCCTTCATGCGTGTTGCCTTTAGCAGTAGGCCTCCGTCACCATCAGGCCTCCACTTCCTTGGACTCGACTACCCGTGCTACTATCCTTAAATTTTTCTGACAATGGTAGTCTACAAAACTGATATTTGTGCCACCTGAGTGTGGCTCAGCATGAAAGCAGGTAGAAATGTTCTGTCATGGAAATATATATGTATTCCATATATTCAATGTATATGTATATGCATTTACAGTCAGATAGATCTCACTTGCTAAAAATCCTGTGCTCACACATATCTATGCAAAAGCTGATGCTAGCTATAATCAGTTGCCTAAGACATGACCCCTGGCCTACATAAGTCAGGCTGCTGCAAAAGATAGCTCATAGGGACTTTTTACCAAGGACACAAAAAAGGGAAACAAAGACGGAATGTCTGGGTAGATATCTATTATTTTTCTGATAATTGGTCACGTAGGAAAACTGGGGCAAAGAACAATAAATCTGCTACTTCAGCCCTTTTATCATTATTATCATACGTATACTAAAACAGCCAATAATCTAGCAGCTTTTAATTGTATGTTAATTGACTAACCAGCCCCTTTTTGTAAAAGTATAAAACATTGAATGAATAATAAACTGTTGGTCTTGACGAACTGTTATACTCACAATTCCGTGTGGACAGTCCTCATTTCGTTTGAGCGCTCAAAAAGACATTTAGTCTAAGATTGGGAACAGCAGCAGCAAACACTGTAGGATAGATTTATCCTAAGTTAAATTTCCATAACAGCTGGTGCCCAACGTGGGGCATTGGACGAAACGCACGAGGACCCGGCCGACCGGAGAGACGGGGCGTTGGCCCAGGCCTTGGCCCACGGGACGGAGACTGCAGCTCCATAAGTAAGGTAAGAAAACTCTGTCATCTTACCCGAATGTTCCCTGTGCCTAGTCCTAGCCTACGCTTCTAGCCGGTCGGACGTGGTCATCACCTCATTCCCAGGTTGTGTAAAAAGTCCATACCCTTATTCAAAAGCCCTGGGATATAAGCCGAGTTGTTTGCTGCTGTGCTGTGTATGTGTTTCATGTTTTGTGTGATCCCGGGAGAAAGTTGGAACACTGACTGTGTTTGCTTCTGATTTCTGGGAGCTGTAAAGCAGAAAAAAACAAATTGCTGGATAAGTTCCCACAGTAATCCTTCACACATCGGAGGGAGGTTATCCCAGTCAATCCAGGTGTGAAGGGCAGGAGCTTTGATTGGATAAGTTCTCACGGTAATCGTCCACGCATCGGAGGGAGGTTATCCCAGTCAAACCAGATGTCAATGGTGAGAATTTTGATTAAGGCTATTACAGATTACTGTGATCGGCGTACCAGGCAGGGCGACCGGTTTTCAGGATAATAGACCTGGAGCATTGGCGTGCTCAGTGCAATTGGTGAGTTATCAGTTACCAGAGCAGCTTGTACGTGTCACAGGTTAATAAAGAGGGATTAGGATACTCCCGGGTGTCTGTTTCATTTGTATGTGTTCCTGTCTGTATTGGGTACTGTTGCATTAACAGTCAGAACAGCAAGTGTTTTTTTTGTTTTTTTTTGATAACTTCCTCACTGCAGGCAGCGGGCTAAACCCCCCCCCTCTGCTAATCACGGTGTCACATCTGTTTTTGTTCTGTTTTTTTCTGGTTTTTGTTTTAATCTGAGTTGGTTTGCTAGTCACAGGTGTGGCGCAGAGGTTTTAAGGAGTTGAAGCTGAGCTGTATCCATTTTCTCCTGCTCGGTTACCTTTTTTTTTATATGTGATTTCAGTGTCTGTAGACACAGCAAGCAGAGGTATCAGGGAGGAGGGAAGTGCCAGCAGCAGCGAGAGAAAAAAAAAAGAGAAAAAAAAGAGGAAGTTGTTTATGTCTGCATTCATCTCTCTCTGAATGTTTTTGAATACCAGACAAAAATCTTAAAAAGTATTTTTCTTTTTGTTTTTAGCATTTTACAATTAGTTTTTCCACCTCTTTTCTGTTTTTAATTAGCTGTTTTAGTAACAAGGGTTTTTTCTTCTTGTCAACCTTGTTGTTTTTTAAAGTTTTACTATTAATACGTTTTTTCCCTCCCCTTTTTGATCAGCTTTTTGCTTTTGGAGTTTTTACTTGGTCACTCTTTTTCCTAGAGTTTTTACTAAACTGTGTAGGGTTTTCTTTCTTTTTTTCCTTTTTAAATCTAACTCTTGTTTTTAAAGTTTTTCTTTTAAGTAAATTTTTAAATAATTTTGGAGAGGTTTGTCTAATCAACTTATTTTAGAGTTTTATTCTCCAACCATTTTTTTAATTTTTAATCACCTTTGTTGAATAGGTTTTTGGAATAGACACAGTACGTGGGCAGTACGTGAGAATCCAATGGACGGGCAGACTTTACGCTACACAATGAATTAAATGTTTTTTTTTTCTTTTGAAAGGCACAGGAAAGTTTGTTTTTAGATTGCCGTCTGCTATAAAAGAGCAGTGGTAGTCTTGCATCGTGTAGAAGGTACAGCAAGTTATTTGAACGGACCAGGAAGTGATTTTTATGTGAATAAGATTGAAAAGGTGTTAAAGAAGCATTGAAATCGTCTGTGAGAAAATGATCACGGATATGTCACAAGAGCAGAGTTTAGAGTCTCATACATCAGATGTCCATCATGTGAAGACACGGGACAGATGAAGGCTGCTCTCATTGAATAAGGAGCCTTGTACAGAGAAAAAAGCTCCCCACCTCTATCGACAGGGAGAAGGCATTTTTGCTTCAACGGTTTCTCTCAAGCAGCGCAGGGGGGACACCCTCTCCTCTTTCTTCTCTCAGTCCTTTTCTCCTTTTTCTTCAGATTTTTCTCCTCATTCCTCGCTGCCATTCCTCTCTATCCTTCTTTCCCTATCATTCCTTCTTTCCCCTCCCTCACATCTCTGACACATCCATTTTCTTCTTCTTCTTCTTCTTCTTCTTCTTCTTTTTCTTCTTCTTCTTCTTCTTCTTTTCTTCTTCTTCTATCATCTCTTCCTCTCCATCTCTCAAATCTCTCTCTCCTTCTATTTCTTCTTCTTTTTCCTCTTTTCTCTCAAACCTTCTTCTTTTTCTTCCTCTACTTCTCCCCTCCATCTCTCTCTCTCCCCCTCTTTCACTCTCTCCTCCTTCATTTTCTTCTCTCTCCCTCCATCTCTCTTCTCTCCCCCCTCCTCTACACCTCACTCCTCCCTCATCACACCCCACTCTTTCTCCCTCACACCTCCCCTCTCTTCCTCTTTTTCCTCCTTCGTTACCAACTGGGCCAACGCCCAGCCAAAGCAATGTGGTGTCCATGTATTCAGTGCCTACAGCACGAGACACCCTGTCTATCCCAAGCACAGTACAAACATTGCCAGTCATTATATCAGGAGAAGAAAGTACAAATCTCCCTACACAAAACGCTGCAGGTAGCCCTCAGACACAATAACTAGCAGAGCCCATAGCCGGGGCTTCACAGGGGGAAGTGTAGCTACAGACACAAATGAGGAACCTCAGTGCCGAGCAGAGCTGCCAGCATGGAACTATGATACTGATCCACAGCAGCCTCAGCCAGTATATGCACCAAGGACACCATGTCACTTCTCATCTGATGAAGATGAAGATGCAACATCACACATGCTGCCCAATACTAGGGAAGAAAACCCACAAGCACCAATAGGACAGGGACAGGTAGAGGCACCATCCTATGAGCCCTTCATCCCAAGTCAGGTGATCAGTATGCTGCCAGACCCAGGGATACACCCCATGCCATTTTGCCAAAAAATGCAGCAGATCCAGCGAACGTATGTAGCAGCCTGGATTGATCTCTGGGCCGTAATGGAAATAAAAGCAGGTGATGCATTCTGGCCAGTTATGAGAGAACACTTCAAGCTTCCAGCAGAATTAGATGCGTATGCCTGGGAGACAGGACCAAACCTAATTGAGCAGCTCAGAGAATGGGCCAAAAGCAGACTGACAGGACAAGCTCTCAGCCTACATGTCACGAGCCAGGACCAGACAGAGTCTGTAGAGGAGTTCCATGACAGAGTGATGCAAGTGTTTCAAGATTTGGGCCTCATTACCCATGATCAGACTCACAGACGAATGTTGGCACAGGCTTTTGTGCATGGACTAAGAGAACCAATCAGGAAACCACTGGTAGTAGCCAGGCCTGAGTACACATCAATAGCAATGGATACCCTGCTCGCAGTAGCAAAAAGGATTGAGTCCCACTGGGACAGAGGGGATGTCCAGTGTTACAACTGTGGCGAGTTTGGTCATTTCCGGAACCGGTGCAGAACACCGACTTCGCCCAGAAGAAGAAGAAACACAGAAAGCAGTGAAGAACCCCGTCCATAGGACAGGAGCACGCCAAGTCCACAGGGAACCCCACCAGTGGGACCAATATCCTGAGAGTGGATGGTGTAGTCAGATCTTTTCTTGTGGAACTCCGCAACCTCACCTATTTATTATTATTATTATTATTTATTATTAATATTTATTTCTATAGCACCATTGATTCCATGGTGCTGTACATGAGAAGGGGTTACATACAAATTACAGGTATCACTTACAGTAAACAAACTAACAATGACAGACTGATACAGAGGGGAGAGGACCTGCCCTTTCGGGCTTACATTCTACAGTCTATCAGAATCTTCTGCGTCCTGCATGGGAATTGATAGTCAAGTCAGATATTATCAGATTATGAAGCCCCTGTGTCACGCGGTCTTATGATATGTGTACGATGTCAGTAAACTATTCTTAAAAGAACAACACTCTATACAACATATAGATTAGCAACATCAGCATGTAAATATAGAATAGATTTACCTGACACGATATCCGTTGAACTCAGGGTTAATCTTGCGGACTTGATACACTGTCACAGGAAAGAGGAGGACCGGGGGTCTAACCTGACCCTAAACTGGGGTCCTAACTAATCCCTCACCTTGGAGGTACTGATAATGGTTCAGAGGTCCAAGTCTCCAGCCTAACCCTGTCTCCTATCAGTCCCTGAACCCTGTAATCAGTCCTAAGAAGGATTCTGATTACCACCAAAGGGATATGGGCTGATCTCTGCTAAATACACAGATTTAGACATATAAGACAGACTGGAGAAAACACAGACTTGCATACACACTCAAACACAGAAGGAACATAAATGATCTGGGATATTAAACTCTAAGCAAGGTGAGCTTAAAACAACTAAGGAGCTCTTTAACTTAAGTCTATACAGATACAATCCTATCTGTGGTCTGCATGAAGAATTTCACTGGCAGCTCCCAACACAGACAACCAGAGATTTAAAGGAAACCAATCAACAAATAATTAATTGCAGTCGGAAGAAACTGCACCCAGTCCCAGAACTGAGCACAGACAGAATTAACTCCCTAACTGCCAAACACAAAGAAACAGCAACTCAGCTGTGAGAAGTCAGAATGTGCAACCGCGACGATCTTCGTGGCGATGCACACATGACAGTACCCCCCTTCTACGAGGGGCCTCCGGACCCTCAGGGCCAGGTTTGCCCGGGTGAGTTCTGTGGAAGGTCCGCACCAAACGATCTGCGTTAATGTCAGACGCAGGAACCCACGTCCTCTCCTCTGGACCATACCCCTTCCAATGCACCAAGTACTGAAGGGACCGGCGATTCAGACGTGAGTCAATGATCTTTGACACTTGAAACTCCAAGTTACCATTGACCACCACTGGAGGAGGAGGTAGAGGTGATGGTATGACTGGTGCCACGTACCTCTTAAGTAATGACTTGTGGAACACATTATGAATTTTAAACGTAGGAGGGAGGTCCAGACGAAATGCCACAGGATTAATTATGGAACTGATCCTGTACGGCCCGATGAATCTGGGGCCCAGCTTCCAGGAGGGAACTTTAAGTTTTATATTCCTGGTAGACAACCATACCAGATCGTTCACATTAAGATCTGGACCAGAAACTCTCCTCCTATCAGCCATACGTTTATAACGGTTCCCCATAGCACTCAGATTATTCAATACACCTCTCCACACTGAAGCAAGTGACGACGAGAAACGCTCCTCCTCAGGAACCCCAGAAGGGCCCCCCCCATTGAAAGTACAAAACTGGGGATGAAAACCATATGCCCCAAAAAATGGGGACTTACCAGTGGACTCGCTCCGCCTGTTGTTAAGAGCGAACTCTGCCAGAGGCAAGAAAGAAGACCAGTCCTCCTGGTTCTCTGAGACAAAACACCGAAGATAAGTCTCTAGGCTTTGATTCAGACGCTCTGTCTGACCATTGGTCTGCGGATGAAAAGCCGAGGAAAATGACAATTGCATCCCCCGACGTAAACAAAATGCCCTCCAAAACTTGGACACAAACTGAGACCCCCTATCTGACACCACATCAGAAGGCAACCCATGAAGTCTCACAATCTCCCCAATGAACACCTGCGCCAGAGTTTTAGCATTAGGGAGGGCAGGAAGAGCAATGAAATGTGCCATCTTACTGAACCTGTCAACAACCACCAGTATGACAGACTTCCCTGACGAACTGAGGAAGGTCCGTGATGAAGTCCATAGACAAATGAGTCCATGGACGCTCCGGAAGTTTCAAGGGTAAGAGGGTCCCAGACGGACGGGTATGAGGGGTCTTAGAGCGAGCACAAACCCCACAGGACGCGACAAAAGTTAAAACATCTTTATTAACGTTAGGCCACCAAAACCGGCGAGAAAGGAGATCTAAAGTAGCCTTACTCCCTGGATGTCCTGCTAAAGCAGAATTATGATGTGCCTCAATAACCTTTTGTCTCAACTGATTTGGGACAAACAGTCTCCCTGGAGGTCCTGCAGGGGCGTCCCCCTGAGCCTCTAACACCTCTCCTCAAGCTCAGAACATACAGCCGACACTACCACCCCCTCCTGAAGGATAGGAATCGGGTCATCCATTTTCCCGGCCCCTGGGAAACTGCGAGACAAGGCATCCGCCTTAACATTCTTAGATCCAGGGCGATAAGTGACAACAAAATTAAACCTGGTAAAAAACAACGACCATCGAGCTTGTCTGGAATTCAGACGCTTAGCAGATTCCAAATACAGCAGGTTCTTGTGATCAGTAATGACGGTGACCGGGTGGACTGCCCCTCCAAAAAGTGACGCCATTCTTCAAAAGCCAACTTAATGGCCAAAAGTTCCCTATTGCCGATATCATAATTCCTTTCGGCGGACGACAATTTTTTAGAAAAGAAAGCGCACGGATGCCATTTACCAGGGGACGGACCCTGGGACAATATTGCACCCACCCCTACGTCAGACGCGTACACCTCCACAACGAACGGCTGTGATGCATCTGGTTGGATGAGAACGGGTGCCGAAGCAAAACATTTTTTCAAAGAGGAAAAAGCTTGGCAAGCTTTGTCCGACCATTTAGAAAAATCCGTCCCTTTTCTTGTCATGTCAGTGAGAGGTTTGACAACAGATGAGAAATTACAAATAAATTTCCGGTAGTAGTTAGCAAACCCCAGAAAACGCTGCAGAGCCTTAAGATCCTCTGGCTGATCCCATTCAAGCACTGCTCTCACCTTTTCAGGGTCCATACGGAAACCGGAGGCTGACACCAAGAAACCCAAAAACTGAAGTTCCTGTACGGCGAATACACACTTTTCCAGTTTGGCGTATAGTTTATTGTCTCGCAAGATCTGCAAAACCTGTCTCACATGCTCCTGGTGAGACACAAGATCTGGTGAGTAAATTAAAATGTCATCCAAATATACGACCACAAACAGCCCCACCAGATGACGAAAAATGTCATTAACAAAATGTTGGAATACTGCTGGTGCAGTAGTCAGACCAAAAGGCATGACAAGGTTCTCATAATGTCCCTCCGGCGTGTTAAACGCCGTTTTCCACTCATCCCCCTCTTTTATCCTAATCAGATTATACGCCCCCCTGAGATCCAATTTAGAGAACCATTTGGCGCCAACAATTTGATTGAAGAGATCAGGAATCAGAGGGAGTGGATACGGATCTCGAACAGTAATCCGATTAAGTTCGCGGAAATCCAAGCAAGGGCGTAGGCCTCCATCTTTTTTCTTCACAAAGAAGAACCCCGCGGCCACTGGGGAAGATGAAGGTCTATATGCCCTTTGGCCAGACTTTCCGAAATATAATCTTTCATAGCCTGCCTCTCAGGACCAGAAAGGTTATATAACCTAGCTTTAGGTAACTTAGCATCAGGAAGTAAATTAATAGAGCAGTCATACACGCGATGAGGAGGCAACTCCTGACACCCCTCCTCAGAGAACACATCCCCAAAGTCCTCCAAAAAAGGAGGCAAAGTACTAGGCACGACCGCACTGATGACTGTGTTCATGCAGTTACTTTTGCAAAACTCCCCCCATTGGCTTATATCTCTGGACTGCCAATTAATCACAGGGTTATGTTTAACCAACCAAGGAAGTCCCAACACAATATGAGTAGGTAGACCCTCCAACACATAACAAGATAATAGTTCCCTATGTATTGCCCCTACCCGAAGGTCAATGTTATGAACCTCATGAACAAAGCTACCTTGGCCGAGAGGCCTGGCGTCAATGGAGAATATAGGGATCGGTTTGACCAATACACTCAGATGCATACCTTGAGCCTGAGCAAACTGAGCGTCAACCAGATTAGCCCCGGACCCACTATCAAGAAGAACAGAAAATCTCTCCACTCTCGTACCAACCACCACCTCCACTGGTACAAGGAACTGAGAAGAACTAGCGGACGAAATACATACTCCCAGGTTGTCGTCCACCACACAACCTGGGATTAACAGTTTTCCGGCGACTTTTTGCTCAACAAGGCACGGGATGGACATCCCCCAACAAAATGTCCCTCTTTCCCGCAGAAGAAACACCTTCTAGTCCTGCGGCGTACCGCCAATCCCCTCCTACGAAATGATGTCCCTCCCAACTGCATAGGCTCCTCCGAACAGACAAGGGGAACCTCAACATAAGGGACTTTAGTAGTAGGTGGAGTAACAACAGGGGGCGGAGTTACCTCGCACCTCTCCCGGAGCCGTCTATCAGTACGGATAGCTAGGGCCATAGCAGCCTCCAGTGATGGAGGAGAATCATACTGAGCCAAAACGTCCTTTAATTTGTCAGAAAGCACATGACAAAACTGGCTCCTAAGAGCTGGGTCATTCCACTGAGTATCTGTGGCCCATCTACGGAACTCAGAAGCAAATTCCTCCGCCGGACGATCTCCCTGCTGTATCTTACGTAATTTTGTCTCAGCAAGAGAGACCCGATCTGGGTCATCATATACCAAACCCAGGGCAGTAAAAAATCGATCTACTGACTGTAGAGCCGGGGATCCCGGAGGAAGGGAGAAGGCCCAGGATTGAGGGTCCCCTTGTAGGAGCGAGATAACAATTCCCACTCTCTGCTCTTCACTCCCTGATGATCGAGGCCGAAGCCGAAAATACAATTTACATGCTTCCCTGAAGGTAAAAAATTTGTCTCGCCCACCAGTGAACCTGTCCGGGAGAGCTACTTTAGGTTCAAATCTGGTTTGCTCCGAGGGAGACAAAACTTTGGACTTAATGTCCGTCAGCTCCATGGATAATCCCTGCAACTGCAGAGCCAGCTGGGCTACTGAATCCATGGCAACTGGGAATAATTTTATAGGCCAGTGAAAATGTCACGCGGTCTTATGATATGTGTACGATGTCAGTAAACTATTCTTAAAAGAACAACACTCTATACAACATATAGATTAGCAACATCAGCATGTAAATATAGAATAGATTTACCTGACACGATATCCGTTGAACTCAGGGTTAATCTTGCGGACTTGATACACTGTCACAGGAAAGAGGAGGACCGGGGTCTAACCTGACCCTAAACTGGGGTCCTAACTAATCCCTCACCTTGGAGGTACTGATAATGGTTCAGAGGTCCAAGTCTCCAGCCTAACCCTGTCTCCTATCAGTCCCTGAACCCTGTAATCAGTCCTAAGAAGGATTCTGATTACCACCAAAGGGATATGGGCTGATCTCTGCTAAATACACAGATTTAGACATATAAGACAGACTGGAGAAAACACAGACTTGCATACACACTCAAACACAGAAGGAACATAAATGATCTGGGATATTAAACTCTAAGCAAGGTGAGCTTAAAACAACTAAGGAGCTCTTTAACTTAAGTCTATACAGATACAATCCTATCTGTGGTCTGCATGAAGAATTTCACTGGCAACTCCCAACACAGACAACCAGAGATTTAAAGGAAACCAATCAACAAATAATTAATTGCAGCCGGAAGAAACTGCACCCAGTCCCAGAACTGAGCACAGACAGAATTAACTCCCTAACTGCCAAACACAAAGAAACAGCAACTCAGCTTTGAGAAGTCAGAATGTGCAACCGCGACGATCTTCGTGGCGATGCACACATGACACCCTGAGCGTGTGGACTCAGCCAGAACACTCCATCATGTCCCAGTTTGTTGTGTCAAAGACCTGCATCCTATTGGGAGTGGACCTACTGCAGAAGCTGAAAGCGACCAGAGTGTTCCAGGAAGATGGGACCATGACACTTTCTTCACCCCTGACCCAAGAAGAAACAGGAACCTCAAACAACCACACTGCAGACCTATCACAGGAGGTGCTGGACATAGTACCAGAAAGCCACTCGATCACCCAGAGTCAAGATGTCTCTGACCAACTGAAGGTCTAAGTGAACTCGCCTAAGAAGATGGCCTGAGAACTTTGACATTGGCCAGGATATTCAACTCAAGAAGGACCCTACTCGCTGCATGGAATGGCAGCACCACATCCGGCTCCAACGCCAGAGGTTCATCTTTTGCAAGCACCAGGAGGTGCCCCCTGCAATCAACCAGTTCACCCAGGCCCTAGACCGGCAAAAGGCCACTCAGCTCTTCAAACTTGTGCACAAATACTGACCTGAGACCGAGCTGGAGAAAAAGAAACAACTGATGGCCCGTGCTGAGAAAAAAAAAGCAGCCGGTGAAGGAGACGTCCCAACAAGAAGACCAACTGTGATCAGAGCAGGTGCTAACACAGTGACTGCCTTGGTGGAGAACAAGAAAGCCAGCTGGTCGTCACCTCTCATGATGTGGATCCTAGTAGGCGGCTCGTTTTCCCGCCAGCTCTGTGCCGGGAGATGAATTACAAGGCCAAACTGGGCTGCCTCGCCCATCGGAATCAATCCCAGCTTTCCACAGTGAAGAAAAAGACTGTAAACCCCACTGAGTTCAGAATGGTGCAAGGCCTGGAGGCCGTGAAAGAGGGTACGGTATTTGAAACCCAACAGTGCTGAACCCACACACTCTGCTCTCAAAAGTCCCAGTCACACAACGGTATTCACGGTGATCAACCTGGCCAGTGCCTTCTTCAGTGTTCCCCTCCACCTGGATGACCTGCTTGCCTTCATGCACCAGTGCAGTGCATATGGACAGTGTTGCCTCAAGGTGCTCAAAACAAGCCCTTCAAGTTTCACCAAGACAATGTCCTCCATCCTCGTCAACTGGATTGCAGAATATGCAGGAGTCACTCTTCTACAACACGTGGATGATCTTCTCTTTTGTGTGGTTGACATCGTTACCTGCACAGTCCATTCCTTGTCTCTCCTACTCTACCTGGAGGAACAGCAACGCAAGGTCTGGAAGAACAAAGTCCAGCGGTGTCAGAAGAAAGTTACATCCCTGGGACACTGTATTGCCCACCAGACCTACAGTCCTCATCCCGGCCACTCTACTCCCACTCCCAAGGGGGGATACAATATGGACTTTTCAGAACAAAATTTACAGAATTTATCCTCTTCTTGGATGGCTCCAGATTTGCAGATGATGAAGAAGATTCCACACAGGAAGTGCAGTGACCAGCAATCAAGAAATCCTGTGGTCCAGAAGTCTGTCACCTAGCCTGTCAGCCCAGGAAGCAGAACTGATAGCGCTGACAAAGGCCTGCCAGATGGCAGAAGGCAAGACTGCAAACATCTACACCGACTACAGGTGCTCGCATGGCATAGCACACGACTTTGGGCCCATCTGGGCTGCAAGGGACTTCATCACAGCAAGCAGGACAACCGTGAAGCATCATGGAGCCTTCAGGGACCTGCTGGGTGTACTCCAATTTCCAAAATGGTGGCAATTTGAAAAATCAAAGTGCATGGAAAACTGAGAACAGAAGAGGCATGAGGCAATAACATGGCAGCCGAAGAAGCGGCCAAAGGAAGACAACATGGAGAAGTGGGAGAGGTCATAGAGCCGAACGGCTACTACATGACGACTGAAGACAAGAAACCTGACAAAAAGACGTCCTGGGATCTGCTCAAGAAGTTGCAAGACCAAGCTCCAAAAGGAGAAGAAGAGCTGAATGCGAAAGAAGCAACACATGAAGAGGGAAGACTATCAACAATGGACTCCAAACCCTTTCTCCCACAAAGTATGCACCCTATGGTGGTCCAATGGGCACATGGACCCACACACACAGATAAAAGACACAGATGAATGATCCGATTGGTGCTTACTGGTTCGCTTCAGGGATCTCCACCCTAACAGCCAAATTCACCAGCAGCTGTCTGACCTGCGGCAAATGCAAGCCTGGACGTGTAGAAGAAAGTCCCCCTGACCTCATCCGGCAAGACCACTCTACCAGCCTCAGAGGATCCAGATAGACCACATCCAGATATCGCCAAGTGAAGGATTCAAATACGCCATTGTGGTCAAAGAAGTATTTTCAAGATGGACAGAAGCATTCCCAGTCAGCAAAGACTACTGCAAAGAAGCTACTTTCGGAAAATAGTGTGCAGATACGGGGTTCCAGAAATGATAGAAAGTGATCAGGGACCCGCATTCACAGCAAATCTGACACAAGAGATCTGGTTAGAAGTAGGGTCAGATTTTGGCCTACACACTCCTTACCACCCCCAGAGCAGCGGAAGGTAGAAAGACTGAATGGAACACTTAAGAATAGGATGCTGAAAGTTGCCCAAGAGACACGCAAACCATGGCATGAGACACTCCCAATTGCACTGTTTAGCGTAAGGCACACTCCCAGAGACCCAGAAAAGCTGTCACCATACGAAATTTTGTTTGGGTCTAGTCCCAAGTTAGGTGCATTTTTTCCCTCAGCAGCAGAATATGCAAATGATATCTTGTTTGCTTATGTAATTGAATTGGTCAAAAACTAATGTCCATTCTCAAGTTTTTTTTCTCTTCACTGCCAGATCCAGACTCAGTGTCCGGTACGCACTCCTTGAAAGCCAGGAGACTGGGTGTTGGTGAAAAAAGTTGGAAATGAGAACACTCGATCCCAGATTTGATGGTCCTGTCCAAGAGCCCCAGATGACACCAACCTCTGTGAAAATAGAGGGAAAGCCTGCTTGGATCCACGTATCGCATTGCAAGGAAGCTACCGTACCAGAAGAGACACCTAAGCCATGAATTATGTCGTGGATGCTCTGACTGACCAGACAGATGACCTACCTGATGAAGAATACACATGTTTTTCTGAACATGCAGTTGAATAAAGAGACTGATTGCAAACACATGAACCCCTGCTAGGGACAGATCTCCTGTCCGCCCATTTGCGAAAAGCCTGCATCAATGAGGTGTGCATGTGTTAGACATGTGCCCGCCCATCGGCAGCACAAAAGAGTTGCAGCGCTTTGGGACAGGAGCAGGTTTTAGGGCAAGTGGTATCTAAGGGGGGACTGTCATGGAAATATATATGTATTCCATATATTCAATGTATATATATATGCATTTACAGTCAGATAGATCTCACTTGCTAAAAATACTGTGCTCACACATATCTATGCAAAAGCTGATGCTAGCTATAATCAGTTGCTTAAGACATGACCCCTGGCCTACATAAGTCAGGCTGCTGCAAAAGATAGCTCATAGGGACTTTTTACCAAGGACATAAAAAAGGGAAACAAAGACAGAAGTGTTATGTTACGGCAGCTGAGGAGTGCAGGCAAAAAAGGCAATACACCAGAGCAGTTGGAATCTATGAGATTGCAGTACCCTGACTAACCACCACAACTAGAGGCAGCCGTGGAGCGTTCCTACGTTGGTCCTAGACGCCTCCTCACAGCCTGAGAAACTAACTACACCTAAAGATAGAAATAGGAAAGCTATCTGCCCCGGAGCAGAACCCCAAAGATAATAGAAAGCCCCCAAACATGTAATGGCGGTTAGACAAGATGAAATACTGACACAGAAAGAAAATAGTATGAGCAAACGCTGGGCCCAAACTAACTAAATAGAAAAGGATAGGAAGGGCACTTACTGCAATCCCAGAAAACCCTGAAAAGCACCAACTCTACTAATTTCAAAAACACCTGAGATCACACGACCTCTTCCACCTAAATTAGTTCTCTGGTGTAACAAAATCAAAACAGCAGCCACTGAAAAAACTGGAAAAAGCAAAAGTACAAACATCAGTGGCTGAACTAAACTGAGAGGGCAAAAGCCCCCGGAGGGGACCCTGAAGGCCCCCACAGAAGTGCAGGACAAAATGCAAAAATATAGCACAAAAACAAAAAGAAGAAAATGTCTTATCTGTTAGCAGGAGATGCAGACACGACACAGCAGGCTACAAGGGAAACAGGAATGAAGGATTCAGACCAGAACAATTGATCACCGGCAACCCTGATGGGAAGGTGACTCCCTTATATAAGACCAGTCAGTAACACCTGATTCCCAGTCCTCACAATCTTCACTGGACAGACCAGCACCGCTTGTAACCACCAGAGGAAGCCTCTGCTCAGAACTCATCTCAAACCCATTCACAACAGTACCCCCCTTGAGGAGGGGTCACCGAACCCTCATTTGAGCAACCAGGTCGGTCAGGATGAGTTCTATGATACGCACGGATAAGTCTCCTAGCATGGATGTCCGAAGCAAACACCCAAGAATTGTCTTCCTGACCATAACCTCTCCATTTAACCAAATACTGGAGTTTCCGTCTAGAAAAACGAGAATCTAATATTTTCTCAACCACATACTCCAGATTGCCCTCAACCAAAACAGGGTCAGGAGGCACAGCAGCAGGAACCACTGGCTCAACAAACCTCTTCAACAAGGACTTGTGGAACACGTTATGGATCTTAAATGTCCCTGGAAGAAGCAAACGAAAAGAAACAGGATTAATAATCTCCATGATCTTATAAGGTCCAATGAACCTAGGCTTAAATTTAGGAGATGCTACTCTCATAGGAATATTCTTTGAGGACAACCAGACCAAGTCCCCCACTTTAAACCGAGGACCATCAGTCCTATGCCGGTTAGCAAACCGCTGGGCCTTCTCCTGAGAGAGGGACAACCTCTCCACTACCTGGTCCCAAATATGTTGCATACGCTCCACAACAGAGTCAACACCTGGACAGACAGAAGCCTCCGTCTGTCCTGAAGAAAATCGAGGGTGAAACCCAGAATTACAGAAAAACGGAGACATCAAAGTGGCAGAGCTAGCCCTATTATTAAGAGCAAACTCAGCCAAAGGCAAAAAAGAGACCCAGTCATCCTGATCAGCAGACACAAAGCATCTTAGATAAGTCTCCAATGTCTGGTTTGTTCTCTCAGTTTGACCATTGGTCTGGGGATGAAATGCCGAGGAGAAAGACAATTGAACACCCAGTTTAGAACAAAAAGTCCTCCAAAATCTGGAAACAAACTGGACTCCTCTGTCAGACACAATGTTCTCAGGAATGCCGTGTAAACGAACCACGTGCTGAAGGCACAACGGCACCAATTCAGAGGAGGAAGGCAACTTAGGTAATGGCACAAGATGTATCATTTTGGAAAACCTATCACAAATTACCCAGATGGTGGTCATTCTCTGAGAAACAGGAAGGTCGGAAATGAAATCCATAGAGATATGGGTCCATGGTCTCTTGGGCACAGGCAATGGCATCAACAAACCACTAGAGCGAGAGCAAGGCTTGGAGCGAGAGCAAGTCCCGCAGGACTGCACAAATTCCCTGACATCACGAGACAAGGTAGGCCACCAAAAGGACCGACTAACCAAGTCTCTGGTACCAAAAATTCCGGGATGCCCAGCCAATGCGGAACAATGAATCTCAGACATCACACTCTTCTTCCACTGGTCCGGGACAAACAACTTTCCAACAGGGCAGCACTCGGGCCTATCCTCCTGACACCCCTCCAAAGCAAGTCTCAAATTGGGCGAGATGGCGTAAAGAACTACACCCTCTTTCAAAATAACAGAAGGATCAGATAACTCAGGAGAGTCCGCAAGTAAACTCCTCGAGAGGGCATCCGCCTTAACATTCTTAGTGCCAGGAAGAAAGGAAACCACAAAATTAAAACGTGTGAAAAACAAGGCCCTCCTGGCCTGTCTAGGATTGAGTCGCTTGGCAGATTCCAGATAGACCAGATTCTTATGGTCCGTAAGGACCACCACCTGATGTTTGGCTCCCTCCAGCCAATGTCTCCACTCTTCAAAAGCCCACTTCATGGCCAATAACTCCCGATTACCCACGTCATAATTACGTTCAGTAGGAGAAAATTTTCTAGAGAAAAAGGCACAAGGGTTACTTTTAGAGGTCTCTAGATCTTTTTGGGACAAAACGGCACCTGCCCCAATTTCAGAGGCATCAACCTCCACCTGAAATGGCAGAGAAACATCAGGCTGCCGTAGAAAAGGAGCAGAAGTGAATCTCTGCTTAAGTTCCTGAAATGCAGAGACTGCCTCAGGAGGCCAATTCACCACATCAGAACCCTTTCTGGTCAAATCAGTTAATGGTTTAACAATAACCGAGAAATTACCAATAAATTTACGATAAAAATTGGCAAAACCCAAAAATCTCTGAAGAGCCTTTAATGAAGTAGGTTGGACCCAATCACAGATGGCCTGAACCTTGACCGGGTCCATTTCAATAACAGATGGGGACAAAATGAATCCCAGAAATGAGATCCTCTGTACGCCAAAAAGACACTTTGATCCCTTCACATACAGAGCATTCTCTCTCAAAATCTGGAACACAGTTCGAACATGTTTTTATATACCCTCTAGACTTCGAAGTGAGCAGACGTGTCTGTCTGCTCTCTGCAAGTCAGAGGATATAACAAGGCGCCGTGCTACTGGCAGCCCATTGCAGCAGCAGCTACTCTTTTGTTTCTTTTGTCTCTGTATGTTGTCTGTCCTTTTGGACATTCTTTTGGACTTTCTACTGGCTTTGGTACCTTTATGGACTCCTAATTTGCAACCGCGGATTGATGGATGGTTTATACTCTGGATCGCACTGTTCCTGTTTGACGGACCATTGTGGGAAGGTGGAAACTATTTACCCATACAACCAACTGCCTCTGGATACGCAGCTCTGGATCAGCACCTGGATCTGCCACTACTACGTACATTCCCCTACAGGTACATGCAACTCCTAAATGGATACCAGTAATGCGACTCACCCATGGACATGAATTTAATGCAACCACTACCAGCTACAGTTCCACAATACACACAGCTTCAACCTTGTTGGTTACTGATGCAGCCATCCGTGTACAGAGGAGATCACTGGAAACAGTCAGATATGGCGCGGACTGGAGCAAAGGACAGGGACACTGATGTGCTGGTTGCCCCTAAGTCTGTCACTAAACGTGTTGTATATTCAAGGGATCGACTTCTGGAGCTGAGCAGGATGAAGGCTACTACAGCTGCGGACATACCACTTATTCCCTGTGAAGTGTGGAGACCTTTCAGAGGCTGCAGAGCAGGAAAAAAGGTGAAGTCCAGGAGAAGAAGGTTTAAACCTGCAGTCCCATCCATTATCATGGGTAATGTACGATCGCTGGGAAATAAGACGGATGAACTTCTAGCTCTGTGTAAAACCCACTTGGAG
>JARQOD010000004.1:321476789-321573166 GCA_033576555.1 Oophaga sylvatica
AATATGATTTTTTATTTTCACGCCCGGGCGTTATAAACTTCTGTGAAGCACTTTGGGGTTCAAAGTGCTCACCACACATCTAGATAAGTTCCTTAGGGGGTCTAGTTTCCAAAATGGGGTCACTTGTGGGGGGTTTCCACTGTTTAGACACATCAGGGCCTCTACAAATGCGACATGGCGTCCAGCCAATTCTGCATTGAAAAAGTCAAACGGCACTCCTTCCCTTCCGAGCTCTGCCGTGCGCCCAAACAGTGGTTTACCCCCACATATAGGGTATCTGCGTATTTAGGAGAAATTGCACAACAAATTTTGTGGTTCATATTCTCTTTTAACGCTTGTGAAAATAAAAAAATGGTTCTGAAGTAAAATGTTGGTAAAAAAAAAAGTTAAATGTTAATTTTTTCCTTCCGCATTAATTCAGTTTCTGTGAAGCACATAAAGGGTTAATAAACGTCTTCAATGTGATTTTGAGTACTTTGAGGGGTCCAGTTTTTAGAATGTGACTTTAAATATGATGTGGTCCCTAAAATAAATGGTTTTGTAAATTTTGTTGTAAAAATGAGAAATCGCTGGTCAACTTTTAACCCTTATAACTTCGTAACAAAAAAAAATTTTGTTTACAAAATTGTGCTGATGTAAAGTAGACATGTGGGAAATGTTATTTATTAAGTAATTTGTGTCACATAGCTCTCTGATTTAAGGGCATAAAAATTTAAAGTTTGAAAATTGCAAAATTTTAAAAATTTTCGCCATATTTCCATTTTTTTCATAAATAAACACAAATCATGTCAAAGAAATTTCATCACTAGCATGAAGTACAATATGTCGCGAAAAAACTATCTCAGAATCAGTGGGATCCGTTAAAGCGTTCTAAAGTTATAACCTCATAAAGTGACAGTGGTCAGAATTGTAAAAATTGGGCCGGTCATTAAGCTGCAAAATGGCTCTGTCACATGCAACCATGCTGATGTTTTTTTTCCTTTGACACTGAAAACCTATAGTGCACGAAACACTTAATAAAATTGCATTTTAAGGACCAGAGTGACAGAATTAACTGCCCTGTTATGTGACATAACCCTGATATGTACTTTCTGCTAATTACAGGGTAATTTTCATTTTAAATGGGTATTGTCGGTTAGTGCTTGTAAAGAAAATCACTTTTGCAATTGACTGTACAATAAAATTTCCTGTTGTTCTCAAGATATTAACCCTTTTTTATTGTGTAGGAGACTGACCTCCACTGTTGTCTATCAGTGATGGCTGAACATGTGGAGTGCTTACAAACTCTTTTCTTTTGAGACTGGCCATAATCGCAGTTGGGCGCTGTTATCTTCTATTCCAGGCCAACTTCGTTGCAGTACTTACACATTAGGCAGCAGCAGTGGCCCATCTCCTATACAACAAGCTGTAAACAAAAGTTAAAAAAAAAATGTTAATATCTCAAGAATAGCTATACATTTTAAGAAACAGAAAAATAAAAAAAAAATCTTTCTGGATGCTGTCAGCTTTGGTTGGAGGTCATGACCAGCATTTTTTTTCTCTCTGTCAGAGAGTTAAGTCTGGGAATGCATGCTGCAGCCATTTGGCAAACTTATTAGTAGTTCAAACACACTTGTGAGATGCTAACATTAGCCACACCAACACTCAGATACAGGTTACCATAGAACCTAATGCATCAACGAATAAACTTCAAGCAGGGTGTAAACACCATTCTTCATAACTTTTACATGCAGACTACTCACATTTACAGTCTTCATCGGACTGAGTCTACATGGTATCACAGGCCATTTAGCAGCCATTTGTGGGCTGCAGAGTTGACGTTTCATCTAAGCCAGAAGAGAGAGCTAAAGTAATTATTTATAACATAGTATATTAATATTCTTCATACAGCTGCTGTATCAGACTGACTTCAGATCTCTAAGCTCTGAAAGATGGGTTTATAAGGGCAGGGCTCTTCCATTAACAAGGACTAGAAATGAGGGAGTCTTTTGAAATTCAAACTCGCTGACATTACCGAATTTTCCCCCAAGATTATGTTTGCAGCAAATAAATTTGCACGATTTAATTCAATCGAATCTCAATATTGGTAAGCTTGTAATTACTTGGAAAATACATGTGGTTGAGAGGAGAGAGAGGACCCTGCTAGCTATAAGAGCTTACACTTTACAGGTGAGAGAAAGAGAGGACTCTACTGACCATAAGAACTTAGACACTACAGGAGAGACGACCCATTGATATAAGAGCTTAAACTCTACAGGAGAGCAAAAGAGAGGACCCGCTGACCATAAAAGCTCACACTTTATGGTAAAGGGAGACTTACCATACAAACTTTGCTTCACTGGGAACTATGATCTCAGATAAACCAGGTCCTATCCACAACAAGGTATGATAATCACACAAGCTGATGCAAACTGTATGCGGATGATACGATCGTTCAGTCCTCAAATGATTTGCATGTTGATACTTTTATTGCATAGGAGATGTGTTGCTGGGAATAATGATTTTTGTCATGCATAAAACTTCAATCAGCCTACGAACTATTGTTTTGCTCATTTTTATGCCATGTGCTCATGGGACAATGATAAAAAACACGTACTCTTATTAATACTTGTTTGGTTTATCAGTCTGTATAAATGGGCATTAAGTAATGACTTCTATCGCCCTTCTATCTGAGACAGAAACCTCAGTCTTAATGTGTTGGCTTATCGTAATGAAAAAGTATTTTTGATAAAAGCTTTAAAATATATATTTTTTATTAACTAATGAAGGCATCACTCAGGGCCATGTTAACATATGGGCCCGATGGGCACTTGTCCAAGGTCCCAAAAGCATAAGTCCCCTTGCTAATCTGTGTTAAACTAAACTTTCTGTAAACTTTACATTAAACGAACGGAGGTGTTTAGCTGTGCATTTTTCATGCTGGTGACCTAGTAGTGCACTGCCTCCTACATCAATTAAAAATAACAGAATTTAGCCCGAAAAAGAAGAGATTTTTATCTCAACTTTCAGAGATCAGATAAGATTCCTGTCCTCCATCCCAGAAGCAAACTCTGAAATGGTAACATATTATGCAGAGGGGCGACAGAGCAGAGAAAAAGGAGCAGTCTCCTCACCACTAAACGTGCTAGAAGCCTGGAAAACATGGTCTCCCGTTCTGCCACCAGGGGAATAACTCATTTAGCAGAAATGAAACATAATATTTTGGGTGGAGCACACAGGGAGAAGAAAGCTGAAGAGGAGAAGGAGAAAATAGGTAAACTTCCAAAATTAACATCGTGGCTAAATACAGGTGTGAGAGTCACTCATACCATTCCTTCAGATACAGTATCCACATCATCATCCACTCCTGCAATGTCAGCCATTAGTACTGTTCCTTCACATATAGCAGCCACATCTACATCAATTCCCGCTTCCAATCATCCAGTTTAAGCAGACGTGTCATCATTGCCTGTTGCTGCTGTTGGTGACATTTTACAAGATGAAATACCCAAATCTGTAATAGTAAAGGCGTTTGCAATCCAGGAGACAGATCCGGGGTTATGGAACATTAATAATACTAACACAGTAGATTACTAGATTCGTAGTGGGCCCTCATCATGTCAGAATCATTATAGCAAGCTTTCAAACTCGCGCAGAGTATATAAAACAGCTGGAGTAGAGAATATAAAGGCAAAGTATTTAACAATGTGTTCAATTGTGAACTGTGGAATAGCGAGTGTTTAAAATGTATAGATGGCTACTCTATTCCCCATCTCAAGGTAGTTTGTACTGCTTTATATGCCGCCCATTTCCAAGAAAGAATCTCCCTTTGCTATGTCGGGGTTCAATGGCTGGAAGAACAGCAATGTTATTGTAGAACATGAAAATGGACAAGAACATCGAAAGTGCATGACAGCATATTTGATAAGGCATAAAGAAACTGGAAGGGTAGATTCTTTGTTACTTGAGCAGCATCGCTTAGAGAAGGAATATTGGCATGCAGTGTTGAGTTGACATGTGTGGTTTCTGTAATTTGCTTTCTTGCCTCCAGAAGTTTCCCATTTCATGGAGACAATCAGTTTATGGGTCAGCAAAAATGGCAACTATTTAGGTATGTGAGAGCTGTTGAATTTAACCCTTTTTTGGAAGAATGTCTCAAAAAGTATGAAAATACTGAAAAAGGAATCTGTCATATTTATCTACAAATATTTATGAGTAATTTATTGATTTAATAGACAACATGTTCATTGTACTATTCTTAATGATGTAAAAGAATCAAACTATTATTCAATAAGCACAAATTCCGCTCCAGACATCTTACACACAATCAATTGATGTTTATGTCCGATACATTAACAGCTGTGAGCCTGAGGAACATTTTTTGATCTTCATCCGCATCTTTTCTCATGGAACAAAGGATCTAACAGACACTATTGTGGATTTTCTTAACGAGACCAAAGTTCCACTATCAAACTGCCGTGGACAGTCATACGACAATGACTCAAAAATATGTCAAGCCAATATACTAGATTGCAAGCACAGATTCATCAACTTAGCGAGTTTGCCATCTATGTTCACTGTGCAGGACACAGCCTGAACTTGATGGGAGTAAAAGCAGAAGAGTGTTGCCTACAGACAATTCTTAGACTTTGTTCAGCATCTGTATTTGTTTTTTGCTGGTTCTACTCATCACTGGAAATTAGTGAAATCATTTTTAGGAAAAGATTTTGTTTTCAAGTAACCGTTTGACACATAATGGTCAGCACATATTGATGCTGTTCATGCTCTGATTTTGAGAAAAAAAATACATGCAATGGATTCTCTCACTTGACAATGAGCAGCAAGTGAATACAAGGCAAGACGCAAAAGGATTGAGCAAAAAAAAAAAAAAATGGAAAACCTGAAAACAATCTTTCTCATAACTCTTTGGAATGACATGCTTGAATGAACAAAACAAGTAAGGCCCTGCAATCAAAAGATGTGAACATCCTTCTTGTGTCTTTGAAAACCCATCTTTAGGAAACTAGAGACAAATTTAGTGGATATGAACTCAAATCCAGGAGTATGTGTCCAGATGCAGAATACAGTGATGGGAAAAAATAGGAACAAAAGTGTGTGTCTTAGTAGATATGATATTGATGGATCAGCTGAAGAAGAGGTACCTCTTAATAAAACCGAATAAAGTTAAAGTTCCAGCCTCAACTACTGCAACCTCCTACTCTCTGGCCTCCCCTCTAGCACTCTGGCACCACTCCAGTCCATCCTACACTCTGCTGCCTGACTAATCCACCTGTCTCCTCGTTATTCCCCAGCCTCCCCCTATGCCAGGCCCTTCACTGGCTTCCTATTGCCCAGAGGCTTCAGTTCAAAACCCTAACCATGACATACAAAGCCATCCACAACCTTTCTCCTATAATACATCTGTGACATGGTCTCCCGCTACCTACCCACACACAACCTTCGATCCTCTCAAGATCTCCTTCTCGACTCCCCCCTCATCTCTTCTTCCCACAACCGCATACAAGACTTCTCCTGGGCTTCCCCCATACTCTGGAACTCCCTGCCGCAAAACATCAGACTTTCACCAACAACGGAAACCTTCAAGAAGAACCTAAAGACCCACCTGTTCCGACAAGCCTACAGCCTACAATGATCCTCAGTCTACTGAACCATCGCACGACCAGCTCTACCCTTTCCTAGTGTATCCTCACCCATCCCTGTAGTCTGTGAGCCCTCGTGGGCAGGGTCCTCTCTCCTTCTGTACTTGTGTGTCCCTTGTCTAGCACACGTTTATTGTACCTACCTATATTTTCCCTTTTCATATGTAAAGCGCCATGGAATAAATGGCGCTATATAAATGTGTAATAATAATAATAATAAGTTGGAAACTTGGCTCCCTATTCTGGACACTAATCTTTGAACTGACAAAACGTGCATAACATTCATAGCTTAGAAATCTGTTTTCTTTCTTCAGTGAATTGAAAACTATTGCTTCTGATGCACTAAAAAAAACTGTGAACATCTGGCTAATTTGTATCACAAAAACCTGAATTATCATGACCTTTTAAATGAATGTGAACATCTCAAGAACTACATGGCTCTTGATGAAAATTGTGAAACTCTCCTTGCATTGTACAGGATTCCAGGAAATTATTTTCGGACAATTTGAAATCTGTATCCCCGAATGTTGATATTGCACTCAGATTGTTCATGTGGTTGATGGTGAGCAACTGTACTGGAGAATGTTCTTTTTCAAAACTCTTTCAAACAGACAACTCTTGGATATAAAATACTACACTCCACTTCTGGAAGATCCCACCAAACAATACACAGAGGAACTAACACGTATCATCAATGGATTTGATTCTACTTCATCCTCACTACTGGAACTAGTACCAGGCAATCCCAAAACAGGTACCTTCTACATGTTGCCTAAAATACACAAAGAAAGGAATCCTGGGAGGCCCATCATCTCTGGTATTGGGACTTTAACTGAGAATATCTCCGACTGGGTGGAGAACATTCTGAAACCCTTGGTGAGGAGCACACCCAGCTATATCCAGGACACCACGGATATTCTTTGCAAATTGTCAGCGCTGGGCCCACTTCCAAGGGACACGATACTAGCCACCATGGACTAGAGTCTCCCTATTCCAACATTCCTCATGAGGATGGAATCACAGCATGTAAATATTTCCTTCAAAAGAACGATCTGGCCACAGAACCAACACTGCAATTCATCAGGTTTGTGCTTCATCACAACTATTTTTCTTTTGGGAACAATTTATACCAACAGTGCATGGGCAGCGCCATGGGAAGCAAAATGTCCCCACAATATGCCAACCTATTTATGGCGAAACTGGAGGAGGAGTTTTTGTCATCTTGCCCTATTAAATCTCTTGCATACTTCCGCTAAATTGATGATCTGCTAATAATCTGGACAGGCTCAAAAGATGATCTGCTCACCTTCCACAATAACTTCAACAAATACCACCCAACCATCAAGCTCACCCTCAACTTTTCAAAGTCTCAAATACATTTTCTGGACTTAACCATATACATCAAGGACAACACCATACAAACATCAATTTACCATAAGCCCACAGGACGTCCAGCATACCTTAGATGGAACAGCTTTCATCCAAGACACACAAAAAAATCCATCATCTACAGTCAAGCTCTGAGATATATTCGGATCTGTTCAGACAGTAAAGACAGGGAACTACAGCTGCTATCTCTGAGGAATACATTCCTACAACAAGGATACCATCCACTGGTAATAGATGAACAGATCCACAGGGCTACAAGAATCCCAAGAAGCAACCTGCTGGATTACAAACTGAGAGAGGACAACAACAGGGTACCTCTTGTGGTCACATACAACCCCACATGAGCATCCTAAGGAAAATTGGTGCTGATCTCCAACCCATATTCCACAGAGACCACAAATTGAAAGGCATATTCCCAGAACTACCACTCCTCTCCTACAAAACGGCCCCCTAACTTAAGGAATCTCCATGTCAGAAGTGTCCTCTCGTCACCATCAGTGACTGGCACATTCCCATGTAACAACAAAAAATGCAAAACGTGTACCCACATATTACCAACAAATACAGTCCGTGTACCAAACACAAATCAGGACTATAAGGTCATGGGTTCCTTTTCATGTACATCCTCCAATGTAGTGTACATGATACAATGTACAAGGTGCCCTGGAGCTATCTATATTGGGGAAACCATGCAAAAACTACAAACAAGGATGAATCTACACAGACATATGATCAGGAATGAAATGGACACGCCTGTGGGAAAACATTTCTCTGGAACAGGATATTGTATGACAGACTTAAAAGTCTTAATACTAAAAGGTCATTTTAAGGATGACAGGGAGAGAAAAATATGGGAATTCAAACTTATTAGGATGTTCAATACTTTGACACTAGGACTCAACTTAACACCCGCTTTTATGGTTGACTACATAGACACAGTTCACACCTTCACCAGAAGGACTCCAGATAGCTAAGAACACATTCCCACTAGCTCTCCATTTGTAAGGAAATGCTAATTCGATTTCCTTTGCTTATCTTTTGAAGGCATCACACCTCCCAGGTCTTGAACAAATTTCCTAGTATAGTAAGCATCTAATGTGTCTTTCTTATTATTCCAAATGTAATCTTGCCTGAAGAAGGAGCCTTTGAGCTCTGAAAGCTTGAGAACATATAATTTTCTGGTTAGCCAATAAAGGTATCACTTTAAGAATGCTCTTGTCATAATTGGACGGAAAAGTATTCACATCAATTTTTCTGGCTAACACGGTACCACAATATAATTTATTATTGTACACCTTTTTCAAAACTAAAACTTATTAAAAAAACTGCTTCGTAGCACAATGGGGCAGCATCGCTTGAACTGGTTTCACTCATGTGCATGGAAAATGACATCCTGAAAAAACAATTCTCAGAAATGAAATGCCACAAATGCTTGTAAAAATAAGAAGTTTGTACTTTTACCCTGTGCCATCTAATCTTTGTGGCTTACTGAGTATCATTGTGTTTTTCAAGCCTTGTGTATTGTTGAAATCTATATCATGTTGATTAGTTGCTGCTGTACAGCATGTTTTTAATGGTATAATACCAGTTTTGTTGAAGTCCCAATAAAATAAATATACGTTTAATATGATCAACAATTTACTTTTTATTCCTGTGTGTGGTTGTCGTAGGGGCACCAGCACACTGGTTTGCTGAAGGGCCCATAATGCTGTTAAGATGGCCCTGGCTCTTATAATACTTTTTTCTTTTTTGACATAAAAGTATTTTCATCACTTAGATATACTTGTAGATGTATTGTATTTATACAATTTCAGATAAATTCTAAGTACATTTTCCTTTATGGATGATCTATACACTAATGTTTAGTGATAATAAATCAGTCATGCTGAATTTACTGCAGTGCAGGAAACTACATTATTGGTGACAATGAATATAATTTATGCCTATCCAAGAAAAATAAACTGCAGTGCACTACCCATATGGTTCCACCAGGGGGACCTATTTTCCACCCTTTTAAGCATGAAGGCACTGCAGCACTGATAAGCAAAGTGGATGTATTAATTATTTAAAACCAAGATTTGATAACAATACTATGTTTCCCCATGTTTTGTGAAACATTTAGTGGCTTTAATGCACATTGTCTTACTATAAAATAAATTCTTGCAACTGTTTCATGGGAAGCATGATTTTAAGAGGTATTTATTTTGATTTTAGTAAATAACATTTATTAAATAAAAATTGATGACAAGTGTCCCTAGAAACACCTTAAAAAATCTGACTTTCTAGTATAAGTCGCGTCTGAACTTCTGAGTTGTGGGATCCATACAAAATGGGATCATACAACTCTCCCAGGCCCCTCTCTCAGTAAGTGAGTGAGATTTCACATGTGCTTGCGCGATACTAAAAAAAAGGAGGGGAGAAATGTCAATAAGGGTCCTCAATTAAAGGTTAGCTTACTAAAAATGACCTTCCTAATATTTACAAAACACTTTATTAAATAGATAAAATAGGAAGACTATATATTAAAGAGGGGTACACCAGATAAGGTAAGGGTAAAGCCATCCCTGGTTGGCACCTAGATATGACCCTACCTTGCCGCTGAGGTTGGCACCCTAAAGTTGACAATTTAGCATCCCCACTCATCACGGACTCACCCTTAATAACCCCTCCAAAAAACCCTATCACCTAGACTCCAAATATGTAGCAAAAAAGGCACAAGTGGAGCAGGTTCCTATAAATTTCAGGATATGGCTTAGTAAAAATGTAGGCAAGTAAAAATCGCTAACACAATTATCATGTAAACTGGCACGATATAGGTATATCAGGATAAGATCTCCTATACTGTGTCATAATTAACAATGATTCAAAATACTACGTCACATAAAAGTGTTACACCTATATGGACATAGGTATTAGTATGAGTAAGCAATAGCCCTGAGTAATAGGAGCTCACAATAAATTGATACTCAGCCTATTGATCATGCCAAAAAAATACTTATCAATGCGTCACTTCATGGAGATGTGCATTTCCAGTTTCCTATGCCTATGCATTTCCCCCTCTCTTCTTAGGAGTTTATCAGGGGACAGGTTAAACATCGTGTGATGCATTAATAATCATTAAATTCAAACAATGTGGGCCTTCTATTCACCTGTGAAATAGGTGGTGATAGCATTTTTTTATTAAATCATCTTAAAAGAGAAATAAAGATCTTTAAAAACCTCTATCTATCGTAAACCAACAGCCATGAACAATTTACTTAGATGCAAAGGTCTTCATCCCACCAATTTAAAGAAGAGTATCTCTAAGGATCAGTTCCTTATCACTTTAAGGTGAGCTCCTACTCTTAGTGAGTAGTGATGGGCGAACTCCTGGATGTTCGGGACCAGATGAATGGGGGTCCTAACATCCATTGTTTGCCATGCTGACAGCACGACAAACACTGGATCTGATCGGGGGTAAGATTATTATAGCTGGTCAGGGAACTGTCACATGACACCGTGAGCCAGCAGCTGTGACTGTAGGTAAAAGTTTATCTCCGGTCACAGGCGTCGGGTGATGGGTGTACTACTCCCATCAGCCTATGCCTGCTGTTGCTGATAACTGCGAGTGCAGGCATCGAGTGATGGGAGCATTGAACAGCTGGTACCTACGCTTTAAATAAATAATTTAAAAAATGGTGTGGGGTTCCCTCCATTTTTGACAACCAGCCAAGCTAAATCTAACAGCTAAGGGCTAGTATTGTCAGACTGGTAAGGGGCCATGGATAGTGGCCCCCCAGCCTAAAAATAGCAACCTAGCAGCAGTCCCAGAAAAGGCTCATCTGTTGGATGCGCCAATTCTGGCATTTTGCCTGTCTCTTTCCACTTGCCCTATGGTGGTCTGAAGTGGGGTTATTATTTGTGAGGCTGATGTCACTTTTCTATTAAGTGATATCAAGCCCACGGTATAGTAATAGATAGGCGTCTATAAGATGTCTCTCCATTACTAAACCCATAGTCATATTGTAAATAAACACACAGAATAAAGTCCTGTATATCTAACAAATTGCTAGACTGGGCATTTGTTTGACGTTGTAAGTGTCCTTGTAAGAGGGTGATTCCACCATGCTTTGTGGACCTATAGAGCCGATGGGCTATATTTAATATATTTTGGAATGGTCCCTGTGATAGGATTACGGGATTACGTCCGTGGACCCATGAGACCAATGAGATATGTGCAAAATTGACAGCAGCTGTTCTATTTAGGATCTGTATGCAAGATTTTACTGACATCAAGGGGTCATTTGACCTGAGTAATATATTTCTGTTAATTTCTTTGTAGGATTGAGCTCTCTAAGGAGGGTCATTGTATCATGCACTGTGGAATATTAAGCCATTGAGCTCTACACAGTATAAATTAATTGTTGTGCTCATTTAGATGTTGCGTTTATATCATTTGTCCACAGACAAATTGTTGCTATTTTCCTTACAGGACGCATATATTATATGGAATATTAAACCATTGAGCTCTGTATAATACAATTAATTGTGGTGTTTATCATTTGTCCACAGACAAACTGTTGTTGTTTTTCTTATAGGACGTATACTCTATATGCAATTCTATCTTGTACTGTGGAATATTAAGCCATTGAGCTCTGTATAATGCAAATCAATTGTGGTGCCTATTTAGATTTTGAGTTTATATTATTTGTCCACAGACATATTGTTGCTATTTCCCTTATAGGACGTATACACTATATGCCAGTCTATTTTTCTGTGCACGTACCCTTATAAAGGGACCATTTTCTGCTTTTTATTCATGTTACTAGTGAAAACTAATCGATTTTTACACCGGGGAATCCATTCCTTGATGTCTACTTCTATCTGATATAGAATAATTATATATGTTGGGTAAGATCTATATCTAATATTCCCACTGTATACATCAAGAAAAAGAAAGAGTTTTTTTTTTTTTCTGGACATGGGTACCCTGTCTATATCAATTGATCGATTACTATAATGTGACGGTGTAAATCATCAGGACACCGGACACACTTTTTTGACCTAACCTGAGTGGGGGGTACAAAATAAGAATCTTTGATCCCATAATCAGCCATCTCAGAAGTCATCCATTAATGTGTTTTTACTTTGTTTTTAATCTTTTGGGGCTTAGGGCTGTCTTAGACACAGGTGGTCTATGTCTAATTGTTAGGAGTTCCCTTAGTCTATGGGTAGAGGGACCCCTTTGAGGCGGTAGGGTTTAATAGGGCCCCTAGGGTCAGCCATCGAGGAGCGGGGGCGCCACAACGTTCCCCCCTAGGGTGCCAACCTCCGCGGTCAGGTAGGAGTGAGCTTAGTTATCACTCTAGGGACAGCCCAGCGGTACCCATCTGTTTTAGTGGGATTGATACACACTTTGTATGTTTCCTTTGTGTGTCACTTGTTTGGGTGTTTTACCCATTGTGGTAATTTTATTAATAAAGTATTGCCTATAGGGCATTTTTTTTATATACAGTAGCCCTCAAAAAAGTATTAGAAATTTAGGCTATGTGCACACGTTGCAGATTTGGTATGTTTTGTTACTTTTTTTTATGCAGATTTGTGACAAAACCTAATGTCAGTAAAGTAAATGAGAAACCTGACGTGTCAAGCACATGTTGAGTATTTTTGACTTGCAGATTTGGTGCAGAATATAATCTGTTGCATGTCAATTCATTTTTGCCTTGAATATTTCACCATTTATGATGATTCTGGTGATGAATACAGCACCATAACCGTCATCATTACATGAATACAGCACCAGAGCTGTCAGTAGTACATGAATAAAGTACAAGAAATACATCAATACAAGAACTACATCAATACAAGAATACAACACCAGAACTACCATTAGTACATGAGTATGCCACCAAAACCACTATCTGCACAAGAAAATGGCACCAGAATGGCCATCAATATTGTTGCAAACTGTATTTATTGCATGACTGATGTAAAGACCCTTATAAGTATAAATTTATCTATAATCTGGTCAGTTTAGTTTCCACTAAGGAATTCGCCACATACTGGGCACCCAAACTGAAACCAAATGACCCCCCATTAGAGTTAAGGTATATTAGTTCCCATGACTATTCTTGAGTCTGACATTTAAAATATGTGACTTCAGGGATGAATATCGCTATTTGTCCCTGGTGTGTAAATGGTCCAAAAACAATGAATTAATCTATGTTTAACTTTGAAATTGCACTCTTTGTTCAACCTCAACCCTAAAGTACACCACTTTTTTACTATTGCTGGTATTAATTTGTGAAAAAAGTAAGAATTCTAGTGTATGTGGTCATGAGAACTTGTTACCTGATCCACTGGCGTGATATTGGGCTGTATTAGGGGTCCTGTTATATTTGGTTCTGACCAATTCCTTTGCTTAGGGGATGATGGTTTATCTGTAGTAGGGCATTGGATTCACCTGCCAAGGGCACCAAAATACCTTGTCCCAGCCCAGAATGCAACTCCAATCATATCTAAAGGATTCAGCTGCACTGCACTGCTCAGAAACATAACATACATGAGACAATACAGTAATTTTTCTCTCCTTTCCTTAGATGTAACATCTATATTCAAATATTGAACATCATCATAGTCTTCAGGTGGTAAGATTTTATTTGGATAAAAATGGTATAAAACCACTAACTCAATTATACTAAATAAACCTCCTATTGGAAGGTTTCAATATTATACTAACACATAACATCTTCACATATGAATTTTAGATCCATCATTAGGTAAGTGGATTGCTATAAGGATTTGCATCACACACAGTTATACAAGTTTGTTTATGGCTGAATTTGAGACCCTTTTAGAGATGAGCGATTTTGCCTTTTTTAGGATCGAGTCGGGTTTCATGAAACCCGATTTTCTCCATAGTAGAGTCGAACGAAATAGGCCGACTATCGGGAAAAGTCGGAGGTCCGAATGAAACACGAAACCCAATGCAAGTCAATGGGGAAGCAAAGTCGGCAGGGAGTGGAGGACAGTAAACACACCTACAGTGCCCATTTCAATGCCAACGACATAAATTCTTATTACTTAAGCTTGTTGTCAACCTTAATTTACTTTAGAATAATAGTAACGCATTCAAAACTGGAAGTTATTTGGCTAAAGTTGTGGGGGGGGCAGGGCTGGCTCCAAGTTTTCGTGGGCCCCGGGCCAAACAGTCTCAGTGGGCCCCTTTAACACATACCACAATTCATGATGCTCCGATACGGCAGAGAAATATAGGTATAGTACAATGCCAAATGTTATGTTTAGGTAGCTGAGGAGAAAAAGCAAAAACAGTAATACACCAGAGAGGCTGGAACCTATTGGATTGCAGTAACCTGATCTAACCACACAACTAGAGGTAGCCGTGGAGCGTTCCTACGTTGATCCTAGATGCCTCGTCACAGCCTGAGAGATAACTACACCTAAAGGCAGAAAGAGGAAAGCTATCTGCCCCGGAGCAGATCCCCAAAGAAAATAGGAAGCCCCCAAACATGTAATGGTGGTTAGACAAGAAGAAGCACGGACACAGACAGAAAATAGAATGAGCAAACGCTGGGGCCCAATCTGTCTAGACAGAAAAGTACAGGAAAGGATTCTTACTGCAATAAAAAAAAAAACCCTAAAAAATACCAACTCTTCTGATTGCAAAAACACCTGAGATCACACGATCTCTACCACCTATATCAGATCTCTGGTGTAACAAAACTAAGCCGCAGCCACTGAAAAAACAGGAAAAAGCAAATGAACAAATAACAGTGGCTTCAGATAAACTGAAAGGAGCACAGGCCCCCAGGTGGGGACCCGGCTGACCTCCACAGAAGTGCATGGAACTATGCAAAAAGCAAGCACAAAAATAAAAGCAGAAAATATCTTATCTGAAAGCAGAAGATGCAGGCAGGACTCAGCAAACTTCCAAATGAACCAGGAACCACAATTGAGACAAGAACAATTGATCACCGGCGACCATCATGGGAGGGAACCTCCTTTATATCAGTCCAGTCCGTGATCCCAGATTTCCATTCCTCGCTGTGAGGTTCAGTACTGTCTGCAACCACCAGAGGGAGCCTCTGCTCAGAAACCATCTCCAGCACATTCATAACAGCCAAATACTTCACTTCTTACATTACATGACTGATATCTATTTTAAATTCTACAATAGCGCAAAAACTGAACAGTATATTACTCCATATAGTATTATGGCCACGACATAGTGCGCCATACAGAATAATGAGCCCCATATATTGCTCCATACATAATTGGTCCCATATAATGTTCCATACAGTATATGATGAGCTCCACATAATGCTACAGTATATGATGGTCCTCATATAATGTGCCAAACAGTATAGGACGGTCCCCATATAGTATAATGAGCCCCATATAATGCTCCATACAGTATAATGAGTCGTATATAAAGCTCCATACAGTATATGATGGGCCCATATAATGCTCCATACAGAATAGGCCCCATATGTGCTCCATATGATGCTCCATACCCTATATGATGCCTCATAAATAATGAACCCCATATGATGCTCTAGTATATGATGGGCCCCATGGATGATGCTCCAGTGTATGATGGGCCAATATAATGCTCCATATATAATGGGCCCCATATGATGCTCCAGTGTATAATGGGCCCTGTATATGATGCTCCAGTGTATGATGGGCCCCATTTATAATGCTCCAGTGTATGATGGGCCCAATGGATGATGCTCCAGTATATGATGGGCCTATATAATGCTCCATATATAATGGGCCCCATATGATGCTCCAGTATATAATGGGCCCCATGGATGATGCTCAAGTGTATGATGGGGCCCCATTTATAATGCTACAGTGTATGATGGGCCCCATATATAATGCTGCAGTTTATAATGTGCCCTAGCTATGATGCTCAAGTGTATGATGCTCCCCATATAATGCTCCAAACCTTTAAAAAATGAAATACCACCATCCAAACTATTTCTTTGATTGATGGGGCTGTAATGTATGGTATACAGTTCATATAGCGTCTTGTGCTTGGGTGCGAGGAAAACACATGAGACACAGGTTTGATATGGAAGGACTTGTATTACTTCATACAAGTAGGCAAAAGGGTCACACAGTTTGCAGGTACAGAGGCAGGAGACACAGCAGGCCAGAGTAACTTCAAGCTCAGCAACAACTCTCCACAACAGGTTCAGGATCTCTTCTCTGTTACCGCAATTCCCTTGCAAACGTGGATATACCAAACAGCAGGTCTCCAGAGTCCACAAGTGTTCCAAAGTTCCTCAGTAGGAAATGGCTGGAGTACAAGTCCAAGGTTTCCAGGAGTCAGGTCACAGGCTGACTGCAGGCTTGATTCTGAAGCACTGATTGCTCAGCTGAGGCTGCTTAAGAGGCAAGAGGGAGAGAATCAGGGTGGGAACATGAAAGCTGGAAACTCCATATTGACTGAGGGCAAGATAGCTGCAGCAAGACAGAAAGCAAAATGGCCGAGGGAAAAAACTGAGTTTCAAGAAACATGTCAAAAGAGACAAAGAACCTTACATTACTCCCCCTTAGGGACAACCTCCGGATGACCTCAGACCAGGCTTGTCTGGGTATCTCTGATGAAACTGGCGGAGCAAGCGAGGAGCATTAATGTTATTGGCTGGTTCCCATGAGTTGTCCTCCACTGGGTAGCCCTTCCATTTAATCAAATATTGTAACTGATTTCTGTACAACCTGGAATCTAGAATCCTCTCCACCACAAATTCTTCCTGACCATCGACCAGCACTGGGTCAGTGCAAGGAGAAGAACGTCCAGGAAACGTATTGGGTGTTGCAGCCTTTAGTAGAGATACATGAAAGACAGGGTGGATTCTCATAGTTCTGGGCAGTTGAAGACGACAAGCAACGGCACTTATAATTTTACTGATTTTATAGGGTCCAAGGTACTTATGTCCCAATTTAGACGATGGAATCTTTAACTTAAGATTTCTGGTTGACAGCCAGACCAAGTCTCCTACCTTGAAAGCTGGTGCAGGTTTACGAAATTTATCTGCTGCTTTCTTGTACCTTTCCTGAGCCAATTCCAGATTTTCCTTTAGAAGATCCATATTCTTTTGTAAAGACGTGATTCTTTCAGCCACTGCCGGCAAGGGCGGTTCTATGGGAAATCGAGGAAGAATGTTAGGATGATAACCTAAATTGGAGTAAAAAGGAGACTGCTTAGTGGAGGCGCTCTGAGAGTTGTTATAAGAGAACTCAGCCAGTGGGAGTAGATCCACTCAATCATCCTGTAGGTGGCAGATAAAGCAGCGGAGATACTGCTCCAGGGTCTGATTGGTTCGTTCTGTCTGTCCATTAGTCTGGGGATGAAAAGCAGAAGAAAGGTTTACTTTAATGTCCAATGCGGCACAGAAATTTTGCCAAAACCTTGAAGTGAATCGCACCCCTCGATCCGAAATGACCTCATCCGGTACTCCATGCAAGCGAAACACATTCTTAATCATCAAATCTGATGTCTGTTTTGCAGTGGGTAAGCCGACACAAGGGATAAAATGAGCTGCCTTTGTTAAACGATCGACCACCACTAGAATGGTGTTCTTCCCTTGAGAGGTTGGTAACTCCACAATGAAGTCCATAGAAATGGATCCCCACGGGGGGACGGGGTGGGAAGGGGTTGCAACAGACCAGTTGGTGAGGAGCGAGGTGTTTTGCATCTTGCACAGACTTCACATGAAGTGACATAGTTTAAAACGTCTTTCCTGTAAGTGGGCCACCAAAAGAAACGAGAAAGAAATTCTTGTGTCTTTAGAATTCCTCTATGCCCAGCTATCTTGGAATCATGGATGAGTTGCAATACTCTCAATCTGACTGTTTCAGGAATATACAGACGTTGTCCCTGAATCCACACACCATTCTTAAAGACAAGACTTACGTCCCTTGGGGGTTGTGCCAACAAAGAATCCGCATGGTATGCTTCCTTGATGTCCTTAAGTAGGTCTTGATTATGAATCACTCCCAGGAATCTAGAGTCAGGAAGAATAGTCTTAGAAGGAGTAAGTGGACGGGTCTCTGTTGAATGAATCCTAGAGAGTGCATCAGCCTTACCATTGCGCGATCCTGGCCTATAAGAAATTACAAAATTAAATTGGTTTAGGAAAAGATTCCAGCGAGCCTGGCGAGGAGTCAGGCACTTAGCCGACCTGATAAATTCAAGGTTACGATGGTCTGTCAGGACGACTATTTGCTGTGCAGCTCCCTGAAGAAGGTGTCTCCATTTCTTGAAGGCGGCAATAATGGCCAACAATTCTCTATTGCCCACATCGTAGTTCCTCTCAGCCAAAGACAACCGCTGGGAAAAGAAAGCACAGGGATGCAAGACATTCTTCTCACCTGTTCTCTGAGAGAATATAGCTCCAACGGCACAGTCTGAAGCATCCACCTCTATTATGAAGGCAAGTTCGGGGTTGGGATGTACTAAGATAGGTGCGGTGGTAAATTTATCCTTTAGTCGGCCTAACCGACTGCTGCGCTCTGCAAACGACCTTCGACTAACCTCTGCACTAATCCGTACCTCCCACTCCCGACTCCAAGACTTCTCCCGCGCTGCGCCAATCCTCTGGAATGCTCTACCCCAAGAAATTAGGACTATCCACAATTTGCATGGTTTCAGGCGCTCCCTCAAAACACATTTGTTCAGAGCGGCCTATCACATTCACTAATCAAAGTCTGGACCATCATTGTAAATACACCATTGTATATAAACACCTGTACTTTGTATCTCCCCCACCTCATTGTAGATTGTAAGCTCTCACGAGCAGGGGCGGCTTATGTTGCTTTAATTATTGTATTGTTAACGTTGTTACTTATGACTTGTGTTCTGAAACTGTTAAACTGTAAAGCGCTGCGGAATATGTTGGCGCTATATAAATAAAGATTATTATTATTATTAGACGGGAAAATGCTTCCTGGGCTTGCGGGGTCCAGGAGAACCTAGACTCTTTCCGGGTAAGTTGGGTGATAGGTGACACTACCTCAGAGAAATTCCTAATAAAACGTCTATAGAAGTTGGCAAACCCGATAAAGCGCTGCACCTCCTTCACATTCCTAGGAATTGGCCAATCCTTGATGGCTTGGGTCTTGCTTCCATCCATACTAATCCCTTGCGTAGACAGTACATACCCCAGAAATTGAATCTCGGTCCTATGGAATTCACACTTTTCAAGTTTGATGTAAAGATGGTTCTGTCTTAGGCGTTCTAAGACCATTCTCACATGTCCATGATGTTCCTCTGTGGAGTTAGAAAAAATTAAAATATCATCCAGATAAATCACCACAAATGTATCTAAGAGATCCCTGAAGATGTCATTCACCAAGTGTTGGAAAGTGGCTGGGGCGGTACTCAGACCAAAAGGCATGACTAGATATTCAAAGTGTCCATAGCGTGACCTGAATGCAGTCTTCCATTCATCCCCAGGTCTAATACGTACCAAGTTATAGGCCCCACGGAGATCCAGTTTAGAGAAAATTTTGGCATGCCGCACTCTCTCCAATAACTCAGGGATTAAAGGCAATGGATAACGGTTTCTAATAGTAACCTTATTGAGTTCCCTATAGTCTATGCAGGGTCTCAGAGATCCATCTTTCTTCTTCACAAAGAAGATGGATGCACCTGCAGGAGATGAAGAGGGGCGTATGAAGCCCTTGGCTAGATTTTCATCTATGTAGTCCTTCAAAGCCTTTAGCTCAGGCCCCGCCAGGGGGTAGATCTTACCAAAAGGTATCTCTGCTCCAGGCAATAATTCAATTGGACAATCATATGGACGGTGAGGGGGAAGCTGGTCAGCGTTCTTCTTGTCATATAAATCCACATAGTCCTGGTATACAGCTGGTAGTTCAGGGGCTGACATGGTTCCTTTAGGAACAGAGCAAGCTGAAACTTCTGGACTCATCTGTTTCTCCGGAAAGTGTAATTCCTTGGTCTCCCAGTTAATGGTAGGGTTCTGAGCCTGCAGCCATGGTAGCCCTAGAATAATGGGAAAGTGGGGAGAAGAGATAAACATAAAGGACAGTTTCTCTTGATGATCTTTACCCATAAGGACCTTCAAAGGCTCCGTTTCCTGATCCACTGGTCCAGAGGTCAGCAGGGAGCCATCCACAGTCTCCATCTGTACTGGAGTAGCCTTCTTCACTGAACGTATCTGTCACGGGTGTGTCGCTGCGAAGATCGTCGCGATTGCACACCCTGACTTCTCACAGCTGAGGTTCTGGTGCTGGGTGTTTTTCGGCACTGAGGGAATTAATTCTTCCTCTCTCTGTGCTGGACTAGACCAGCCTCGCTAAGCTGCAATTAATGTTGTGGTAATTGGTTGCCTTCATATACCTGCCTGTCTGCTGGGGAAGTGTCGGTGAAAGCATTCATGCAGACCAGCAGAGCGGATCGTTTTGAGAAGTCTAAAGCTAAGAGTACCTGTTGTGGTTATCTCCTCTCCTCGCTTTATTATTTATCTCCTTACCCGTTGGTGTTCCCTCTGTAGTGATAGTTTTGTATGCAAGGTGGTCTTTTATTTTACCCCCTTGTACTGTCTCGTTCATCTTATACTGTGTGTGAAGGCAGTTACCTTCCTGTTCCCTGTGGTGGTAATCAGGGTCCTTCTCAGGACTAGATTACAGTGGTTAGGGATTCACAGGAGATAGGGTTACGCTGGTGGCCTGGATCTCTGTACCATCAACAGTATCTCCAGGTAGAGGGATTAGTCAGGACCCAGCTTAGGGTCAGCATAGACCCCGGTCCTCCTGTATACAGAGACAGCGTGACATTTTCACCGACCACACTAAAGATTCTCCCCAGCCACCATGGATCCAGTAGCCAGTCTAGCTCAGCAGTTGCACAGTTTGTCCATGGAGCTGAGGGACATTAAGTCCAAGGTTTTGTACCCCCCGGAGCAGACCAGACCTGAACCTAAAGTAGCTCTCCCGGACAGGTTCACTGGAGGGCGGGACAAATTTTTTGCTTTCCGCGAGGCATGTAAATTGTACTTTCGGCTGCGACCTCAGTCATCTGGGAGTGAAGATCAAAGGGTGGGAATTGTCATCTCACTCCTACAAGGGGACCCCCAATCCTGGGCGTTCTCTCTTCCCCCGGGCTCCCCGGCTCTCCAGTCAGTGGATAGATTTTTCGCAGCTCTGGGTCTTGTATATGATGACCCGGATCGGGTCTCCCTTGCTGAAACTAAGTTACGTAAGATACAGTAGGGAGATCATCCGGCAGAGGAATTCTGTTCGGAGTTCCGTAGGTGGGCCACGGACACCCAGCGGAATGACCCGGCTCTTAGGAGCCAGTTTTGTCAAGGTTTATCTGACAAATTAAAAGATGTGTTGGCGCAGTATGACCCTCCCACGACACTGGAAGCCGCTATGGCCCTTGCTATTCGTATTGACAGACGTCTTCGGGAGAGGTGCGGGTAACTTTGCCCCCTGTGATGACTCCACCTTCCTCAAGGGTCCCTTATACGGAGGTTCCCCTGGTCAGTCCAGAGGAGCCTATGCAATTAGGAGGGACATCATTCCGGGGGAGGGGATCGGTGGGGCGCCACAAAACAAGAAGTTGTTTCTTCTGTGGAAAAAAGGGACATTTTATTAGGGGGTGTCCATCCCGTCCTTTGCAGAGTGAGAAGTCGCCGGAAAACTATTGATCCCAGATTGTGTGGTGGACGGCAATCTGGGAGTAAGTATTTCGTCCCTAAGTTCGTCTCAGTTTCTCGTACCGGCGGAGGTGGTGATGGGTGCGAAAACTGAGAGGATATCTGTTCTTCTGGATAGTGGGGCCGGGGCTAATCTGGTGGATGCTCGCTTTGCCCGGGTTCAAGGTATGCGATTGAGTGGGTTGGCTAAACCCATCCCCATATTCTCGATCGACGCCAGACCTCTCGGTCAGGGAAGTTTTGTGCATGCAGTGCATAACATAGATCTTCAAGTGGGGGCGCTACATAAAGAACTGTTGTCTTGTTATGTGTTGGAGGGTCTTCCCACACCTATAGTGCTGGGCCTGCCTTGGCTAACTAAGCATAACCCGGTTATTAATTGGCAATCCAGAGAGATAACCCAATGGAGCGATTTCTGTAATAAAAACTGCATGAATACGGTCATTGGTGCGGTCGCTCCTAGGGCCTTACCTCCATTTCTGGTGGACTTTGAGGATGAAAAAGGGTGTCAAGAACTACCTCCTCATCGCGAGTATGACTGTTCTGTTAACTTGCTCCCTGGGGCCAAATTACCAAAATCTAAGTTGTATAACCTTTCTGGTCCTGAGAGACAGGCCATGAAGGATTATATTTCAGAGAGTCTGGCTAAGGGGCATATTAGACCTTCATCTTCCCCGGTGGCCGCGGGGTTCTTCTTTGTGAAGAAAAAAGATGGAGGCCTACGCCCTTGCCTGGATTTCCGTGAGCTTAATCGGATTACGGTCCGAGATCCGTATCCGCTCCCACTTATTCCCGATCTCTTCAATCAGATCGTGGGTGCCAAATGGTTCTCTAAGTTGGATCTCAGGGGGGCGTACAATCTGATTAGGATGAAGGAGGGGGATGAGTGGAAGACGGCGTTTAACACTCCAGAGGGGCATTATGAGAACCTTGTCATGCCATTTGGTCTGAGTATTGCCCCGGCGGTGTTTCAACACTTTGTAAATGACATCTTTCGCCACCTAATGGGACAGTTTGTGGTCATATATATGGATGATATCTTAATTTACTCGGCAGATCTTGTGTCTCATCAGGAGCATGTTAGGCAGGTGTTACAGATCTTGCGGGATAATAAACTGTACGCCAAATGGGAGAAGTGTGTGTTCGCCGTACAGGAACTTCAGTTTTTAGGGTTCCTGGTGTCAGCATCCGGTTTTCGTATGGACCCTGGGAAAGTGCGGGCAGTTCTTGAGTGGGATCTGCCAGAGGATCTTAAGGCATTACAACGTTTCCTGGGGTTTGCTAACTACTACCGGAAGTTCATTCGTAATTTTTCGTCCATAGTTAAACCTCTCACAGACATGACTAAAAAAGGGACGGATTTTTCAAAGTGGTCTGACAAGGCTTGTCAAGCGTTTTCCTCTTTGAAAAAATGTTTTGCTTCAGCACCCATACTTATTCAACCTGATGCGTCACAGTCGTTCATTGTTGAGGTGGACGCTTCCGAGGTAGGGGTGGGAGCAGTATTGTCACAAGGTTCGTCCCCTGGTAAATGGCATCCGTGCGCCTTCTTCTCTAAAAAATTGTCGTCCGCTGAGAGGAATTATGATGTTGGCAATAGGGAACTCTTGGCCATTAAGTTGGCTTTTGAGGAGTGGCGTCATTTTTTGGAGGGGGCAGTTCACCCGGTCACCGTCATTACCGATCACAAAAACCTGCTATATTTAGAGTCCGCTAAACGTCTGAATCCCAGACAAGCTAGGTGGTCGTTGTTTTTTACCAGGTTTAATTTTGTCGTCACATATCGTCCTGGCTCAAAAAATGTTAAGGCGGATGCCTTATCTCGCTGTTTCCCAGGGGCTGAGAATACGGTTCCTTCAGGAGGGGGTGGTGGTGTCGGCAGTATGCTTTGAGCTTGAGGAGGAGGTATTGGAGGCTCAGGGGGACGCCCCTGTAGGACCTCCAGGGAGACTGTTTGTTCCAAATCAGTTGCGACAAAAGGTGATCGAGGCACACCATAATTCAGCTTTGGCAGGACACCCAGGGAGTAAAGCAACTGAGGATCTCCTCTCGCGTCGGTTTTGGTGGCCTAACTTACATAAGGAGGTTTGTGCGCGCTCTAAGACCCCACATACCCGTCCGTCGGGGACCCTCTTACCTTTGAAGATCCCGGAGCGTCCGTGGACTCATCTGTCTATGGACTTCATTACGGACCTCCCGCCTTCTTCGGGTAAAACAGTCATACTCGTTGTAGTGGACAGGTTCAGCAAGATGGCACATTTTATCGCTCTTCCTGCTCTTCCTAATGCTAAAACTCTTGCGCAGGTGTTTATTGGGGAGATTGTAAGGCTTCACGGGGTACCCTCCGATGTGGTGTCGGATCGGGGGTCTCAGTTTGTGTCCGAATTCTGGAAAGCATTTTGTACACGGCGGGGGATGCAGTTGTCATTTTCATCGGCTTTTCACCCGCAGACCAATGGTCAGACAGAGCGTCTGAACCAGAGCTTGGAGACATATCTCCGGTGTTTTGTGTCAGAGAACCAGGAGGACTGGGCTTCTTTCTTGCCTCTGGCGGAATTTGCTCTAAATAATAGGCGGAGCGAGTCCACTGGTAAGTCCCCGATTTTAAGGGCATATGGTTTTCACCCCCAGTTTTGTACTTTCAATAGGGGGGGCTCTTCTGGGGTTCCTGAGGAGGAACGATTTTCGTCGTCACTTGCTTCAGTGTGGAGAGGAGTGCTGAATAATCTGAGTACTATGGGGAACCGATACAAACGTATGGCTTATAGGAGGAGAGTGTCTGGTCCGGACCTAAGTGTGAACGATCTGGTATGGTTGTCTACCAAAAATATAAAACTTAAGGTTCCCTCCTGGAAACTGGGTCCCAGGTTCATCGGGCCATACAAGATCAGTGTTATAATTAATCCGGTTGCATTCCGTCTTGACCTCCCTCCTACATTTAAAATTCATAATGTGTTCCACAGATCGTTGCTTAAGAGGTATGTGATACCTTCACCTTTACCTCCTCCTCCTGTGGTGGTCAATGGTAACTTGGAGTTCCAGGTGTCGAGAGTCATCGATTCACGTCTGAATCGCCGGTCCCTTCAGTACCTTGTTCATTGGAGGGGGCATGGTCCTGAGAAGAGGACGTGGGTTTCTGCGTCGGATATTAACGCAGACCGATTGGTTCGGGCCTTCCACACTACTCACCCAGATAAACCCGGCCCTGAGGGTCCGGAGGCCCCTCTTAGAAGGGGGGGTACTGTCACGGGTGTGTCGCTGCAAAGATCGTAGCGATTGCACACCCTGACTTCTCACAGCTGAGGTTCTGGTGCTGGGTGTTTTTCGGCACTGAGGGAGTTAATTCTTACTCTCTCTGTGCTGGACTAGACCAGCCTCGCTCAGCTGCAATTAATGTTGTGGTAATTGGTTGCCTTCATATACCTGCCTGTCTGCTGGGGAAGTGTCGGTGAAAGCATTCATGCAGACCAGCAGAGCGGATCGTTTTGAGAAGTCTAAAGCTAAGAGTACCTGTTGTGGTTATCTCCTCTCCTCGCTTTATTATTTATCTCCTTACCCGTTGGTGTTCCCTCTGTAGTGATAGTTTTGTATGCAAGGTGGTCTTTTATTTTACCCCCTTGTACTGTCTCGTTCGTCTTATACTGTGTGTGAAGGCAGTTACCTTCCTGTTCCCTGTGGTGGTAATCAGGGTCCTTCTCAGGACTAGATTACAGTGGTTAGGGATTCACAGGAGATAGGGTTACGCTGGCGGCCTGGATCTCTGTACCATCAACAGTACCTCCAGGTAGAGGGATTAGTCAGGACCCCAGCTTAGGGTCAGCATAGACCCCGGTCCTCCTGTATACAGAGACAGCGTGACAGTATCCCCCGTTTCAGAGCAAAGGAGATATCCATAAAATTACCACTTGCCCCTGAGTCGATCATAGCAGAGCTAGACACCCAGACTGAGTCAACCCAGTTTGATGGAAAGGAAGCAATGAGAATTGTTTTTCTTACAACTCAGCTGGGACAACCGCTGAGGAAACTTGAAAAATTGCAGCGTTTACACAGTTATCATCCTCAGAAGTAACGGAGTTTAAGTCCGAGAAATCAATATCTGTTGCTGCAGATCTCTCTGGAGCCTGAGGCTCGGACCTGACAGATCTCCTCTCGCAACACTCACAGTGAATGACTGCTGCAGTAGTCTTACGAGAATGGCTGGGGCAGTTTATAATGAAGTGCCCTGACTTACCACAGTAGAAACATAGATTTTCCTTTAAACGATGTTCTTTGCGTGCATCACTAACCCGTCTTTGTAAAGAGTCCACTGCATGGGTTCAGGTTCTGGTTCCCTTGTGATCCTACTCAAAGGTTCCTTAGCTGGGGAGGAAGGTAGGAAAAGGTTAGTGCGATTACTTTCGAACCATCTCTCTTGCCTGCGTTCAGTCAGAAGAGCATCAATACGGATGCAGTAGTTAATAAAGTCACCTAACGCAGTGGGAGGGTCGGCACGAGCAAGTTCATCCTTAATCAGTGGAGACAACCCTTTCCGAAAAATAGATTTTTTGGCGGAACTGTCCCAAGTGGTATCGAGGGCCCATCTCCTGAAATCCAAGGCATATTCGGCTACTGAGCGCTTACCTTGGCGCAAAGTTAACATGGCTGCTTCAGCTGTTGCACCTCGATTGGGGTCATCAAACTCCTGCCCCATGGCTGAAATGAAAGCATCAAGATGATTCAAACATTCATCCCCAGTCTCAATCAGAGGGTTTGCCCACATCAAAGCCTTGTTGGTAAGCAACATGATTATAGTAAGCACTTTAGATCGTTCAGTGGGAAATTGTGAAGCATGTGCAGAAAAAAAAAGATTGCATTGGTTAATAAATCCCCTGAATTTCTCACGTTCACCGCGAAAATGAAAAGGGGGTAACTTGGGGATCCCAGAACTCGGGGTTATGGCAGGAGCCTGGACTCGTCCCTCTAGAGCCTCAATCCTGGCTCGTAAATCCTGGGTAGTTTGTCCAAACACTTGCAAATTGTGATTAGTGAGGTCCTGTAGGCTTGCAAAACGGGTCTTTAAAGTCTGTATATCTGCAAGGATTGTATCAGTCACTCCGCAAAGCTCCTTTATGCGAGCCTCCATCTTCCAGATCTTTTAAGGCAGGAGTACTGGAAGGAGAAGAGGAAAAAAAAAAAAAAAAACACAATAGTGTTTGCCTGTGGTAACACTGCAGAGTAAAATTAAGGGAATGCGCTCACCTGGAATGGTTGTGAGAAGTCACAACCACTGTCATCACAGAAGGTATAAACGGACATCTGATATCCACAGTCACAGCAGACACAGCCTTCCCAGACCCAGCAGACACTAACGTTGGCTTCAGAATCTTGTAATGTATGGTATACAGTTCATATAGCGTCTTGTGCTTGGGTGCGAGGAAAACACATGAGACACAGGTTTGATATGGAAGGACTTGTATTACTTCATACAAGTAGGCAAAAGGGTCACACAGTTTGCAGGTACAGAGGCAGGAGACACAGCAGGCCAGAGTAACTTCAAGCTCAGCAACAACTCTCCACAACAGGTTCAGGATCTCTTCTCTGTTACCGCAATTCCCTTGCAAACGTGGATTTACCAAACAGCAGGTCTCCAGAGTCCACAAGTGTTCCAAAGTTCCTCAGTAGGAAATGGCTGGAGTACAAGTCCAAGGTTTCCAGGAGTCAGGTCACAGGCTGACTGCAGGCTTGATTCTGAAGCACTGATTGCTCAGCTGAGGCTGCTTAAGAGGCAAGAGGGAGAGAATCAGGGCGGGAACATGAAAGCTGGAAACTCCATATTGACTGAGGGCAAGATAGCTGCAGCAAGACAGAAAGCAAAATGGCCGAGGGAAAAAACTGAGTTTCAAGAAACATGTCAAAAGAGGCAAAGAACCTTACAGGGGCAGTCAAAAAGAGGAACCAATGTTAATTCTGTCGATTGATGCAGAAAAGGCTTTCGATAGGTTGCACTGGGATTTTATATTTCAAACGTTAGAAGGAATTGGCTTAAAAGAAACTATGCTCCGTAGATTTTCAGCCCTGTACTCATCTCCCAGTGCTCAAGTTAAAATGAATGGCGCACTTTCAAACACATTTTTAATTCGGAACGGCACGAGGCAAGGCTGTCCTCTTTCACTCTTGCTTTATATACTCACAATGGAACATCTAGCAACCACGATACGGAATAATCCCTCCATTAGAGGCATAAAAGCCCAATCAGAAGAGCACAAACTGGCACTTTTTGCAGATGATGTCCTATTGTATGTCTCTTCCCCAACTATAAGTCTCCCAAATATTATCTCAGAATTACATAGATTTGGTCGTCTGAGCAATTTCAAAATTAATACCCACAAATCGGAGATTCTCAATATCTCAATCCAACCAAGTGAGGTGGAGAGTTTGGCAGCTTTATTTCCCTTTAAGTGGTGTTCAGATTCTCTTACCTATCAAGGAATAAAAATCACCGCCAAAGTATCTAATCTTTATGAAGCAAACTTTAAAACAGCTTTACATAAAGCTGAGTTCGACTTAGAAAAATGGCATAAACTACTTTTATCTTGGTTTGGAAGAGTGAGCGCTATTAAAATGGATCTATTATCCCGTCTCCTATAATAGTTCCAAACAATCCCCTTGTATTTACCTGCCTCCTTTTTCTCACGTCTTAAAAAAGCGATTACTCGTTTTATTTGTTCACAATATGAGCACGTATTTCATACTTTTTGTTAAGTAGATCGAAGCAAGAAGGGGGAATAGGTCTGCCAGATTTTGCTATGTATAGTCAAGCAGCAATTGGTACATGTATTTTAGATCTGTTTCATAATAAAAACAACAAAAAATGGTTTACATTAGAAAATGAACGTGACTCTCTTATAGTTATTTGGTCCCCGACGGAAGAACGGGATATACCTTTACCCTTCCTCAACAAAAACATGATATCATTTATTAAAAGAGGGAGTCGAGAGCTGGGAGTCTCTTCGTCTCCTGGCCCCCTAACTCCTATATATGACAATCCATCCTTTCCTGCAGGATTAAAAAGAGACACTTATCTACATAAAAATAGAGCTTCATGCCCCATAGTCCATGATTATGTTACAAGGGCAGGGATGAGGTCTCTCCAGGACATTTTTCGGGACAAGGAGACGCCAACAGGTGCATGGTTTTTTTTATGAACAAATAAAGAGTTTTATTATTAAATTAGCCAAACAATCCGATCCATACAGAATATTATCTCCGTTTGAGACTCTTTGTTTATCAACAAACTCTAAAGATCACACTATCTCTTTATTATACAAAACCTTCCAAGAAGGACAGACCCCATCGAGAGATTTCCAATCGTTTTTTTCAAAATGGGAGATTGATTTGGGTAGACCCTTATCAGTTGACGAAAGAACAAAGATTCTCTTATGCACATTCAGGTCATCGCCCTGTTCGACATAACAAGAGAGGAGCTACATAATCTTGTCGAGGTGGTACAGATGCCCATCAGATTTAAATGTAATTTATCCAACAACACCGGATACGTGCTGGAGATGCTTAAAAGATAGAGGTTCATTTGTACACATTTGGTGGCACTGCCCACTCATACAGAAACTGTGGTTAGCATCCTTTGATCTCTGCAACAAGCTGTCTATAACCAAAATTACACCCACAATGTAGGTGGCCTTGCTCTCCTTGTGTAGCTCCTCGATTTCTAGATTTAAGAAAGGTCTTCTTGGACATATTCTCACTGCTACCAGCAACGTGATTACTAGATTTTGGAAACAGGAAAAGGTTCCCTTGCGTTCTGATTTGGTGATGGAACTCAGCGACATATATAGAATGGAACAGCTGATAGGACAACTGAATGGTACCACAGGAAAGGTATATAACACTTGGGCCCCCTGGGTTAAGTTTAGAGAATCATCAGAATTGGACTCTTGGTTGATAGACCCATAGATGATGAGTCATATGAGTTTACCTACTGGATGGAGTGACATTTCCTACCCCACTCCTTAAAATCCTCCCTCCTTCCCCTACCCCTTTTCTTTTTTTTTTCTTATCCCTTCTTTCCACCTTGTTTCTTCTCTATCTTCTTTTCTTTTGTAGACCTAGAGTCTTAGTCTAGGTACCTTCTTCTTTAAAATTTATTAACAAAGTGATACTGATGTTAATTGCCTACATGAGCAAACACCTCAGGCGCTCATCCAACATTTGTTTTATATGTATGACTTTCTGGGGAAAAGTTATTGATGCTATATAATTTTTTTTTGCATGTGATAGTTGAAGAGGTATGTTCTTTTCTCTTCCTGTTATTAATGATTGATGTGTATAAATACCTAAATAAACTTGATTCACCCAAAAAACTGAAATGCCTCTCCTGGCTGGGCACTGCTCTACTCTGGACTCCTCAGCGTCGCCATCTTCCAGCTCTCTGCACTGTGACTGTTCAGGCAGAGGGCGCACAGACATGACATCATCGCGCTCTCTGACCTGAATGTCACTGTCAGGAAACGCGGAAGACGTCACAGTGGTGAAGCAGGGAGAGGTAAGTGTTGCAAGCAGGGGGGCCACTCGTGGGCGACGGCACTGGCACAGGGCCCCTCATAGTACGCCAGTGTCTCTGATGGTGAGTGGCCCCCACACCGTCAGAGACACCGTTGTACTATGAGGGGCCCTGTGCCAGTGCTGTCACCCACGAGTGGGCCCTCCCCACCTGCTCAGGGCACTGGCACTTGCCCGGGTTCGCCAGGTGGTGACGCCGGCCCTGGGGGGTACAGCCCAGTTAGGGAGGTGCAAAAACTGGCATATGTTGAGGTGTAGGCTGGATGTTCAGCATCTGCAAATGGAGGAATTGGAGAAGTCGGAGGAAGAGGAGGACAAAGCGAGCCATTTTGCTGGCAACCTATGTATCATCAGTGGAAGGTGGTACAAAATACTTTGAAACCTAGGCATGGTTCATTTTAATGAAGGTGAGATCATCAACATTTTGGGTCGACAGCCGTATCCTTCTTTCTGTCACGATTAATCCAGCAGCACTGAAGACTCTTTCTGATAGCACACTACCAGCAGGGCAAGCGAGCTCCTGTAAGGCAATTCAGGCCAGGTGTCCAGTTTACAGGCCCAGTAGTCAAAGGGGAATGAATTGTGAGGGAGAACATCGATAGGGGAGGAGAGGTAATTTTGAACCATAGTTGACAACTGCTGTCTCCTGTCTGTTGCAATCAATTCAGTAAAAACAGTCGTGTGAGCGGTACTCGAGAAATCAGTCCACAACATGGTCATGAAACCCCTGTCTCCAATGCCACTTCAGCTGTGTGCACCACGAACACCTCTTCCATTTGGCCCAGTACCGCTCGTGGTAGAACCTGCACCGCTGCTGTGTGCTGGGAATGCCTCTAACAAACGGTTTACCAGAGTTGTTTGTTTGTTCACCAATATTAGCTCTAGGCTCTCCTGTGGCATGATGTTCTGTAATTTGTCTTTATAGCGTGGATCGAGGATGCTGGCCAACCAGTAGTCGTCATCGTTCATCATTTTGGCAATGCTGGGGTCCCTTTTTAGGTTCCGCAAGACATAATCACACATGTGGGCCAATGTTCCAGTTGTCAATGATGCACTGCCAGTGGTGGGTGGAGGAGCACTGTCTGCCAAATCCACATCCCTCCAGTCACAGACAAACCCTGTACCTGACCTAGGCAAGCCTACATTTTCTCTTGCTCCCTGAGAAGCATCCTCCTCCCAAAAATAATCATCCTCCTCATTCTCCTCCTCTTCTTCCTCCACCTCGTCCAGGACAGTTCCCTGCGCAGACAATGGCTGATTGTCATCAAGGCTTCCCTCCTCCTCAACTTCCTCCTCCGATGAAGACGCCTGATCCTTAATTTGCATCAAAGTTTGCATGAGCAGACGCATAAGTGGGATGCTCATGCTTATGATGGCATCCTCTGCCCTTACCAGCCATGTGCATTCCTCAAAACACTGAAGGACTTTACAGAGGTCTTTCAGCTTTGACCACTGCACACCCGACAACTCGATGTCTGCCCTCAATTTGCCTGCCCGTGTATCCTCCCACAAATGCATTACAGCCTGCCTCTGTTCGCACAGCCTCTCAACCATGTGCATGGTGGAGTTCCACCTTGTTGCAACATCTATGATTAGGCGTGCTTGGGGAGGTGGAGCGATCGCAGCAGCCTCTGCATACGACTGGAGTCTACGGGCGAGCAACGGATGTGCGAGCACAGTCTTTGCACCTTATGGAGCAGGGCTGTTAACTCCGGATAATTATTTAGGAAGCACTGCAACATCAGGTTCAAGGTGTGAGCCAGGCAAGGTATGTGGCTGAGTTTTGCCAGGGCTATGGCCGCCACAAAATTACGGCTGTTATCACTGACTACATTGCCAGGCTTAAGATGTAGACTGCCCAGCCATGACTCAGTTTCTCGCTGCAGGTAGTTGGCCAGTACCTCCGCGGTATGTCTGTTGTCGCCAAAACACATCATCCTTAAAACAGCCTGCTGACGCTTACCACTAGCTGTTCGATAGTGGGACACCTCGTGTGCAGCACTGGCAGCTACGGATGGAGTGCTCGTGCCACTACGCTATTTCGATGTGCTTTTGCTTCCGGAGGAGGAGTAGAAGGAGGAGGAGGGTCGAACGCCTACAGCCAACTGTTGCCTATACCGTGGGCTAGGCAGCACTGTCCCACCACTGCTGTCCTGTTGTGAATATGCTGGAGGCGGCTTCTGAGCTGGGGCTCCCTCCTGTGGTTGCTGAGGGTAATGAACTAAGTATTGAATGGCCTTCAGCTGGCGCTGAATGGTGGGATATAAGTGGCCTGAGTTCCCAGCAGCCTTGCCGGTTATCAATTGTTCCTTCTGGTCTTACTGCTCTCCTTCAGATAAGTGTTTGCTGTTTTTTTTTTTTCCTCTGTTTGATTTTGAATTGTGCTCCGTTTGTGTCTGCATTTTTGCTTGCTCTTTTGTTACTTTTTATTTGCTGAATAGCGTTTTGCTACACCAGAGATCTTATTTAGGTGGATGAGATCGTGTGATCTCAGATTTTGGCAATCAGAAGTGTTGGTATTTTTGTTAGGGTTTTGTTGGATTGCAGTCAGAAATTTTTCCTGTACTTTTCTGTCTAGACAGATTGGGCCCCAGCGTTTGCTCATTCTATTTTCTGTCTGTGTCAGTGCTTTCTTCTTGTCTAGCCACCATTGCATGTTTGGGGGCTTCCTATTTTCTTTGGGGATCTGCTCCGGGGCAGATAGCTTTCATCTTTCTGCCTTTAGGTGTAATTATCTCTCAGGCTGTGACGAGGCGTCCAGGATCACCGTAGGAACGCTCCATGGCTACCTCTCGTTGTGTGGTTAGTTCAGGTTACTGCAATCCAATAGGTTCCAGCCTCTCTGATGTATTACCGCTTTTGCTATTTTTTGCTATTTCTCCTCAGTTACCGAAACATAACACTGTCCCCTGTGAACCCTGCATCCATCACATTAACCCAGTGCGCAGTGATGGACACGTAACGGCCCTGGCCATGCCTACTGGCCCATGCATCTGTTGTGAGGTGCACCTTTCCACTCACTGATTGTTTAAGTGTATGGACAATGCGGTCTTTCACATGCAGGTGGAGGGCTGGGATGGCTTTTCTAGAAAAGAAGTGCCGACTGGGTAGGTCATAGCGTGGGACAGCGTAGGCTATGAGCTCTCGAAATGCTGTGCTTTCAACCAAACTGAAGGGCATCATCTCTAATGAGATCAGTTTGGCAATGTATGAGTTCAAAGCCAGTGTACGCAGATGAGAGGATGAGTACTTTCTTGTCCTACTCAGAGTGTATGCTAGGGTGAGCTGAACTTGAGAGCTGCATATGGGGGAACTAGCGGTGGACATGGCGGACTGAGAAGGGGTTGGTGATGGTGATGGTGGTGGTGATGGCCTATATTCAGCCTTTTGGAGCAAAAACATTATGATTCCCTCACTGCTTTGGCCTTGCGACGACACCTCAACATTTCTTGCTGGCGGTGTGCTTAGAGTGGGGGAAGCGATGTAGCGTTGCTGGCTACCTTTAGTCGGAGCAGGTGCACACACATGTGCTACCTGAGGTTTTGTAGTTCGCCCACGCTTGAAAGTGCATAGTATTTAAATGTCTAAGCATGCAACTGGTATTCAAATTTCGGAGATTTTGCCCTCGGCTAAAGGTCCTTCCACACTTGTTACAGATAACCTTTGCCTCATCAATAGATTTTGGTCAAAACAGTGCCACACTGCACTCTTCCTACTATGGGATAACTTTTCAGGGCTTGCACGCTGTGCTAACTTGACCGTCTGGTCAAGCTGTCCTGCAACTCTTTTTGTTTTTTTAACACTTTTTTGGACTCCTACGGGCCTGCCAGATAATCGCAGCTGTGCTGTCGATGCCTGATGCGGATCCTCCTCCTCTTCTGAGCTATTGCCAGCATCACCCTCTTCCCCCAATGGATACCAATCCGGGTCAACAATAATAATAATAATAATAATAATTTTTATTTATATAGCGCCAACATATTCCGCAGCGCTTTACAGTTTAACAGTTTCAAAACACAAGTCATAAGTAACAACGTTAACAATACAATAATTAAAGCAAAATAAGCTGCCCCTGCTCGTGAGAGCTTACAATCTACAATGAGGTGGGGGAGATACAAAGTACAGGTGTGTATATACAATGGTGCAACAACTGGTTCATCCATCACCTCCTCTTCCATTTCATGTGCACCTTCCTCTGTGTCACCGTGTAAGGTGGAATAGAATGCGGGAAGGGGCACCTGAGTTTCATCAGGGTCAGATTCTGGCTCAGCAAGGGCAATGTAGTGCTCTGGGTGAATGTACCAGCAGAATCAACTAGCAATGGCTGCGCATCAGTGCACTCCATGTCAGATTCATCTTGGACTGGGGAATTCAGGATTTGACTTGATAACCCAGACATGGTATGTGAAACGAGCTCCATAGAGTAATCAGAAGTGTCTCCTGCTGCATCCTTCACTTTTGGTGGGGTGAAGGACACAAGGAAAGGTGTTGTTCCTGACCAGGAGCCTGCACTGACGACTCAGTGCTTGCATTTTTTGAAACTTCAGAAGAGGAGGCGATAGAGCTGGAGGCTGTTTCGACAATGTAAGCCAAAACCTGTTCCTGATGCTCCGGCTTTAAAAGCAGTTTACCTACTCCCAGAAAAGTGAGGCTTCCAGGCCTTCTGGAGCCAGACGATGACGCAGGCTCAACACCTCCTGCCATAGGTGCTATTGTGCTTTTGACACTACCAGCAGATGCACCACCACCACCATCATTACCAGCTGTCCCCCCCCCCCCCACGTCCGCGGCCTCTTCCACCATACTTCCTCATGTTTGGGAAAATGTACCCAAAATACAAGCAGATATATGGTACTGTATCACAAGTGTACAGCTGTTGACGGTGAAGGGGAAAATTTCAATCTCTGTATATATTTCAGTAGTCACAGACAGACGCTCTCAGGCTCAGTATGAATTAGACCAGAATATAAAAAGCAGAAAAAGGGTACTGTATCAGAAATAACAGGTGTCTATAGTATTGGGGAAAATTTCAATCTCCGTATATATTTGAGGAGTCACACACAGATGCTCTCAGGCTCAGTATCGATTGGACCAGTATATAAAAAGCAGAAAAAAGGGTACTGTATCCGAAGATACCAGGTGTATATAGTATTGGGGAAAATTGTAAATCTCCGTATATATTTGCGGAGTCACACACAGACGCTCTCAGGCTCAGTATGGATTAGACCAGAATATGAAAAGCAGAAAAAGGGTACTGTATCAGAAGATACCAGGTGTATATAGTATTGGGGAAAATTGTAAATCTCCGTAGATATTTGAGAAGTAACACACAGACGCTTTCAGGCTCAGTATGAATTAGACCAGAATATAAAAAACAGAAAAAGGGTACTGTATCAGAAAATACCAGGTGTATATAGCATTGGGAAAAATTTCAATCTACGTATATATTTGATGAGTCATACACAGACACTCTCAGGCTCAGTATGGATTAGACCAGAATATAAAAAGCTGAAAAATGGTACGGTATCCGAAGATACCAGGTGTATATAGTTTTGGGGAAAATTGTAAATCTCCGTATATATTTGAAGAGTCACACACAGATGCTCTCATTCTCAGTATGGATTAGACCACAATATAAAAAGCAGAAAAAGGGTACTGTAACCGAAGATACCAGGTGTAGATATTATTGGGGAAAATTTCAATCTCCGTATATATTTGAGGAGTCACACACAGACGTTCTCAGGCTCAGTATGGATTAGACCAGATTATTAAAAGAAGAAAAAGGGTACTGTATCTGAAGATACCAGGTGTATATAGTATTGGGGACAATTGTAAATCTCCATATATATTTGCGGAGTCACACACAGACGCTCTCAGGCTCAGTATGGATTAGACCAGAATATAAAAGGCAGAAAAAGGTAATGTATCAGAAGATACCAGGTGTATATAGTATTGGGGAAAATTGTAAATCTACGTATATATTTGAGAAGTAACACACACACGCTTTCAGGCTCAGTATGAATTAGACCAGAATATAAAAAGCAGAAAAAGGGTACTGTATCAGAAGATACCAGGTGTATATAGCATTGGGAAAAATTTCAATCTACGTATATATTTGATGAGTCACACACAGACACTCTCAGGCTCAGTATGAATTAGACCAGAATATAAAAAGCTGAAAAATGGTACGGTATCCGAAGATACCAGGTGTATATAGTTTTGGGGAAAATTGTAAATCTCCGTATATATTTGAAGAGTCACACACAGATGTTCTCAGGCTCAGTATGGATTAGACCAGAATATAAAAAGCAAAAAAGGGTACTGTAGCCGAAGATACCAGGTGTAGATATTATTGGGGAAAATTTCAATCTCCGTATATATTTGAGGAGTCACACACAGGCGCTCTCAGGCTCAGTATGGATTAGACCAGAATATTAAAAGTAGAAAAAGGGTACTGTATCCGAAGATGCCATGTGTTTATAGTATTGGGGAAAATTGTAAATCTCTGTATATATTTCCAGAGACACATACAGACGCTCTCAGGCTCAGTATGGATTAGACCAGAATATAAAAGGCAGAAAAAGGTACTGTATCAGAAGATACCAGGTGTATATCGTATTGGGGAAAATTGTAAATCTCCGTATATTTTTGAGAAGTAACACACAGACGCTCTCAGGCTCAGTATGGATTAGACCAGAATATGAAAAGCAGAAAAAGGGTACTGTATCAGAAGATACCAGGTGTATATAGTATTGGGGAAAATTGTAAATCTCCGTATATATTTGAGAAGTAACACACAGACGCTTTCAGTCTCAGTATGAATTAGACCAGAATATAAAAAGCAGAATAAGGGTACTGTATCAGAAGATACCAGATGTATATAGCATTGGGAAAAATTTCAATCTACGTATATATTTGATGAGTCACACACAGACACTCTCAGGCTCAGTATGAATTAGACCAGAATATAAAAAGCTGAAAAATGGTACGGTATCCGAAGATACCAGGTGTATATAGTTTTGGGGAAAATTGTAAATCTCCGTATATATTTGAAGAGTCACACACAGATGCTCTCAGGCTCAGTATGGATTAGACCAGAATATAAAAAGCAGAAAAAGGGTACTGTAACCGAAGATACCAGGTGTAGATATTATTGGGGAAAATTTCAATCTCCGTATATATTTGAGGAGTCACACACAGGCGCTCTCAGGCTCAGTATGGATTAGACCAGAATATTAAAAGAAGAAAAAGGGTACTGTATCCGAAGATACCAGGTGTTTATAGTATTGGGGAAAATTGTAAATCTCCGTATATATTTCCGGAGACACATACAGACGCTCTCAGGCTCAGTATGGATTAGACCAGAATATAAAAGGCAGAAAAAGGTACTGTATCAGAAGATACCAGGTGTATATAGTATTGGGGAAAATTGTAAATCTCCGTATATTTTTGAGAAGTAACACACAGACGCTCTCAGGCTCAGTATGGATTAGACCAGAATATGAAAAGCAGAAAAAGGGTACTGTATCAGAAGATACAAGGTATATATAGTATTGGGAAAATTGTAAATCTCCGTATATATTTGAGAAGTAACACACAGACGCTCTCAGGCTCAGTATGGATTAGACCAGAATATGAAAAGCAGAAAAAGGGTACTGTATCAGAAGATACCAGGTGTATATAGCATTGGGAAAAATGTCAATCTACGTATATATTTGAGGAGTCACACACAGATGCTCTCAGGCTCAGTATGGATTAGACCAGAATATAAAAAGCTGAAAAATGGTACTGTATCCGAAGATACCAGGTGTATATAGTTTTGGGGAAAATTGTAAATCTCCGTATATATTTGAAGAGTCACACACAGACGCTCTCAGGCTCAGTATGGATTAGACCAGAATATAAAAAGCAGAAAAGGGTACTGTATCAGAAGATACCAGGTGTATATAGTATTGGGGAAAACTTTAAATCTTCGTATATATTTGAGGAGTCATACACAGACGCTCTCAGGCTCTGCATGGATTAGACCAGAATATAAAAAGCAGAAAAAGGGATATCTGAAGATATCAGGTGTATATAGTATTGGGGAAAAGTTCAAACTACGTATATATTTGAGGAGTCATACACAGACGCTCTCAGGCTCAGTATGGATTAGACCAGAATATAAAAAGCAGAAAAAGGTTTCAGTATCCAAAGATAACAGGTGTATATAGTATTGGGGAAAATTGTAAATCTCCGCATAAATTTGAGGAGTCACACACAGACGCTCTCAGGCTCAGTATGGATGAGACCAGAATATAAAAAAGCAGAAAAAGGGTACTGTATCCGAAGATACCAGGTGTACATAGTATTGGGGAAAATTGTAAATCTCTGTATATCTTTGAGGAGTCACACACAGATGCTCTCAGGCTCAGTATGAATTAGACCAGAATATAAAAAGCAGAAAAAGGGTACTGTATGAAAAGATACCAGGTGTATATAGTATTGGGGAATATTTCAATCTCCGTATATATTTGAGGAGTCACACACAGACGCTCTCAGGCTCAGTTTGGTTTAGACCAGAATATAAAAAGTAGAAAAAGGGTACTGTATCCGAAGATACCAGGTGTATATAGTATAGGGAAAAAATTGTAAATCTTCGTATATATTTGAGGAGTCACACACAGACGCTCTCAGGCTCTGTATGGAGTAGACCAGAATATAAAAAGCAGAAAAAGGGTACTGTATCACAATATATCAGGTGTATATAGTAAGGGGAAAATTGTAAATCTCCGTATATATTTCCGGAGTCACACACAGATAGTCAGCATGTATTTGTCTGTGCTACCAGCCGGTACACGGTAGTGTGTGTGTAGCGTACATCTCTATACCATGTGGAAAAAAAATGAACGCTCAGTAACTGTGCAGAAAAAAAGAATAAAAGTATTAGTGCTGTGTGAAAAGCAGTCTGCACAGCAGTGTACACACAGCAAGACAGCTAGCAGGCAGCCTACTAACCAGCGCTGCTGCACACAAGAAAATCATCCCCTGTCACTGCACACTAACTGTACAGCACAATTGCTATCAGCACAAGCACATAAGAACTTCTCTTTCCAGCCCTAACTCTCTCCCTACTGATAAACAGCGTCTGCAACCTCTCCCTACTGTTAAGATCAGCAGAAGTAAAATGGCGGTCGGCGGTCAGGGCTTTTATCGCCACTGTGAAGCCACATAAAGCAAGCCAATCACTGCACTGCCCTTCTCTAAGATAGTGGTGGACACTGCCTATATCATCTCATTGCCCACAGTGCACGTCCTTGTTCATTGGCTGAGAAAAGGCACCTGCAAGCATTATGGGAAAACCGACTTTGGCACTCGGGTCGACGACCGCATGGCCGACTTCACGCTATGGTCGGGTTTCGCTCGGCGAAACTCGACTTTAGCGAAAGTCGGTGATTTTTTAATCTGACTGACCTGTTTCACTCAACTCTAGTCCCTATATATCTCGGCCTTGCTCTATATCTTCCCTCATATAATCTATGTAAAATGTTTTATAGACAATGTATTTATTATTTGGAGAGCATCACAAGAAGAATCTTGTAAGTTTGTGGTGGTACTCAAACGCTGGCATCCTGGGTGTATTTTTGTGATTACTAGTGATGAGCGAATGTGCTTGCCACAACTCGTTACTCGCCCGAGTATCACGGTGTTCGGTGTACTCGGCGAGCACCGAGCATTTCCAGGATTAGTGAGTGGGAACTCGATTCTCCACCAAGCATTTTTGGCGGACTTTAGAGACACAATCACGCTGCAGGTATTGTCTGACAGGCAATGAAATGCCTTAGCCATCTTTGTTGTGGTCTTGCATTGATTGGCTGGCTGCACAGCATCATCAGGGGTATAAGAGATCGAATGCCGCCCTACTTGGCGCATTCAGCTCTGGATTGAGATAGTGTAGTGAGAGCTGCTGCTTAGATAGGGTCAGATTTGGCAATTTCTTAGTCAGTGTGGGGTCTATCATCCTAAACTACTCAAATCCAGAAAAACAAACAGTCCTTCTAAGTATCTAGGTTCCAGTGTTAGGCAGGCAGGGGAGTGTACTTAGCTCTATACACATCAGTGCAAGGCCTGCAAGCACTGTATGTGTGTATATAGATAATTGCATATATTAAGAGGGTCCATTCCCTTCCTGTGTTCTGGTGCCGCTGCTGCTACCTGTATGATATATTAGCTGTATATAGCTAGCCCCAGGTGTAATTGGAACACAGGTCACACATTTTTCGGTGTGGTATCTCTGCGCCAGCTCATATTTGTGTGTGCTGAAAGTTTGGCCAGTTGACGCCAGTTTTCTTTTTTTGGCCTGGGTGTGACTGTACTGATATACAGCACTAGTTAGCCCAAAAAAAACCCAAAAACAGAGCACACATTGTCATAGTGGTATCGCCGTGCCAGCTCATATCCGTGTGTGCTCAAAGTTTGGCCAGTTTACAGCAGCTTTATTTTTTTGTCCTGCGTGTCACTGCACTTATATACAGCACTAGTTAGCTCAAAAATAAATAAAATACAGGCCACACATTTGTCGTACTGGTATCTCCATGGCAGCTCATATCTGTGTGTGCTCAAAGTTTGGCCAGTTTACGGCAGTTTTATTTTTTTGTCCTGGGTGTCACTGTACTTATATACAGCAATATTTTGCAAAAAAAATAAAAAATACAGGCCACACATTTGTGGTACTGGTATCTCTGTGGCAGCTCATATTTGAGTGTGCTCAAAGTTTGGGCAGTGTAGGCCGGTTTTCCTTTTTTTGTCCTGGGTGTCACAGTCCTGATATACAGCACTAGTTAGCCAAAAATAAAAAAATATAGGCCACACATTTGTTGTACTGGTATCTCCATGGAAGCTCAAATCAGTGTGTGCTCAAAGTTTGGGCAGTGTAGGCCCGTATTCCGTTTTTTGTCCTGAGAGTCACCGTCCTGATATACAGCACTAGTTAGCCCAAAAAATAAAAAATACAGGCCACACATTGTTGTACTGGTATCTCCATGGCAGCTCATATCTGTGTGTGCTCAAAGTTTGGCCAGTTTACGACAGTTTCATTTTTTTTGTCCTGGGTGTCACTGTACTTATATACAGAAGTGTTTTGCTACCTGTATGATATACTGGCCGTGTATAGTTAGCCCCAGGTGCAATTGAAATACAGGCCACACATGTTTCGGTGTGGTATCTCCGTGCCAGCTCATATCTGTGCGTGCTGAAAGTTTGGACAATGAACGCCATTTTTCTTTTTTTGCCCTAGGTGTGACTGAACTTATATACACCAGTATTTAGCCAAAAAAAAACAGGCCACACATGTTTTGGTGTGGCATCTCCATGGCAGCTCATATCTGTGTGTGTTCAAAGTTTGGGCAGTGTAGGCTGGTTTTCCTTTTTTTGTCCTGGGTGTCACAGTCCTGATATACAGGACTAGTTAGCCTCCCCCCAAAAAAACAGGGCACACATTTGTTATAGTGCTATCTCCTTGGCAGCTCATATCTGTGTGTGCTGAAAGTTTGGCCAGTTTACGGCAATTTTCTTTTTTTGTCCTGGGTGTCACAGTACTTATATACAGCACTATGTTGCATTATTTTAAAAAAACAGGCCACATTTTGCAGTGGGGTCTATCAGTGACACGTCTCATACATCCGTGTGCCAAAAATTGAGGCATTTTAGGCCTAACTTCCCTTTTTTGGGCAGTCTGTCACGCTCAATATATCCAGCAGTCTTTTTTTATCCAAAAAAAATAAATAAATTAATACAGTCTGTTATCTCAGGCTGAGGCCTCGTGTATTTGTGGTGGAAAAATCTTTGCTTCGCAGGCTTACATTGCATACTTCTGTCTGCTATCCTTGTTCTACTCATTTTTTATTGTTTTCAAACAGTACCAAAAAACATAATCCAAAATATTAATACAGTCTGTTATCCCAGGCTGAGGCCTGGTGTATCTGTGGTGGAAAAATCTTTGCTTTGCAGGCGTGCTGATCACATATAATTTTTCTCCAAATAAATCCATTTGTATTGAACTTTTCAAATATTTCAGTAGTACATTTAAAATGGGCAAGGCAAGGGGAATTGAACATGATGCTGATTTGTTGGTTGAATAGAGGCTAATGTTTCCAGTAACTTAGCCGCCAACACCACCACCATGTCTTCCACACGGTCAAGTCTGAGTAGCCATGAGTGTGGACCAGATATTACTCACCCTGATCCTCCTTCCTACTACTATGCCGAGTGCCCTGATGCAACTGAACCCACACTCGGACACTCTGAAGCTCTGTTCAGTTTTCTATTTGGAGATTTGTGCTTCTCGCCCGCTCCTCTTGAAGCTGGGCAAGATGATATTCCATGTAGCAATGCACAAATCTTTGAGCAGCCACTGTCACAAGAGGTGGACGATGATGAGAGACAATTGCCGGAAAGTCAGGAGGAGGAGCAGGATGCGGATGTGGAAGACGAGATGGTGGATGACAGTGACTGACCCAACCTGGCAGGAGGACATGCAGAGCGAGGACAACAGCATACATGGGGAAGGAGGCATATCACCCCAACATGCAGAAAGAAGAAGTGTGTTGGCCACAGACAGAAGGAGTGCATCCGTTCCCTGTAACACCAACAGGACGAAAGTTGCCATTCCAACTGTTAGATATTCCCGAGTCTGGTTATTTGTTAAGGACTCTGCTGATAAACCCAAACAGGCATTTGCAGCACTTGCCATGCCCGCATCAGCAGGGGTAGCAAAACTACCAGCCTGACCACCGCCAGAATGATTAGGCACTTGGCAGCAAAGCACCCGACTTTGTGGGCCGAACCCCAGGCTACAGGAACACTGTCTTCAGGTGATAACACTGCTTCTTCCATTATTTTGCGTACAAGCCAATCCCCACTTCACCGTGCCAATGAAGCCTCGGCCCTGCACCTGTTGTTGCCTACAGTCCATCAGCACCATCATCAAGCCTTTCCATGTCCTTGTCACAGCCCAGCCTTCAGTTGTTAATACCCCAGTCATTGGAACGCAAGTGGAAATACCCAGCCAATGCCCCACAGGCCACAGTACTTAATTCGCACATTTCTCATCTGCTTGAGCTCAAAATGTTGCCTTTTAGGCTCTTTGAGACGGAAGCTTTCTGCAACCTGATGACGACGGCCGTCCCAAGGTACTCGGTCCCCAGTCGCCACTATTTCTCCCGTTGTGCCATACCGGTATTACACCAGCATGTGTCCCACAACATTACCTGTGCCCCCAATAATGCTGTTACTGGGAAAGTCCACCTAACCACAGGCACATGGACAAGTGCCTGTGGGCAGGGACGGTACATCTCACTGACGGCACACTGGGTTAACAAAGTGGAAGCCGGGACCCAGTCGTACCTTGGGAAGGAACACATCCTCCCCATGCCGAGGATTACAGGCCCTTCCTCAATCATGGTTGCACCCCCAGTCTACAACTCTTGCACCTCCTCCTCCTCTTCTTCTTCATCCTCCATCTCTGAAATGAACAAATCATTCCAAAGCTGGAAGCACTGCAGCCCTGCCTCAGCCAAGCGGCAATAGGCTGTGCTGAAGCTAATCTGCATAGATGACAAACTGCACAATGCAGAAGAGTTGTGGACAGCGCTGAAAGAGCAGTCAGAAATTTGGATGACACCACTGAACCTACAGTCAGACATGGTCGTGTGTGACAATGCCTGGAACCTGGTGGCGGCTCTGAGGCAAGGTGACCTCACACACGTACCTTGCCTGGCCCATGTGCTTAACCTCGTGGTTCAACGTTTTCTCAAAAGCTACCGGGAGCTGCCGGATCTTCTAGTGAAAGTACGCCGTCGGACTATTTTAGAAAGTCAGCTACAGCTTCAGCCACCCTTGCCGTGCTTCAGCAGCGTTTGCAGCTTCTGGCTCACCAACTTATATGTAATGTCCCCACGCATTGAAACTCTATACTGCATATGTTGGAAAGGATTTATGAGCAGAAGAGGGCAGTTGTTGATTACCAGCATCAACAAGGCCATCGATATTCAGTTCAGACTCCACACATAAGACCTCAACAATGGACATGGATGTCAGACATAAGTACCATCCTCCAGAACTTTGAGGACTGCACCAAGATGGTGAGTGGCGATGGTGCGATAATTAGCATCACATCCCGCTTCTCAGCATTCTGAAAACCTCTTTGCTCACAATTAAAGATGATGCATTGCAATCAGAGCATCAGGACATGGAGCAAGGAACCATACTGGGTGATTACACTCAGCCCAGCCTCATGTCGTCGCAACGTGGATTGGTTGACAATGAGGAGGAGGAGGAAGAACAGGAGCTACTTTCATGCGCTTTAGATGGTACTACAAGCACAGCTGTAATACCATCTGACTTTATGTTGCCCTGCGATTCCCGTGACCCTTGCATTATAAAAATTTTCGATGACACTCATTACTGGTTGGTGACACTTCTAGATCCACACTACAAGGCAAACTTTCAATCTCTTCTTACAGAGGCAGACAGATGTAAAAAAATGTTGCTGTACCAGAGCGCCCTTGTAGCGGAATTACTGAAAAAATTTACATGTGAGAACGCTGGCAGCAGACGTCAAAGTTTGTTGTACAACCAAGGAGTTCAAGTGAGAGAGACAGAAGTACAATCCAGCTCAGGAAGGGGAACAATGTCAAAGTTCTGAGACAGTTTTCTCAGACCCTCCTATCGCGCCGTCAGAGAGGCAAGGGGTGCTGGCACAAGAAGTGCAATATTTGAGTAGATGGTGAGGGAGTACCTTGCAGATCACACAAACTTCCTCCGGGATTCCTCTGTGCCTTTTAACCCCTTCAAGACCCAGCCTATTTTGACCTTAAAGACCTTGCCATTTTTTGCAATTCTGACCAGTGTCCCTTTATGAGGTAATAACTCAGGAACGCTTCAACGGATCCTAGCGATTCTGAGATTGTTTTTTCGTGACATATTGGGCTTCATGTTAGTGGTAAATTTAAGTCGATAATTTTTGCGTTTATTTGTGAAAAAAATGGAAATTTGGCGAAAATTTTGAAAATTTTGTAATTTTCAAATTTTTAATTTTTATTCTGTTAAACTAGAGAGTTATGTGACACAAAATAGTTAATAAATAACATTTCCCACATGTCTACTTTACATCAGCACAATTTTGGGAACAACATTTTTTTTTGTTAGGAAGTTAAAAGGGTTAAAAGTTGACCAACGATTTCTCATTTTTACAGCAAAATTTACAAAACCATTTTTTTTTAGGGACCACCTCACATTTGAAGTCACTTTGAGGGGTCTATATGGCAGAAAATACCCAAAAGTGACACCTTTATAAAAACTGCACCCCTCAAGCTACTCAAAACTACATTCAAGAAGATTATTAACCCTTCAGGTGCTTCACAGGAACTAAAGCAACGTGTAAGGAAAAAATGGACATTTTAATTTTTCCAACAAAAATTTTCTTTTAGCATCAATTTTTTCATTTTTACATGGGCATCAGGATAAAATGGATCCTAAAATTTGTTGGGCAATTTCTCCTGAGTACACAGATACCTCATATGTGGTCATAAACCACTGTATGGGCGCACGGCAGGGCTCAGAAGGGAAGGAGCGCCATTTGACTTTTTGAATGGAAAATATGCTGGAATATTTAGCGGTTGCCATGTCACATTTGGAGAGTCCCTGTGTGCCTAAACATTGGAGCTCCCCCACAAGTGACCCCATTTTGGAAACTAGACCCCCTAAGGAACTTATCTAGATGCATAGTGATCATTTTGAACCCCCAGGTGCTTCACAAATTGATCTGTAAAAAAAAGAAAGTACTTTTTTTTCACAAAAATTTTCTTTTAGCCTCAGTTTTTTCATTTTCACATGGGCAACAGTATAAATTGGATCCTAAAATTTGTTGGGCAATTTCTCCTGAGTACACAGATACCTCATATGTGGTCATAAACCACTGTTTGGGCGCACGGCAGGGCTCAGAAGGGAAGGAGCGCCATTTGACTTTTTGAATGGAAAATATGCTGGAATATTTAGCGGTTGCCATGTCGCATTTGGAGAGTTCCTGTGTGCCTAAACATTGGAGCTCCCCCACAAGTGACCCCATTTTGGAAACTAGACTCCCTAAGGAACTTATCTAGATGCATAGTGAGCACTTTGAACCCCCCAGGTGCTTTACAGAAGTTTATAACGCAGAGCCGTGAAAATAAAATATCATTTTTTTTTCTCAAAAAATGATTTTTTAGCCCACTATTTTTTATTTTCACAATGGTTACATGAGAAATTGGACCCCGAAAGTTGTTGTCCAGTTTGTCCTGAGTACGCTAGTACCCCATATGTGGGGGGGAACCACTGTTTGGGCACACGTCAGGGCTCGGAAGGGATGTAGTGACGCTTTGAAATGCCAACTTGATGGAATGGTCTGCGGGCATCTTGTTACGTTTGCAGAGCCCCTGATGCGCCTAAACAGTAGCAACTCCCCACAAGTGACCCCATTTTGGAAACTAGACACCGCAAAGAACTTATCTAGATGTGTGGTGAGCACTTTGAACCCCCAAGGGCTACACAGAAGTTTATAACGCCCGGGCATGAAAATAAAAAAATCATATTTTTTCCACAATCAGGATCTTTTAGTCCCCAATTTTTTTATTTTCGCAAGGGTAACATGAGAAATTAGACCCCAAAAGTTGTTGTCCAATTTGTCCTGAGTATGCTGATATCCCATATGTGGGAGAAAACTACTGTATGGGCACACGTCGGGGCTCGGATGGGAAGTAGTGACCTTTTGAAATGCCCACTTGATGGAATGGTCTTCGGGCGTCATGTTACGTTTGCAGAGTCACTGATGTGCCTAAACAGTAGAAACTCCCCACAAGTGACCCCATTTTGGAAACTAGATCCCCCAAGGAACTCCTCTAGATGTGTGGTGAGCACTTTGAATCTCCAAGTCCTTCACAGAAGTTTATAACGCAGAGCCGTGAAAATATAAAATCATTTTTTTTCCACAAAAATAATTTTTAGTCCCCAATTTTTTTCCCAATGTTAACAGGAGAAATTAGAACCCCCAAAGTTGTTGTGCAATTTTTCCCGAGTACGCTGATACTTCATATGTGGGGATAAACCACTGTTTGGGCATACGTCAGGGCTTGGAATAAAGGGAGCACTGTTTGACTTTTTGAACGCAAAATTTGCAGGAATCAATGGTGGCGCCATGTCGCGTATGGAGACCCCCTGATGTGCCTAAATAGTGGAAACCCCTCAATTCTAACTCCAACCCTAACCCCAACACACCCCTAACGCCTACACACACCTAACCCTAATACAAACCCTAATCATAACCCTAACCCCAACACACCCCTAATCCCAACTCTAACCATAAACCTAACTACAAGCCTAACCCTAATTCCAACCCTAACCCAAATTCCAACCCTAACCGTAATTCTAACCTTAGCCCTAATGCTAACCCTAACCCTAGTTCTAACCCTAAGGCTGGGTTCATATTGCGTTTTACCAGCCCGTTCAACACGTAGCGTTGACCGGCTGTAACGGTATAGCATAACGCGATCGCGTTATGCTATACCCGCTAGCGCAGATGAATCAGCAGATAATCAGCCGCGGATCAGCAGCAAAATCAGTCGCGGATCAGCAGCAAAATCCGCCGCGGATCAGCAGCGAAATCCGCCGCGGATCAGCAGCGAAATCCGCCGCGGATCAGCAGCGAAATCCGCCGCGGATCAGCAGCGAAATCAGCCGCGGATCCGCAGCGAAATCCGCCGCGGATCAGCAGCGAAATCCGCCGCGGATCAGCAGCGAGTCCGCCGCGGATCACAGCGAAATCCGCCGCGGATCAGCAGCGAAATCCGCCGCGGATCAGCAGCGAAATCGCCGCGATCCGCAGCGAAATCCGCCGCGGATCAGCAGCGAAATCCGCCGCGGATCAGCAGCGATGTCCGCCGCGGATCAGCAGCGAAATCCGCCGCGGATCAGCAGCGAAATCCGCCGCGGATCAGCAGCGAAATCCGCCGCGGATCAGCAGCGAAATACGCCGCGGATCAGCAGCGAAATCCGCCGCGGATCAGCAGCGAAATCCGCCGCGGATCAGCAGCGAAATCCGCCGCGGATCAGCAGAGAAATCCGCCGCGGATCAGCAGCGAAATCCGCCGCGATCAGCAGCGAAATCCGCCGCGGATCTGCAGCGAAATCCGCCGCCGATCAGCAGCGAAATCCGCCGCGGATCAGCAGCGAAATCCGCCGCCGATCAGCAGCGAAATCCGCCGCGGATCAGCAGCGAAATCCGCCGCCGATCAGCAGCGAAATCCGCCGCGGATCAGCAGCGAAATCCCCGCGATCAGCAGCGAATCCGCCGCCGATCAGCAGCGAAATCCGCCGCGATCACAGCGAAAATCCGCCGCCGATCAGCAGCGAAATCCGCGCGATCAGCAGCGAAATCCGCGCGGATCGCAGCGAAATCCGCCGCGATCAGCAGCGAAATCCGCCGCCGATCAGCAGCGAAATCCGCCGCGGATCAGCAGCGAAATCCGCCGCCGATCAGCAGCGAAATCCGCCGCGATCAGCAGCGAAATCCGCGCGGATCAGCAGCGAAATCCGCCGCCGATCAGCAGCGAAATCCGCCGCGGATCAGCAGCGAAATCCGCCGCCGATCAGCAGCGAAATCCGCCGCGGATCAGCAGCGAAATCCGCCGCCGATCAGCAGCGAAATCCGCCGCGGATCAGCAGCGAAATCCGCCGCCGATCAGCAGCGAAATCCGCCGCCGATCAGCAGCGAAATCCGCCGCGGATCAGCAGCGAAATCCGCCGCGGATCAGCAGCGAAATCCGCCGCGGATCAGCAGCGAAATCCGCCGCGGATCAGCAGCGAAATCCGCCGCGGATCAGCAGAGAAATCCGCCGCGGATCAGCAGCGAAATCCGCCGCCGATCAGCAGCGAAATCCGCGCGCGGATCAGCAGCGAAATCCGCCGCCGATCAGCAGCGAAATCCGCCGCGGATCAGCAGCGAAATCCGCCGCCGATCAGCAGCGAAATCCGCCGCGGATCAGCAGCGAAATCCGCCGCCGATCAGCAGCGAAATCCGCCGCCGATCAGCAGCGAAATCCGCCGCCGATCAGCAGCTAAATCCGCCGCCGATCAGCAGCGAAATCCGCCGCCGATCAGCAGCGAAATCCGCCGCGGATCAGCAGCGAAATCCGCCGCCGATCAGCAGCGAAATCCGCAGCGGATCCGTAGCGAAATCCGCCGCGGATCAGCAGCGATGTCCGCCGTGGATCAGCAGCGAAGTCCGCCGCCGATCAGCAGCGAAATCCGCCGCGGATCAGCAGCGAAATCCGCCGCGATCAGCAGCGAAATCCGCCGCCGATCAGCAGCGAAATCCGCCGCGGATCAGCAGCGAAATCCGCCGCCGATCAGCAGCGAAATCCGCCGCCGATCAGCAGCGAAATCCGCCGCGGATCAGCAGCGAAATCCGCAGCGGATCCGTAGCGAAATCCGCCGCGGATCAGCAGCGATGTCCGCCGTGGATCAGCAGCGAAATCCGCCGCCGATCAGCAGCGAAATCCGCCGCGGATCAGCAGCGAAATCCGCCGCCGATCAGCAGCGAAATCCGCCGCCGATCAGCAGCGAAATCCGCCGCCGATCAGCAGCGAAATCCGCCGCCGATCAGCAGCGAAATCCGCCGCCGATCAGCAGCGAAATCCGCCGCGATCAGCAGCGAAATCCGCCGCGGATCAGCAGCGAAATCCGCCGCCGATCAGCAGCGAAATCCGCAGCGGATCCGTAGCGAAATCCGCCGCGGATCAGCAGCGATGTCCGCCGTGGATCAGCAGCGAAATCCGCTGCCGATCAGCAGCGAAATCCGCTGCGGATCAGCAGCGAAATCCGCCGCCGATCAGCAGCGAAATCCGCCGCGGATCAGCAGCGAAATCCGCCGCCGATCAGCAGCGAAATCCGCAGCGGATCCGTAGCGAAATCCGCCGCGGATCAGCAGCGATGTCCGCCGTGGATCAGCAGCGAAATCCGCCGCGATCAGCAGCGAAATCCGCCGCGGATCAGCAGCGAAATCCGCCGCGATCAGCAGCGAAATCCGCAGCGGATCCGTAGCGAAATCCGCCGCGGATCAGCAGCGATGTCCGCCGTGGATCAGCAGCGAAATCCGCCGCCGATCAGCAGCGAAATCCGCCGCGGATCAGCAGCGAAATCCGCCGCCGATCAGCAGCGAAATCCGCAGCGGATCCGTAGCGAAATCCGCCGCGGATCAGCAGCGATGTCCGCCGCGGATCAGCAGCGAAGTCCGCCGCGGATCAGCAGCGAAATCCGCCGCGGATCAGCAGCGAAATCCGCCGCGGATCAGCAGCGAAATCCGCCGCGGATCAGCAGCGATATCCGCCGCGGATCCGCAGCAAAATCCGCTAGGAAAAAAAAAAAATTCTTTATTTTTTTTATTTGTCCCTACCTATGATAAAGGGGGGGTTAATTTACTTTTTTTTATTTTGATCACTGTGACAGTTTATCACAGTGATCAAAATAAATTTTTGAACACCGGGGGGCGCACTGCGCATGCGCCGGCCGGCGGGCGCACTGCGCATGCGCCCGCCATTTTCCAATATGGCGGCGCCCATGAAGAGGCCCGGGCGGACGCCGGGCCCGATTGTGGGACATCGGTGGATCGGGAGAGGTGAGTAGGGGGGTCGGAAGGCTGGGGGGGGATAGGAAGTGGGGCAGTGGACCAAAAGAGGAGGGGAGCTGTAAGTGACGGCGATGACCGATCGCTGCCATCTTTCGGTGGCGGCGGCCGATCACCGCCGTGACTCGGTGTGGGGGGGGTCAGGGCTCGGTCTCCAGCCATGGCAGATGCTATTGCAGCATCGGCCATGGCTGGATTGTAATATTTCACTTTTAACAGCCAATCAGAGCGATCGTGGCCACGGGGGGGTTAAGCCAACCCCCCTGTGGTGAAGCACAAAGGGTCCTGTAACTGCGGGTCGGGTGACCTTTGAGTGACCCCGGTCTCCCGGCCCGCAGGGACGAGATCCTTTCATGACGCCACATAGGCGTCATGGGTCGGATTGGCACGGGTTTTCATGACGCCTACGTGGCGTCATGGGTCGGGAAGGGGTTAATTATTGGGTATCAAAGCTGGACACGTGGCATGAACTGGCTCTCTACGTCTTGGAGGTCCTGGCCTGCCCTGCTGCTAGCATTCTGTCAGAGTGGGCTTTCAGTGCAGCTGGTGGAGAAGCACATCCGCCTGTCAACTGACAATACTGACAGGCTGACTCTTATAAAAATGAACAAGGGCTGAATTGGGCAAGACTTCTGTACACCACTGAATGCAAACAGCGAAACATAACCTCAAATACATTGTCTTTTTTGTGGAGGTGTATTCTCATGCACCTTTTCACAACCACACATGGGTGTCCGCTTCCTGATTTGGTCTGTTTAGTGTTATCCTTCTCCTTAACCTCATCCTCATCATCCATAGCCAGCACAACACCAGGGTGAACTTATTCTGTGCTGCTACAGCCAGTCCAATTTTTGGCAAGGGTGTTTTTATGATGCCGGTTACTAATTTTAAACCAAAACAAATGTTACTACCCCAGGGTGAAATCTCATAAAAATGACATGTACGTATATTCTTCCCATTTATTCTAATATTTTCCATTTTTCCTATTTGTGGAATATCCTCTTGTGACTTACTGTATTACACTACAATATTGAAATAGTGAAATCCTATGATATTATATTTTTATTTATATCCCTGTCTCTGAGCTGTTCCTAGGGACAAACATATCTCGTTAGACATATTCTGGCTTCATATCTATGAACCTGTATTCGCCCCTCCCTTTTGTTATTTTCTTTCATACGTGGATTCACATTTTTGATTTATTTGTTTGATTTCAGTATGATTTATCATCAATGTCTCCTCATTCTCCACCAGTAGATGATGAGTGATTATGGGTTCTATGCTGCAACAGACTGTCAAATTTTTGGCAAGGGTGTTTATGATGCCCATAAAATATTTTTAAAAAATGTTCCCCCATGGGGAAATGTTTGTCAGCCCATGCACTGCGTGTATGGGCATTAAAAGTCTAGGAAACCTGCTCCTTAACATTGGGCCTAGTTTTTAATCAGGCCGTCATCAATGTCTCCTCATTATCCGCCACTAGATGACCAGGGTTAACGTGTTCTGTGCTGCTACAGGCAGTCCAATTTCTGGCAAGGGTGTCTATGATGCCCATAGTATATTTTTAAAAAAAGTACCCCCTATGGGGAAATGTTTGTCAGCCCATGCACTGCTTGTATGGCTGTTAAAAGTCTAGGAGACCCGCTCCTTAACATTGGGCCTAGTTTTTAAGCATGCCTTTCTCCATGTCTCATCATCCGCCTCCACTAGATCAAAAGGGTTTACGTGTTACGTGCTGCTACAGCCAGTCCATCTTTTGGCAAGGGTGTTGTTATGATGCCCGGTAATAATTTGAAAACAAAACAAATGTTACTCCCCCAGGGTGAAATCTCATAAAAATTACATGTACGTATATTCTTCCCATTTATTCCAATATTTTCCATTTTTCCTATTTGTGGAACATCATCTTGTGACCTACTGTATTACACTACAATATTGAAATAGTGAAATCCTATGATATTATATTTTTATTTATATCCCTGTCTCTGAGCTGTTGCTAGGGACAAGCATATCTCATTCGACACATACTGGCTTCATATCTATGAAACTGTGTTCATCCCTCCCTATTGTTATTTTCTTTCATAGGTGGATTCACATTTTTGATTTATTTGATTTATTTCAGTATCATTTATCATCAATGTCTCCTCATTGTCCGCCACTAGATGACCATTGTTAACGTGTTCTGCCCTGCTACAGGCAGTCAAATGTTTGCCAAGAATGTCTATGATGCCCATAAAATATTTTTTGACAATTTTACTCCCCCAGGGGGAAATGTTTTCCAGCCCATACACTAAGTGTATGGGCATTCCAAGTGTAGGAGACCCGTTCCGTTAAATTGGGCCTAGTTTTGAATCAGGCCTTCCTCCACATCTCATCAGTCGCTGCCAGTAGATCACCAGGGTTAACATGTTTCGTGCTGCTCCAGACAGTGTCGAATTCCTAACAAGGGTGAGTGTTTTTGCTGGGTGTAAAATAGTTCTTATGGAAAAGGTGGACGTGTACCCCACATGGGAAAATGTTTGCTAGGCCCTGGAACTTTGTGTATGGGCATTCCGAGTCTCAGAAACCCTCTCCTTTATCTTATTGGTAATATGTATGGGTGAAGGTGAAGAAGCTTGGGCCACGGGTGTGTTAATAGTTACGGACGGTGCACTCCTCTTTAAACGTAGTTTTTCACGAGTATCCATCAGTTTGGTTGGTTTCCCCCCGACACTCATCTGCTTTCTGTAATTCAGCATCTCCCGAACATGTAGCACTTTGCCCTTTATATAGACATGTGAGTGTTTGGCAACATGTTTTGGACAGGCATTTCTTAGGCCGAATCTCATACGCGCATCTGTTACACCAATCTTCTGGCGGGCATGAAACCGATTCTGGTACTTGATGGTGGCAAAACTACAAATCATTGTAGGCTGTATCCAGGCTCTCATACCTCCCATAGCCACTGCTGTTATTAATCATGTACTTGACCATTCCTGTCATCACCATGCCCCTTTTCCTGATCACTTCATCCAACGAGTCATCCACCATATTTTGCCTAAAAACCAGCACCTTCCCAGCAGCAACTGTGTAGGACAACACGTTACAGGTTTGTCAGATGTTTATGATGCCCAAAATTAATAATTTACACACTATGTTTATATCTACCCCCAGGGGGAAATCTTTGTCATCCAATGTATGGGCGTTCCAAGTGTAGGAGACCCGCTCCTTTAAATTGGGCCTAGTTTTGAATCAGGCCTTACTCCACGTCTCATCAGTCGCTGCCAGTAGATCACCAGGGTTAACGTGTTACGTGCTGCTCCAGACAGTGTCGAATTCCTACCAAGGATGGGTGATTTTGCTGAACATAAAATAGTAGTTATGGAAAAGGTGGATGTGTACCTCACAGGGGAAAGTGTTGGCCAGCTAACACACTTTGGGTATGGGCATTACAAGTCTAGGAGACCCGCTCTTTTTTAATGGCACATTTTTTTGGATAACATGCCCCCTCCATGTTTCTTCCTAGGGGACATTGAGAATATTGGGGTGCATAGGACTTGATAGCAGGGCAGGCCTTGCAGTCAATGCCAAAAAAAAAAACAGAATGGGAGGGCAAAATTAATAATGTGAAGTGGATTTTTCTGGGTCCATCCAGTACCTGGGTTCAAAGGCTTATTGGTGTGCATTTGACTTGGTAGCAGGGCAGGCCTTGCAGTCAATGCAAAAAAAACAGAATAGGAGGACAAAATGAATAATGTGAAGTTGATTTTCCTGGGCCCATCCAGTATGTGGGTTCAAAGGCTTATTGGGGTGCATATGATTTGATAGCAGGGCAGGCCTTGCAGTCAATTTCAAATATACAGAATGGGAGTGCAAAATGAATAATGTGGAAGTGATTATCCTGATGGGCCATGCAGTATTTGTGGGTTCAAAGGCTTATTGGGGTGCTTATGATTTGGTAGCAGGGAATGCCTTGCACTCAATGCAAAAAAAAACAGAATGGGAGGACAACATGAACAATGTGAAGTGGATTTTCCTGGACCCATCCAGTATGTGGGTTCAAAGACTTATTGGTGTGCATATGACTTGGTAGCAGGGCAGGCCTTGCAGTCAATGCAAAAAAACAGAATTGAAGGACAACATGAACAATGTGAAGTGGATTTTCCTGGGCCCATCCAGTACCTGGGTTCAAAGGCTTATTGCGGTGCATATGACTTGGTAGCAGGGCAGGCCTTGTAGTCAATGCAAAAAAAAAAACAGAATGGGAGGACAACATGAACAATGTGAAGTGGATTTTCCTGGCCCATCCAGTATGTGGGTTCAAAGGCTTATTGGGGTGCATATAACTTGGTAGCAGGGCAGGCCTTGCAGTCAATGTAAAAAAAACAGAATTGAAGGACAACATGAACAATGTGAAGTGGATTTTCCTGGGCCCATCCAGTACCTGGGTTCAAAGGCTTATTGTGGTGCATATGACTTAGTAGCAGGGCAGGCCTTGTAGTCAATGCAAAAAAAAAAACAGAATGGGAGGACAACATGAACAATGAGAGGTGGATTTTCCTGGGCCCATCCAGTATGTGGGTTCAAAGGCTTATTGGGGTGCATATGACTTGGTAGCAGGGCAGGCCTTGCAGTCAATATAAAAAAACAGAATTGAAGGACAACATGAACAATGTGAAGTGGATTTTCCTGGGCCCATCCAGTACCTGGGTTCAAAGGCTTATTGTGGTGCATATGACTTAGTAGCAGGGCAGGCCTTGTAGTCAGTGGCGTTCCGTGAATAGAGCAGACTAAGCAGCTGCTATGGGGCCCAGACAGGTGAGGGGGCCCAAGACGGCCGCTGTCGTTTGGCAGCTGTGCTGTGCTGACACAGTACTATCTCCTTTAATTAAATATAAGCAACGGCTGCCGGACATTGTAAACCCCCTTGAAGGTCCCCTTTCCTTGTTGTCTCCTGGTCAGCAGTTGGCTTAAGTCTCTGGCTGCATTTACATAAGAAAGCCAGCCTGCAGCCAGAGACACGTGCATCACAGGAAGCAGGAAACATTCATAAGTTTCAGTCAGGGAGAGATACACAATACGGTGAGTCCTGCTGGCTGGGGTATGGGGTGGATTTTTTTTGTTGAATGTGTCACCTCACTGTGCTGGCACTTTATATTTACAATGCCTAGCCTCTGGCTGCACTTTGCACCTTAGGAAGGGAGGCAGGCACTGACTGCAGGCACTGTGGAGGGTGGAGGAGGGGGGCCCTGCATGCACTGCAGCCACCCTTCTTGTACTCCTCACATTGCTTCTCCATTAGAGCTGGTTTCATGTGATTTAACCCCTGTACCACCACCAGGCAGGATGATGCTTCCTAGCTGTAGGTAAGAGTCATACAACGTGATCAGGGCAAAACATAGTCAGAAGAACATTTTTTTTTACACTACGTGTTGCCCATTATGGTTTGTGTATGCCTCCATATACGTCTAAATACCATTTTCTTTTGCAATTCAGACATATTTGTCCAGCAGACTGCACTGTATAAATGTGAGCCAAGCCTAAAGAAGTCCTTTTTGTCCAAGGAGGATAAAGCACATCATAAACACAAGTCCATACTGTGTGTTGCTGCTCTGCAGTGTGTATTTTTGCCATGCTGATTTTACAGGTGAAAGGTATTTACTTTGAGCCTTTTTTTGGTTGTAATGGTGAATGCTTCAGGATTTTCAATGACCAAAGGGGCGGCAAATTTTTCAGCCACCCTGGGCCCCACAAACCGTTGCTACGCCACTGCACACACAAGATGGTGAGCCTGGCTGGGGGTCGATTTTTTTTTTTGTTAAATGTGTCCCCTCACTGTGCTGGCACTTTACATTTACAATGGCTCTGGCTGCACTTTGCACCTTAGGGAGGGGGGCCCGGCTGCACGCACTGTGGAGGGTGTAGGGGGCCCTGCATGCACTGCAGGTGTGTGTGTGTATATATATATATATATATATTATATATATATACACACCACTGAGCCACCAATGATTTATTCTGCCTTGCTAAATGTCTGTGTTATATATATTGACAATCAATCAGCTACTTGTTAGCCAATAGCTGATAGCCCATTTTGGCATTTCTTATGCTCACAGCCACAGGATCAGGATGATCAGTATAGATTGTTTTGTGTGCATAGATTATTATTGTTCTCAGCAGCACATACTGGTTACAATGAAGGATGTGTTACTGAGTGGGAGTATTTTTAAGCCAGATTGAAAATCTTTTTAGTCAATAATTGTTTTGTTTAATTGTTCATTATTTGGGTGATGATCGGCTGTCTGTTTACACTGATTATTGGGCAATAAGCAGTTCTAGGAATCCTGCAGTGTAAATCCAGCTCTCTACAAAAAGTGACCCTATGTATTCCAGGATGGTTGCTTGCAGGCAGTCACACTGCTTTCAGGGATCATCCCAAGTTACATTTCTATGTGTACGCTTGGTTGGTAATGCTTTTGTAGATGTGTGATTTTAGAATAACCTGAAATAAATAATATTAAATCATAACTTCGTATTTTCCACCAGATAAGACTACATTGGATGTGTTTTACTTTTTCTTTTACTCAAATGAGAAAAAAATCAAAGACTAGCTATAAAATTAATTGTTTGACATATAACATGCATGCCTGGAGTTAAGAGCACCTGTTGATTTTTTTTTTTTTGGGGGGGCCCATTCAGACTTTTGCTATGGGGCCCCATGATTTCTATGTACGACCCTGCTTGAAGTCAATGCAAAAAAAAACAGAATGGGAGTACAACATGAACAATGTGAGGTGGATTTTCCTGGCCCATCCAGTATGTGGGTTCAAAGGCTTATTGGGGTGCATATGACTTGGTAGCAGGGCAGGCCTTGCAGTCAATGCAAAAAAAAAATGGAATGGGAGGACAACATGAATAATGTGAAGTGGATTTTCATGGGGCCATCCAGTACCTGGGTTCAATGACTTATTGGGATGCATATGACTTGGTAGCAGGGCAGGCCTTGTAGTCAATGCAAAAAAAACAGAATGGGAGGACAACATGAACAATGTGAGGTGGATTTTCCTGGGCCCATCCAGTATGTGGGTTCAAAGGCTTATTGGGGTGCATATGACTTGGTAGCAGGGCAGGCCTTGCAGTCAATGCAAAAAAAAAATGGAATGGGAGGACAACATGAATAATGTGAAGTGGACTTTCATGGGCCCATTCAGTACCTGGGTTCAAAAGCTTTTTGGGGTGCATATGACTTGGTAGCAGGGCAGGCCTTGTAGTCAATGCAAAAAAAACAGAATGGGAGGACAACATGAATAATGTGAAGTGGATTTTCCTGGGCCCATTCAGTCCCTGGGTTCAAAGGCTTATTTGGGTGCATATGACTTGGTAGCAGGGCAGGCCTTGCATTCAATTAAACATGTTTTATGTAAACCATCCTGGCCATCTCGTGAAATGGGTATTAGGGTGCGTTGTAATTCTTAGCAGCCCATCCACTCACTGCCCAGGCTATAACAGTTTAGGAGACCCACTGTTTAATAATGGCTCTTTAATCAGCTTAATGCTGCCTGATGCCCCTGTAAAATTAGGCTCTGTGCCTTTATGAGTCCCTCCTTCATAAATGAAACAAGATGTGTCTGCTTATGTGTCACACACCACATGGCCAGCTAGGGTTGGTAAATGTTACAGTGACATTTCCCAGTGAATGCATTTGTTTTGGTTGAAAGCAATGTTAAAGTTTAAAAACGCTTCAAAAACGCTGCATCTGAACATAGGTCACGTGGTGGAGGAACAGTTTGGTCTGGGGTTAATTATTTTGCCTTATATATAAGTCATTAACATGGAAAGGATGGGCCTTAACATATTTCCCAGCAAAATCAGTTTTGGTTTCGTTTTGGTATGTTTTTGTGTGCACCGGTAAAAATGGCATAAAACTCTGACAACATTGTTTAAAGCTGTGAACTACGAGCCAGATATGCTTCCAGGGGCGATCTCGGTGATGTTCCCATGTCATTTGAGGACTGTTTTCATCATTTTCAGACGTTTTTAGACCTTAAAAGGACCCCCCGGGGGGGGGGGGGATCGCGGCTAGAATACTCGGGTCTCCCATAGACTTACATTGGGCTCATGTTCGTCTGAGTGCCCGAGTATTCCAATCTGCTCGACCCGAGCAACGAGCACCTGAGCATATTACTGATTGCCCATCACTAATATATATATATATATATACATATATATATATACTGTATATATATACTGTATATTTACAGTACAGACCAAAAGTTTGGACACACCTCATTCAAAGATTTTTCTGTATTTTCATGACTGTGAAAATTGTACATTCACACTGAAGGCATCAAAACTTTGAATTAACACATGTGTAATGATATACTTAACAAAAAAGTGTGAAACAACTGAAAACATGTCTTATATTCTAGGTTCTTCAAAGTAGTCACCTTTTGCTTTGATTACTGCTTTGCACACTCTTGGCATTCTCTTGATGAGCTTCAAGAGGTAGTCACCAGAAATGGTCTTCCAACAGTCTTGAAGGAGTTCCCAGAGATGCTTAGCACTTGTTGGCCCTTTTGCCTTTACTCTGCGGTCCAGCTCACCCCAAACCATCTCGATTGGGTTCAGGTCTGGTGACTGTGGAGGCCAGGTCATCTGGCATAGCACCCCATCACTCTCCTTCTTGGTCAAATAGCCCTTACACAGCCTGGAGATGTGTTTGGGGTCATTGTGCTGTTGAAAAATAAATGATGGTCCAACTAAACGCAAGCCGGATGGAATAGCATGCCGCTGCAAGATGCTGTGGCTGGTTCAGTATGCTTTCAAATTGAATAAATCCCCAACAGTGTCACCAGCAAAGCACCCCTACACCATCACACCTCCTCCTCCATGCTTCACGGTGGGAACCAGGCATGTAGAGTCCATCTGTTCACCTTTTCTGCGTCGTACAAAGACACGGTGGTTGGAACCAAAGATCTCAAATTTGGACTCATCAGACCAAAGCACAGATTTCCACTGGTCTAATGTCCTTTCCTTGTGTTCTTTTAGCCCAAACAAGTCTCTTCTGCTTGTTGCCTGTCCTTAGCAGTGGTTTCCTAGCAGCTATTTTACCATGAAGGCCTGCTGCACAAAGTCTCCTCTTAACAGTTGTTGTAGAGATGTGTCTGCTGCTACAACTCTGAGTGGCATTGACCTGGCTGGTGACTCGGATAAACTTATCCTCAGAAGCAGAGGTGACTCTTGGTCTTCCTTTCCTGGGGTGGTCCTCATGTGAGCCAATTTCTTTGCAGCGCTTGATGGTTTTTGCAACTGCACTTGGGGACACTTTCAAAGTTTTCCCAATTTTTCGGACAGACAGACCTTCATTTCTTAAAGTAATGATGGCCACTCATTTTTCTTTATTTAGCTGCTTTTTTCTTGCCATAATACACATTCTAACAGTCTATTCAGTAGGACTATCAGCTGTGTATCCACCAGACTTCTGCACAACACAACTAATGGTCCCAACCCCATTTCTAAGGCAAGAAATCACACTTATTATTAAACCTGACAGGGCACACCTGTGAAGTGAAAACCATTTCAGTGACTACCTCTTGAAGCTCCTCAAGATAATGCTAAGAGTGTGCAAAGCAGCAATCAAAGCAAAAGGTGGCTACTTTGAAGAACCTAGAATATAAGACATATTTTCAGTTGTTTCACACTTTTTTGTTAAGTATATAATTCCACATGTTAATTCATAGTTTTGATGCCTTCAGTGTGAATGTACAATTTTCATAGTCATGAAAATGCAGAAAAATCTTTGAATGAGAAAGTGTGTCCAAACTTTTGGTCTGTACTGTATATGTATATATTTCATAGAGAGATAGTATAGCAGAATAGTGGTTAATTCATTTGTCAGCTCCTGTGGAATCTCTACTATACAGTAAATAGTGATGAGCGAGTTTACTCGTTGCTCTGGTTATCCTGAGCATGTTCGGGTGGTCTCCGAGTATTTGGAAGTGCTCGGAGATTCAGTTTCTGTTGCCGCAGCTGGATGATTTATGGCTGCTGGACAGCTTGAATACATGTCTGGAATGCCTGCTTGTTAAGGAATCCCCACATGTATTCAGGCTGTCAATTAGCCGCAAATCATGCAGCTGCGGCAACAGAAACTAAATCTCCGAGCACTTCCAAATACTCGAAGATCACCTGAGCGTGCTCGGGAAAACCGGTGCAATGAGTATACTCACTCATCACTAACAGTAAACCATTGCAGAAGAGTTTGATTTATTTATGTCACTGACTACTACTGTTAGCAGTATATATGTGCAAAATTTGGGAGCTGTTGGCATTTAATAAAAGAATGTATTCACAGAAAATACTGGCGTAGGATCCCACCAGATCCCACCAGGATCCCACCAGAGAGGGAAAGCCAGTGACTGAGGGCAGATATTAATAGCCTAGAAAGGGACCATGGTTATTGGCCCCCACTGGCTGAAAATATCTGGCCCCAGCCACCCCAAGAAAAGGCGCATCTGTAAGAATTTTTCTCGCATAGCACTCTCCCATATTCCTCTCTAGTGTGACGCCGGCCTTAGAGCGCAACAGTGACTGGAATAGATAATGAACGCCATGTCGTGTTTGCAGAGTTCCTAATGTGCCTAAACAGTGGAAACCACCCACAAGTGACCCTATTTTGGAAACTATACCCCTCAAGTAACTTATCTAGAGGTATAGTGAGCACCTTGATCCCACAGGTGCTTCACAGATTTTTTAACCTTGAGCTATGAAAATAAAAATACATTTTTCTCACAAAAATGTTGCTTTAGGTTAAAATTTTTCATTTTACCAGCAAATAGAAAAAAATGGACAATACAATTTGTTGTGCAATTTGTCATGATTACACTGAGACCCAATATGTGGTGTAAAACTACTGTTTAAGGACACGGTAGGGCTCAGAAGGAAAGGAGCGCCAATTGAATTTTGGAGCACAATTTTGGCTGGAAGAAATTACGGATGCCAAATCAAATTTGAAGAACCCCTGATATGCCAAACAGCAGAATCCAGCTAAAGTGATCTCATTTTGGAAACTACTTTAGGAATTCATCTAGCACTATAGTGAGCATTTTTAACCCTCAAGTGATTACAGAATTGTTTAACATTGGGCTGGGTCAATGGAAAAGTTTTCAATTTACAAAAAGGATAATAGGATAAAATGGACCACAAAATATGTTATGCAATTTCTTTTGAGTGCACCAATTCCTCATATGCAGGGTCGGACTGGCCCACCGAAGAACCGGAGGATTTTCCGGTGGGCCCAGGCACTTACACCTGCTGGCATACTGGCCAGCAGCTGCCTAGGGCCCCCAGCCAATGAGCAGCTGCTATTGGGGCCCCCCCGATGCCAGAAGAGCAGGAGCGGGTGACAGGAAGCTGAAGAATGTCCCCGCTGCTTAAGAGAAATTAATATTCACTGATCTGTGGGAGGAGTCGAGAGCAGCACATCCTCCCAGCGTGATGTCACTACTCCCAGCTCCAGCGCTCAAAGCTAGTCAGACAGCAGTGCAGGCCTCACTGATAACAGCTGACATGTTCGGCTACTGCAGACCGCTGAGCACTATTTGTAAGTAACACAGCGCTCTTGTGTCCTGATGATTTTTGAGTCACCGCTCTTCCCTGGTATGAACAAGCAGGGAGAGTAGAGCAGCTATTGATAAGGCTAACACTGATTCAATCAGTGTTAGCTTTGTTTGTGTCCTCATCTCCCCAGCTGTACCGCACAGCTCAGGTAATGAGCTGCTGTCATCCATAACGCACGCTCCCCTCCCCCACAGTGTAAGCAGCAGAGGGAGATAGAGGACTCCCTGCTACAGCTGCAAAGGTTGAACAAGGGCCCCCCTGCCAGCTTAAAAGTGTAAATGAGGGGCCTTTAGTCTGGGGTGCTATAGGGGGAGGGGCTAAGTTACTTAGGTATAAATGAGGGCCCCATTTCTCATCTCTCCTTTCACTCCTGCCTGACTGCACCTCCTCCCTCTATATTACCCCTGACTGCACTCCCTCCCCTTGTATCACCCTGACTGCACCCCCTCCCTTATATGACCCTCACTGCACCCCCTCCCCATATCACCCCTGCTGAATCCCCTCGCCTTGGAATCACTCTGACTGAGCCCCTGTATTAGCCCTGACTGCTCCACCTCCCTCTATATGACCCCTGACTGCGACACCTCTCTCTATATGACCCCTGACTGCACCACCTCCCTCTATATGACCCCTGACTGCACCACCTCCTTCTATATGACCCCTGACTGAGCCCCCCCTTGTATCACCTCTGGCTGCACCTCCTCCCTTGTATCACCCCTGACTGCACCCCTTCCCCCGTATCACCACTGCTGAACTCCCTCTCCCCGGAATCACCTTGACTGAGCCCCTCTTCCCCTCTATTACCCCTAACTACATCCCTCCCCTATATCACCCTTGCTGAATCCCCTCGCCCCGGAATCACCCTGACTAAACCCCTCTACCCCAGTATTACCCCTGACTGCACCCCCTCCTCCTGTATCACCCCTGACTGCATCCCCTCACCCCAGAATCACAGTGACTGAGCCTCTGTACCCCTGTATTACCCCTGACTTCACCCCCTCCTCCTGTATTACCCCTGACTGCACCCCCTCCCTGTTTCACCCCAGCTGAACCCCCTCGCCCTGGAATCACACTGAGTGAGCCCCTCTACCCCTGCATCACCCCTGACTGTGCCACCTCCTAATGTATCATCCTGATTGAGCCTTTTCCCCCTGTATCACACCTGACTGACTGTGTCCCCTTCCCCTGTATCACCCCTGACTGACTGCACCCCCTCCCCGTATCACCCCTTACCCTGGAATTACACTGACTGAGCCCCTCTACCTCTGTATCACCCCTAACTGCACCCCCTCCCTATATCACCCCTCACCCTGCATCACACCTGACTGCACCACCTCCCCCTGTATCATCCTGATTGAGCCTCTTTCCCCTTGTATTACCTCCGACTGCACCACCTCCCCTTGTATCACCTCTGACTGACTGTATCCCCTCCCCCTGTATCACCCCTGGCTGCGCCACCTCCCCCTCTATCACCCTGACTGAGCTCCCTTCCCCTGTATCACCCCTGACTGCGCCACCTACCCCTATATCACCCTGATTCAGCAGCTCTCCCCCTTTATCACCCCTGACTAAAACTTTTCTTTCCCTACTATTAACAAAATGAGGCTCTTCAGAAAATGTTATGGCCTTATAGGTGGCAGAGAGATTTCTGTAAAAAGTGTATGGGGGGATGTGAGGGAACACTCTTTTGATATTACTCCAATGTCATACATATGTGATTTAGGACCCCCACCACTAGAAGAGGGGGCATTCACATAATGTATTTTCTGCAGAAATCAAACAGAAAATTAACAGCAGAAATATCCACACAGACATTGTGCAGACATTGTGCAGATATTGCTGCGTTTACTACTATGTAATGTCGCACCTTTACCACTGACCTGATTCTTTGTATTGCAAAGGATGAAATCGGCGGTGAACATGTTAAATCTGCATCGGTCAATTCCTGGCGTGCATTTTCTCAGAGTATAGATGAGATGTCATAAAATCCCCTCCACTACACTGGCGCTGTCATGGAAATATATATATGTATTCCATATATTCAAAGTATATTCACATATATGTATTCACAGTTCACAGTTAGATAGATCTCACTTGCTAAAAAACCCTGTGCTCACATATTTCTAGGCCAGCTATAATCAGTCGTTTTAAAGAAATCTGGCCTTCATAAGGCCTTCATAAGGAACGTACAAAAAGTCTTATTAGATATCTGTTGTTTACATTATAGTTATGCAAGACAACTAGGTCACAAGAATATAAAACAATAATTCTGCAACTTCAGCTCTTTTGCCATGATTATCATAATTATCATATTTACACTAGAACAGCCAATAATCTAGCAGCTTTTAATTGTATGTTAATTGACTAACCAGCCCCTTTTTGTAAATGTATAAAACCTTGAATGAATAATAAATGTATGTCTTTGACGAACTGTTATACTGACACTTGCTTTGTGGACAGTTTTCATTTCGTTCTGAGCGCTCAAAGAAGACATTATATAGAGATTTGGACATGGCAAGCAGCAAACACTGAAGGATATTTTTATCCTAATTAAATTTCCATATCAGTTGGCGCCTGCACGCGGGGCATTGAACGAAACGCACGAGGACCCGGCCGACCGGAGAGACGGGGGTGTTGGCCCTGGCCTTGGCACACGGGACGGAGACTGCAGCTCCATCAGTAAGGTAAGAAAACTCTGTCATCTTACCTGAATGTTCCCTGTGCCTAGTCCTAGCCTACACTTCCAGCCGGTCGGACGTGGTCATCACCGCATTCCCAGGTTGTGTAAAAAGTCCATACCCTTATCCAAAAGCCCTGGGATATAAGCCGAGTTGTTTGCTGCTGTGCTGTATATGTTTCATATTTTATGTGAACCGGGAGAAAGTTGGAACGGTGACTGTGTTTTTGCTTGCTGATTTCTGGGGGCTGTATAGCAAAAGACAAATTGCTGCATAAGTTCCCGCAGTAAACTTTCACGCATCGGGAGGCCATCCCAGTCAAATCAGACGTGGAGGGCGGGAGCTTTGTTTTGGATAAGTCCACGCAGATATTCTTCACATATTGGAGGGAAGTTATCCCAAAAAAAATCCAGTTGTGGAAGCGAGGGCTTTGTTCGGTTAAGTTTCTGCAGTAAACTTTCACGCACCGGGAGGCCATCCAGTCAAATCAGACGTGAAGGGCAGAAGCTTTGTTTGGATAAGTTCTCACAATAATCGTCCACGCACCGGGAGGCCATCCCAGTCAAATCAGACGTGGATAGTGAGAATTTTGATGAAGGCTATTGCAGATTACTGTGACCGGCGCACCGGCCAGGGCATACGGTACAGAGCGATAGAACCTTGAGCCTCACTGCGCTCAGTGCAATTGGTGAGTTATCAGTTACCAGAGCAGCTTGTATGTGTCACAGATCATCAAAAGAGGGATTCGTATTCTCCCGGGTGTCTGTCTCATTTGTACGTGTCAACTGTCTGTATCAGGTACTGTTGCTTTAAATCACATCTCCGTGCGCTCTGTCAGTATCTCATTCAGAGCAGTGTGCTGGCTGCAGCAGCGAGAAAACCCCTTTGACCCCCTCCTCTGCTAATCACGTTGTCACATCTGTTTCTTGGCTTTGATTTTTATTTTTTTTTAAGCTAGTTTTTTGGCTACAGGTTTTAACGTGAAAATTATCAGGCAATAAGACTGAACTATATTCATTGTTTTTTTTTTTTTGCTATTCTGAGGAATAATAATAATTTTTTTATTTTTTTTTTACATGATTTCAGTGTCTGGAGAGACAGCAAGCAGAGGTATAAGGGAGGGGGGAAGTGCTGGCAGCAGCCAGCTGACATTCCAGAAGGCGGTAGGAAAAAAAAAAAACCTACGCTAATAGACAAAAGTTTTAAAGCACTTTTCTTTTTGTTTTTATCATTTTACAATCAGTTTTTTCCACCTCTTTTCTGTTTTTTAATTAGCTGTTTTAGTAACAAGGGTTGTTTTTCAGAGTTTTATGAGTAATACGGTTTTTCTTTTCTCCCCTTTTTGGTGAATTTATTTTTTCTTTTTCTAGAGGTTTTTTACTAAATCTAACTTTTGTTTTTAAAATTTTTTTTTAAGTACTGTGAGACAGTGAAGGAATGTGTGTTGAATGGGGTGTACATTTCACCTGGATGCTTTGCTGACTGGTATAAGGGAAATGTATGGCTTTGTAAACCTAGTGGTAGAGAAAGGTCACTACACCTTACATTCATTACACACTTGCAGCTCAGGCCTGAAACTACTCAGGTGTTAATTAGGAGACCAGAAGTAGGTGTCTGCCAACACAGTCAGAGAGCTCGCTTAGTCTGGACAAGGAGTCTAGGCACAAGAAGCAGTCTCCAGGAGTGTGAGCTATCTCAGTCTGGGTGCAGGAAGTACCCCGGACACAGGAGTAGTCTCAGTGAGAATCCGTGCGAATAGCGGCTGAATAGGAGTGGATCTCTCTCAAGTCTGGACGCTGAAGGGGCCTTCAGACACAAGGAGGAGTATCTGTGAAACTCCATACTGGTAACATATATCATAAGTGTTGTTTTGGGCACAGCCTGGTAGAGGCTGGACCCGGATAGAGAGGGAAATCTATCTATGTGTAATTAGTGGCTAGACAAGCCTAGGTTTTCTGTTTATGCTTTGTTTTTATCTGTTTGCTGTGGACTTTAATAAAGCTGGTTGCGGCCAGTTTTCACCAGAACTGCTGTCTGAATGAACTGTTTCGTGTCACTCTGTCTACCCAGACAGCGATCCTAGAGCTATATCCCCTGAAAAGCTTACAATTGGCAGAGAATGCTGGGGCAGCGCAGTGGCTGATACAGTTAGTGCTGGAGTGTGCATGCAGCACAGTGGTGAGAGACAGCAATAAAGGTGAAGTCTGTTAAGCAGCAGCAGAGAAAAAAAAAAGTGTGTCAGCAAAAACGTCTGATTGGAGCAGTCTTAAAGAGACAGTAGCCCTAATAGAGTTTGAAAAAGAGAAATAAAAAAAAAAAAAGTGTGTCTGCACAGCAAAGCTGAACTTGTTGTGGAAAAGACTGTGGAGTTTGCAGCAGCAAAGAGAAACATCTATTGGAGCAGTCTTAAAGAGACAGTGGCCCTAATAGAGTTTGCAGAGAAAAAAAAAAAAAGTGTCTGCACAGCAGAGCTGAAATTTTCTGTGGAAAAGACTGTGGAGTGTGTATGTCTTGAGTGAAGACTGCCGTTGTTGAGACAGAGAAGTCTGACAGCATGGATGACAGCATGGAGGCGCTGTTTGAACAAATGGCGCAAGTTAATATGCAACATAAGACCGCCGTGGTTGAGACAGATAAGTCCGGCAGTATGGAGGAGCTCGTTGAGTACCTGGTCCAGGCCCAGCGGAGCATGCAGCAGAGCATGGAGTGGCAGCGCCTGCAGCACCAGCAGCGCATGCAGCAGGCCCAGCAGCAATTCCTGCAGCAGCAGCAGGAGAATAACCGGTTATTTGTTGAGCGGATGGCAGCACAAAAAAAGGATTTCGGTGCCGCGTCCCGAAGTAATGTTGTGAAGGCACCTGCGTTGTCCGCTGTAAAGAAGGCGGTAAGACGGTCCTTGAAAAAAATGACACCTCGTGACGATGTGGAGGTATATCTCACTAGGTTTGAGAGACTGGCAGAGAAGGAGAATCTGCCCCTATCTGAATGGGCCATGATGGTCGCACCCTATCTGATTGGAGTGCCCCAGGTGGCCTATGCTGACCTGAGCGAGCAGGACAGCCAAGACTATGCCAAGCTGAAAGCGGAGATTCTTACCCGGCTGGGTGTTACGGTGACAGCCCGTGCCAGGGGAGTTCATGACTGGAGATGCAGTTGGGAGTCTGCAGTAAGCAAACCTGATTATGGAGTTGAAAAGATGGTAGTGAACCGCTACACCCGAGCATGTCCTCCTGAGGACGCCAATCGTCTGGTCAGCCTGATGGAGAAGGCCTTCGCCAGCAAAGACTGTCTCCGTGACCAGCCATCTGAGAGGTCGTCACTTCAGAGTTCCCGGACGCTGAACTCTCGCGGTAAGAGCGTTCCAGCTGTTGGGGACATGGGGTATGCTGATAAGCGGGTTCGGGCCCGAGGGGACATATGGGTGGGAGAGTGTGGTGGACAGTGTTGGAGATGTCGTGAAATTGCAGCCAACTGTCCAATAGAGGGGGAGCCTATGTGTTGTGATGTTGGCGGATCCCTCTCTCCCTGCGCAGAGCCTGTGTGTGTGTCCACCTCAGCCGAAGAGACTGGACCACAAGGGTCCCCGGTGGTTGTAAATGACTGCCCAGCACAGGCCCTCTTGGACTCAGTGAGTCCAGTGACTTCCGTATGTGACAGCCTGATTGATAGGGACTTCATCCCTGATAAGCACCTGAGTATGGTGTGCATCCATGGAGACACCAAAGTCTACCCAGAGACTGCCGTGGACTTGGTCCCTAAACTCGGGGAGGTTTCATATGAAGTGGGGGTAGTGAAGAACCTGGTGCAACCCGTCATATTGGGTAATGACTTTCCCCGATCTAAGGGTCTCTGGGGGAAAAATGTTTCTGATGGACAGTGTGATGAAGCTCCTACTGAGGGTGCGCAGTCCCGAGGGGCGGAACACAATGCTAGTGGGCCATTAAACTTATGTGATGATGATGATAATGATAATGATGATGATGATGATCATCATGATAATGATGATGACCATGATAATGATGATGATGATAATGATAATGATGATGATGATGGTGATCATGATAATGATGATGACCATGATAATGATGCTGATGCTGATGCTGATAATGATAATGATGATGATCATGATAGTGATGATGATACTGATCATAATCATGATAATGATATTGATAATAATTATGACTGTGATAGTGATGAAATTCCTTTGCAGGTGATGTTGGGAGACGAGGATGGTGGTTCTCGGGAACCGAGTGTCCCTGACTTGCCTGTGTCCTGTGACCATTTTGAGAGTGAGCAGTGGCGAGACCCCACTCTTAGGACGACACAGGAAAATATGATTGTTCTAAATGAGGTTTCCCAGGAGCCTGGCTCTGAGGAGAGGTTTCCTCATGCTGCCATGGACAATAGCCTATTGTATAGGGACACTGAAGTCCAGGGAGAGGTCGTGAGTCAGCTCCTAGTACCTGAGCTATATAGAAGTATAGTGCTGGGGTTGTCACATAGTCACATACTTGAGGGACCAGATGGTGAAGTTAATGTTGTGGATGACATGTTAACTAAGGTTCCAGATCAGGATGTGAATGAGAATGAATTGTATACTCCTGAAAGTGAGCAGGATGAGAATGAGAATGAATTGTATAACCCTGAAAGTGACCCGGATGTGGCTGAGAAAAAGGGGTCAGACAGGGATAGTGGGAGTGATAGTGAATCATCTGATGACCATAAAGTAACCAGTGCAAATGAGGAAGGCATGGTAGCAGAGGAGGTTGAGAGTCCTGAGAAGAAAGCTGATGCTGACCTTACAGCCAGACAGAAGATGGCATCTGAAGATGTTTTACAGTTGGCCGGTTCCCTGGCGAAGACTAAGGTGAAAGGAGGAGAGCTGAGCTTTAAAGGCAGGACTCTGAACCTGAACACAGCACAAGTGGATGCTGTTGAAGATGAGAAGTTGTCGGTGTGTGGTGTGGATCTGCATCATGCCAAGGACTCTGAAGGTGATGCTGCAGAGGTGGAAAAAGCCATAGAAGTGGTAGACACCAAACCAGATGCCTCATCAGTAGCTGCAACTCGTGAAGCTCAGGCTGGAAGTTCGGCGCCCGGCGCCCCAGCGGTGTTCCCGAGTGATACCAAGGTTCTGGATAAGTCACAAGATGAGATTTTGAGACATCGGGCTGGCGTTGGTGAGCTCAAGCGCACTTTCAGGGAGGCTACATCGGAGCCACGTCCCAACAAATGGGAAAAGCGATGTGTCACTCCGTTGCCGCTACAGACCCTACGGGAGCCCAGATGGGATGCAGAACGTGGTGGAAGAGAAGAATCCGGCGGGTTCTGAGTATACAGATGCAGCTATCAAGGAGAACTTGAAAGCTGGAATAAATGGAGATATTGGAGACCATAATGATGTGACTGAAGAAGTAGAATGTAAGACTGACGGTAGGACTTCTGAGCATGTCCTACCAGAAGAGCCTGAAGAAGGGGCTGAAGACATAAAGGACGTCCAACAGGTACAAGATGAATTGATTACTTCTCAGAAAAAACTCCAAACTGTGATGAAGGAGCGTGATGAGAGCCATGAGCATCTTCTGGAGAAGCTCAATGAAGTAAAGAAGGTTCAAGGGGAACTGGAGAAAAGTGAAAAACCCCCTATACCTTCTGTGATAGTTGGTGACACATGGTCAGTGCACCAGGGACAGGAGGTACGTGAGTTTCTGAGAAAGAGTCAGCAGAAGTGTTCTGATGTGCCGGGTCGTACTTCTCTGGCCAGGCACTATATCGAAACTGAGCCCGGCCCTAAGGTCAAGATGAAACCGTGCAGGATACCCGAGGCCCGCAGAGAGAATAGGCCTGGGAGGGTACAGGGTAGTGCGGATGCTTCAGATGAAGAGAAAGCTGATGTTGGCTATGGCTCAGGTGAAGATACAGATGACAGTAGTGAAGATAAAGCTGATGAAGGCCATGACTAGTCCAGAGTTCGCTGTCTCTTTTGGATTGTTGACCAGCCCTCCGGTCTGGATGACCAGCCCTCCGGTCTGGAGAAGAGGGAGGGGATATGTGAGACAGTGAAGGAATGTGTGTTGAATGGGGTGTACATTTCACCTGGATGCTTTGCTGACTGGTATAAGGGAAATGTATGGCTTTGTAAACCTAGTGGTAGAGAAAGGTCACTACACCTTACATTCATTACACACTTGCAGCTCAGGCCTGAAACTACTCAGGTGTTAATTAGAAGACCAGAAGTAGGTGTCTGCGAACACAGTCAGAGAGCTCGCTTAGTCTGGACAAGGAGTCTAGGCACAAGAAGCAGTCTCCAGGAGTGTGAGCTATCTCAGTCTGGGTGCAGGAAGTACCCCGGACACAGGAGTAGTCTCAGTGAGAATCCGTGCGAATAGCGGCTGAATAGGAGTGGATCTCTCTCAAGTCTGGACGCTGAAGAGGCCTTCAGACACAAGGAGGAGTATCTGTGAAACTCCATACTGGTAACATATATCATAAGTGTTGTTTTGGGCACAGCCTGGTAGAGGCTGGACCCGTATAGAGAGGGAAATCTATCTATGTGTAATTAGTGGCTAGACAAGCCTAGGTTTTCTGTTTATGCTTTGTTTTTATCTGTTTGCTGTGGACTTTAATAAAGCTGGTTGCGGCCAGTTTTCACCAGAACTGCTGTCTGAATGAACTGTTTCGTGTCACTCTGTCTACCCAGACAGCGATCCTAGAGCTATATCCCCTGAAAAGCTTACAGTACATTTTTAAATGATTTTGGAGAGATTTTTTCTCTAAGCAATTTATATTAGAGTTTTATTTCTCCAGCCATTTTCTTTTTTTTCTACCAGCCTGCTTTAGACCAAGGTCATATAGATAAGGAAAATTACAGGCTGAGGGAGAGAGCAGACACAAACTACGCAGCGGTTTGAGTAGCCCCTCCCGTCGGGCATTCGGCGTTGACAAACAGAACCAGAGTGCAGCAGTTTTCAGATTTTTAAATCACCTTTGTTGAATAGGTTTTTGGAATAGACACAGTACGTGAGAAGCAAATAGACAGGCAGCCTTTACGCTGCAAAATGAAATGTTTTTTTCTTGTTTTTTGTTATTTGAAAGGTAACGGGAAAATTTGTTAATAGATTACCATCTGCTATAAAAGAGCAGCGGTGCATCGTGTAAAGATACAGCAAGTTAATTTGAACGGACCAGGAAGTAATTTTTTTTATGTGAATAAGTTTGAAAAGGTGTTAAATCATCTGTGAGAAAAAGATCACTGACATGTCACAAGAGCAGAATTCAGAGTCACACACATCACATGTCCATCATGTGGAGACACGGGACAGATGTAGGCTGCTCTCATTGAGTAAGGAGCCTTGTACAGGGAAAAACGCTCCCGCCTCTCTCCACAGGGAGAGGCATTTCTGTTTCAACCATCCCCTCTCAAGCAATGTGGTGTCCCTGTATTCAGTGTCTCCAGCACAGGGCACCTTGTCTATCCCAAGCACAGTACAAACATTGCCAGTCATTATATCAGGAGAAGAAAGTGCAAATCTCCCTACACAAAACGCTACATGTAGCCCCCAGACACAACAGCCCACAGCTAGGGCTTCACAGGGGGGTGGTATAGCTACAGGGCTGCTAGCATGGAACCATGACACTGATCCACCGCAGCCTCAGCAAGGAAGTGGGAAATCCCCATGCAGCAAGACAACTTTAAAGCCCAAATCTCACCCAGTGTATGCACCAAGTACACCATGTCACTTCTTATCTGATGAAGATGAAGATGCAACGTCACACATGCTGCCCAATACTAGGGAAGGAAACACACAAGCACCAATAGAGCAGGGACAGGTAGAGGCACCATCCTATGAGCCCTTCATCCCAAGCCAGGTGATCAGTATGCTGCCAGACCCAGGGATACACCCCATGCTATTTTGCAAAAAAATGCAGCAGATCCAGCGAACGTATGCAGCAGCCTGGATTGATCTCTGGACCGTAATGGAAATAAAAGCAGGTGATGCATTCTGGCCAATTATGAGAGAACACTTCAAGCTTCCAACAGAGTTAGATGCGTATGCCTGGGAGACAGGACCAAAGCTAATTGAGCAACTCAGAGAATGGGCCAAAAGCAGACTGACAGGACAAACTCTCAGCCTACATGTCACGAGTCAAGACAAGACAGAGTCTGTGGAGAAGTTCCATGACAGAGTAATGCAAGTGTTTCAAGATTTGGGCCTCATTACCCATGATCAGACACACAGACGGATGTTGGCACAGGCTTTTGTGCATGGACTGAGAGAATCAATCAGGAAACCACTGGTAGCAGCCAGGCCTGAGTACACGTCAATAGCAATGGATACCCTGCTCACAGTAGCAAAAAGGATTGAGTCCCGCCGGGACAGAAGGGATGTCAAGTGTTACAACTGTGGCGAGTTTGGTCATTTCCGGAACCGGTGCAGAACACTGACTTCACCCAGAAAAAGAAGAAACACAGAAAGCAGTGAAGAACCCCGTCCATAGGACAAGAGCACACCAAGTCCACAAGGAACCCCACCAATGGGACCAATATCCTGAGAGTGGATGGCGTAGTCAGATCTTTTCTTGTGGAACTCCGCAACCTCACCTACCTATCAGAATCTTCTGCTTTCTGCATGGGAATTGATGGTCAAGTCAGATATTTCCAGATTATGAAGCCCCTGAGCGTGTGGACTCAGCCAGAACACTCCATCATGTCCCAGTTTGTTGTGTAAAAAACCTGCACCCTCAACCTATTGGGAGTGGACCTACTGCAGAAGCTGAAAGCGACCAGAGTGTTCCAGGAAGATGGGACCATGACACTTTCTTCACCTCTGACCCAAGAAGAAACAGGAACCTCAAACAACCACACTGCAGACCTATCACAGGAGGTGCTGGACATAGTACCAGAAAAGCCACTCCATTACCCAGGGTCAAGATGTCTCTGACCAACAGAAGGTCTAAGTGAGCTCGCCTAAGAAGACGGCCTGAGAACTTTGACATTGGCCAGGATATTCAACTCAAGAAGGACCCTACTCGCTTCATGGAATGGCAACACCTCATCCAGCTCCAACGCCAGAGGTTCATCTTTTGCAAGCACCAGGAGGTGCCCCCTGCAATCAACCAGTTCACCCAGGCCCTAGACCGGCAAAAGGCCACTCAGCTATTCAAACTTGTGCACAAATATTGACCTGAGACCGAGCTGGAGAAAAAAGAAACTACTGATGGCCCATGCTGAGAAAAAAGCAGCCGTTTAAGGAAACGTCCCAACAAGAAGACCCCCTGTGACCAGAGCAGGTGCTAACACAGTGACTGTCTTGGTGGAGAACAAGAAAGCCAGCTGGTCGTCATCTCTCATGATGTGGATCCTAGTAGACGGCTTGTTTTCCGCCAGCACTGCACCAGCAGATGGGAGTCCCCTGCCGCATACTGAAGGACAAGGCCAAACTGGGCTGCCTCGCCCATCGGAATCAATCCCAGCTTTCCACAGTGAAGAAAAAGACTGTAAACCCCACTGAGTTCAGAATGGTGCAAGGCCTGGAGGCCGCGAAAGAGGCTACGGTATTTGAAACCCCAACAGTGCTGAACCATCACACTCTGCTCTCAAGAGTCCCAGTCACCGCAATGGTATTCATGGTGATCAACCTGGCCAGTACCTTCTTCAGTGTTTCCCCTCCACCTGGAGGCCTGCTTTCACGCACCAGTGCAGTGCATATGGACAATGTTGCCTCAAGGTGCTCAAAACAAGCCCTTTAAGTTTCACCAAGACAATGTCCTCCATCCTCGTCAACTGGATTGCAGAATATGCAAGAGTCACTCTTCTACAACACGTGGATGACCTTCTCTTTTGTGTGGTTGACATCAACACCTGCACAGTCTATTCCTTGTCTCTCCAACTCTACCTGGAAGAACAGCAACGCAAGGTCTGGAAGAACAAAGTCCAGTGATGTCAGAAGCAAGTTACATCCCTGGGACACTGTATTGCCCACCAGACGAAACACATGTCAAAAGACTGGAAGACCACTGTGGAGAAGATGGCTCCCCCAACAACTCCAAGAATGCTGCAGGTTTTCCCTGGTCTAGTGTCATATTGCAGAACCTGGATCCCTGATGCCTCAGTCCTAATGCAGCCTCTGTGTGCTTGCATCAACGCAACCCCGCTCCTTCTATCAGACGCAGCCTTCAACCCATTCAGGAGATTGGAAGAACTCCACAGTCTCAGCGCCAATACCAGGCCTACCTGACTATGAAAAGTATTTCCGTCTACCTGATGGAAGAAAGAAGGTCATGCTGCTGGAGTCCTGGCACGGATTCACGGGGGAAAACAGAGACTTTTAGGCTGCCTCTCAGCCCGCTTGGATCCAGTTTCAAGAAGAGCACCCTCCTGCCTGATGGCAGTATCTGCAGCACACACCCTCCTGGACAAGGTTGCTGACATCACTCTTGGACAGCCACTGGAAACTCTCACTCCGCATGACATCTTGGCAATCTTCAATCAAGCTCAACCAACAGTAATCTCCCCACCGCCAGGCATCTTTGTGGTGCCTCTATTGCCTTTGTCTCATAATGTCACCGTCTCCAGACCTACAGTCCTCAACCCGGCCACTCTACTCCCACTCCCAAGGGGGGATACTTGGATGGCTCCAGATTTGCAGATGATGAAGAAGTTTCAACACAGGAAGTGCAGTGACCAGCAATCAAGAAATCCTGTGGTCCAGAAGTCTGTCACCTAGCCTGTCAGCCCAGGAAGCAGAATTGATAGCGCTGACGAAGGCCTGCCAGATGGCAGAAGGCAAGACTGCAAACATCTACATGGACTACAGGTACTCGCATGGCATAGCACACGACTTTAGACCCATCTGGGCTACAAGGGACTTCATCACAGCAAATGGGACAACCGTGAAGCATCATGGAGCCTTCAGGGACCTACTGGGTATACTCCAACTTCCAAAATGGTGGCAATTTGAAAAATCAAAGTGCATGGAAAACTGAGAACAGAAGAGGCGTGAGGCAATAACATGGCAGACATGGCAGCCAAAGAAGCAGCCAAAGGAAGACAACATGGAGAAGTGGGAGAGGTCGTAGAGCCGGACGGCTACTACATGACGACTGAAGACAAGAAACCTGACAAAGAGACGTCCTGGAATCTGCTCAAGAAGTTACAAGACCAAGCTCCAAAAGGAGAAGAAGAGCTGAATGCGAAAAAAGCAACACGTGAAGAAAGAAGGCTATCAATAATAGACTTCAAACTCTGCCTACCACAAAGTATGCACCCTATGGTGGTCCAATGGGTACATGGACCCACATCCACATATCAAAGACACAGATGAATGATCTGATTGGTGCTTACTGGTTCGCTTCAGGGATCTCCACCCTAACAGCCAAATTCACCAGCAGCTGTCTGACCTGCGGCAAATGCAAGCCTGGACGTATGGAAGAAAGTCCCCCTCACCTCATCTGGAAAGACCACTCTGCCAGCTTCAAAGGATCCAGATAGACCACATCCAGATATCGCCAAGTGAAGGATTCAAATACGCCATTATGGTCAATAGAAGTATTTTCAAGATGAACAGAAGCCTTCCAAGTCAGCAAAGACTACTGCAACGAAGCTACTTTCGGAAAATAGTGTGCAGATACGGGGTTCCAAAAATGATAGAAAGTGATCAGGGACCCGCATTCACAGCAAATCTGACACAAGACCCGATTAGCAGTAGGGTCAGATTTAGGCCTACACACTCCTTACCACCCCCAGAGCAGCAGGAAGGTAGAAAAACTGAACGAAACACTTAAGAATAGAATGCTGAAAAATTGCCCAAGAGACACGCAAACCATGGCATGACACACTCCTAATTGCACTGTTTAGCGTAAGGCACACTCCCAGAGACCCAGAAAAGCTGTTTCGTGCCTGCATCTTCTGCTAACAGATAAGACATTTTCTTCTTTTAGTTTTTTGGTGCCTGCATTTTGTCCTGCACTTCTGTGGGGGTCTGCCGGGTCCCCTTTCGGGGGCTTGTGCTCCTCTCAGTTTAGTTCAGCCACTGTTTGTTCATTTGCCTTTTCCAGTTTTTTTCAGTGGTTGCTGTTTAGTTTTTGTTACACCAGAGAACTAATTTAGGTGGTAGAGGTCGTGTGATCTCAGGTGTTTTTGTAATTAGTAGAGTTGGTACTTTTCAGGGTTTTTTGGGGTTGCAGTAAGTGTCCTTCCTATCCTTTTCTATTTAGGAAGTTTGAGCCCCAATGTTTGCTCATACTATTTTCTGTCTGTGTCTGTATTTCTTCTTGTCTAACCGCCATTACATGTTTGGGGGCTTCCTATGTTCTTTGGGGATCTGCTCCGGGGCAGATAGCTTTCCTTTTTCTATCTTTAGGTGTTGTTAGCTTCTCAGGCTGTGACGAGGCGTCTAGGACCAACGTAGGAACGCTCCACGTCTGCATTTAGTTGTGGTGGTTAGTCAGGGTACTGCAATCCCATAGATTCCAACCTCTCTGGTGTATTGCCTTTTTTGCCTGCTCTCCTCAGCTACCAGATCATAACACTTATGTAATTGAATTGGTCAAAAACTAATGTCCATTCTCGAGTTTTTCTCTTCACTGCCAGATTTGATGATCCTGTCCAAGAGCCCCAGATGACATCAACCTCTGTGTAACTAGAGGGAAAGCCTGTTTGGATCCACGTATCGCATTGCAAGGAAGCTCCCGTACCAGGAGAGACACCTAAGCCATGAAGGATGTCGTGGATTCTCTGACTGACCAGACAGATGACCTACCTGATGAGTTCAAGGCCAGAGACCAAGTTAAAGCAGGATTTGAGTCACTATAAACAAAAATGTTGATTGGATAAATTACATCTATTATAACCAGCAGAGATTTGTTAACTTCACCATAGATGCTGTAAAAGGTTTGGCAGCACAGTTAGGCCCCACTTCCATTATGGCATTCCAGAATAGAATGGCTTTGGATATGATTCTAGCTGAGAAAGGAGGTGTTTACAAAATGATCAAAGACACCTGTTGCACCTACATCCCAGACAACACTGGCCCAAATGGTAAAGTCACAATGGCAATACAGAAACTTACTGAGTTATCAGAGGAACTGAAACAGAACTCAGGTGTCACTGACCCATGGGATCGATACTTTGGGTGGATGAGTGGGTGGCAGAAAATGTTGGCACAGGTTGGGACAGCCATTATGGGGTTTCTCATTTTTGCATTAATTACTGGTTGCTGTGTAATTCCTTGTATCCGCAGGATAATGGAAAAAAAACTGTTCAGGAGACAACCAATTTGATGCCACTCACCATCTTGGACCTCGCACCAGTCCGGATAGAACTGCCTGGCTTGACCAGATCTCCGAACTACCTCCAGACTGAGAATACACATCCTTGATGAAACATCCTATCAACTATGAGATTATGATTGCAAACACAAACCCCCGACAGGGACAGTCCTCCTGACCGCCCATTTGCGAAAAGTCTGTATTTAGTGGGGGAGACATGCACTAGGCATATTCTCAACCCGCCGGCAGCACAAAAGAGTTGCAGCGCTTTGGGCCAGGAGCAGGTTTTTAGGGCAAGTGGTATCTAAGGGGGGACTGTCATGGAAATATATATGTATTCCATATATTCAAAGTATATTCACATATATGTATTCACAGTTCACAGTTAGATAGATCTCACTTGCTAAAAAACCCTGTGCTCACATATTTCTAGGCCAGCTATAATCAGTCGTTTTAAAGAAATCTGGCCTTCATAAGGCCTTCATAAGGCCTTCATAAGGAACGTACAAAAAGTCTTATTAGATATCTGTTGTTTACATTATAGTTATGCAAGACAACTAGGTCACAAGAATATAAAACAATAATTCTGCAACTTCAGCTCTTTTGCCATGATTATCATAATTATCATATTTACACTAGAACAGCCAATAATCTAGCAGCTTTTAATTGTATGTTAATTGACTAACCAGCCCCTTTTTGTAAATGTATAAAACCTTGAATGAATAATAAATGTATGTCTTTGACGAACTGTTATACTGACACTTGCGTTGTGGACAGTTTTCATTTCGTTCTGAGCGCTCAAAGAAGACATTATATAGAGATTTGGACATGGCAAGCAGCAAACACTGAAGGATATTTTTATCCTAATTAAATTTCCATATCAGCGCTATAACACACTGGCCTAGTGGTTACTAAACACCATGAAACATTTATCATTAAGTTTGAACCAAAATGTGGGTGCTAACCCCTGCTATATCATTAAGGCCGGTGTCACACCAGAGAGGAATACGGATGAGTGAGAGTAGTTTAAGCAACGCATTTCACTCAAACCAATGTTTCTCTATGGGGCAGCTCCCATCATCCGTATATTTCTCGCCCGTATTTTAGGGGTCGAGGCAATCGCAGCATGCTGCGATTGTCAGCGTATTACGCCCGTAGTACGCCAATGCAAGTCTATGGGGCGAGAAAAATGCAGATTACACATGGACCACACGTGTGACTTGTGAGAAATACTCAAGACTTCTGCAGGTCTCAGGAAATGGGGCAAGCCACTAATCAGGAAGCTTAGACATGCAAATTAGCTCAAAAAGCGCTCCAGACATCCCGGAAGTACGCCTCCACGGAGTCCTGCAGCATGTCTACACACATTAATGTAGAGATGCTTATCGTTTTGGTCCAGGAAAGGCCCGAAATTTGGGACCAAAGGGATGCACATCACTCCGACCAGGCCAGAAAAGAGGCGGCATGGAGACCATCTGTGGGCAGATGTTTCTGGAATTTTCTGAACGCCCACGTGAGGAACAGCACCAAATGAGTAAGTTTCCTAATTTTTGTCCAATCATCTTAATGGCCAGAACTTATGTATTTTCCCCAGTATCCCCTAAAAACATATTATGGGTATTTTGGGATGATTGATTTTAAGCGCTAAAGTTTTATTAAACTGACACCCTACTAGGCCCCTTGACTATGTATGTATGTTTAGAAAATGTCAATTGGCAGCAATGTAATAATGAAATTATATGTCACATTGCAGTGGAAAATCTCATGAGACTCTGGCGCAGCATCCGCGACCAGTACTGGCGGGAACGTCAGCAGAGGGTCGGGGGAGGTGAAGAGGTGGCTAGCCCATCTTCTGAGCCTCCCAGTTGCAACCCCCAAGCTCCACCTGCACCAGCACCAGGACTTGACCCACCAGCTGCCCAAGTACCAGTATCTGTTTCAGTTCCTGCACCAGGACCTGACCCACCAGCTGCACCAGCACCCTGCAGCCTTGAGGAACCAGGCAACAGCAGCAGCCCTACTGTACGTCTGGAGGACTCCCCCAGCCTGCTGCCATATCCCACCGTGGAGACGAAGGCGAGAGAACCCTGCCTCTGATACCCGGAGGCATGTGGACACAGGGGTCCTCAATTACCTGTCCAGGGCAGCCCTTGATGAGGGTGAAGACTCTTATTCACGCAGCCTTGCTCATTACCTACGTCCCCTACCCCGTGAGGTCAGGCTACGTGTGCGTGGATCCATGCAGATCCTAATTGATGCATGCACACCCCTCAATACAAAATAGGAGGTGTTTGATTTCCTTGAGAGGTGGCAGCTCTCACCCCGTAACCTTCTTTGCCTTGCCCCCACCCAGATGTGTATGCTCAATTAGGATCTGAGGTACCTCCTGCACGTGTGCCTACACCTCAACCCATTCCCCCAAAAACCAACCTTGCCAACAACAGGGTCAAACGGCAGCCTATAACCCACCTGCCCAATATGGCCACTTGTACAGATCCAGTGTTGGAGGCTGGTCTCAACCTGGATTTGGACGACATGGCCATATTGGGGGGTATGATGCACGTGGCTACCATCATCCCCAGGAGTATAATCTCCTTTATCCTTATGGCCATTTGACCACACAACAACCTGACCCTGGCCACATCTTACCTCAGGGCCAAGAAAATCCACCCCAACAGGGTGATGGTCAAGGTGGTCACCCAAGCCAGCAACAAAGAGAGGCTGGGCTCCCGCCCTCACCTCCACCAACATACCACCAATTGTAATTTGTTATTTTTGTTATATTTTATTATTTCTACAAATGTTTGTTGTTTTTTTATATTTTATTTTTCTAAATGTTGTGTAAAACATATTTGCACTAATCTGAATGACTGCAACAACCATATGCAACGAATATGGTAGTCACTTGGCAAAGTGACATTTTGCCAATATAAAAAGTAGTTAAATGGCAAGTTTGGACTCTTCTTTCATTAATTCCTTAAAGAACACAACCAAAACATCTGTAAAGAACATTAACAGAAGACACAAAGACAATTTAAGGAAAAAATGATATTTATATAGACACACATTACAACATTACAACATTGATAATGCCTGATCTTGCCAGGTAGTAACACCCTGAGGTGACACAAAATACTATGTAAACACAAAACGGACTTTGAGTGCTGAGATTGGACGACATAAAGGGTTCACATGTGGCCTAGGCCTTTCCTCATTGTCCAACACACCTTCACCAACATTAGATGGTGCACAATCATGCATTCTTGTGAAGTTATGTAGGACAACACAAGCTTTGATGACCTCATTGACGTTGGCTTCACTCAGCTAAATGGCTGACTGGAGGACCCGCCATTTTGCACAAAGAATGCCAAAATCACACTCCACCAGTCGCCGGGCCCGTGATAGGGGCAAGTAGAGTTGAGCGATACTTTCCGATATCCAAAAGTATCGGAATCGGAATGGTATCGCCGATACCCAAAAAATATCGGCGATACCCGATACCGATACCGGAAATCCAATGTAAGTCTATGGGAACAAAATATCGGAATTAAAAAAAACCCATTCTTGCCTTGTTGGTTAATTGTACATGAAGGAAAACAACAAAGAGTAATGTAGAATGTATTGGGGAAGGTTGAGGAGACATTAAAGGCATAGATGTTTAACCCAATCAAATGGAATAGCATAAATATTTTTTTTTTAAAGATGTTCGGATTGACGAAGAAATTGACAATGTTGTTAACGTTTTTTCTATTTTGGCAAATATGTATATTTCACAACTTCCATGCTCTTCACCTTTTTAACTTTTGACACACTTTCTCCTTCATAATCTTCAGCAGCATCATCTTTTTCATCAAATTATTCTTCATCTTCACCTTCTTTATCTTCTTCTTAAACTTCTTGCTATTCATCTTTTTGTTAACATTACTCATATTCTTCTTATTAAACTATTATTCTTATTCATATTGTACTTCATCTTCTTCATCATATTCTTATTTGTGACAGAGAATCCTGTACTTGTAATCTGTCAAAGTATGAATTTTTCATCCTTCCGTTCTTGCTGTCACAAAAGATTTAAATTACAACAGTATTTGTCCGTGTTCAGTTTAGCCTGCAGCAGCAGGCATTTTCCAGGGGCACCACGAGGAGGAACGGACTCACCCCCATACACTGCTTAGTCTTCTTCTGCTTATAATTTAGAGCATATATTTTGCTCTTCATTTTGGTCTTATACTTCATGTTCTTCTGCTTTTTGATCTTCTGCTTATTGTTCTTAAGTCTCTTGTTCTGTATCTTGTAGTTTGTCTTAACCTTCTTAGTCCTGTTTGGTAATCTTTTATTTCTTCTTTGTGATGGTGTTTAGGCTGGTTGGCTTGATGCTCGTCGTCCTTGTGGTGGTCATCTTCTTCGGGGTGGTCATCAGGGTCGTCGTCTTAATTGTTGGAGATCCAGAGTGATTACCCAAAAAAGCATTGAAAAAATCTTCAATTTGTAAATGTAGCAGAAGGTACAAGAGTCAATGCAAGTAACGAGGACCAGCTGACTGTGCTGGAACCTGGAGGGGCAGCAGAAGGAAAAGAGCCAATGGCACAACCGAGGACCAGCTGACGTTACTGGGACACGGTTACTAAGCAGGAGGTACCTGTGCTCCAAAGCACTACCAAGGACCAGCAGACGTTGCTGGAACTCGGATACCGAGATGGAAGCACCTAGGCCAAAGGCACTGCGGAAAACCAGCTGACGGTACTGGAACCCGGACGGGTAGCAGAAGGTACAAGAGCCAATGCAAGTAACGAGGACCAGCTGACTGTGCTGGAACCCGGAGGGGCAGCAGAAGGAAAAGAGCCAATGGCACAACCGAGGACCAGCTGACGTTACTGGGACACGGTTACTAAGCAGGAGGTACCTGTGCTCCAAAGCACTACCAAGGACCAGCAGACGTTGCTGGAACTCGGATACCGAGATGGAGGCACCTAGGCCAAAGGCACTGCGGAGAACCAGCTGACGGTACTGGAACCGGACGGGTAGCAGAAGGTACAAGAGCCAATGCAAGTAACGAGGACCAGCTGACTGTGCTGGAACCCGGAGGGGCAGCAGAAGGAAAAGAGCCAATGGCACAACCGAGGACCAGCTGACGTTACTGGGACACGGTTACTAAGCAGAAGGTTTCTGTGCTCCAAAGCAATACCAAGGACCAGCAGACGTTGCTGGAACTCGGATACCGAGATGGAGGCACCTAGGCCAAAGGCACTGCGGAGAACCAGCTGACGGTACTGGAACCCGGACGGGTAGCAGAAGGTACCCATGGAAATTTAAGTTGACAGGCCGCGAGCCGGCCGCAGTTACCGAATCCCACAGTACTACAGTGGGTGATTGTCCTATTGTCACAACGGAAACAGCCTTTATTTGCATATCCCACAGCACACATAGGAAGCACCTAAACTCCAAGCACCATAGAGTCGGCTAACCCGACCGCAACACGACAGGACAACTTATTGGAGGCTAAGTGACGTTTACACTGACAGGAAACAGATGGCGTGCTGTAACCAGTCTGGCAGGAGTGAGTACCCGTGCCAATGAAACTTCCGAGCAACAACTGGTGGTGTTGAAGCCCAGGGATGAGAAGACAACAGGGTGGAGGCAGCATGACTTTTTGCCGTTCACACAGCAGGGGAACAGCTGACATTACTGAACCCCAGTAACACAGGAGCAAGTGTTCACTGTGCTAACAGCACTTCCGAGCAACAACTGGCGGTGTTGTAGCCCAGGGATGAGAAGACAACATGGTGGAGGCAGCAGGACTTTTTGCCGTTCACACAGCAGGGGAACAGCTGACATTACTGAACCCCAGTAACACAGGAGCAAGTGTTCACTGTGCTAACAGCACTTCCGAGCAACAACTGGCGGTGTTGTAGCCCAGGGATGAGAAGAGAACATGGTGGAGGCAGCAGGACTTTTTGCCGTTCACACAGCAGGGGAACAGCTGACATTACTGAACCCCAGTAACACAGGAGCAAGTGTTCACTGTGCTAACAGCACTTCCGAGCAACAACTGGCAGTGTTGTAGCCCAGGGATGAGAAGAGAACATGGTGGAGGCAGCAGGACTTTTTGCCATTCACACAGCAGGGGAACAGCTGACATTACTGAACCCCAGTAACACAGGAGCAAGTGTTCACTGTGCTAACAGCACTTCCGAGCAACAACTGGCGGTGTTGTAGCCCAGGGATGAGAAGAGAACATGGTGGAGGCAGCAGGACTTTTTGCCGTTCACACAGCAGGGGAACAGCTGACATTACTGAACCCCAGTAACACAGGAGCAAGTGTTCACTGTGCTAACAGCACTTCCGAGCAACAACTGGCAGTGTTGTAGCCCAGGGATGAGAAGAGAACATGTTGGAGGCAGCAGGACTTTTTGCCATTCACACAGCAGGGGAACAGCTGACATTACTGAACCCCAGTAACACAGGAGCAAGTGTTCACTGTGCTAACAGCACTTCCGAGCAAAAACTGGCGGTGTTGTAGCCCAGGGATGAGAAGAGAACATGGTGGAGGCAGCAGGACTTTTTGCCGTTCACACAGCAGGGGAACAGCTGACATTACTGAACCCCAGTAACACAGGAGCAAGTGTTCACTGTGCTAACAGCACTTCCGAGCAACAACTGGCAGTGTTGTAGCCCAGGAATGAGAAGAGAACATGGTGGAGGCAGCAGGACTTTTTGCCATTCACACAGCAGGGGAACAGCTGACATTACTGAACCCCAGTAACACAGGAGCAAGTGTTCACTGTGCTAACAGCACTTCCGAGCAACAACTGGCGGTGTTGTAGCCCAGGGATGAGAAGAGAACATAGTGGAGGCAGCAGGACTTTTTGCCGTTCACACAGCAGGGGAACAGCTGACATTACTGAACCCCAGTAACACAGGAGCAAGTGTTCACTGTGCTAACAGCACTTCCGAGCAACAACTGGCGGTGTTGTAGCCCAGGGATGAGAAGAGAACATGGTGGAGGCAGCAGGACTTTTTGCCGTTCACACAGCAGGGGAACAGCTGACATTACTGAACCCCAGTAACACAGGAGCAAGTGTTCACTGTGCTAACAGCACTTCCGAGCAACAACTGGCAGTGTTGTAGCCCAGGAATGAGAAGAGAACATGGTGGAGGCAGCAGGACTTTTTGCCGTTCACACAGCAGGGGAACAGCTGACATTACTGAACCCCAGTAACACAGGAGCAAGTGTTCACTGTGCTAACAGCACTTCCGAGCAACAACTGGCGGTGTTGTAGCCCAGGGATGAGAAGAGAACATGGTGGAGGCAGCAGGACTTTTTGCCGTTCACACAGCAGGGGAACAGCTGACATTACTGAACCCCAGTAACACAGGAGCAGGTGTTCACTGTGCTAACAGCACTTCCGAGCAACAACTGGCGGTGTTGGAGCCCAGGGATGAGAAGAGAACATGGTGGAGGCAGCAGGACTTTTTGCCGTTCACACAGCAGGGGAACAGCTGACATTACTGAACCCCAGTAACACAGGAGCAAGTGTTCACTGTGCTAACAGCACTTCCGAGCAACAACTGACGGTGTTGTAGCCCAGGGATGAGAAGAGAACATAGTGGAGGCAGCAGGACTTTTTGCCGTTCACACAGCAGGGGAACAGCTGACATTACTGAACCCCAGTAACACAGGAGCAAGTGTTCACTGTGCTAACAGCACTTCCGAGCAACAACTGCGGTGTTGTAGCCCAGGGATGAGAAGAGAACATGGTGGAGGCAGCAGGACTTTTTGCCGTTCACACAGCAGGGGAACAGCTGTGTGAGGAACTCAGCCGGCCGCCACACGGTAGCCCGGGTATCACAGCTTCTGATACCACCGCCGCTACCACATGTGACGGACGATCCCTTTCCTCCCACGTCACCAATGGGACGTAACTCCACAGGTACAGCTCTCCGGCGCCCCCCTTGGTCTCTCAGGTCAGTAAGAGAACTGCACCTAGAGCAAATGGCCGCCGGGGAAGGTGTCCTGTTACCCACTGGGTATTCTAAGATTCGTGATCAGAGTAAAAGCATCAGCCCAAGATTAATTTTATGGTTTAATTTGCCTTAAGGGCGCACTAGATAATTACAGAAATATACAGTAAAGCTATACAACGTAACTACAATGGAATGGCAGTCAGAGTAAAAATACAACAATAATGTACAAGGCTTAAAGGTATAAGCTATGGATCAATATTACCGGGTATTATGGTCATGGAAGGCCATTCCCAGGTACAGTCTTCAGTTCCTGAATAGTCCCTTGGTCTTTCCTAGACCATCTTCTTGGCTTCTGTGTGTGAAATGGAATGAGACCAGCAGCCTGGTCATGGCTAGTTCTTAAACCTGCTAGGCCCATCCCCATTGCTTTGAAGCACGCATATTAATTGGCCTGCAATTCATATGGAGCAGGAAACAATGCCTGAGCTTGGGCTATTTACCATACGACTGACCATCTTATTCAGTCACTGGCCTAAACTAATTAGCATGTAAAGACCTATTGATTCCTAGTGGACATCAAAACCTGTCGTACTGGATATGCTAATAGGCAAAGTGTAGCTAAAAGTCTGTGGCTGTGTGAACTGACAAAATGGAGGCTGGTACAGGCCCTATACAAAATGGCGACAACCTTTTCCTTACACCTCCCTGCTTTTGAGGGCGCTAGGGGGTATCACATTCCTGTGTTCCCCCGTGCGCCCTACCGCACCCTCTCTTTGGCTAGGGTGGCAGATCCACGAGGATTTCTGACTCTCTGTCCTCTCCTCTGGAAGGTTGCACACTGGGTGAGCATAAGCCTCCCGCTCATGGTGGGCCTTCATCATGTTCACATGGAAGGCCTTCCTCCTTCCACGGGCGTGGTCCAGGGTGACCAGGTAGGTGACGGCGTTGAGCTGCTCGTGCACGAGGTATGGACCCTCCCAGGCCGCCTGAAGCTTGTTTTGTGGTACGGGGACCAGTACCCACACCTTTTGACCCACCTGGTAGGTCCGCTCACAAGCATTCTGGTCGTACCATTGCTTCTGGTCAGCCTGAGCTTGGGCCATATTGTCATGCACCAGCCGTGTCAAGGCCATCATTCGGTCCCGGAAGTGCACGACATACTCAATGACCGACACTCCAGGGGTGGCTAAATCCCCTTCCCATGCTTCCTTCACCAGAGCAAGGGGCCCCCGTACACGTCGCCCGTACAGGAGCTCAAAGGGGGAGAACCCCGTTGAGGCCTGTGGAACCTCCCGGTAGGCAAACAGCAGGTGTGGGAGATACCGCTCCCAGTCTCTCCCGTGGGAGTCGACCAACATCCTCAGCATCTGCTTTAAGTTGCCATTGAACCGCTCACACAAGCCATTGGTCTGTGGGTGATACGGGCTGGCCACCAGATGTTGCACCTGTACCTGCTTACAGAGAGACTCCATCAGCTGCGACATGAACTGGGTCCCTCGGTCGGTGAGCATTTCCTTGGGAAACCCCCCTCTGGAGAAAATCTCCAGTAAGGCAGTGGCCACTTTGTCGGCCCGAACGGACGACAAAGCTACCGCCTCCGGGTACCGGGTGGCATAGTCCACTACCGTTAGTATGAAGCATTTCCCGGAGCGGCTGGGAGTGGACAGAGGTCCAATGAGATCCACAGCCACCCTCGAGAAAGGCTCTTTGATGATGGGCAGAGTTACCAGTGGGGCTTTGGGGCGCGGCCCCGCCTTCCCCACCCTCTGACAGGTGTCACACGAACGGCAGTAGGCTATCACCTCGGTCCTCATTCCAGGCCAGTAGAAATGCTGAGCTAGCCTGGCCCTGGTTTTAGTGATCCCTAAGTGTCCGGCCATTGGAATCTCGTGTGCGATCCGCAACAATTCCGCCCTGAACGGATGGGGCACCACTAACTGTCGGTCCCTGGGCCACGCCTCCAGTGAACCCTGCTGGACCGTTACCCGGTACAGCCATCCCTGGTCCCAGACCACTCGCTCGCGGTCGGACTCCAGGGGAGGCTGTGCCGCCTGTTCCTTGAGAGTCTTCGGGCTAGGGTCAGCTTCCAACGCTGCCTGAAATCCCTGACTAGATATGGCAAGAATTGATGAAACTGCCCTGTCCTCTGTCAGTTCCCCGGGATCTGTCTCCTGGCTACTGTCTGACTCGGCAGCCACTTGATCAGAGAGGGGGAAACCGTCGGACCTCCGCGAGGCTCCTTGGGCTTCAGCGCTCCCACTCCTGGTAACAGCGGCCACGACCGCTGAGACCATGGGTAGCGCCTGCTTTCCCTCCTCCTCTGACCAAGTCGCCGGGTCAGGCAGACTTCCCTGACTTCCTGACATCCCGGATGTGGGGAACTCCTGACCTGGGGTCCTACCTGGTGGCTCCTCTCCCGGGACACCCCCTCCCCCCATGGCCTGTTCCTCTTCCTGCAGGGGCCCTAGACTCAGCAGGCTGGATTCACTTAGGGGCCCTACACTGCCCATAGCAGCCCCTCCCTCCACCTCTGCGCTCTCCCCTACAGCCTCCTCACCTGTCCTCACTGTGAGCCCTGTGTGTGTAGTGTCAGTGCATGGCTTACCATCAGGTTTCACTCCCTCCTCCACTGTTGGAGGCACATTCAATACATTAACATTAGCATTCACAGTAGAGTCATGACATTCTTGGGGAGCCGGACTTGGGGGTTCAGTGGCCACATACTGGGACACTAGCCACCCCAAATCGGTCCCAAGCAACACATTTGCAGGAATATTCGGCGTTACTCCCACCTCCCGCATCCCCCTCCCGGTACCCCAATCCAAATACACCTTGGCAACGGGCAGCGCCGGTTCAACGCCTCCAATTCCGGAGACGGAAAGGGTTTTCCCAGGTACCAAGTCTTGAGGGGACACCACCTCAGGGCGTACCAGGGTTCGTTCAGCGCCTGTGTCCCGCAGTCCCATGACCGCTGAGCGGCCGATGGTGACGGGTTGGTAATTGTCTAGGGACCTCCCACCACCCCCTCCCACACACAAAACAGTGGACGGTTTCTGGGACAGGGATGGGGCCTTCTGGCGCTGGGGACATGCAGCCTTAAAGTGTCCTGGCTGATTGCAATTATGGCAACGTCTGGGTTCTGTTCCTGGCCTGGAGAGGGCAGCAGGGGGGTACACCCCTTGCACTCTGGGGGCTGGATATGGGGCTGGGGCAGGATTGGGCTTACCCCCTCTCCAGGTGCTGCTGGCAGGCTTCTTTGGCTCCGGCGCCCTGTTGTTGGCATACTCGTCTGCCAGGGCGGCTGTAGCAGAAGCCTCCTTTGGTTTCCGGTCACAGAGGAACTGCTGGAGGTCTTCTGGGCAGTTCCACAAAAATTGCTCCACGACAAACAGTTCCTGGACCTCCTGGCGGGTAGTGAGCTCTAGACCCGAGGTCCAGTGCTCCGCAGCTCTCAACAGGGCCCGCATGTGGTCGGTCCAGGTGTCCTTTGAACCCCGCTGCAGGCTCCTGAACTTCCTGCGGTACGACTCCGGGGTGAGGTTGTAGTGCTGGATCAGGGCCCGCTTGATGCTGTTGTAGTCCTGCTCCTCCCCGGCAGGTAAGTCCCCCAAAACTTCCAGGGACTTACCCCTCAAACGGGGGGTCAGGTACCTTGCCCACTGATCCAGGGCCAGATGATGTTGGAGGCATGTCCTCTCAAAAGCCAGCAAAAAGGAATCCAGGTCTCCATCCTTTTCAAGCAAGGGAAAGTCCTCCGCCCGGACCTTGGAAGCCCTTGTCTCCGGTGGGCCTGGTGCGTCCAGTGAGGGCCCGTGCTGAGCCATCTCCAGTCGGTGCCGGTGCTCCGCAGCTTCACGGCGTTCTGTATGCTCCCGCTCCGCTGCTCTCTCTGCCGCTGCTTGCTCACGCTCCGCAGCTCTCTATGCTCTCTCACGCTCTGCTGCTTTCTCTGCCGCTGCTTGCTCACGCTCTGCTGCTTTCTCTGCCGCTGCTTGCTCACGCTCTGCTGCTTTCTCTGCCGCTGCTTGCTCACGCTCTGCTGCTGTCTCTGCCGCCACCAGGAGTCTTTCATAGGCGGCGTCATTACCAGCCTCGAGCTGCGCCATAGCCGCTTGGAAGAGGGTCTCCGATCTGGACAGGCTGAGACGGGCAGGGGGTGGGCAGTCCACTGTGAGACTGAGCACGGGGGTCGGGCTCCTTTGGGAGTCCTGGCTGAGCTCCCCCTCATCGGTATCGAACCCCTCATAGGCCACAGAATTGGCCTCCCCCTTTGCCCTACTCCTGGTGCCTTCCGCCATCTTGGGAACCTTTGGTTACTGAAACACAGCTGCAACCCTGACCTTGCACACAACTTGTTATATTTACACTCTGACCGTCTAGTGCTGGGCTGACCTTAAGACCCCAGCAGTGAAAGTACTGCTGGTAGTCTCTAGTGTCTGGGAGTAGGGGTCCCACGCACACTATTACTCTGATCCCACCGCTGCCACCAATTTGTGAGGAACTCAGCCGGCCGCCACACGGTAGCCCGGGTATCACAGCTTCTGATACCACCGCCGCTACCACATGTGACGGACGATCCCTTTCCTCTCACGTCACCAATGGGACGTAACTCCACAGGTACAGCTCTCCGGCGCCCCCCTTGGTCTCTCAGGTCAGTAAGAGAACTGCACCTAGAGCAAATGGCCGCCGGGGAAGGTGTCCTGTTACCCACTGGGTATTCTAAGATTCGTGATCAGAGTAAAAGCATCAGCCCAAGATTAATTTTATGGTTTAATTTGCCTTAAGGGCGCACTAGATAATTACAGAAATATACAGTAAAGCTATACAACGTAACTACAATGGAATGGCAGTCAGAGTAAAAATACAACAATAATGTACAAGGCTTAAAGGTATAAGCTATGGATCAATATTACCGGGTATTATGGTCATGGGAAGGCCTTGGCTCTGCCATTCCCAGGTACAGTCTTCAGTTCCTGAATAGTCCCTTGGTCTTTCCTAGACCATCTTCTTGGCTTCTGTGTGTGAAATGGAATGAGACCAGCAGCCTGGTCATGGCTAGTTCTTAAACCTGCTAGGCCCATCCCCATTGCTTTGAAGCACGCATATTAATTGGCCTGCAATTCATATGGAGCAGGAAACAATGCCTGAGCTTGGGCTATTTACCATACGACTGACCATCTTATTCAGTCACTGGCCTAAACTAATTAGCATGTAAAGGCCTATTGATTCCTAGTGGACATCAAAACCTGTCGTACTGGATATGCTAATAGGCAATGTGTAGCTAAAAGTCTGTGGCTGTGTGAACTGACAAAATAGAGGCTGGTACAGGCCCTATAAAAAATGGCGACAACCTTTTCCTTACAAGCTGACATTACTGAACCCCAGTAACACAGGAGCAAGTGTTCACTGTGCTAACAGCACTTCTGAGCAACAACTGGCGGTGTTGTAGCCCAGGGATGAGAAGAGAACATGGTGGAGGCAGCAGGACTTTTTGCCGTTCACACAGCAGGGGAACAGCTGACATTACTGAACCCCAGTAACACAGGAGCAAGTGTTCACTGTGCTAACAGCACTTCCGAGCAACAACTGGCGGTGTTGTAGCCCAGGGATGAGAAGAGAACATGGTGGAGGCAGCAGGACTTTTTGCCGTTCACACAGCAGGGGAACAGCTGACATTACTGAACCCCAGTAACACAGGAGCAAGTGTTCACTGTGCTAACAGCACTTCCGAGCAACAACTGGTGGTGTTGTAGCCCAGGGATGAGAAGAGAACATGGTGAAGGCAGCAGGACTTTTTGCCGTTCACACAGCAGGGGAACAGCTGACATTACTGAACCCCAGTAACACAGGAGCAAGTGTTCACTGTGCTAACAGCACTTCCGAGCAACAACTGGCGGTGTTGTAGCCCAGGGATGAGAAGAGAACATGGTGGAGGCAGCAGGACTTTTTGCCGTTCACACAGCAGGGGGACAGCTGACATTACTAAACCCCAGTAACACAGGAGCAAGTGTTCACTGTGCTAACAGCACTTCCGAGCAACAACTGGCGGTGTTGTAGCCCAGGGATGAGAAGAGAACATAATGGAGGCAGCAGGACTTTTTGCCATTCACACAGCAGGGAACAGCTGACATTACTGAACCCCAGTAACACAGGAGCAAGTGTTCACTGTGCTAACAGCACTTCCGAGCAACAACTGGCGGTGTTGTAGCCCAGGGATGAGAAGAGAACATGGTGGAGGCAGCAGTACTTTTTGCCGTTCACACAGCAGGGGAACAGCTGACATTACTGAACCCCAGTAACACAGGAGCAAGTGTTCACTGTGCTAACAGCACTTCCGAGCAACAACTGGCGGTGTTGTAGCCCAGGGATGAGAAGAGAACATGGTGGAGGCAGCAGGACTTTTTGCCGTTCACACAGCAGGGGAACAGCTGACATTACTGAACCCCAGTAACACAGGAGCAAGTGTTCACTGTGCTAACAGCACATCCGAGCAACAACTGGCGGTGTTGTAGCCCAGGGATGAGAAGAGAACATGGTGGAGGCAGCAGGACTTTTTGCCGTTCACACAGCAGGGGAACAGCTGACATTACTGAACCCCAGTAACACAGGAGCAAGTGTTCACTGTGCTATCAGCACTTCCGAGCAACAACTGGCGGTGTTGTAGCCCAGGGATGAGAAGAGAACATGGTGGAGGCAGCAGGACTTTTTGCCGTTCACACAGCAGGGGAACAGCTGACATTACTGAACCCCAGTAACACAGGAGCAAGTGTTCACTGTGCTAACAGCACTTCCGAGCAACAACTGGCGGTGTTGTAGCCCAGGGATGAGAAGAGAACATGGTGGAGGCAGCAGGACTTTTTGCTGTTCACACAGCAGGGGAACAGCTGACATTACTGAACCCCAGTAACACAGGAGCAAGTGTTCACTGTGCTAACAGCACTTCCGAGCAACAACTGGCGGTGTTGTAGCCCAGGATCAAGGAGGATGTTTAAATACTATATCAAGTATTTTCCTTGTTACGTGTCAATTAAAAATGTCTATACTCCAAACAAGAGAAATATAACCTTTAGTACCATAAGATGATGATTTTACTTAAAAAAATATATGTAAATTAATAATTTACAAACATAAACGCATACATTAACATGTTGAAAAGCAATGCAAACCACAATTAAAATAGGTTAAATAATCTGCTAAAACGGTTTAAAATAAAAGCATACAAGTACATATCAGAATCCATTAATGATGGCTAAGTAACAGTATGTACACCATTTTTATTGTGTAGACAATGAATGGCTGACTTAAAAACATAATCAGCATTACAAGTTATCTTTGACATTCATAAAACTTTACATTTGGTGAATAATATCACTAAATTTTTTTTAAAAATATCTAAAATTTCCATCATGTAATACTGATAATATGTGCCAATCATTATATTAACAAACAAAAAATTTAAAAAGTGCATAGTGCAGAGTGAAAACAGATATTTATGCCTGACTGTGGACTTGCAAGCATGACAACGGATAGATAAGGTATATATAGATGAGACTGCATAGCCACAGATGGTGAATGGCGATGTAATACTGTACCTCAATAAAGTGTGCGTTACTACTACATCCTTTTTTTTATATAGCTTTATAAAAGGTTACGTGCATGTATGGTTGCGCCTTTGTTTGGACGCACAGACTGGCTTCCTGCTGTGACGCGTTGGGTATTGGAGCGTCTGTACGTCTTATGACGCAGACTAACATTCACGGTGCGCATCGTTCATCATCGCAAGCGTACCGACAACACAAAGGCGTTGTCATGACTGCTTTACTCAGTAAACATGCACCTATGATGAAACATACACGCATGTGCCCTATTACATAACAAGCTACAAGAAAAACGAGTGTGAGGTGTGACACAGCTGTTTACACAGCTGTTTTGTTAAGGTACAGTATTATATCGACATTCTACAGGTGTCGCTATTCAGTCTGATAAATAGATATCATTCACCTATTCTATCAGTTGTCGTTCTTTCAGCACCACTTACAGGTATATATTTTGCTATTGTGACTATGCACTATTGACTTTACCAAGGTAATGCATGATTTTTGTTAGCGATTATCATGTTTACATGAAGGACCTTTATGATATGGCCTGTTAACTTTCTAATTAAATATGTATTTTTTAAAATGACACAAATATAAGTAATGTTGAAGAGGACTATTCCTACATGCATTGTTTGCACAATATTACAGGTGTACATCACGTCCCTTAATCAACATTGGATTATTATATTTACTTGTATGCTTTTATTTAAAAGGCAAGAACACTGAAGTATAACCTTCGCACTGCAGCAGTTGTCAAAGTTCAACCCACATTATGCACTTCCAACATTGCAGAATTTGAGTCATGATGTGAGTTGGATTTGTCTAAGCTATGGAGTGACAAGGTTGACCATCAGTATCCTATAGCATAAGTAGGCTTTTGTGTTTGCATTTGTTTTCGACATGTGCATATCTGTAATAATATGTCACAATTATTTTGTAACAGATTTGTGACAAAGACTAATCATTTTATGGTTTTAAAGTTGACGTTTCAAATGTTTACAGCTTAGAAATCAGGGTGTAGCCTCATATCTATGTGTAGCACTAGACACTTTGACATGTCATGTTTTTTTCACCATGATTAGGTAGCTAGCAGTAATTTTTGCCGGACACACAGCAGGGAACAGCAGGCGTTACTGAACCCCACAAACACATCAGCGATTGTTTTCATCTGTGCATCTAACACTTCTGAGCAGCAACTGGCGGTGTTGAAGCCCAGGGTCAAGGAGGGTGTAGGCAGAGGCCTAGTATGAGATGTTTGAAGTTGAAGTTGTAGTTAGCAGCAGTAATTTTTGCCAGACACACAGCAGGGGAACAGCAGGCGTTACTGAACCCCACAAACACATCAGCGATTGTTTTCATCTGTGCATCTAACACTTCTGAGCAGCAACTGGCGGTGTTGAAGCCCAGGGTCAAGGAGGGTGTAGGCATAAAATATTGAGTTATTGCCTTGTTACGTGGCCATTGCAAATGTATGTACTTCAAACAAGAATAAATGAAGTTTTACTAGGACAATAAAATGATGAATTTCAATTCCAAGAATAGAAAAATATTTATACTTGAGAGTCCTCTGTGGTTGATACCGTTTAATGGCTAACTGAAAATATGGTAACAAATTCCAAGCTTTCGAGACTACTCAGGTCTCTTCATCAGGCTAAGACTAAAACAAAAATGAAGAATCACATATTTCTACACACAACAGGACACAGGAATAGGTAAGACAAGTGAGGGAGGGACAAGTGAGGGGAGACCGGCCAAAAAATGAGAACAAGGATGAATTATCAGCGCCACACAATAAGAGAAAAAATAATGGATTTACCTGTGGCAAAACAATTTTGTATGCCCGGTCATAGCATGATGGATATGGAATTACTGGTATTAAAATATAACTTCAAATAGCCCAGGGGCAAGGAGGGTGAGGGAGAGGGCCCAGTAAAAAAATTTTAAAATTGAAGGGTTTATTAGCAGAGTAATTTTTTGCCAGACACACACAGGGGGAAAAGCAGGCGGTTTCTGAACCCCCCCAAAACCCTTACCATTTTTTCCCCCCTCTGTGGGATCTAACCCCTTCTGAGCAACCAAAAATGGCGGTGTTTTTAAGCCCAGGGGCAAGGGGGGTAGGCAAAAATTAAATTGATTAAAATTTCCTTTTAAAGTGGGGCCAAATTTCAAAGGGATGTAAATTCAAAAAAAGAAAAAAAAAAGTTTTAAATAGGGCAATAAAATGAATTTAAATTTCAAATTTCCCAAAATAGAAAAAAATTTAATTAAATTTTAGAGTCCCCCCTTTTTGGTTTTAT
>JARQOD010000004.1:321573266-321860057 GCA_033576555.1 Oophaga sylvatica
CGCCTTGCACTGTCCTGTACACTCTGTGTGCCCTTGTGCACGCACCTTGTACCGTCGTGTACACTCTGTGTGCCCTTGGGCACACGCCTTGCACTGTCCTGTACTCTGTGTGTCCTCTTGCACACGCCTTTCACTGTTCTATGCGTTGCGTATCCTCGTGCACACGCCTTGAACTGTTTTGTACTTTGCGCGTTCCCATGTCCATGTTTTGCACAGTACCACTTCTTGCACATTCCCGTCTTCTGTGAGCCGGCCACCTGGTTCCAGCAGTCATGGTACTTTATCCCCCTGTCATTGCCCCTGATGCTCCCTGTATAGGGGGTGGTTCTCACTAGGTCAGCTCGCCCAGGGTGGGTTGGACATGGGGGCCCAGAGGGTCCACTCCTGGAGTCCTCACAGTATAATCAGGCCATGGACCCCGCTGGTACCTTGGCCACAGCTCAAAAGGAGTTGCTCTTTTTGCCGGAAAATCAGATACATATTATGTCCTTGATGAAATCTATGGATACCTGGCTATCTGCCATGCAGTCCTCTGACCCTGGGAATGCTTCCCAGTTGGCCAGCCTCCAGCAAGAGCTCACTCAACGACGCGACACCCAGGCCCATATCCTCAACTATATGGCATCGGTAGATAACCAGCTCCTTTCCCTAAAATCAGAATGCCTCCGCTTCTGCCAAAGCCTCAGCCTGGCACCCGCTGCCACGCTTATGCAAACCACCCAGATATAGTGGTAATCCCAAGCTATGTCAGGGGTTCTTGAACCAATGCTGTTTACATTTTGAGCTCTTGCCGCAGCAATATCCCACCCATCGTGCTACACTAACCTTTATAGTTTCCCACGTAGAGGGAGAGGCGTTAGCCTGGGTGAATCCCCTCTGGGAGCGTGATGACCCACTCGTTTCCCAGTTCTCCATTTTTGGACACCTTCCGCAAGGTGTTCAATGAGCCGGGTCATCTGGCTTCCACCACAAAGTCTCTCTTTAACCTCGATCAGGGTACTTTATCGGTAGGACAATATGCCTTCCGCTTCTGCAGTCTGTCCTCGAGCTCGTTTGGAACAATGAGGCCCTCACAGGGGCCTTTTGGCATGGCCTTTCCGGTCAGATCAAAGATGAGCTGGCGGGTCGGGATACCCCTATTTCTTTAGAGGATTTAATCTCTCTTGTGATGCGCATTGATCTGCGCTTCCAAGAGCGTGCCCGTGAGGCAGCCAGAGAGAGGAGGTCTCCTCGTCTCTTCTCGAACACCCGCAGTCCTCTCCACTCGCGCCTCGTATCAGAGCCTATGCATGTGGACCAATTCAAGATGGCCAAATGGCATCGCAAGAAGATATGTCTATGTCTCACACACTTCTTCTTGGGCTCCCTGGTTACGGACTCATGAGCTGATTCTGGACTGGCGATCCGGTGATGTACTCCATTGGGGGCCATCCTGTCAGAAGAATTGCCTACTGCCCGTCCATCTAATGAATTCTGCTTGTCCGTTCTCGGCATCTACTGGACTGTCGTCGGCTTACTGGTCTTTTGAAGATGTCTTCGACAAAAAGGAGGCCGAGACTCTGTCCTCTCATCGACCATGCAACTATCTGATTGACCTGTTCCTGCATCCACCCCACCCAGGGGTAGAATATATCCACTGTCTCCTGCTGAAAGCCAAGCCATGTCGGAGTATATCCAGGAGAACCTTGCCAGGGGTTTCATCCGTAAGTCCTCCTTACCCGCAGGAGCGGGATTTTTCTTTGTCAAAAAGGACGGCTCCCTCCGTATAGACTATTGAGGGCTGAATGATATCACAGTCAAGAACAAGTACCCACTGCCATTGATCCCGGAGGTCTTTGAAAGGCTGAGAGGAGCTCGAATTTTCACCATGCTGGATCTTCGTGGGGCCTACAACTTGATCTGTATACGTTCCGGTGATGAATGGAAGACCGCCTTTAACACCCGGGACGGTCACTACGAGTAACTTGCTCATGCCCTTTGGCCTCTGCAACGCCCCAGTGGTATTCCAGGAGTTCATAAATGACGTCGTCTGAGAAATGCTGTACTCTTGTGTGGTAGTCAAACTGGACGATATCCTAGTTTTTTTCTCCTGATCTGTCTGCCCACAGAAGAAATGTGTGCCAAGTCCTCTTGCGCCTGAGGGAGAACCACCTTTATCCCAAGTTCGAGAAATGTGTCTTTCAACAGACGTCCTTGCCATTCTTGGGGTACATTATCTTGGACTCTGGTCTACGCATGGACTCGACGAAAGTGTCCGTCGTTATCGATTGGCCACGGCCTCATGGGGTGAAAGCAATCCAGCATTTCCTTGGCTTTGCGAATTACTATCGGCAGTTTGTTCCCCATTTCTCCTCTCTGGTTCGCCCCATCTCATCTTTTATTTGCAAAGGAGCTAACCCAAATGCTTGGCCCCCTGAGGGAGAGGACGCCTTTCAATCCCTGAAGCAAACCTTCGCCTTGGCTCCAGCGCTTCATCGTCCTGAGGTTAGTAAACCCTTCACTCTCGAAGTGGATGCATCCTCTACTGGGGCCGGCGGAGTCCTTTTTCAGAAGTCTTCTTCAGGATGCCTGGTCACCTGTGGCTTCTTTCCAAAGTATTCTCCTCGACTAAGTGAAATTACTCCATTGGCGACAAAGCATTATTGGCCATTAATTTGGACTTGGAGGAATGGAGATACTTACTAGAAGGTGCCATACATCCATTCAAGATCTTCACAGAACATAAAAATCTGGCATACATCCAGTCTGCACAAAAGCTCAACCCCTGGCAAGCCAGGTGGTCCTTGTTCTTCAAACGCTTTGACTTTGAACTTCATTTTCGATCTGGCAATAAAAACGTTAAAGATGATGCATTTTCGAGATTAGTGTTGAGCGATACTGCTCGATATCTAAAAATATCGGATCGGAATGGTATCGCCGATATCACTAACTATCGGCGATATCCGATTCCGATACCGGAAGTCCCATGTAAGTCTATGGGAACAAAATATCGCAACTAAAAAAACACTTTCTTTCCTAGTAAACACAAAATATACACACTTAGAATACATATATATATATATATATATATATATATACATGTCTTTGTGACATATATATATACATATATTTATAGTTTATTCACTTCTACATAGTAAAATAGCCTCTGATTCAATTGCCGGGTAAAGCCGGCATTTGTGAAAAGACAGAAGCACCCGAGGGTCCAGTCGCCACAGAGATGTTGCATCGCACCCAGCGAACAGGATTCAGAAGCTCGCTATAAGCGAGTCCTGTGTGCCTTAATTGAACTGTTTTTTTGCTTGAGAATTGCAAAAATCATCATAGACTGTATTTGCCATTTTTCCGTCATATCTGCGCCACGAGGCACAGGTGAAGAATAAGGGGGTGCTCTCGTGGGCGTACACTCACTCCGTGGCGCGAAAACGATGTCCGCACACTCTAAATGTTACTGCAATGTAAGATCGTGCCCCACAGCTCTGGAGTTCCGCCTCCTCATCCTCCTCAGTGGGCGTAAACGAACATGAAGGTCCCCCTCCCTACAAAAGATGTCGCCTCTCCTGATGCTAATGACACATGTGACTTTGCTGAGATGGTGAATGGACGTGAGCAGAAGTGGGAAGGGATGGAGGAGTCAGAGCTCTCCCCCCACGGAAGCGACCCGATCGCCACGGAGCCACCGTTTGGCACCCGGCCTGGAAACCCTCCTACGCTGGAAGAAGCGGAGGATACCCTGAGAGACCTGGCCCGGCACCGGGAGGAGGTCGCCAGGATGGAAGCGAGCTGGCGGGCCCTAAAACTACAATTGGAGCGGCGCCAATCCCTCTTACCCCCTGAAGTGTCTGTACCGGAAGGTGAGGCACCCATTCCAATAGAGGAGGCTGTGCGGGCATCCCAGCCCTTGCAATCTGAACCGGTTGCCAGTATCTCAGTGGAGGCACCCGTTCCAGTACAGGAGGCCGTGCGGGCATCCCAGCCCTTGCAATCTGAACCGGTTGCCAGTATCACAGTGGAGGCACCCGTTCCTGCAGAAAACGCCGCACCAGCACCCCAGATCCCGCTGTCTGCCCCCGTCGCTGAGGCAGAAGAAGCGACACCCGTCCTCATGGAGGAGGCCGCGCAGGCACCAGAGCTCTACCTGCCTGTACCGGAGCCCCGACCGTCATCTGTTCCAGAGCCGGCTGCTTCCGCCGCAGGTGAGCGCCGCCAGGACTGGCGGGCGCCAGGAGAGCTGCCGCAAACCGTACATCGTAAGCTGGTGTTTGATGGTGGAGACATGGAGATGCTGGTGGAGGAGAATTACAACCGGCGTCAGGAGGAAGAGTGGAGACGTTGGGAGCGGGAAGCAGAGCGACAAAGGGAGCAGCGAGAATCCCAAAAGCTTCGGCAACGTCACCTGGAGAAGGACCTGGCAGAGAAGGCACGTATGAGAAAGGATAAAAGTACGGTGAGGGAGCCGCGGCGTAAGGGTGCAGTACGGAACTTTAAGTTAAAAGGTGGTTGGGGCTTCATCCAGGAGCCTGGACTTTATTTAGAAGTTTTTGTAACCCGGGGGACGTGGAGGCTCACCTCCCAGAAGGACACCCGGGGAGGGACCTGTTGCCAGGAGACTTGGTGACTTACACCGACACTGGGGTTACAATGGATGGTACGCCCTAAATGTTACCAGGTGCGACCCCTACTCCCCAGAGTGTCAGGAAACTGACAGACCCTACGAGCCTTCAGCCTCCCCCAACCAGGCCTCTGCACAAGTGCCCACCCCACGCCGTAAATCTCCCCAGCCTCCCTCAGTGGTCTCCTCAGCAGCCCCAGCTATGGACATGATAATGATAGCTGGCCCGTACCCGGCGCCTGTTAGGCCCCCTGGGGTTCGTTCAGTCCGGGACATAGGGGTCCAGACCTGGAGGGAGATGAAAGAGGTGGCCACACAGACCCAGATAGCGGGTCACGACGTCACTGTACAGGCCACACGACTTCATCAGGTCTGGGTGGACCCTCCTGTCACGGATGTTTGGCAAGCTCCAGAAGAGTACCAGGTGGTACCTGGAAGAGGCCAGCCAAAGAAGTCTAAATAACCCGGACAGGCTCTCTGTATGTAAATAGTTAAATTATTGATGTACCCGGACGGGTGAATGTTCATAAAAAGAAGTTTATTGCCTTAATATACCCAGGTTGGGTAATGGTTTGATGTACCCGGACGGGTGAATGTTCAGAAGAACAAGTTTATTGTTGCCTTAATATACCCAGGTTGTGTAATGGTGTTTCACTGTAATGAAAATGTTGAACTTTGAAGCCATGAACTGTACTGGCTCACAAATTTTTCTGTAAATAGTTGGCACTTCGGTGCTCCATCTTGGTTTTACAAAAAACTTTACTGTGCACTATTTTCAACTACCTCAGAAACTAAAAACCCGTTTGGTGTGGCCGAAAGTGAGGTCTGCTCAAGGAAAGTCTTGCAGCCCACCCAAGACCACAGTTGGAGGTTTGGAGCGGGTCCTCCACAAGCACAAGTAAAGGACACTGTGAAGTTACCCCGGTGGGGTTGTAGTCCTAAGAAGTCTCCACGAACTTCGGCACTAATGCTATTTGCACTTTTGTTGATTATGTATTTATTAACACACATGTATAACACATATCAAGGGTATGAACAGTAACAAAACATGTCACATAATATAAGTCATTTGCACTTTTGTAATGTTATTATTAAAAATTGTATTATGCAACGTTTAACTTGAAGTGTTTCCTGCTTTCTTACTACGTCGCATAGTCCACTCTGCTACATCACTTTGCACCATTGCTCTATCTCACATCTATCTGCCCTGGAAGGATAGCGTGTTACCTGTAGAAGACTTTTCACCTACCTGCACTACACCATCCCTTCCAGAGGACCTGCACAGCAGCGCTGGACACCCTGACCAGGTACTACAGGTGGCGTCACGACAAACTACACGAACATTCTATCATACCCTGGAAATATCCCACATTCCAGTGATCGCCCAGGTCATGGACCGAGCTGTGCTACTCGTGACATCCCCATAGAAGTCGACGTGATCGGTGCCGAGTACCCCCAAAACCCCTGTCTCTGTGCGACTCAACTTCCCTCACTGTGCTGGCACTTTACATTTACAATGCCTCTGGGGTTTTTTTTTGGGGGGGTGGGGAACATTCAGACTTTTGCTATGGGGCCCCATGATTTATATGTACGCCCTGCTGCTGAGGCATGGTATTTAAGGCTTTTAAGGAGCCAACATACATGGACCTTGCCAGCAGCGTCGGACTGGAGTACCTTGGGCCCACCAGAGAAAATATATTCTTGCGGCCCAACATCATACTTCCCAACCTTTGAATAAGGGAAAGAGGGACAAAGGCTGTGGCACGCTGTGCATGCTGCAGAAAATTTTAGGCCATGCCACGTTGCACCACAGACTGTCCAGGAGTTGGTGGATGCTTTAGTCCAGGTGTGGGAGGAGATCCCTCACGAGACCATCCGTCGCGCTCATCAGGAGCATGGCCAGAAGTTGTAGGGAGGTCATACAGCATACCTCCCAAATTTGGAAGACAGGAAAGAGGATTAAAGGCTGCGGCGCGTGTTGCGCGCCGCTGAAAATTTTAGGCCACGCCCCGACAACACCCATTTCACAGCTAATCACACCCATATCCTCGCCCCAAGCGTAACCATTTAGCACTGCTGATCACACTGACTGGTAATGAGGGCACAGTGGCTGTTACTGAGGAAAAGAAAGAAAGAGCAGCGAGAGAGAAAGAACAAACAGAGAAAGAAAGAGAGGAAAGAAAGAAAAGAGAGAAAGAAAGAACAGAGAGAAAAAAGAACAGAGAGCGAGAAGGAAAGAACAGAGAGCGAGAAAGAAAGACTAGAGAGAGAGCCATAGGCGTAGCTAGGGTTTTGGTTTAGTGGGGGCAAATCTTCTGAGTGGGCCCATCATCAGAGAACCTCAGCAAATGACCGCGCTGTTGGCCAAAATAATCTCTATATAAAAAGACCAATATTGATATTACCGCAATATGGTCTGTGTTAAATAATACCAGTCCTACAGAACATATAATAGATTACAGCACAGGTACAGATAATGACTTACCGCTGATGTTCTTTCTAATGGAATTGTTCACTTTTCATGTCTTTTCCATCTGGCCCACACCGACATGACGACTTCTCCAGCCAGGACTCGACTGCACCCCCATTAAAAAAAAATTAAAAAAAAACTCACCTCCCGGCTCCTGTGCTGCTCACTGTTCTCCCTCTCAGCGTCTGACAGCGGGCGCTGGCAGGTGATGTTATTGCGCCCGCTGTCATACGCTGAGAGGGGGATTATGGGAGAGTAGGAGCGCTCGCTCCTTCTCTCTCCATGCGGTCAGCTTTATCGGCTGGATGCCGATACAGATGACCCTCTGATGACGGGTGGGGGGCCCACTGCTGGCACCGGGCCCCCCAACGCCTGTTCAGGCCCCATAGCTTCCGGGCGGCAGAGCAGGGAGAGCGATTCTCCCTGCTCTGCCGCAGAATGTAACTGTATTGTAGCTCCGGGTGGGCCCCCTCAGAGCGCGGGCCCCGGGGCCACCGCCCCCTCTGCCCCGCGACCTATCCTTTCAAATCAGGGCCCACCACGCAGGAGCTGGGGCCCACCGTAGGTTTCTCCGGTGTCCCGGTGCCTCAGTCCGACCCTGCTTGCCAGCCTGATAATACCAGGCCACAGCAGTCTGCATATCTTGGCTGGTTAACAAAAATAGGGGATCCCCTCGAAAAAAATTTGGCATGGGGTCCCCCCTATTTTTGTTAACCAGCCAGATGAAGCAGACTGCTGAGGCCTGGTTTTTCAGGCTGGTAAGGATCCAATATCCATGTACCTTGCCAGCCTGATAATACCAGGCCACAGCAGTCTGCTTAGCTTGGCTGGTTAACAAAAATGGGGGATCCCCTCGAAAAAAAAACGGCGTAGGGGTCCCCCTATTTTTGTTAACCAGCCAAGTAAAATGCAGACTGCTGCGGCCTGGTATTAAAAGACTGTCAAGGCCCATGGATTTTGGCCCTCAACAGCCTGATAATACCAGGCTACAGCAGCCCCACATTTGGCGCATCAAAAGATGTGCCAATTGTGGCACTTTACCCAGCTCTTCCCACTGCCCTGTAGCGGTGGCAAGCGGGGTAATAAGGGGTTAATGTCACCGTTGATTGCACGGTGAGAATAAGCCCGGTTAATAATGGAGAGGTGTCAATAAGACACCGATCCATTATTAATCCCAAAGTTTTTAAATGTATAAAAAAAAAGACACAGCAAGAAAAAAGTATTTTAATGAAATAAAAGAGACAACACAGTTTTCATTAATTTTATTATACTCTCATTCCTGCGACGCCATCGATCTCCTGTAAAAAAGGAAAAAAAACAAACCAACAGTATACCACCTGTCCGACGCAGTCCATAGTAACGACTGTCCCACGACGATCCAGCTCTGCTACATCGCAATGACAGGCAGAGCCTGTCATCTCGACGCAGCACAGCTGATTACCTGCTTCCCCGGCGGTGACGTCATCGGACTGACTGCTTTACGGCCGGGATTACCCAGCAGTCACTGCAGTTATCGCGAGAAACTGCATGTGACCGCCGGGGAAAGATGATGGCGGCCATCAAGCAGTCCAGCCCGTGACCGCCGGAGATCTTCTGCCAGGTAAGTGCCGCTGACTCCTGACAGACCCGACCGACGGACACTGACAGTGACAGTGACAAATCCGATTCCGGTATCCGATAAGACGAAAATATCGGAACTAAGTATCGAAAGTCCGATAGAGCTAATATCGGCCGATACCCGATACTTGCGGTATCGTATCGCTCAACACTAATCGAGATCCTTCCAGTCGACTGATACTGAAGAGGAACCTTCTCATATCATCGACCCGTCCAAGATAATTACCGTGGCTCCTGTCAAGTTGACCACGTTACCTCCGGGAAGAACCTTCGTGGCTGAGAACAACCAAAAACGGGTGTTAAGCTGGGGACATTCATCTGAGATGGCCGGCCACGTTGGTGTCAAGAAGACTCTTTCCTTGATTTCCCACTACTACTGGTGACCATCTCTTTCCAAAGATTCAAAAACTTTGTGGCTTCCTGTCAGTCCTGAGCCCAGAACAAGGTACCCAGGCAAACACCCTCCGATCTTCTGCTTCCGCTTCCAGTGCCTGGGGTTATTTATTTTGAAAAAATGAAGGCTTAGGGGTGATCTTATTACAATGTATAAATATATGTGTCATGTATAGTGTACAGTTCCTATAGCGTCTTGTGCTTGGGTGCGAGGAAAACACATGAGACACAGGTTGATATGAAATGACTTGAATTACTTCATACAAGCATGCATGCATACAAGCAAAAAAAACAATAGTGTTTACCTGTGGTAACACTCCAGAGTAACATTTAAGGGAATGCGCTCACCTGGAAAGGTTGTGAGAAGTCACAACCACTGTCATCACAGAAGGTATTAAACGGACATCTGATATCCACAGTCACAGCAGACACGGCTTTCCCAGACCCAGCAGACACTAAACATTGGCTCCTGAATCTTGTCATGTATAGTGTACAGTTCCTATAGCGTCTTGTGCTTGGGTGCGAGGAAAGCACATGAGACACAGGTTGATATGAAATGACTGTATTACTTCATACAAGCATGCAGAAAAGGTCACACAGTTTGCAGGAACAGAGGCAGGAGAACACAGCAGGCCAGAGTAACTTCAAGCTCTACAATAACTCTCCAAGCAGGTTCAGGATCTCTTCTCTGTACCGTAATTCCTCTGCAAACATGGATTCACCAGACAGCAGGTTTCCAAAGTCCAAAAGTGTTCCAAAGTTCCTCAGTAGGAAATAGCTGGAGTCCAAAATCCTAGGTTTCCAGGAGTCAGGTCACAGGCTGACTGAGGCTTGATTCAGGAGCACTGATTGTTCAGCTGAGGCTGCTTAAGAAGCAAGAGGGAGAGAATCAGGGCGGGAACATGAAAACTGGAAACTCCATATTAACTGAGGGCAAGAGCTGCAGAAAGACAGAAAGCAAAATGGCCGACGGAAAACTGAGTTTCAAGGAACATGTCAAAAGAGACAAAGAACCTTACATTATGAAGGGACAGTACAGAGACCTTTCTAGTGATCTTTTTACTCTTAAGCCTGTGATGGGGACAAGGGGGCATCCTCTACGTCTGGAGGAAAGAAGGTTTAGTCATAATCAAAGACATGGATTCTTTACTGTAAGAGCAGTGAGATTATGGTACTCTCTGCCGTATGATGTTGTAATGAGTGATTCATTACTAAAATTTAAGAAGGGACTGGACCTTTCTTGAAAAGCATAATGTTACAGCATATACATACTAGATTCCCTGATAGGGTGTTGATCCGGGGACTAGTCTGATTGCCGTTTGTAGAGTCGGGAAGGAATTTTTTTCCGCAATGTGGAGCTTATTGTTTGCCGCATGGGTTTTTTTGCCTTCCTCTGGATCAACATGTTAGGGCATGTTAGGTTAGGCTATGGGTTGAACTAGATGAACATAAAGTCTCCCTTCAACCTTAATTACTATGTTACCGCAGGTGGGTGGAGCAAGTGCAGAACAGAACTGTTGGTAGGCGGAGCAAGTGCAGAGCAGAACCGCAGGTGGGTGGAGCAAGTGCAGAGCAGAACTGCAGGTAGGTGGAGCAAGTGCAGAGCAGAACCAAAGGTAGGCGGAGCAAGTGCAGAGTAGAACCGCAGGTAGGTGGAGCAAGTGCAGAGCAGAGCCGCTGGGTGCAGCGAGCGGCAGAGCCGCTAGGTGCGGCAAACAGAGCAGAACCACAATAGACACAAGAATACACACAGCAGGTGGGAAAGGCTACAGACAAGGATACAACGGACACAGAAATAGGACTGAATACAGACAAGGTCAGGTACAGGAACAGGTACAAGAACTAAGGACGAAGGCAGAAAACAGGACAGGACCTGGCAGCTCAGCAGCAAGACACTGACTGAGATAAAGTGTTGCACAGGCATCCTCCTATGGGTGAGGATGCCTTAAATGCCAGAGGCCTCTTGGCAATTGGCTGGGTACACTTTAGGAAGGTGCACATTGACTCTATAAGAACCAGGAAGAGCCGGCGCCACCCCCCTATGCACACAGCCAGGAATCATGCACAGAGCAGGTGGGAGACATGAGGCACAAAGCATGGAGTAGTGAGTAAGTTGGTGTGTAAGGCAGGTGGGGGATGGGAGGCCATGCAGGGATGCCGGCAGTGTTGTTACACATATTACTCGCTTATACAGTAAGTGGCTGTATGAACAAATTTCCATCATAAAAAATGTAACTGAAACAAGACACAAAATAATAAAATATTACAACATGATATGAATAAAATCAAATCCAATCATTAAAATATTAAAAACTGTGGCCATGTACAATGATTGTATCACGTCTCCCTTCTGCATGTTACATGACTGCACAGTGGAAACATTTATGTTACTAGTCTAGATCTAAGGACTCACTCTCATCTGCGTAAATTTTTCCAGTGTTTGATCCAGAAAAGTAGGACTAGCATCATGTGAGTATCATGGGAGTGTCATGTGAGTACAGTGCGATTTTTCTCAACTAGCATCCATATGACATCTGTATGACATGCGTATGCAATGTGTTTTTAACTTCATGTTTTACATACAGAAATCTCTATGCAATTTAAAGCTAGTTTTCTAAGTAATAAAGCAAGCTTAAATACTGAGATAGATAGATAGATAGATAGATAGTTAGATAGATAGATATATAGATAGATACAGAGAGAGTGATAGATAGCTGTCAGATATTTAATAAGCTCTGTTTAACTTATCTGTCAGCTTTTTAGGAATGCATTTTTTTTAAAAGTGGCCTGATGTCCCCCTTAATTTTAATAACCAAATAAGTGAAAACAGACAGCTGTGAACTGGTCTTAATAGTCTGGGAAGGGGACAATTGCCATTGAGTTTCCCAGCCTATTAATATCAAGTCACAGCTGTCTGCTCAGCCTTTACTGGTTATTGAAAATGGGGGCCCTAAAAAAAATTATGTGGTGTCCTCCCTATTCTTAATAACCTGCATAGGCTATGCAGACGGATGTGAGATGAAATTAGTAGGGTGGGAAGGGCCATGGATGTTGACTCATTCACATCCTAATAGGAACAACCCTCAGCTGCCCCAGAAATGGCGCATCCATTAGATGTCCCAATTTTGGCTCTCAGCATCGGCTCTTCCCAATTGCACTGGTGCATTGGCAAACAGGGTAATGGTTTTGGGGTTCATATTTATGATAAAAATTATTCTCATTTGGTCTGACAAGCACTGTGAGCTGTGAGGTCTTATATAGACAGGTGTGTGCCTTTACAAATCAAGTCCTACCAGTTTAATTAAACACAGCTGGACTCCAATAAAGGAGTAGAACCATCTCAAGGATGATCACAAGGAAATGGACAGCATGTGACGTAAATATGAATGTCTGAGCAAAGGGTCTGAATACTTATGACCATGTGATATTTCAGTTTTTCTTTTTTAATAAATTTGCAAAAATTTCTACATTTCTGTTTTTTTCAGTCAAGATGGTGTGCAGAGTGTACATTAATGAGAAAAAAATTAACTTTTTTGAATGGCTGCAGTGAAATCAAGAGTAAAAAATGTAAAGGGGTCTGAATACTTTCTGTACCCACTGTATATATATATATTATATATATATATATATAATATATATTATATATAGGTATATGTGTTCTCATTGAAAAAAATAAAGTTGGATCCAAAATGGCTGACTTCAATATGGCCGCCATGGTCACCACCCATCTTGAAGTTTTCCCCCTCCCATATACTAATGTGCAACAAACAGGAAGTTGATATCACCAAAAATTCCCATTTTATTTAGGCGTATCCATATAAATGGCTCATTGCCTTTTTAGGCTAGGGACCCACTGACAGGATCACTGTGACGTGGTGGTGAGCTTCATACAGTCTGATCAGAGTGTTAAACTAAGAACCTCATGTTCAGTTTTCTAAATTTTTACCTAGCAGCATTAGATCATTATATGGCTTTTGGATGTGTGTTCCTTGTATTTTTTCTACAGTTCTGGTAAACTTTTGCTGATCTCAATACTGGAAACCTTGTAATTGCTTGGAAAATACACATGTGAGAGAGGAGAGAGAGAGAATTATAAAGAGAGAGTTGACTATAAGAGTTTATACTTTATAGGCAAGAGAGAGAGAGGAGAGGTTTGATAAACTATTAATGCCACAGCTTTATGGCATTATGGGGTGGGCCACACAGCGAAATTATATTAGCCCACTCTCTTGTGTTTCATTAGTGCGGTAAAGGAAGCCCAGCAATTTTTGTTTTGCAAATCGCGAATTGAATTTCAAAATGTTTGAATTAGCATGAAACAGCAAATTTCAGAAAAAATCAACTCATACACATGCCTCCGCAGATCAATCAGCTAATTTCCAGTAAATAGCTACTAGACATACTATGAATAAAGAGGAATGATACTGTTACATACATGTTTATAGTAGTGGATACTTGCTTTATCTTGAATTAGGTTACATGTTCTGAACTTCTGGCAGAAAGATAAATTCTTATTTTTGCAATAACTTTCCTATTAAAAAGAATACAAGGCTCGATATGCCACATATTTAACCATAATGAAAAAAAATATAAACTCCAGTTAGTTTTCTATTTACATTTAATTTGTATTTTGCAGTTTCTCCAGTTACACAACACTGTATACCTATTCATCCAACACATAATGTGTAACCTTTCCAAATTTGTATTACAGGATATCTGTTCATCAAATAATAATGGAATAAAATGATAATTGCACTCTGATGAGTCCTTACCCAAATATAATCTGGAAATTAAATTCTACATATTGTGAATATATTGTAATTTTGCCTAAATTCATCTCTGGACAAGTCTGATAGATCTACAAGTAAAATAAGTTAAAGTTATCCATGGGGTCATTAAATGCAGAACCAGCTTTAGACATTTACAGAATGCCAACTTTTAAAACAAATTATTTTATTTGCATTGAGTTTATTTTTATTTTATAATTTATTATTTTCAGTTTTGCACATTTTTTTTGTAAAAGAAGCATATTTTTATGTTTTCTATATACATAGCATTATTGTCACATTGCAGGGTAGTTTATATATTAATGCTTTGTGAGGATGGGCATGTAAAGTATACACATTGGGATTCATTTATTTATAATATTTTGCAATATTTTTTTATCATAATACATATTCCATATTTTAAATTTTAACGTAATATTAGTTCCAACTATGGGAGTTGCTAATGCATTCATATATATTTTATTGTGTTTATCACTAGTGGACCTAATTCACCATTGAGTATTTTAGTCATTATTTTGCATTTGTAGCTAAAACCAAGAAAGGAATATACATGGAGTAGAAAATATTGGTAAGATTTGTAACTTTTTGGTGTTTGGAATCTGTTCCTTGATTACAAACACTGATACAATATACTGACCAAATACCCAACTGTCTTTTTGTGTAATATATGTACTGCTTTCAGTGGAGAAGTACTTTATTCATAAAGCGAATCTAGGACATACTGGTACATCCAAAATTGTGTGCTAGTGCATGGAGTGACTTTGGTTTGTAGCAGTGACTGGAAATATGGTAAATGGTGTAAAACAAAAATAAGGTGTAAAACAAAAATAATTGAAACACTCAAATTTTAATTTTTTAGTTGCCTCACCATTCCCACACAATGTTATAAAATGTTATCAAAATATAATATGTATTCTAAAATGGTACCAATAAAATTGTAAGCTCTTTATGTAGAATACAAGCTCTCACGCATTTCTGGAAATCGAGAAATGAAAATGTTACAGGTCTGAGAAAATTTCAGCACAAACCAATTATTTTTCTTAATTTTTTTTTTCCATTAAAATAATAAATTAAAAAGTTTGGTATTGACGTAATTATTCTGACCTGGAGAATGATGGTGTCAGATCATTTTTAATGCACAATCGATGATATGAAAACGAAAATATTGAAACATAATGGTAAAATTGGATTTTTTTCTTCACATTTTCTAGTACATTATACATTGTATCGTAAAATGAATTGACATTCAAAGCTACAGCTCATGTTGCAAAAGCAAGCCTTCACACGTCAATGAAAAATAAATATAAATATGATTAAATAATGATAATAATCACCAAGGGATATATTTTGTTTGTCCCAGCACCAAATGAAACAGGCACTCCTAATAGAGTTGTATCCTATTAACAGAGATTCTAAGTGTTACCTTTTACCAGAATGGAGATATTCTTGTTAGTCGGGCTGTGCTGTGGGAAAGGAGAAGTCTTGGAGCTTCAGATAAGGTTTTTATTAATACCAACCCATTTCAGCGCTGGAATGGAGCCTTTTTCAACGTCAAAATACCATAAGACATTTGTTTTTTGATCTTGAGAAAGGCACGATTCTGAAGCTGAAACGCTTTGGTATTGATAAAAACTGTATCTGAAGCTCCAAGGCTCCTCTGTCAGGGACACCGCACTGCACTTGCTCACTGAGCCAGTGCGTGTGTCCTGAGTGAACAAACTATGCCCAAAGATACCTGTATAGCAGAGCCGCAGCAGGGAAGATGTGTGCTTCTGAGAAACAGGACCTTCAGCATGTGACTGCTAGTGGGCGGAGCCGGCCACACGTCTCTCAGAGGCAGCAGTAGCAGATAGAGAATGCTTCAGGCCAAAGGACCTGCAGGCACGTGACTGCTAGTGGGCGTGGCCTAAGCTCCAGAGAGCTATGAGGTGAAGGAAAACTCCTAGAAGGGTAACTACGGGACACAGTTACCAAGGGGCATATACAGAACAGATAATCAGGATGTAGCCAAGGGGTCATACACATAGAGGGCGACGAAGTACAAGAGGAGCAGGCAGAGCGGAGTCAGAACATAGCCAAGGGTCATACACGTAGAGGGCAGCAGAGTACAAAAGGAACAGGCAAAACTCGAAACAGGGACACAGCCAAATCAGAACCAGACAGAACGTAGCACAGGCACAAAGCACTTGCACAAGCACAACAGGGTCACACACACTCGGCCAAGGGTCAGAGTATAAGCGACAGAGGATGGCCCCACAATGAGGCTATAAAAAGCCTCCCAGAATCCCAGAGTGAGGCCATCCCGGTTAACCCTAAAACCACCGAATCCCAGAAATTCAGCAGACCATGACATCCTCTTTTCCTGCAGCACAACCTATCTAACATGATTTTCTTCATTCTGGTAAATACACATCTAGAAGATATCTCCTCCAGCCAAGGGGCTGCTGTACTGGATGTTCAGGTGTTGCGCCTTCACACATAAAAATCAGGTCAGCGCAACTGCCACCTCAGTAGTCTTGTTTTCCAAATGCTTTTGCCCCAGTTTTAACCGTTACATTTGGATCAGATGTGCACATTCCAATTGTACATGATGCTTTTACATACCTTGTTAAAGCTCCATGAGAAATGGAGTGGAAGAACAGTTGACATTCTTTCTTAACCCCTTAATGACCGTCAATATGCCTTTTAACGGCGGTCATTAAGGGTACTTAAACCACAGCGCCGTTGATTAACGGCGCTGTGGAAAAAGTGAATAGCACCCCCCAGAGGCGCATTTTCTCCGGGGTCTCGGCTACCGGGGGTAGCCAAGACCCCAGAGAACATGAATCGGGTCGGTTTTTACTGACCCCGATGTTGCGATCGCCGTTATTAACCCTATAACGGCAATAGCAACAAAAAAAATAAAATGGTGTGCCATTTAATTTCTCTCTCCTCTGATGTGATCGGACATCAGAGGAGAGAGAAAAAGGGTCCCCGATCCCCCCTTGTGGCCCCGATCCCCTCCATGTGGCCCCCGGGCCCTCCGGTGTCCCCCGGTGGGCGCCGCCATCTTTGAGGCCTAGAAAATGGGGGGCGCATGCTCAGTGCGCCCACCGTGATGTGCTGGGGGGGCTTGGGCAATTTTCTCTGGGGTCTCGGCTGCCGAGGGTAGCCGAGACCCCAGAGAACATGATCCGGGTCGGTATTTACTGACCCCGGTGTCGCGATCGCCGTTATACTGAGTATAACGGCGACCACAAAAAAAAATATATATATTTCTCTCCCCTCTGATGTGATCGCACATCAGAGGGGAGAGAATTAGGGTCTCCAGGTCCCCCGAAACCCCCCTGTACCTCTCGGTGTCCTCCGGCAGGTCCCCCTGTGCTGCAAACCTCCCGGTCTTCTTCCTGTACAAAAAAAATGGCGGGCGTATGCGCAGTGCGCCCGCCGAATCTGCCTGGCGGCAGATTCAAAAAATTTTTCATTCATTTTGCTAAAAGTAGATTTTGATCACTGTGATAAACTATCACAGTGATCAAAATAAAAAAAAACAGTACATAACCCCCCCTTTATCACTCCCTTAGTTAGGGACATATAATAAAATATAGAAATTATATTTATTTTCATTTTTCCGTTAGTGTTAGGGTTAGGGCTAGGGTTAGGGTTAGGGCTAGGGTTAGGGTTATAATTAGGGTTAGGGTTAGGCTGGGTTCATACTGCGTTATGGCAGTCCATTAGACGGACTGTGTTACACCATGGTATAACGCGGTGTAACGCAGTCCGTTAATGCTGCCATTCACCCCATTTGAGGGCGCATCGCGACGCATGCCGTAAAGCAGCATGCGTTCGCGACGTGCCGTCATTCAGTGACGGAGCCTCAGACGCGGCCTGCAGCGTCTGGGCTCCGTCACCGCTAGCGCAGATGAATCATCTGCTGATTCCTCTGTGCTAGCAGGTATAGCATAACGCGTTATGCTATACCGTTACCAGCCCGTCAACACTATGTGTTGAACGGGCTGGTAAAACGCAAAATGACCCTAGCCTTAGGGTTAGGGTTATAATTAGGGTTAGGGTTACAATTAGGGTTAGGGTTACAATTAGGGTTGGAATTAGAGTTGGGATTAGGGTTAGGATTAAGGTTAGAGTTGGGATTAGGGTTAGGGGTGTATTGGGGTTAGGGTTGGAGCTAGAATTGAGGGGTTTCCACTATTTAGGCACATCAGGGGGTCTCCAAACATGACGTGGCATTCAAAAAGACAAATGGCGCTCCCTCCCTTCCGAGCCCTGCCGTGCGCCCAAACAGTGGTTTACTCCAACATATGGGATATCAGCGTACTCAGGATAAATTGCACACCAATTTTTGGGTTCTATTTTCTCTTGTTACCCTTGGGAAATAAAAAATAGCTGGCTAAAAAAATCATTTTTGAGTAAAAAAATATTTTTTTATTTTCACGGCTCTGTGTTTATAAATTTCTGTGAAACACTTGGGGGTTAAAAGTGCTCACCACACATCTAGATAACTTCCTTAAGGGGTCTAGTTTTCAAAATGGGGTCACTTGTGGGGTTTTCCACTGTTTAGGCACATCTGGGGCACTGCAAACGGAACATGACCCCATCAAAGTCTGCATTCCAAAACGTTATTACTTCCTTTCCAAGCCCTGCCGTGCGCCCATTTCCCCCCCCCACATATTTGGTATCAGCATACTCAGGACAAATTGGACAACAACTTTTGGGGTCCAATTTCCTTGTGAAAAATCAAAAATTTGGGACTAAAAAATCATTTTTGAGGAAAATTGCTTTTTTTTTTCACACCCAGGCATTATAAACTTTTGTGAAACACTTGGGGGTTCAAAGTGCTCATCACAGATCTAGATAAGTTACTTATGGGGTCTAGTTTCCAAAATGGGGTCACTTGTGGGGGTTTCCACTGTTTAGGCTCATCTGGGGCACTGCAAACGGAACATGACCCCATCAACGTCTGCATTCCAAAACGTTATTACTTCCTTTCCAAGCCCTGCCGTGCGCCCAAACAGTTTCCCCCCACATATTTGGTATCAGGGTACTCAGGACAAATTGGACAACAACTTTTAGGGTCCAATTTCCTTGTGAAAAATCAAAAATTTGTGACTAAAAAATCGTTTATGTGGAAAATTGTTTTTTTTTTTATTTCACACCCAGGCATTATAAACTTTTGTGAAACACTTGCTCACAAAGTGCTCACAACAGACCTAGATAGGTTCCATAGGGAGTCTAGTTTCCAAAATGGTGTTACTTGTGGGGGGTTTCCACTGTTTATGCGCATCAGGGGCTCTCCAAACACGACATGGTGTCCAATCTCAATTCCAGCCAATTTTGGTTTGAAAAAGTCAAACGGCGCTACTTCCCTTCCAAGCCCTGCCATGCGCCCAAACAATGGCCCCCTCCCACATATGGGGTATCAGCGTACTCAGGACATATTGGACAAAAACTTTTGTGGTCTAATTTCTTCTGTTACCCTTGGGAAAATAAAAAATTGGGGACTAAACAATCAGGTTTGTGGAAAAAATATGATTTTTTATTTTCACACCCGGCATTATAAAATTCTGTGAAGCACTTGGGAGTTCAAAGTGCTCACCACACATCTAGATAAGTTCCTTAGGGGGTCTAGTTTCCAAAATGGGGTCACTTGTGGGGGGTTTCCACTGTTTAGACACATCAGGGCCTCTAAAAACACGACATGGCGTCCAGCCAATTCTGCTTTGAAAAAGTCAAACGGTGCTCCTTCCCTTCCAATCTTTACCATGTACCCAAACAGTAGTTTACCCCCACATATGGGGTATCAGCATGCTCAGGACAAATTGCACAAAAACTTTTGGGGTCTTGTTACCCTTGGAAAATAAAAATTGGGGTGAAAAGATCATTTTTGTGGAAAAAATATGATTTTTTATTTTCACGGCTCTACGTTATAAACTTGTGTGAAGCACTTGGAGGTTCAAAGTGCTCACCACACATCTAGATAAGTTCCTTAAGGGGTTTAGTTTCCAAAATGGGGTCACTTGTTGGGGGTTTCCACTGTTTAGGCACATCAGGGGCTCTCTCAACGCGACATGGCATCCAGCCAATTCTGCGTTAAAAAAGTCAAACGGCGCTCCTTCCCTTGCGACCTCTGCCATGCGCCCAAAAAGTGGTTTACCCCCACATATGGGGTATCGGCATGCTCAGGACAAATTGCACAAAAACTTTTGGGGTCTTGTTACCTTTTGGAAAATAAAAATTGGGGTGAAAAGATCTTTTTTGTGGAAAAAAAATGATTTTTTATTTTCACGGCTTTACGTTATAAACTTCTGTGAAGCACTTGGAGGTTCAAAGTGCTCAACACACATCTAGATAAGTTCCTTAAGGGGTCTAGTTTCCAAAATGGGGTCACTTGTTGGGGGTTTCCACTGTTTAGGCACATCAGGGGCTCTCTAAACGCGAAATGGCATCCAGCCAATTCTGCGTTGAAAAAGTCAAACGGCGCTCCTTCCCTTGCAACCTCTGCCGTGCGCCCAAAAAGTGGTTTACCCCCACATTTGGGGTATCAGCGTATTCAGGAGAAATTGCACAACAAATTTTGTGGCTCATTTTTTCTTTTAACACTTGTGAAAATAAAAAAATTGGTTCCGAATTAAAGCTTTTGCAAAAAAAGTTAAATGTCAATTTTTTCCTTCCACATTGCTCCAGCTCCTGTGAAGCACCTGAAGGGTTAATAAACTTATTGAATGTGGCTTTGAGCACCTTGAGGGGTGCAGTTTTAGAATGGTGTCACTTTTGGGTATTTTCTATCATATAGACCCCTCAAAGTGACTTCAAATGTGATGTGGTCCCTAAAAAGAAATGGTGTTGTAAAAATGAGAAATCGCTGGTCAACTTTTAACCCTTATAACTTCGTAACAAAAAAAAATTTTGTTCTCAAAATTGTGCTGATGTAAAGTAGACATGGGGAAATGTTATTTATTAAGAAATTTGTTTGACATATCTCTCTGATTTAAGGGCATAAAAATTTCAAGTTTGAAAATTGCGAAATTTTCAAAATTTTTGCCATATTTCCATTTTTTTCATAAATAAAAGCAAGTCATATAAAAAATTTTTTTACCACAAACGTGAAGTACAATATATCACGAAAAAACAATCTCAGAATCAGCTGGATTCGTTAAAGCGTTCCAGAGTTATAACCTCATAAAATGACAGTGGTCAGAATTGTAAAAATTGGCCCGGTCATTAAGCTGCAAAATGGCTCTGTCACTAAGGGGTTAAATTACTTTGCCTTTTACACATGAGTTGTTGAAGCATTGCGATGTTGTTATTGTATTGTTTATTGTAAAATTTGTTTGACTGTTATTTGTACAATAGATCTTGTTGCCTTTTAACCTAATGAAAACTTATGTTGTTTTAACCCCTTAATGACCGCCGATACGTCTTTTAACGGCGGTAGTTAAGGGTGCTTAAACCACAGCTGAGGAAAAAGTGTATAGCGCTCCCCAGAGTCGGAATTTCTCTGGGGTCTCGACTGCAGGTTTACAGCATTTCAGATTAGAGATCAGGTGAATGCCACACAGAGTTCTAGCAGCAGACACATCTCTACAACAACTGTTAGGCTGGAGTCACACACAACGTCTAAAAAATCGGACCGTTTTAGTCGGTCGATAATCGGATTAAAATTTCATGAACATTGCTGCGACTGGCATCCGATTTTTAGTAGTTGATGCGATTTTGTAGCATGTACGCTTAAGTTTCACATCCGATTACCCAGCGACTACCGTTTTTTAGTGGCATCATAGCAAAATGGACATTTAACGGTTTTGAGGCCTGCAAATCATTTGAATAATGAGCCAGAGCCATATTTAAGCGTGGTTGGACTGTTCTTACCCTCCCACCGTTGCCGTGGAGTGTTTGGCTTCTTAGTGGTTTCTGTTGTGTTGCTGCAAAGTCAAAATTATGAGTGACAGACTAATGTTTAATAGAACTGAGCGTCTGCTGTACTATTGGCTGATATCCAGAACTTTTGGTGAGCCATACCCTGTAGTTGTTTCGCACAGAATACGCAGAAGGATGTGGGTGCATCCCCTTGTGATGCGAAGGATCAGCAAAGGGCATTTTGAGCGCCTGTATTCCACATTGCGTAGGAATCCAGACAAGTTTTTTGCCTATTGTCGCATGAGTGTTGCCACCTTTGATATTTTGCTTGACATATTGCGCCCTGGAATCACCTTTCAGAACACCAGGATGTGTCCTTCAATTTCTGCTGAGGAAAGGCTTCTTCTAACATTAAGGTATGTGTGTCAACGATATGTTGATGATGTTTTGCATAATGTAACAACTTTCACATTCTTCTTACTTTGTAAATCTTAACATACTGTACCCCATGTCATTATAAAATGTTTAAGTTTGCCCTATTTGGTTGTGTGAAGCAGTCAGAAGGGTTTATAAGTCATTACATTAAGTGAATGGGTGAGTAATCAAATGTCCACTGTTTACATTTGGTTAATGCAGTGTTTTTGTATTTTTTGTCTGATGTGTACACGTTTGTTGTTGTTTGTGTATTGCAGGTTCCTTTCCACTGGGCTCTCATGCGCTGCTCTGCATTTAGAGTTTTTGATAGGGAAATCCACCATTTCCGGAATAGTCAGCTCTACTTGTGGACAAATTTGGTCCAGACTAAATAAAGAGGTGATGCCAGAGCCCAAAATGGAAGATTGGTTGAGGATTGCACGTGGATTTCAAGAAAGCAGTAATTTTCCACACTGTATTGGAGCCCTGGACGGGAAGCACATACGTGTGCGTAAGCCGCCGAACTCAGGGACCCAATTCTACAATTATAAGCAATATTTTTCTATAGTTTTGTTGGGCTTGGTCGACAGTAACTACCGCTTCATAATTGTAGACATTGGGGCCTATGGAAGGACTGGAGACTCCAGAGTCTTTAAATCTTCCATTATGGGTCGGCGGCTACGCAATAACCAATTGGACTTACCACCACCATGTCAACTTCCACAGTCAAATGTGGATGCAGTGCCATATGTTGTAGTAGCGGATGAGGCCTTCCAATTAACTCGTCATGTTATGAGGCCATATCCTCGGCGCAATCTGAACCATCAGCGACGCATATTTAATTATCGGCTTTCTCGTGCACGACGCCTGGTAGAGTGCACATTTGGTATTCTTACAGCCAAATGGCGTGTCCTACAGTCAGCCATTCAGCTAAGTGATTCAAATGTTAATCTTGTAGTGCAAGCATGTGTGGTACTACATAATTTTACCAGAATGCATGAATGCTCATCAGCTGATATGCCTGAACTTCAGTCTGATAATATGACGAGGCCTATGAGACCAGTCATCCATCCTCGTCGTCCCCCTTCTGGTCTCAAAGTCCGTGACTTATTGACCAATTATTTTGTTTCTCCTGCGGGTGCTATTCCTTGGCAAGATGAGGCCATAGCTATGTAGTGTGTTTTATGTTATCTGATACCATAAACTTACTTTACATTCATCAATTAATGGAAGACTGTAATTATTTTATGTACACTTTTTCATACTTAACACAGGTCACAACATATAAGAAGAATCACAGACAACCAATGGCACTTCACTAATTTTAATGATTAGTGTATTTAGTTTGAAAGCCTTTTAGAGGCTGATATATTTAGAAAACAGGACCAACATGTCCAAACATAAATAAAAAATATGTATAACATTCTGAATATGCAAAAATAAATATATATAACTTCCATACAACCAAAAAATACTTTCAGCTACAATTGATGGTAGCTGGTGGTGGTGGTGGTGGTGATGGAGGGCCAGGTTGCGTATTAGGCCTTCCACTATCTGCAACCTGTGATTGAGCCTGAGGTGCTGCAGAAACTAACGTAGCAGCTGGGTTACTGGCTGCATCCTGAAGGGCTTGTGTGTAGGGGTACATAGGGAATTGATGCTCATAGTCATATTGATATGACTGAGCACTAGCAGAATGACCCCCAATATGCCCATGTCTAACATATCCATGTTGTGGCCAGCCAACAACATTGGGTATGTTAGAGTGGGCATATTGTGCATGGCCACTCTGTCCCATGGCTTGGAGCTGGGTAGCTCCAAAAAAAGAAGGAGCTGCAGTAGGATGAGGAGGAGGAGGAGGAGGAGTTGGGTTCTGTTGGACACAAGGAGGAGGTGGAGGAGGAGGATGATGATGAGGAGGAGGAGGATCAGAGGCAGAAGCAGATTGTGATGGATTTGGTCCAAACAACCTTAACACATTTTCAGGACCAACCACCCATCTATCTAGATAATCTAGTAGGTTGCTTGGATCATTAGGCGGTGTTCCAGCATCCAAAACAATCTGCAGTCCGCTTCTGATCCGCAGTCCGTGCTGTCTTGGAATAGCCCGGAGGTAACGGGCCAGACTGCGGCAAAATCCCTCCTCACCATCATCATTAGCTACACTGGACAAATAGTCCAGAACTCCTCGGTCCACCTGCCTCCTTGTCACAGAACCCACTCCTTCTCGTCGCCGCCTACCTCGCCTTGTGCGTTGGGAATGAGGAGGAGACACATCCTGACCCCTATTAGGGCTGCTGCTCTGAGGTAGGTCCTCATGTTCCTGATGCTGGCTTTGTGAATCCTCAGCTCCTGCAGCTGCTGTTGGTGCTGCTTGGGTGGACCCACATGCTGCAGAGGAAGGGCCTGCCTCCTCTGCCCCATCACCAACGGGGTCGATAAGCACTTCTGAGTCAGACCCGTCTCCCTCTCAGTTAGGTTTGACTCCGTCCTAGAAATGAAATAATTTTTGACAATTAAAACCCAGAAAATTACAAAGTTTGACATGAAAGTGTTTGAACACACATGCACTTACGGTCGCAGATCCAACACTGGCTCAAGGAAGTTCAGTCTATCAAAATAGAGGTACTTCCTCTTCTTAGAGGCTGAAGCCCCACTCCGATCCCTAATCTGCCTCTCCCTCCGGTAGCAGTCCCGACAGCTGCGCCACCGCCTTGTCACATCAGTCACTACAAATGTAAGAACACCATAACGGTTATAATGACTGATATCTATTTATTCATCAAAAAATTACATTATGCAACAATGAACATTTAAATAGTGTTCATGTGTGATGTGATTTACAATATTAAAACACATAAACATACAACCAGAAGTATACATGTTATAAGCTGTAACATACATTTCAAAAAATGCTTGGCCCTTAACAAAACGCCTCAATCATTTAGCATTTTAGTACCTACAAACTACATCTGAGGTCAAGGGGAGTACAAAATGTTATAGTGAATAAATGACAAAGCATCGATGATATGTTAAAAGACATGGATATTGTTGGTGAACACACACATCAATGTGTTGTTATAAATAGGCAGAGTTTGATAATGCTGCTTTTTCAATATCATTTAAAAACATAAGCATACATTATTATTTTCTTAATAACATTTTTTTACAAAAAAAAAAAACGTTACATGTGGTACTTACTAAGACGCTCTTGGTCCTCCCTGGATCTCTGATGATAGTCTGGAAAAATGTGCTCACATATCGTTTGCCATGCAGCCTCTTTGTGCGTCCGATTGCTGTAATTGGGATCGCGCTGGTCCCACAATTCAGGCCTCTCCTGCACCAATACGATGAGGAGTTCCACATTGATGTGGCTAGATGCCATGTTTCTGGACTCCGTGTAGGCATTCTTCCTGTTTTTTTTTAAGATGCGCTTAGCTAATTAGCATGTAAAGGCTTCCTGAGAATTTGAAAGGCAGTTTCCTGTCACCTGGAAAAGTTGTGCGATTTCATCGCAACTCACACGTACGGTCCGTTTGTAATCCCACTTTTCATCGCACCCATAGACTTGCATTGGCGATAGTCGACCCACAATCGGTGACAATCGCAGCATGCTGCGATTGCACTTGCACGTTTAAATCGGACCACAAAAAATCGGATGCTGGGAGCTACTACATTGATTAATATTGGATCGACTGCAAAGCGATATTTCATCGCTTTCTAGTGGTACGATTTAGTCGCCAGTGTGACTCCAGCCTTAAGAGGAGACTTTGTGCAGCAGGCCTTCATGGTAAAATAGCTGCTAGGAAACCACTGCTATGGACAGGCAACAAGCAGAAGAGACTTGTTTGGGCTAAAGAACACAAGGAATGGACATTAGACCAGTTGAAATCTGCGCTTTGGTCTGATGAGTCCAAATTTGAGATCTTTGGTTCCAACCACCGTGTCTTTGTGCGATGCAGAAAAGGTGAACGGATGGATTCTACATGCCTGGTTCCCACCGTGAAGCATGGAGGAGGAGGTGTGATGTGTGGGGGTGCTTTGCTGGTGACACTGTTGGGGATTTATTCAAAATTGAATGCATACTGAACCAGCATGGCTACCACAGCATCTTGCAGCAGCATGCTATTCCATCCGGTTTGCGTTTAGTTGGACCATCATTTATTTTTCAACAGGACAATGACCCCAAACACACCTCCAGGCTGTGTAAGGGCTATTTGACCAAGAATGAAAGTGATGGGGTGCTATGCCAGATGACCTGCCCTCCACAGTCACCAGACCTGAACCCAATCGAGATGGTTTGGGGTGAGCTGGACCGCAGAGTGAAGGCAAAAGGGCCATCAAGTGCTAAGCATCTCTGGGAACTCCTTCAAGACTGTTGGAAGACCATTTCCGGTGACTACCTCTTGAAGGTCATCAAGAGAATGCCAAGAGTGTGCAAAGCAGTCATCAAAGCAAAAGGTGGCTACTTTGAAGAACCTAGAATATAAGACATATTTTCAGTTAATTCAAACTTTTTTGTTAAGTATATAATTCATCATGTGTTAATTCATAGTTTTGATGCCTTCAGTGTGAATGTACAATTTTCATAGTCATGAAAATACAGAAAAATCTTTAAATGAGAAGGTGTGTCCAAACTTTTGGTCTATATTGTATATATATACATGTATATATATTACATAGATAGAAGAAAAGCCGGCAATTCAGCAGCCGTCTAGTGTAAAATCACAGCAGGATCCGACAGATAGAAGAGATGGATTACACACAGTACAAAAAACAATAATGAAGTGGCCTAAATACATATACACATATAACCATACAGAAGCATATGCCAAGTAGATTTAAAAGGTAATAAATCTTTATTGAACACTTATTTATACACAAGCATAAAATTTCAGTGAGTGAACACTAAATGGATCTGCAAACACAGGGCTAATATACCCAGAATAATGAGCAAAGAGTCAGATTTCCATAGGAGAGTATTACTCTTATTGTTAGAGCTTAAGGGAAAGGAAAATCCACAAAAAAACCTTTACTTTTAAAGATCAAATATTTGTACAATTAGTGCTTGTAAGGTTCGATGTAAGCAAAAAATATTAAAAGGGATTTCTTAGTAGTATTGAGCCCAAATATCATTAGATCATTTAATTTGTTAAAGTCAGATCAATTTTAAGGCTTATTAGTAAAAATAGCAAATCTATTAAAGATAAATCAGCCAAAAATACACGTCCAAACAATGATCTAATGGGACAAAATATTTGTATATACTCTTCAATACTATAACAGGAGTAGTGCTCTTATAATTAGAGCTTAAGGGAAAGAAGGATCCACACAAAAAAATACAGTTACTTTTAAAGATCAAAAAATTGTACAGTTAGTGCTTGTAAGGTTCGATGTAGGCTAAAAAATATATAAAGGGATTTCCTAGTAGTATTGAGCCTAAATATCATTAGATCAATTAATTATTAAAATTAGATCAACTTAAATGCTTATTAGTAAAAATATCAAATCTGTTAAAGATAAACCAGCCAAAAATACATGTCCAAACAATGATCTAATGGGACAAAATATTTGTATATACTCTTCAATCAGACTCAGTTATAGTTTAGTTAATGCTCATGACTAAATTCAAAAGATAAACTCCTCACAAAAGTAATACACACAGATAATATAAATTCATTTAAAGCAGGTACAATTATCCGTACTGTGGTTCTGAATGCAGTTACTAACAAGTAAATACCTAGAGTGAATCCCATATTAGGAAAGAAATGCATAGTGCTAAAGTGCATTGTTATGATTTGGTAGCTGAGGAGAGCAAGCAAAAATGGAAATACACCAGAGAGGTTGGAATCTATGGGATTGCAGTACCCTGACTAACCACCACAACTAAAGGCAGCCGTGGAGCGTACCTACGTTGGTCCTAGACGCCTCGTCACAGCCTGAGAAGCTAACTACACCTAAAGACAGAAAGAGGAAAACTATCTGCCCCGGAGCAGATCCCCAAAGAACATAGAAAGCCCCCAAACATGTAATGGGATTAGACAAGGGGAAATACAGACACAGACAGAAAATAGTATGAGCAAACGTTGGGGCCCAAACTTCCTAAATAGAAAAGGATAGGAAGGACACTTACTGCAATCCCAAAAAACCCTGAAAAGTACCAACTCTACTAATTACAAAAACACCTGAGATCACACGACCTCTACCACCTAAATTAGTTCTCTGGTGTAACAAAAACTAAACAGCAGTCCACTGAAAAAACTGGAAAAGGCAAATGAACAAACAACAGTGGCTGAACTAAACTGAGAGGAGCACAAGCCCCGGAGGGGACCCGGCAGACCCCCACAGAAGTGCAGGACAAAATGCAAAAAGCAAGCACAAAAAACTAAAAGAAGAAAATGTCTTATCTGTTAGCAGAAGATGCAGGCACGAAACAGCAAGCTACAAAGTGAACAGGAATCAAAGATGAGACCAGAACAATTGATCACCGGCAACCCTGATGGGAGGGAACCTCCCTTATATAAGACCAGTCAGTAACACCTGATCGCCAATCTTCACAATCTTCATTGGATAGTTCAGTACTGTTTGTAACCACCAGAGGGAGCTTCTGCTCAGAATTCATTTCTAGCACATTCACAACAGTGCATAGTGTGACTAGGTAACTCAGTAGCTAAATGAAATATGTGAGGGAGATTAAAAGTTCTTTAAATATGGGGGTATACATGACCTGGTTGCAGGAAGTCATCCTTACATACAGTAAATACAAATAGAATATGGTGTGATGCAGGGAGAGAGATGAAGGAGCTTACCACGTTGAGAATCTGTAGCTGGAAATTTGACCCAGAGTTCCTCCTGAGGGTGCCTTTTCCACTGGTGATCACAGAAAGGTAGACGAAAAAAATAGGGAAAGATTCTGGCACAACTTTCCAGGGATAAAATGGATTCTTTATTCAAATGTGGTTAAAACATTAAAAAGTGAGGCCTCGTAGCTGATGCGTTTCGGGTATATTTGGTTCCTAATAATTGCCTTGATATATGTAGAAATATTTTTGTGCCTTTTCATGTGTTTTATGCATCTGTTTATTTTTTTTTTTACTTATGACCATTATAATTTGGATCATATGTGCACTTCATTGCATGCATTGCATTTATTTTATTAACATCATGTGTGTTCCTCTCTCCTCTCCAGCTACAGGTTCCAACTTATGGGCGTTGACTTTGTTCTCACCTATTGTAATTGTCCTTTTGTTTAGACAGTGTAGATATGTTGGATTGCTACACTTATGCCTCAGTTAGCCTATGACGAAGGGTGTGTATATGTCATGGGTGCATCGCCACGAAGATCGTCGCGATTGCACATTCTGACTTCTCACAGCTGAGCTGCTGTTTCTTTGTGTTTGGTAATGAGAGAGTTAATTTTACCTAGCTCTTTGCTAAGACTAGGTCCAGCCTCACCCGGCTGCTTTTGATTATGTTCTAATTAGTTTCCTTTATATTCCTGCCAGTCTGGGTGTTAGACGCCGGTGAAAGCATTCATGTAGTCTAGCAGACTGAAGCGGTTCTGAGAATACTTAAGCTAAGAGCTCCTTAGTTGTTTTTACTCTTATAGCTTATAGTTGATCTCTGAGACCTTAGGTGTTCATACTGTGTGTGAGTGTTGTATGTAAGACTTTATTTACTTTATTTCTTGTCTTTCTTGTATGTCTTTCTGTTCATTAACCGTTACCTGTTCATTCCCTTTGGTGGTATTCAGGGTCCTTTAGGACTAGAATACAGTTGGCAGGGATTGATAGGAGACAGGGTTTACGCTGGTGGCCTGGACCTCTGTACCTTTAACAGTACCTCCAGGTTGAGGGATTAGTTAGGACCCCAGTTTAGGGTCAGCTTAGACCCCGGTCACCCTCTAGCCGGAGACAGCGTATAACGGATTCCGTTTTGACCCACTGGACATTCTGTCAGGTAAATCTATGTTATCATATATCTATGCGCATGTTATATAGTATGTTGCCCTTTTGATATAGATTACTGACATCACATATATATATCTGCTATACAGCGTGACATTTTCACCGGCCCAAACTAAAGATTCTCCCCAGCTGTCATGGATCCAGTAGCCCAGCTGGCCCGGCAGTTGCAGGGGTTGTCCATGGAATTTGCAGACATTAAGTCCAAGGTTTTGTCCCCCCCGGAGCAAACCAGATCTGAACCTAAGGTTGCTCTCCCGGACAGGTTCACTGGTGGGCGGGACAAATTTTTTACTTTCCGGGAGGCATGTAAATTGTACTTTCGGCTGCGGCCTCGGTCATCTGGGAGTGAAGAGCAGAGGGTGGGAATTGTTATCTCGCTCTTACAAGGGGACCCTCAATCTTGGCGTTCTCTATTCCTCCAGGCTCCCCAGATCTCCAGTCAGTGGATCGATTTTTTACTGCCCTGGGTCTGGTATATGATGATCCGGATCGAGTCTCCCTTGCTGAAACAAGGTTACGTAAAATACGGCAAGGAAATCGTCCAGCGGAGGAATATTCTTCTGAGTTCCGTAGATGGGCAACGGATACTCAGTGGAATGACCCAGCTCTTAGGAGCCAGTTTTGTCAAGGGTTGTCTGACAAATTAAAAGATGTGTTGGCTCAGCATGATTCTCCTTCATCACTGGAGGCTGCTATGGCCCTCGCTATTCGCATTGATAGACGACTTCGGGGAAGACGCGAGGTAACTCCGCCCCCGTGATGACTCCACCTACTACTAAAGTCCCTTTTACTGAGGTTCCCCTGGTCTGTTCTGAGGAACCCATGCAGTTGGGAGGGACATCATTTTGTAGGAGGGAATCGGCGGTGCGCCGCAAGACTAGAAGGTGTTTCTTTTGCGGCAGAGAGGGACATTTTGTTGGGGGGTGTCCATCCCGGACCTCTTTGAGCCAAGGAGTTAACCTGGGTGTGTGTATTTCGTCCCCAAATCCCTCTCAGTTTCTCGTGCCTGCGGAGGTGGTGATTGGTACTAGAACTGAGAGGATTTCTGTTTTTCTTGATAGTGGGTCCGGGGCTAATCTGGTGGACGCTTGGTTTGCCCAGGTGCATGGTATGCAACTGAGTGTATTGGCCAAACCGGTCCCTATACTCTCTATTGATTCTAGACCTCTTGGTCAAGGTAGTTTGGTACAAGCTGTTCATAACATAGATCTTCGAGTAGGGGCAATACATAAAGAGCAATTGTCTTGTTATGTGTTGGAGGGTCTACCTACTCCTATTGTGTTGGGACTTCCTTGGTTGGCTAAACATAACCCAGTGATTGATTGGCAATCCAGAAAGATAAGCCAGTGGGGTGAATTTTGCAAGAATAACTGCATGAGCACGGTCATCGGTGCGGTTGTGCCTAGGACTTTGCCTCCTTTTCTGGAGGACTTTGGGGAGATGTTCTCAGAGGAGGGGTGTAAAGAGTTACCTCCTCATCGCGCATATGACTGCTCAATAAAGTTGCTTCCTGATGCCTTATCTCGTACTTTCCCAGGGACCGGGAGGATGGATGATCCGGTTCCTATTCCTCAGGAGGGAGTTGTAGTGTCAGCTGTATGCTCTGAGCTTGAGGGGGAGGTATTGGGGGCTCAGGGGGACGCCCCTGTGGGACTTCCAGGGAGACTGATAGTTCCAGATCGGTTAAGACTGAAGGTTACGGAGAACCATTACAAACGGATGGCTGATAGGGGGAGAGTTTCTGGTCGAGATCTGAAGGTGAACGATCTGGTGTGGTTGTCTACCAGGAATATAAAACTTAAAGTTCCCTCCTGGAGGTTGGGTCCCAGATTCATTGGCCGTACAGGATCAGTTCCATAATTAATCCTGTGGCATTTCGTCTGGACCTCCCTCCTACGTTTAAAAATCATAATGTGTTTCACAAGTCATTACTTAAAAAGTATGTGGCACCAGTCATACCGTCACCTCTACCTCCTCCTTCAGTGGTAGTCAATGATAACGTGGAATTTCATGGGTCGAAAATCATTGACTCACGTCTCAGTCGCCGATCCCCTCAGTACTTAGTTCTTTGGAGGGGGTATGGTCCTGAGGAGAGGACGTGGGTCCCTGCGTCTGATGCTAACGCAGATCGATTGGTTCGGACCTTTCACACAACTTACCCGGACAGACCTGGTCATGAGGGTCCGGAGGCCCCTCGTAGAAGGGGGGGTACTGTCATGGGTGCATCGCCACGAAGATCGTCGCGATTGCACATTCTGACTTCTCACAGCTGAGCTGCTGTTTCTTTGTGTTTGGTAATGAGAGAGTTAATTTTACCTAGCTCTTTGCTAAGACTAGGTCCAGCCTCGCCCGGCTGCTTTTGATTATGTTCTAATTAGTTTCCTTTATATTCCTGCCAGTCTGGGTGTTAGACGCCGGTGAAAGCATTCATGTAGTCTAGCAGACTGAAGCGGTTCTGAGAATACTTAAGCTAAGAGCTCCTTAGTTGTTTTTACTCTTATAGCTTATAGTTGATCTCTGAGACCTTAGGTGTTCATACTGTGTGTGAGTGTTGTATGTAAGACTTTATTTACTTTATTTCTTGTCTTTCTTGTATGTCTTTCTGTTCATTAACCGTTACCTGTTCATTCCCTTTGGTGGTATTCAGGGTCCTTCTTAGGACTAGAATACAGTTGGCAGGGATTGATAGGAGACAGGGTTTACGCTGGTGGCCTGGACCTCTGTACCTTTAACAGTACCTCCAGGTTGAGGGATTAGTTAGGACCCCAGTTTAGGGTCAGCTTAGACCCCGGTCACCCTCTAGCCGGAGACAGCGTATAACGGATTCCGTTTTGACCCACTGGACATTCTGTCAGGTAAATCTATGTTATCATATATCTATGCACATGTTATATAGTATGTTGCCCTTTTGATATAGATTACTGACATCACATATATATATCTGCTATACAGCGTGACAGTATACACCTGAAAAGCGTCAGGTACGAGGCCTCGGCTTTTAATGTTTTAACCAAGTTTGAATAAAGAATTCATTTTATCCCTGGATGGTTGTGCCAGAATCTTTCCCCATTTTTTCATCTACAAATAGAACAGGTAGATATACAGATGTCTGTGACAAATACAATTAGCACAGTGTGTGTGCAGCTTACTGTACATGTATTTAATGAAAGATAATTTTTATGAATAAAATGGCAAGTGCTCCTGCATAATTTTCATAACTAGCAGAGGGAAAGCCGACGTCTGGGGTTCAATGGTTATAGCCTGATAAGGGGGTAATACCCATGGAGCATCCCAGGCTATTAAAATCAGCTCACAACTGTATACTTATCCTTTACTGGTTATTAAAATGGGGGACCCTAAAAATAATGACGTAAGGTCCCCCTATAATTAATAACCAACAAAGGCTAAGCAGACAGCTGCGGGCTGATATTAATAGCCTAGGAAAGGGCCATGAATACTGGACACCCCCTCAGGCTAAAAACATCAGCTTTTAGCTGCCCCAGAAGAGAAACATCTCTATAATGAGCCAATTCTGGCATTTAGCAACGCAATTCCCACTTGGCCTGTAGAGGTGGCAAGTGGGGTGATAGTTGAGGGGGTTGATATCACCTTTGAATTGTCAGATGACTTCAAGTCCCGAGGTTAGTAATGGAGAGGCATCAATTAGACAGCCCCATTACTAACCCCATAGTCACATTGTATGAAAACACAGACACCCAGAATAAAGTCCTTTAATTGAAAGAATGACATAGACTCCTTTAATAAATCTTTATTAAACCATACTTATGACCTCGCCCATTCCATCGATGCCCTTATCATCTGCAAAAGAGTTAAAAATAAAAAAAACTATACTCCTCACCTTTCCGCAGAGATGCTGCTAATCCATTTGTCCCATGACGGGTCTAGCCCTGCTACATTTAGATGCACCTTTTTTGGGGAGGCTGCGAGCTGATGTTTTTAGTCTGGGAAGGGGCCAATATCCATGGCCACTTTCTAGGCTATTAATATCAGCCTGTAGCTGTCTGCCTAGCTTTTGCTAGTTAGATTTTATAGGGGGACCCGATGACAATTTTTTCTGGGGTTCCCCTGTAAACTAGCCAGTAAAGGCTAAACAAACAGTTGTGAGATTATATTAGTAGCCTGAGAAACTTTTTGGCTATTGGCTCCTTAGAATTTTAACATTAGCCCCCAGCCGTCAGCTTTCCCTCTGTTGTTTATGAAAATTACAGGGGAGCCCACACAATTTTCTTTAAATTTTTTTGTAAAAATTAACAGTTGCTGTTTTGTTACAGCCTATGTAGGTTCATTTTGTTAATGCTCCTACATAGGCTGGTTACAGTGTGTGCATGCGTGGCCATGTGTGTGTTGTGTATGCGTATCCACATGTGTGTGTTTACTTACCGGTTTAGTAATGAGGGTCTCTGGCTGACACCTTTTCATTACTAAACCAAGGGTGTTAATGACAGCTGCTGACACCATGCCCTAATCCCATCACCCTGATGATCTATTAGATGCGCCAAATCTGGTGCTTAGCCTTGCTCTTCCCACTTGCCTTGTAGTGGTGGCAAGTGGGGTAGTGGTTGGAGGGTTGATGTCACCATTGTATTGTCAGGTGACATCAAGCCCAAAGATTAGTAATAGAGAGGAGTCTATAAGACGCCCCCATTACTAACCCCATAGTGATATTATAAAAAAATACCCAGAAGAAAGTCCTTTATTTGAAATAATGACACTGACTCCTTTTAAATTAAACCATACTCACCGAACGCCTAATCCAATGACGCAAACATCTCCTGCAGCAAAAATAAAATAATAAATCACAATATTCCTCACTTGTTCAAAGAGAAGATAATCCATAATGTCCCATGATGATCTTGATTACTTTGAGAGCAGTCACTGGTGCATGAGAAAGTTCACTGGAGCTAATCATGACCTCATGTGACCTCTCTCACGGCAGCTCAGTGATACACTGCAGGAGCGATTAACTCCTGTCAGTGTATCAACGGCGGCCGGGTAGTTCAGTCACATCTCCTGATGTCCAAAAAATAGTAGAAATTGGCTGACAGCACTACAGTCTATGGAAGCACGTTCTAGTCCTCTGGACCCAGGGGACAAATACATACCAAGAAATTTAATGAAGAACAGCATACCAGTCTGGGTGAAGATCAGATCATGTCTTTATTTTGCCAAATGCGACGTTTCGACCACCTATAGGTCTTTTTCAAGGATGTCAAACAGCAAACATAGCAGCCTTATATAGGAAGTGGATAACATTCCACCAATCAGAAACAAGGAACTGCCAACAATAATTACACATATATACAAAAAAAGTGGTACAAACTCTATGTCAAAATCTCATTAAAAATACATACATATATATAAAGGTATCAAAAATGTAAAGAAATATACAGCGTTGGATAACAGATATATATATTGCACAGCGTCTAGTGTTGAGCGATATTGCTCGATATCTAAAAATATCGTATCGAAATTGTATCGCCGATAGCACTAAATATCGTCGATATCCGATTTCGATACCGGAAGTCCCATGTAAGTCTATGGGAACAAAATATCGCAACAAAAAAAACCCTTTCTTTCGTTGTAAACACAAAATATACACACATAGAATACATATATATATATATACATGTCATTGTGACATATATATATACATATATTTATAGTTTATACACTTCTACATAGTAAAATCGACTCTAATTCAATTGCCGGGTAAAGACGTGACATACCCCATAGAAGTCGACGGGCTCAGTGCCGAGTACCCCGAAAACCTCTGGCTCTGTGCGACTCAACTTGGGCGTCACGAACAGGATTCTGTAGCTCGCTATAAGCGAGTCCTGTGTGCCTGAATTGCACTGGTTTTGTGCTTGAGAATTGCTAAAATCATCAGAGAATGTATTTGCCATTTTTCCGCCATATCTGCGTCACGACGAGGCACTGGTGAAGAAGAAGGGCGTGCTCTTCGTGGGTGTCACTCACTCAGTGGCGTGAAAACGATGGCCGCCCACTGTAAATGGTACTGCAATGTAACATCGTGCCCCACAGCTCTGGAGTTCCGCCTCCTCATCCTCCTCAGTGTGAGGAGGTCCCGCCTCCCTACAAAAGAGGGGCCCTCTCCAGATATGACACATGTGACTTGGCAGAGATGGCTAATGGACACGACGAGCAGAAGTGGGAAGGGATGGAGCAGTCAGAGCTCTCCCCCCACGGAAGCGACCCGATCGCCACGGAATCACCGTTGGGCACCCGGCCTGTAAACCCTCCTACGCTGCAAGAAGCGGAGGATACCATGAGAGGCCTGGCCGGCACCGGGAGGAGGTCGCCAGGATGGAAGCCAGCTGGCGTGCCCTAAAAATAAACTTGGAGCGGCGCCAATCCCTCTTACCTGAAGTGTCTGTACCGGAAGGTGAGGCACCTGTTATAGTAGAGGAGCCCTTGCAATGTGATCCGGTTGACGTTGTCGCAGTGGAGGCACCCGTTCCTGCAAAAACCGCAGCACCGTCAGCAGCACCCCAGATCCCGCTGTCTGCCCCGGTCGCTGAGACAGAAGAAGCGACACCCGTCCTCATGGAGGAGGCCGCGCAGGCACCAGAGCACTACCTGCCTGTACCGGAGCCCCGACTGTCATCTGATTTAGAGCCGTCTGCTTCCTCCGCAGGGGAGCGCCGTCAGGACTGGGGGGCGACAGGAGAGCTGCCGCAAACCGGACACTGTAAGCTGCAGTGGAGTGGTGGAGACATGGAGCAACTGGTGGAGGAGAATTACAATCGGCGTCAGGAGGAAGAGTGGAGACGTTGGGAGCGGGAAGCAGAGCGACAAAGGGAGCAGCGAGAAACCCTAAAACTTCGCCAACGTCACCTGGAGAAGGACCGGGCAGATAAGGACCGGATGAGAAAGGATAAAGGAACCCTGAGTGAGCCGCGGCGTAAGGGTGCAGTACGGAGCTTTAAATTGAAAGGTGGGTGGGGCTTCATCAAGGAGCCTGGACTTTATTTAGAAGTCTTTGTGACCCGGCGGGACGTGGAGGCTCACCTCCCAGAAGGACACCGGGGAGGGACCTGTTGCCAGGAGACTTGGTGACTTACACCCGACACTGGGGTTACAATGGGTGGTACGCCCTAAATGTTACCAGGTGCGACCCCTACTCCCCAGTGTGTCAGGAACCTGTGAGACCCTCGAAGCCTTCAGCCTCCCACATCCAGGCCTCTGCAAAAGTGCCCACCCCACGCCGTAAATCTCCCCAGCCTCCCTCAGTGGTCTCCTCAGCAGCCCCAGCTATGGACATGATAAGTATAGCTGGCCCGTACCCGGCGCCTGTTAGGCCCCCTGGGGTTCGTACAGTCCGTGACATAGGGCTCCAGACCCGGAGAGAGATGAAAGAGGTGGCCACACAGACCCAGATAGCGGGTCACGACTTGACTGTACAGGCCACACGACGTCATCAGGTCCTGGTGGTCCTTGGTGTCTCGGATGTTTGGCAAGCACCAGAAGAGTACCAGGTGGTACCTGTAACACCCCTGCCAAAGAAGTCTAAATAACCCGGACAGGGTCCCTGTATGTAAATAAATAGTTAAATTGTTTATGTACCCGGACGGGTGAATGTTCCAAAAAAATTTTTTTAATTTAATAAAAAATAAAAAAACACAGTTTTCATTTCTTTTATTACTGTCTCATCCTGCTGCGACGCCATCGATCTCCTGTAAAAAAATGAAAAAAAAAAAAAGTATACCACCTGACCGACGCAGTCCATAGTAACGAGTGTCCCACGACGATCCAGCTCTGCTACATCAGAATGACAGGCAGAGCCTGTCATCCCGGCGCAGCACAGCTGATTACCTGCTTCCCCGGCGGTGACGTCATCGGACTGACTGATTTACGGCCGGGATTACCCTGCAGTCACTGCAGTTATCGCGAAAAAACTGCATGTGACCGCCAGGGAGAAGATAATGGCGGCCATCAAGCAGTCCAGGACGTGACCGCCGGAGATCTTCTGCCAGGTAAGTGCCGCTGACTCCTGACAGACCCGACCGATGGACACTCACAGTGACAGTGACAAATCCGATTCCGGTATTCGATAAGACGAAAATATCGAAACGAATTATCGAAAGGCCGATAGAGCTAATATCGGCCGATAGCCGATATTTGCATTATCGTATCGCTCAACACTAACAGCGTCCCATAACTATAAACCTATCAAATAGATGCATCCTAATCGCCATAGTTACTATCCACCAATCCCTATGTCGAGGATAATTATTATATTGTAAACACTGGCCACCCACCAATAGATCTCCAAGTACTAAATCAGTATAAGAGTGCACTCAAACATGAACCAATCAAATGAGTTAATACAGATGCTCCAAGATCTTGTCACATACCTGCATCATCACTGAGCGCTTGTAACCGCTGTGTAAGTCACCCCCTTCGGTGCACGTCATCGGCTTCCACCTATCAACGAGCTATAAACTGTCCCTGTCTGTGGTATCACATGATTGAACACGTGACACCGCAATGACAGAAGGAAAAGCACAGCGCATGCGTGCCAGAAATCACCAAGGAGATATATTAAAAAAATTTAAATTAAAAACACAATAAGTGAAAAAAACACAAGAAACGTCCTATGAGAATGAAATTCTGGTTCCAGAAGACATCAGGGTTCTAATTAACAATGTAGAGGAAACCCCGGTTCCTCCCACGTCACCAATGTGACGTAACTACACAGGCACAGCTCTCCGGTGACCCCTCTGTCTCTCAGGTCAGTAAGGGAACTGCACCTAGAGCAATTGGCCACCTGGGAGGAGGTCTTGATACCCACTGGGTATTCTAAGATTCGTGATCAGAGTAAAAGCATCAGCCCAAAATTAATTTTATGGTTTTATTGCCTTAAGGGCGCACTAGATAATTACAGAAATATACAGTAAGCTATACAACGGAATTACAGTGGATTTGCAGTCAGAGTAAAATACAACAATAATGGTACAAGGTTTAGAGGTATTAAGCTAGAGGTCAGTGTTACTAGTCTTTAAGTTGCATGTGGATGCCGGGAGCGCTGTGATCTACAGGTATGAATCTTAGTTGCCGGACAATCCCCAAAACGTGTGCCGCTGCTCCATTGGCAGATTTGTCCCTTGTTCCTTCTTAGATCTTCATCGTCTTGTTCTTCTGTGTGAATAGAGAATGTCTCTGCCATGGGCTCGCAGTTCTTAAACCTGCTAGGTCCCTCCCCTTGGTGTCAGAGGGTGGGCTAATAATCTCCACCCTCAGCTCCCTGCAGAATTTATTCCCAATATCTAAGAAAGGGGTTAACTTTCTCCAGGACAATCGGATAAGGACACGAGAGGTACCAGTGGATGCAGTTTGTTTTGCCTGTCGTGTGGAGATCAAATATGGCCCGTTTGGCCCTCCATGGTGACCCAATCTCTATATCTCAGGTCCCTGAGCCATCACCGACTCAGGAGTCGCACTGTCAGAAGCACGAGGTACGCAGGATCACGCGGATATTTTTTATGAGCCTGTACCTCGAAAGGCATGCTCATAATTCATAATCCTAGAACGGAGTCGTAGTGGCTGGGAGAGACAATGGATGTGTTTTCAGTGTCTAGCTGACAGGTATAATCTAATTGAAGCCCCCAGGTATCTCCAGGACCCATGCTGGCATGGCTCCAGACTAAAGCTTTGAAGCCCTGTTTTGGGCCTGATCTATTTAGCATACTAATGACCTTTTTATTCACAGTGGAGACTAAACCCTGTTGTATTGAATATGCCCTCAGGCAATGGGGGCCAGGAGCAGCCAGCTGCCTGTGGCTCTGTGAACAGACAAAATGGCCCCTGGGACAGGCCAATCCAAAATGGTGGCTGTTCCTTCATCACACCTCCCTGCTTTAGAGGGCGCTAAGGGGTATCACATTCCTGTGTTCCCCCATGTGCCCTTCCGCACCCTCTCCTTGCCGGGGCAACCGATCAGCGTTACCATGGTCCCTGCCTCTTTTGTGGCGAATGGAGAAGTGGTACTGCTGGAGAGCGAGGCTCCAGCGTAGCAACCTCCCATTCGTCCCAGAGTCCGTGTGTAACCAGCTGAGGGGGTTGTGGTCTGTTTCCATGGTGAATTGGTATCCGTACAAGTATGGCTGCAGACGCTTCAGGGCCCACACAATTGCCAGACATTCTTTCTCCATCGTGGAATAGGCCACTTCCCTCGGCAGAAGCTTCCGGCTCAGGTACAAAACGGGGTGTTCATGGCCCGTAGTGTCGACCTGGCTGAGCACAGCACTGAGGCCGAAGTCGCTGGTGTCGGTCTGCACCAAGAACAGCCACGTGAAGTCGGCTGCCTGTAGTACAGGAGAGCTAGAAAGGGTGGTTTTGAGCACCTGGAAAGCTGTCTCGCAGGCGACTGTCCAGTCGACTGCGACAGGCAGCCTTTTCTTGGTGAGGTCCGTCAGGGGCTTGGCCAGGGCACTATAGTGTGGAACAAACCTCCTATAGTACTCAGCAGTCCCCAAGAAGGACATCACCTGCTTCTTGGTCCTGGGGGTGGGCCAGGATTCGATGTCACCCACCTTTCCGGGCTCTGGCTTCAGAGCTCCCCCACCTACCCGATGTACCAGGTAGTGGACCTCACTCATACCCAGCTGGCATTTTTCCAGCTTAATGGTCAAGCCTGCTTGCTGGATCTGTTCGAGCACCAACGCCAGGTGCTCTAGGTGATCTTCCCAGGTGAGACTGAAGATGGCAATGTCATCCAGGTACGCGGTCGCATACCCTTCCAGTCCCTCGAGCAGCGTGTTGACCATCCGCATTCTTCATACCGAAGGGCATCACCGTGGACTCGTATAGTCCGAATGGAGTGATTAAGGCAGAGCGTTCCCATGCCCCAGAGGTCAGGGGAATCTGCCAATACCCCCTGCTCAGATCCATGATGGTCAGGTACTTGGCCCCGGCCAGCTGGTCGAGCAGGTCATCGATGCGCGGCATTGGGTACGCATCGGTGAGCGTCACAGCGTTGAGCCCCAGGTAGTCCACGCAGAACCGCATAGTTCCATCCTTTTTAGGGACGAGGACTACAGGCGAAGCTCACGCACTGTTGGACGCTTGGATCACCCCCAGCTTCAGCATCTCGTCTATCTCTTGGCGCATTTGCTGCTGCACCTCAAGAGAGACCCGATATGCTGAACGCCGGATCAGGGGGTGATTGCCGGTGTCCACGTCATGGATGGCTGTCTCAGTCCTTCTGGGCAGGCTGCTGAACAGCTCCCGAAAGGGGTGTAGGGTGACCCTCAGTTGGGAACGTTGGTCCTCCGAGAGCTGGTGGCCAACCCCCACATCCTCGATGGACCCACCCGCCTTGGCTTGGGTGAGCAGATCCAGGAGGGTTTCTGCCTCTCCTTCCTCGGGAAGGTTGCCCACTGAGTGGGCACAAGCCTCCCGCTCATGATGGGCCTTCATCATGTTCACATGGAAGGCCTTCCTCCTTTCACGGACGTGGTCCAGGGTGACCAGATAGGTGACGGCGTTGAGCTGCTCGTGCACGAGGTATGGACCCTCCCAGGCCGCCTGAAGCTTGTTTTGAGGTACGGGGACCAGTACCCATACCTTTTGACCCACCTGGTAGGTCCGCTCACAAGCATTCTGGTCGTACCACCGCTTCTGGACAGCCTGGGCTTGGGCCATATTGTCATGCACCAGCCGTGTCAAGGCCATCATTCGGTCCAGGAAGCGCCCGACATACTCAATGACTGACACTCCAGGGGTTGCCAAATCCCCTTCCCATGCTTCTTTCACCAGAGCAAGGGGCCCCCGTTCACGTCGCCCGTACAGGAGCTCAAAGGGGAGAACCCCGTTGAGGCCTGTGGGACCTCCCGGTAGGCAAACAGCAGGTGTGGGATATACCTCTCCCAGTCTCTCCCGTGGGAGTCGACCAACATCTTCAGCATCTGCTTTAAGATGCCATTGAACCGCTCACACAGGCCATTGGTCTGTGGGTGATACGGGCTGGCTACCAGATGTTGCACCTGTTTCTGCTTACAGAGAGACTCCATCAGCTGCGACATGAACTTGGTCCCTCGGTCGGTGAGCTTTTCCTGGGGAAACCCCACTCTGGAGAAAATCTCCAGTAAGGCAGTGGCCACTTTGTTGGCCCGAATGGACGACAAAGCTACCGCCTCCGGGTACCGGGTGGCATAGTCCACTACCGTTAGTATGAAGCATTTCCCGGAGCGGCTGGGAGTGGACAGAGGTCCAATGAGATCCACAGCCACCCTCGAGAAAGGCTCTTCGATGATGGGCAGAGTTACCAGTGGGGCTTTGGGGCACCTCCCCGCCTTCCTCACCCTCTGACAGGTGTCACACGAACGGCAGTAGGCAGTCACCTCGGTCCTCATTCCAGGCCAGTAGAAATGCTGAGCTAGCCTGGCCCTGGTTTCAGCGATCCCTAGGTGTCCGGCCATGGGAATCTCGTGTGTGATCTGCAACAATTCCGCCCTGACCGGATAGGGTACCACTAACTGTCGGTCCCTGGGCCACGCCTCTGGTGAACCCTGCTGGACCGTTACATGGTACAGCCATTCCTGGTCCCAGACCACTCGCTCGCAGTCGGACTCCAGGGGAGGCTGTGCCGCCTGCTCCTTGAAAGTCTTCAGGCTAGCGTCAGCTTACAACGCTGCCTGAAATCCCTGACTTGATGTGGCAAGGATTGATGAAGCTGCCACATCCTCTGTCAGCTCCCGGGATCTATCTCTTGGCCTCTGTCTGACTCGGCAACCACTTGGTCGGAGAGGGGGAAACCAGCAGACCTCCGCGAGGCTCCTTGGGCTTCGGCGCTTCCACTCCTGGTAACAGCGGCCACGACAGCTGAGACCACGGGTAGCGCCGGCTTCCACTCGGCCCCTGACCAAGTCGCAGGGTCAGGCAGACTTCCCTGTCCTCCTGACATCCTGGATGTGGGGAACTCTTGCCCTGGGGCCTTACCTGGTGGCTCCTTTCCCGGGACGCCCCCTCCCTCCATGGCCTGTTCCTCTTCCTGCAGAGGCCCTAGACTTAGCAGGCTGGATTCCCTTAGGGGCCCTACACTGCCCATAGCAGCCCCTCCCTCCACCTCTGAGCTCTTCCCTGCAGTCTCCTCACCTATCCTCACTGTGAGCCCTGTGTGTGTAGTGTCAGTGCATGGCTTACCATCAGGTTTAACTCCATCCTCCACTGTTGGAGGCACATTCAACACATTACCATTAGCATTCACAGTAGAGTCATGACATTCTTGGGGAGCCGAACTTGGGGGTTCAGTGGCCACATACTGGGACACTAGCCACCCCAAATCGGTCCCCAGCAACACATTGGCAGGAATATTCGGCGTTACTCCCACCTCCCGCATCCCCCTCCCGGCGCCCCAGTCCAAATGCACTTTAGCGACAGGCAGCGCTGGCTTAACGCCTCCAATTCTGGAGACGGAAAGGGTTTTCCCAGGCACCAAGTCTTGAGGGGACACCACCTCAGGACGTACCAGGGTTCGTTCAGCGCCTGTGTCCCGCAGTCCCATGACCACTGAGCGGCCGATGGTGATGGATTGGTAATTGTCCAGGGACCTCCCACCACCCCCTCCCATACACAAAACAGTGGATGGTTTCTGGGACTGGGATGGGGCCTTATGGCACTGGGGACATGCAGCCTTAAAGTGTCCCGGCTGGTTTCAATGATGACAACGCCTGGGTTCTGTTCCTGGCCTGAAGAGAGCAGCAGGGGGGTACACCCCTTGTATTCTGGGAGCTGGATATGGGGCAGGGCAGGATTGGGCTTACCCCCCCTCCAGGTGCTGCTGGCAGGCTTCTTCGGCTCAGGCGCCCAGTTGTTCGCATACTCGTCTGCCAGGGCGGCAGTAGCAGAAGCCCACTTTGGTTTCCAGCCACGGAGGAACAGCTGGAGGTCCTCTGGGCAGTTCCACAAGAACTGCTCTGTGACGAACAGTTCCTGGATCTCCTGGCAGGTGGTGAGCTCTAGACCCGAGGTCCAGTGCTCCGCAGCTCTCAGCAGGGCCCGCATGTGGTCAGTCCAGGTGTCCTTTGTACCCCGCTGCAGGCTTTGGAACTTCCTGCGGTATGACTCCGGGATGAGGTTGTAGTGCTGGATCAGGGCCCGCTTGATGCTGTTGTAGTCCTGCTTCTCCCCAGCAGGTAAGTCCCCCAAAACTTCCATGGACTTAACCCTCAAACAGGGGATCAGGTACCTTGCCCACAGATCCAGGGCCAGATGGTGTTGGAGGCAGGTTCTCTCATAAGCCAGCAGTAAGGAATCCAGGTCCCCATCCTTTTCAAGCAAGAGAAATTCCTCCTCTCGGACCTTGGAAGCCTTGGTCTCCGGTGGGCTGGAGCGTCCAGCGGGGGCCTGTGCTGAGCTATCTCCAGTCAGTGCCGGCGCTCCGCAGCATCACGGCGTTCTGTATGCTCACGCTCCGCTGCTCTCTCTGCCGCCGCTTGCTCACGCTCTGCTGCTTTCTCTGCCGCCACCAGGAGTCTGTCATGGGCGGCGTCATTACCAGTCTTTAGCTGTGCCGTAGCCGCTTGGAAAAGGGCCTCTGGTCTGGACAGGCTGGGACAGGCAGGGGGTGGACAGTCCACTGCGGGACTGAACACGGGGGTCTGGCCCCTTGGGGAGCCCTGGCTGAGCTCCCCCTCGCCTTCATCGGTATCGACCTTCTCATACACCATAGCATTGGCCTCCCCCTTTACCTTACTCCTGGTGCCTTCCGCCATCTTGGGAACCTCTGGTTACTGACACAGCTGCAAACCTGACCTAGCACACAACTTATTATATATACACTCTGACCGTCTAGTGCTGGGCTGACCTTAATACCCCAGCAGTGAAAGATACCGCTGGTAGTCTTTAGTGTCTGGGAGTAGGGGTCCCATGCACACTATTACTCTGATCCCACCACTGCCACCAATGTGGAGGAAACCCCGGTTCCTCCCACGTCACTAATGTGAGGTAACTACACAGATACAGCTCTCCGGCGCCCTGTCTGTCTCTCAGGTCAGTAAGGGAACTGCACCTAGAGCAATTGGCCACCTGGGAGGAGGTCCTGTTACCCACTGGGTATTCTAAGATTCGTGATCAGAGTAAAAGCATCAGCCCAAAATTAATTTTATGGTTTTATTGCCTTAAGGGCGCACTAGATAATTACAGAAATATACAGTAAGCTATACAACGGAATTACAGTGGATTTGCAGTCAGAGTAAAATACAACAATAATGGTACAAGGTTTAGAGGTATTAAGCTAGAGGTCAATGTTACCAGTCTGTAGGTTGCATGTGGACTCCGGGAGCGCTGCGATCCTCGGGTATGAATCTTAGTTACGGGACAGTCCCCAAAACGTGTACGGCTGCTCCCTTGGCAGATCTGTCCCTTGTCCAACATGGCCCCCACATATGCTAACATCTACATGACGGTGCTCGAGGATCAGCATGTGTACAGTTCTGACTCATGGTGCCATGTCCGGGCCTGGTGGCACTCCATCGATGACATCTTCTTGCTGTGGGAGGGTCAATTTGATGCTCTCCTTAAATTTCAGGATGAACTTAATGGGATATATCCGGAACTGAAATTTACCATTTCCTATTCAATGGAACGAATACAATTTTTAGACACTATGGTCTATAAAGAAGGTAATTCCTTATTTCCGGAATTGTTTGTAAAAGAAACTGACAGAAATTGTTTGCTTCGGTTTGACAGCCATCATTCAAACCATATGATGGAATCTCTACCTTGGAGCCAAATGGTACGGGTGAGAAGGATTGTGTCGAATGACACATTGTTAGATCGTAGACTTGATGAAATGTGTCAGAAGTTTATTAAAAGGGGCTCTTCATCTGATAAAGTGAGGGGATACAAGGAGAAGGCGATGAATTTGACTAGACAGGATACAAGGATAAAACGCATCAAAAATCAAGAGAAGCGTATTCCTTTTATATCGACATATTGTAGGGCTAGTGGTCGGATTGGTAACATTTTAAAAAAAAATTGGCATTTACTACATCAGGGCCTTCCTGAGGTGAGGGAATTTTCGGTTACCTCTATTTTTTCCAACAAACGTAGTGACAACTTGAGGGACAAATTGGTGAAATCCGATATAGGTTCCAATAAGGTTTCCATACAAAGAACTTTAGCCTCTCCAAGACTTGGGAATTTCCCTTGCCTTGGATGTGCATGTTGTGGGAACTTGTTGAAGGGTGACTTTTTTTATCACCCGCATACAGGGAGAAAGATTTATATTAGAGGTAGATACACCTGTACCTCTAGTTTTGTAATATACATGATTACATGTCCTTGTGGGTTAGCGTACATTGGCGAGACGACTATGGAAATTAGGGCTCGAATCAGCAAACATAAAAGTACCATCAGAGCGAAATTGATTGAGTTACCAATTCCGAAGCATTTCTGTGAGAATAAACATTCTGTGAGTCATTTAAGGTTTAGGGTGATCGATGATGCTTCGATCCAGAGGAGGGGCGGGGACAGAACCAAGCTTTTGAAATGTAAGGAACTTAAATGGATTTCAAAATTGAATACATTACAACCAAAGGGTTTGACATTGATTATAACTTGGGTATCTGTGTTAATTAGAGCCCTGATGTCTTCTGGAACCAGCATTTCATTCTCATAGGACTTTTCTTGTGGTTTTTCACTTATTGTGTTTTTAATTTTAATTTTTTGAATACATTTTTTTCTTCTTTTTCTCTCTTCTTATGATGCAGTTGGATTTTTTGAAGGACCACGGTATGTGGGGTTCGTGTCCCATATTGCTGCGAATATAGTCATTCCTTCGCATTCAGTTTGTCAGCTGTATCTCAATGTGACTACATATGCTTGATTTGCATTTGCATCCTTGTTCTCTTATGTCCCTATCTATAATAATAATAATAATAATCTTTATTTTTATATAGCGCTAACATGTTCCGCAGCGCTTTACAGTTTGCACACATTATCGTTGCTGTCCCCGATGGGGCTCACAATCTAGATTCCCTATCAGTATGTTTTTTGGAGTGTGGGAGGAAACCGGGGTACCCGGAGGAAACCCACGCAAACACGGGGAGAACATACAAACTCCATGCAGATGTTGTCCTTGGTGGGATTTGAACCCAGGACTCCAGTGCTGCAAGGTTTCAGTGCTATTCACTGAGCCACTGTGCTGCCCTATCTACTTATGAAATGAATTAATGAATTATATATTATGGTTAGCCATGGATATGGTATCACATGTTTAATTATATATACAATATGATCCACTGACTTGGTGGTGAGTATATACTCAGGACCTTGTTTGTGGAGATCGTTTATCTATATATGTAATTTTTACATGCGATTTATCTGAATAGTATATATGAGACAGGGACAACAGAGTTATATATTTCTGCTGTTTGATTTTTATTATCCACACATTTGCGATTAAAGAGTTTTTTTGTATATACTTGTATTTTGAGCCCCTTCTTTGGTTAACAGAGTGTTGTGTGATTGATATTATTATATAATAGTAAGGATAGATATTTGGGGTTGTTTTGCCGGTACATATGTGCTGTATTTTCGTTTGGTGCAGTTTACACTGTTTAGGCTGTGTCTCCTTGGAAAATTGCTTTCACACAATGCGCTGTGTTCCCTCTTGTGTGGGTGCCACATCGCGTCATCAGGCACGTGATTTTGCATCCTGTGAGGGGAGTAAACACAGGACGCGTCACTGTAGATTGTTTATATCTCCTTGGTGATTTCTGGTACGCATGCGCTGTGCTTTTCCTTCTGTCATTGCGGTGTCACGTGTTCAATCATGTGATACCGTTGACAGGGATAGTTTACAGTGCGTTGATAGGTGGAAGCCGATGACGTGCACCGCAGGGGGTGACTTACACTGCGGTTACAGGCGCTTAGTGATGATTCACGTATGTGACGAGATCTTGGAGCATCTATATTGACTCATTTGATTGGTTCATGTTTGAGTGCACTCTTATACTGATTTAGTACTTGGAGATCTATTGGTGGGTGGCCTGTGTTTACAATATGATAATTATCCTCGACATAGGGATTGATGGATAGTAACTATGGCGATTAGGATGCATCTATTTGATAGGTTTATAGTTATGGGACGCTGTGCAATAAATATATCTGTTATCCAACGCTGTATATTTCTTTATATTTTTGATACCTGTATATATGTATGTATTTTTAATGAGATTTTGACATAGAGTTTGTACCACTTTTTTTGTATATATGTGTAATTATTGTTGGCAGTTCCTTGTTTCTGATTGGTGGAATGTTATCCACTTCCTATATAGGGCTGCCATGTTTGTTGTTTGACATGCTTGAAAAAGACCTATGGTGGTCGAAACGTCGCCTTTGGCAAAATAAATACATGATCTGATCTTCACCCAGACTGGTATGCTGTTCTTCAATAAATTTCTTGACATCTCCTGATGTGACTGTTCTTCAAGTGAGATCGTCGTGGGACACTCAGGATTACCTGAACTATGGCGGACAGGTGAGTATATGCTGGTTTATTCTTTTTTATTTTTTTAAGGAAACATGGGCATCGAGGATTAGGCGTTAAGGTGAGTATATGTTGTTTTTTTATTTTGCATTTTTTATAGGAGGGTGTCGGAAATTTGGTGTAAGGTGAGTGTAATGTCTTTTTTTTTGTTTTTTTTACTTTGAGGATAGGCGCTGGCTGACAAGAGACTACTTTTCCAATCAGCGGCTCCTGCTATTACTATTATCAGTGACAGCAGACATAGCCTGATGGGAGGTGTAGTCTCTCATCAGCAGGTGCCTACTGACCTGGGGTAAGGTTTTTAGTACGGGTCACCACTGAAGGTCACAGTATCTCTGTGGGGTCACGCTGACATCTGAAGGCAGTAAGGTTTTTTTTTTTTATTTTGACTACAGGTGCTGGCTGATGACAGACTACTTCTCTCATCAATGGCACCTGCTGTCACTGTTATCAGTGATAGCAGATGCAAGTATCATCTCATCAGCTGGGGCCTGCTGACCAATGGTAAGCTTTTTACTGTGGATCACTGCATCTCTGCGGGGTCATGCCAACATCTGACAGGTGACCCCTCAGGGCTATGACGCCGGTAACGATCTATGGGCAGTAACGTTACTGCCTATCGAAATCTCTACACTGTTTTTCCCACGCTGTCACACATTGTGGGAAACAGCGGCTTTTGTGTAGCGTATGTTCAGCTATAATCGGCAATTAAATTGACAATTAAATTGGCGAATATTGCAAATTTGGTGATCGTGAGCCAAACCGAATATTGAAATATTCACTCATCTCTCTGCTACACCCACAAAGTTAAATGTTTTTTATTTGGATTTTATGTGATATGCTAATACAAGTAACAAGTATTTGTGAAATGACTAGTGTTGAGCGATACTGCTCGATATCTAAAAATATCGGATCGGAATGGTATCGTCGATATCACTAAATATCGGCGATATCCGATTCCGATACCGGAAGTCCCATGTAAGTCTATGGGAACAAAATATCGCAACTAAAAAAACACTTTCTTTCCTTGTAAACACAAAATATACACACTTAGAATACATATATATATATATATATACATGTCATTGTGACATATATATATACATATATTTATAGTTTATTCACTTCTACATAGTAAAATAGCCTCTGATTCAATTGCCGGGTAAAGCCGGCATTTGTGAAAAGACAGAAGCACCCGAGGGTCCAGTCGCCACAGAGATGTTGCATCGCACCCAGCGGTGTGACAACTTACTCTCAGGTAAGGAGGAAACACCCCATTGACTCCAACCACTGCATTCAACAGTACACTATGCCAGCTGAGTGTAGGCGGACCCAATGGGATGGTCTAGCTCAGGCTGGTTAGAACAGGGTGTAGCTAGTTGGATGGGAGGGGTTGAGGCAGCCTTATGCTGCATGTCTTTGTAGTAAGAATTGTTTCCTTTCCTGCTTTCTTACTACGTCGCATAGTCCACTCTGCTACATCACTTTGCACCATTGCTCTATCTCACATCTATCTGCCCTGGAAGGATAGCGTGTTACCTGTAGAAGACTTTTCACCTACCTGCACTACACCATCCCTTCCAGAGGACCTGCACAGCAGCGCTGGACACCCTGACCAGGTACTACAGGTGGCGTCACGACAAACTACACGAACATTCTATCATCCCCTGGAAATATCCCACATTCCAGTGATCGCCCAGGTCACGGACCGAGCTGTGCTACTCGTGACATCCCCCATAGAAGTCGACGTGATCGGTGCCGAGTACCACCAAAACCCCTGTCTCTGTGCGACTCAACTTCCCTCACTGTGCTGGCACTTTACATTTGCAATGCCTCTGGGTTTTTTTTTGGGGGGGTGGGGAACATTCAGACTTTTGCTATGGGGCCCCATGATTTATATGTACGCCCCTGCTGCTGAGGCATGGTATTTAAGGCTGTTAAGGAGCCAATATCCATGGACCTTGCCAGCAGCATCGGACTGGAGTACCTTGGGGCCCCACCAGAGAAAAATTATTCTTGGGGCCCACCATCATACTTCCCAACCTTTGAAGAAGGGAAAGAGGGACAAAGGCTGTGGCACGCTGTGCCTGCTGCAGCAAATTTTAGGCCATGCCACGTTGCACCACAGACTGTCCAGGAGTTGGTGGATGCTTTAGTCCAGGTGTGGGAGGAGATCCCTCACGAGACCATCCGTCGCGCTCATCAGGAGCATGGCCAGAAGTTGTAGGGAGGTCATACAGCATACCTCCCAAATTTGGAAGACAGGAAAGAGGATTAAAGGCTGCGGCGCGTGTTGCGCGCCGCTGAAAATTTTAGGCCACGCCCCGACAACACCCATTTCACAGCTAATCACACCCATATCCTCGCCCCAAGCGTAACCATTTAGCACTGCTGATCACACTGACTGGTAATGAGGGCACAGTGGCTGGTACTGAGGAAAAGAAAGAAAGAGCAGCGAGAGAGAAAGAACAAACAGAGAAAGAAAGAGAGGAAAGAAAGAAAAGAGAGAAAGAAAGAACAGAGAGAAAAAAGAACAGAGAGCGAGAAGGAAAGAACAGAGAGCGAGAAAGAAAGACTAGAGAGAGAGCCATAGGCGTAGCTAGGGTTTTGGTTTAGTGGGGGCAAAACTTCTGAGTGGGCCCATCAACAGAGAACCTCAGCAAATGACCGCGCTGTTGGCCAAAATAATCTATATATAAAAAGACCAATATTGATATTACCGCCATATGGTCTGTGTTAAATAATACCAGTCCTACAGAACATATAATAGATTACAGCACAGGTACAGATAATGACTTACCGCTGATGTTCTTTCTAATGGAATTGTTCACTTTTCATGTCTTTTCCATCTGGCCCACACCAACATGACGACTTCTCCAGCCAGGACTCGACTGCACCCCCATTAAAAAAAAAATTTAAAAAAAAAACTCACCTCCCGGCTCCTGTGCTGCTCACTGTTCTCCCTCTCAGCGTCTGACAGCGGGCGCCGGCAGGTGATGTTATTGCGCCCGCTGTCATACGCTGAAAGGGGGATTATGGGAGAGAAGGAGCGCTCGCTCCTTCTCTCTCCATGCGATCAGCTTTATCGGCTGGATGCCGATACAGCTGACCCTCCGATGACGGGTGGGGGGCCCACTGCTGGCACCGGGCCCCCCCAACGCCTGTTCAGGCCCCATAGCTTCCGGGCGGCAGAGCAGGGAGAGCGATTCTCCCTGCTCTGCCGCAGAATGTAACTGTATCGTAGCTCCAGGTGGGCCCCCTCAGAGCGCGGGCCCCGGGGCCACCGCCCCCTCTGCCCCGCGACCAGAGTTGAGCGATACTTTCCGATATGCTAAAGTATCGGAATCGGAATGGTATCGCCGATATCACTAAAATATCGGCGATACCCGATACCGATACCGGAAGTCCCATGTAAGTCTATGGGAACAAAATATCGCAACTAAAAAAACCCCATTCTTTCCTTGTAAACACTAAATATACACACATAGAATACATATATATATATACATGTCATTGTGACATATATAATATACATATATGTATAGTTTATACACTTCTACATAGTAAAATATCCTTTGATTCAATTGCCGGGTAAAGCCGGCTTCAGTGAAAAGACAGAAGCACCCGACATGAAATGACACTTGGTGTACATAGGGTTAAACATTTCTTTTCATGTCCTTTGCTATCTAATTTGCACAAACAATTAAATCAGACTATGTGTGCAAAATTTCACACCTGTAGGGGTTAATTAAAGGTGTAAATTCGTTGTAAAAAAAACGGACTTTTTTGCTACGAATTTACACCTTTAATTAACCCTAAAGGTGTGAAATTTTGCACACATAGTCTGATTTAATTGTTTGTGCAAATTAGATAGCAAAGGACATGAAAAGACATGGTTAACCCTATGTACACCAAGTGTCATTTCATGTCGGGTCACCCGACATGAAATGACACTTGGTGTACATAGGGTTAAACATTTCTTTTCATGTCCTTTGCTATCTAATTTGCACAAACAATTAAATCAGACTATGTGTGCAAAATTTCACACCTCTAGGGGTTAATTAAAGGTGTAAATTCGTTGTAAAAAAAACGGACTTTTTTGCTACGAATTTACACTTTAATTAACCCCTACAGGTGTGAAATTTTGCACACATAGTCTGATTTAATTGTTTGTGCAAATTAGATAGCAAAGGACATGAAAAAACATGGTTAACCCTATGTACACCAAGTGTCATTTCATGTCGGGTTCTGCATTTTCACAAAAGCCGGCAATTGAATTAGCGGCTATTATACTATGTAGAAGTGTATGAACTACAAATATAAATATATATATATATATGTGTCACAAATTCAATGACATGTATATATATATATGAGGTGTAAAATTGCTGAAAAAAAATGCGTGGGCTCCCGCCCTATTTTCGCAACCAGACAGACAAAGCCAGTGAGTGGGGGCAGATAATAATAGCCCAGAGAGGGACCATTATTTTTGCCCCCCCCCCGGCTACTAACATCTGCCCCCAGACACCCCAGGAAAGACAAATCTATAATTAGATTCGCCCTTTCTGGCACTTTGCCCGTCTATTCCCATTGCCCTGTAGCGGTGGCGAATGGGTTAATATGGGGTTAAAGCCACCTTGCTATTGAAAGGTGACCTTAAGCCAGGTTAATAATTGAGAGCTGTCAATTAGACAACTATCAATTATTAATCCTATTGCATGAAATAAAAATAAAACACACACACTTTAATTAAAAATCATTTTAATGAAATAAAGACACATTTTTTGACCATCTTTTATTTTACTGCAAAAACCATTTCCTGTAATAAAAATAAAATAAAAAAGCAAAATTATTCTTACCTATCCCATGCACAGTCAGGTCCCACGGTGTAATCCTTCAGAAAGGGTTAATGTTTACTGCAGGGACCGCAGCTAATGCTGCAGCCTCACAGTAAACCCCAAATGAATGAGTTCCTCTCCTGCCTGACAGGAGAGTAAAGGCTGGGTGTCACATAACGATACACCAGCGATCCCGACAACGATATGCACTTGTCAGGATCGCTGGTGTATCGCTACATGATCGCTGCTGAGCTGCCAAACAGGCAGCTCAGGCAGCGATCTGGGACAGCGACACTGCGGGTAACATCGCTTAAGGGCCCGTCTCACATAGCGATATCGCTACCGAGATCGCTGCTGAGTCACTAGTTTTGTGACGCAGCAGCGAGCTCACCAGCGATATCGCTGTGTGTGACATTCAGCGACGATCAGCCCCCCTGCCGGGTATCGCTGATCGTCGCAGAAATGTCAGGACCTTTTTTTGATCGCTGGTTTCCCTCTGACAGGCACGCATCGCTGCGTGTGACAGGCGGGAAACCAGCGATCAAAGGTCCTGACATTTCAGCGACGATCAGCGATACCCGGCAGGGGGGCTGATCGTCGCTGAATGTCACACACAGCGATATCGCTGGTGAGCTCGCTGCTGCGTCACAAAACTAGTGACTCAGCAGCGATCTCGGTAGCGATATCGCTATGTGAGACGGGCCCTTAAGTGGAAAGCTTAATTGATTGCTTTCCACTTTCACTTCAGGTCAGCCAGGGACACAATCAGTGACGTCAGAGGGAACTGATTAACAAAAATAGGGGTTCCCTTCGAAAAAAAAATGGCGTGGGGTCCCCCCTATTTTTGTTAACCAGCCAGATGAAGCAGACCGCTGAGGCCTGGATTTTCAGGCTGTTAAGGAGCCAAGATCCATGGACCTTGCCAGCCTGATAATACCAGGCCACAGCAGTCTGCATATCTTGGCTGATTAACAAAAATAGGGGATCCCCTCGAAAAAAATTGGCGTGGGGTCCCCCTTATTTTTGTTAACCAGCCAGATGAAGCAGACCGCTGAGGCCTGGTTTTTCAGGCTGGTAAGGATCCAATATCCATGGACCTTGCAAGCCTGATAATACCAGGCCACAGCAGTCTGCTTAGCTTGGCTGATTAACAAAAATAGGGGATCCCCTCGAAAAAAAAACGGCGTGGGGATCCCCCCTATTTTTGTTAACCAGCCAAGTAAAATGCAGACTGCTGCGGCCTGGTATTAAAAGACTGTCAAGGCCCATGGATTTTGGCCCTCAACAGCCTGATAATACCAGGCTACAGCAGCCCCACATTTGGCGCATCAAAAGATGTGCCAATTGTGGCACTTTACCCGGCTCTTCCCACTTGCCCTGTAGCGGTGGCAAGCGGGGTAATAAGGGGTTAATGTCACCGTTGATTGCACGGTGACAATAAGCCCGGTTAATAATGGATAGGCGTCAATAAGACACCGATCCATTATTAATCCCAAAGTTATTAAATGTATAAAAAAAAGACAAAGCAAGAAAAAAGTATTTTAATGAAATAAAAGAGACAACACAGTTTTCATTTCTTTTATTATACACTCATTCCTGCGACGCCATCGATCTCCTGTAAAAAAAGAAAAAAAACAAACCAACAGTATACCACCTGTCCGACGCAGTCCATAACGATAGTCCCACGACGATCCAGCTCTGCTACATCGCAATGACAGGCAGAGCCTGTCATTGCAACGCAGCACAGCTGATTACCTGCTTCCCCGGCGGTGACGTCATCGGACTGACTGCTTTACGGCCGGGATTACCCAGCAGTCACTGCAGTTATCGCGAGAAACTGCATGTGACCGCCGGGGAGAAGAGGATGGCGGCCATGAAGCAGTGCAGGACGTGACCGCCGGAGATCTTCTGCCAGGTAAGTGCCGCTGACTCCTGACAGACCCGACAGACGGACACTGACAGTGACAGTGACATCCCGATTCCGGTATCCGATAAGACGAAAATATCGGAACTCGAATCGGAATTCCGATACAGCTAATATCGGCCGATACCCGATATTTGCAGTATCGGAATGCTCAACACTACCCGCGACCTATCCTTTCAAATCAGGGCCCACCACGCAGGAGCTGGGGCCCACCGTAGGTTTCTCCGGTGTCCCGGTGCCTCAGTCCGACCCTGCTTGCCAGCCTGATAATACCAGGCCACAGCAGTCTGCATATCTTGGCTGGTTAACAAAAATAGGGGATCCCCTCGAAAAAAATTTGGCGTGGGGTCCCCCCTATTTTTGTTAACCAGCCAGATGAAGCGGACTGCTGAGGCCTGGTTTTTCAGGCTGGTAAGGATCCAATATCCATGGACCTTGCCAGCCTGATAATACCAGGCCACAGCAGTCTGCTTAGCTTGGCTGATTAACAAAAATAGGGGATCCCCTCGAAAAAAAAAACGGCGTAGGGGTCCCCCTATTTTTGTTAACCAGCCAAGTAAAATGCAGACTGCTGCGGCCTGGTATTAAAAGACTGTCAAGGCCCATGGATTTTGGCCCTCAACAGCCTGATAATACCAGGCTACAGCAGCCCCACATTTGGCGCATCAAAAGATGTGCCAATTGTGGCACTTTACCCGGCTCTTCCCACTGCCCTGTAGCGGTGGCAAGCGGGGTAATAAGGGGTTAATGTCACCGTTGATTGCACGGTGAGAATAAGCCCGGTTAATAATGGAGAGGTGTCAATAAGACACCGATCCATTATTAATCCCAAAGTTTTTAAATGTATAAAAAAAAAGACACAGCAAGAAAAAAGTATTTTAATGAAATAAAAGAGACAACACAGTTTTCATTAATTTTATTATACTCTCATTCCTGCGACGCCATCGATCTCCTGTAAAAAAAGGAAAAAAACAAACCAACAGTATACCACCTGTCCGACGCAGTCCATAGTAACGACTGTCCCACGACGATCCAGCTCTGCTACTTCGCAATGACAGGCAGAGCCTGTCATCTCGACGCAGCACAGCTGATTACCTGCTTCCCCGGCGGTGACGTCATCGGACTGACTGCTATACGGCCGGGATTACCCAGCAGTCACTGCAGTTATCGCGAGAAACTGCATGTGACCGCCGGGGAAAGATGATGGCGGCCATCAAGCAGTCCAGCCCGTGACCGCCGGAGATCTTCTGCCAGGTAAGTGCCGCTGACTCCTGACAGACCCGACCGACGGACACTGACAGTGACAGTGACAAATCCGATTCCGGTATCCGATAAGACGAAAATATCGGAACTAAGTATCGAAAGTCCAATAGAGCTAATATCGGCCGATACCCGATACTTGCGGTATCGTATTGCTCAACACTAGAAATGACACATGGTTTTCTAATGATTTAAAAATATAACGTACAGTACACACCAGAGAGGTCAGTTGTGTAAAAAAGTGTTTTCTCTCTTCCTGATTTAATTTTTTTTGCATGTTTGTCACACTTAAATGTTTCAGATCACCAAACAAAATTTAATTATTTGACAGAGATAACACAAGTTAACTCAAAATGGAAACATGAGTTCTGCTGTCTATAAAAAAAATCCTGAAGGAGAATGTTCGTCCATCTGTTCGTGAACTGTTATGTTTCGGTAGCTGAGGAGTGCAGGTAAAAAAGGCAATACACCAGAGCAGTTGGAATCTATGAGATTGCAGTACCCTGACTTACCACCACAACTAGAGGCAGCCGTGGAGCGTTCCTAAGTTGGTCCTAGACGCCTCGTCACAGCCTGAGAAACTAACTACACCTAAAGATAGAAAGAGGAAAGCTATCTGCCCCGGAGCAGATCCCCAAAGAACATAGAAAGCCCCCAAACATGTAATGGCGGTTAGACAAGAAGAAATACTGACACAGACAGAAAATAGTATGAGCAAACGTTGGGGCCCAAACTACCTAAATAGAAAAGGATAGGAAGGGCACTTACTGCAATCCCAAAAAACCCTGAAAAGCACCAACTCTACTAATTTCAAAAACACCTGAGATCACACGACCTCTACCACCTAAATTAGTTCTCTGGTGTAACAAAATCAAAACAGCAGCCACTGAAAAAACTGGAAAAAGCAAATGTACAAACATCAGTGGCTGAACTAAACTGAGAGGGCAAAAGCCCCCGGAAAGGACCCCGAAGGCCCCCACAGAAGTGCAGGACAAAATGCAAAAATCAAGCACAAAAACAAAAAGAAGAAAATGTCTTATCTGTTAGCAGGAGATGCAGACACGACACAGCAGGCTACAAAGGAAACAGGAATCAAGGATTGAGACCAGAACAATTGATCACCTGCAACCCTGATGGAAGGCGACTCCCTTATATAAGACCAGTCAGTAACACCTGATTCCCAATCCTCACAATCTTCACTGAACAGTCCAGTACCGCTTGTAACCACCAGAGGGAGCCTCTGCAAACTCATTTCAAGCCAATTCACAACAGTACCCCCCCCTTGAGGAGGGGTCACCGAACCCTCATTTGAGCAACCAGGTCGGTCAGGATGAGTTCTATGATACGCACGGATGAGTCTCCTAGCATGGATGTCCGAAGCAAACACCCAAGAATTGACTTCCTGACCATAACCTCTCCACTTAACCAAATACTGGAGTTTCCGTCTAGGAAAACGAGAATTCAATATTGTCTCAACCACAAACTCCAGATTGCCCTCAACCAGAACAGGGTCAGGAGGCACAGCAGTAGGAACCACTGGCTCAACAAACCTCTTCAACAAGGACTTGTGGAACACGTTATGGATCTTAAATGTCCCTGGAAGAAGCAAACGAAAAGAAACATGATTAAGAATCTCCATGATCTTATAAGGTCCAATGAACCTAGGCTTAAATTTAGGAGATACCACTCTCATAGGAATATTTTTTGAGGACAACCAGACCAAGTCCCCCACTTTAAACCGAGGACCATCAGTCCTATGCCTGAGAGAGGGGACAACCTCTCCACTACCTGGTCCCAAATCTGCTGCATACGCTCCACAACAGAGTCAACACCTGGACAGACAGAAGCCTCCGTCTGTCCTGCAGAAAATCGAGGGTGAAATCCAGAATTACAGAAAAATAGAGACATCAAAGTGGCAGAGCTAGCCCTATTATTAAGAGCAAACTCAGCCAAAGGCAAAAAGAGACCCAGTCATCCTGATCAGCAGACACAAAGCATCTTAGATAAGTCTCCAATGTCTGGTTTGTTCTCTCAGTTTGACCATTGGTCTGAGGATGAAACGCCGAGGAGAAAGACAATTGAACATCAATTTTAGAACAAAAGGTCCTCCAAAATCTGGAAACAAACTGGACTCCTCTGTCAGACACAATGTTCTCAGGAATGCCGTGTAAACGAACCACGTGCTGAAGGAACAAAGGTACCAATTCAGAGGAGGAAGGCAACTTAGGTAATGACACAAGATGTATCATCTTGGAAAACCTATCACAAATCACCCAGATGACGGTCATTCTCTGAGAAACAGGGAGGTCGGAAATGAAATCCATAGAGATATGGGTCCATGGTCTCTTGGGCACAGGCAATGGCATCAACAAACCACTAGAGCGAGAGCAAGGCTTGGAGCGAGAGCAAGTCCCGCAGGACTGCACAAATTCCCTGACATCACGAGACAAGGTAGGCCACCAAAAGGACCGACTAACCAAGTCTCTGGTACCAAAAATTCCGGGATGACCGGCCAACGCGGAACAATGAATCTCAGACATCACACTCTTTTTCCACTGGTCCGGGACAAACAATTTCCCAACAGGGCAGCGCTCGGGCCTATCCTCCTGACACCCCTCCAGAGCCAGTCTCAAATTGGGCGAGATGGCGGAAAGAACTACACCCTCTTTCAAAATAACATAGATCAGATAACTCAGGAGAATCCGCAAGGAAACTCCTCGAGAGGGCATCCGCCTTAACATTCTTAGTGCCAGGAAGAAAGGAAACCACAAAATTAAAACGTGTGAAAAACAAGGCCCACCTGGCCTGTCTAGGATTAAGTCGCTTGGCAGATTCCAGATAAACCTGATTCTTATGGTCCGTAAGGACCACCACCTGATGTTTGGCTCCCTCCAGCCAATGTCTCCACTCTTCAAAAGCCCACTTCATGGCCAATAACTCCCGATTACCCACGTCACAATTATGTTCAGTAGGAGAAAATTTTCGAGAGAAAAAGGCACAAGGGTTACTTTTAGAGGTCTCTGGATCTCTTTGGGACAAAACGGCACCTGTCCCAATTTCAGAGGCATCAACCTCCACCTGAAATGGCAGAGAAACATCAGGCTGCCGTAGAACAGGAGCAGAAGTGAATCTCTGCTTAAGTTCCTGAAATGCAGAGACTGCCTCAGGAGGCCAATTCACCACATCAGATCCCTTTTTGGTCAAATCAGTTAATGGTTTAACAATAACCGAGAAATTACCAATAAATTTACGATAAAAATTGGCAAAACCCAAAAATCTTTGAAGAGCCTTTAATGAAGTAGGTTGGACCCAATCACAGATGGCCTGAACCTTGACCGGATCCATTTCAATAACAGATGGGGACAAAATGAATCCCAGAAATGAGATCCTCTGTACGCCAAAAAGACACTTTGATCCCTTCACATACAGAGCATTTTCTCTCAAAATCTGGAATACAGTTCGAACATGTTTCACATGAGAGTCCCAGTCATTGGAAAAAAATCAAGATATCATCCAAATAAACAATCAGAAATTTATCCACAAAATCCCTGAAAATGTCATTCATGAAGGACTGGAAGACAGAAGGAGCATTAGTGAGCCCAAAGGGCATCACAAGGTACTCAAAATGCCCCTCAGGGATATTAAATGCCGTCTTCCATTCATCCCCGTGCTTAATGCGAATAAGGTTATATGCCCCCCTGAGGTCAAGCTTGGTGAACCAAGTAGCGTTTTTCACCCTGGAAAACAGGTCAGAAATCAAGAGTAACGGATATTGATATTTCACAGTAATATTGTTCAAAAGACGATAATCAATACACGGCCTTAATGAACCATCCTTTTTGGCCACAAAGAAAAAACCGGCACCTAAGGGTGAAGAGGATGGTCTGATATGACCCTTCTACAATGACTCTTTGATATAAGACCGCATAGCGTCATGTTCAGGTACAGACAAGTTAAAAAGGCGACCTTTAGGGAATTTACTACCAGGTACTAATTCAATAGCGCAGTCATAGCTCCTATGGGGAGGCAAGGATGCAGATTTACTTTCGCTAAACACATCAGAAAAATCAATCAAAAAGTCAGGAACATCCTGAGCCTGGGGGAGGCAGAAAAAACAGGAGTGTTGGTATTAACACATTGGCAGCCCCAACTGGTTACAGACACAGATTTCCAATCCAAAACAGGATTATGAGACTGTAACCAAGGGAAACCCAGTACGATAATGTCATGCAGATTATACAGAACCAAAAATTTGCAGCTCTCCTGATAATCAGGTTCAACCCTCATTATCACCTGAGTAGAGAACTGAGGTTTATTCTCAGCCAAAGGGGTAGAATCGATCCCCAGTAGGGGAATAGACTTCTGTAGGGGTATCAAGGGAAACCCACATCGTTTAGCAAAATCAAAATCCATCAGGTTAATAGCTGCTCCCGAATCAACGAAAGCCTGAGCAGAAAATGAGGACAGAGAACACATCAGGGTAACAGTTAATAAAAACTTAGTCTGAACACTACCCAAGACAACTGAGCGTGCAAAACGTCTTCTCCGCTTAGGGCAGACTGAAATAGCATGAGAGGCATCACCACAGTAGAAACATAACCCATTGCGCTTTCGAAACTCATGACGCTGTGCCCCAGAAACCACTCTATCACACTGCATGGATTCAGAAGCAGGTTCACCAGGCAACACTATTCCACGCATACCTCTTTGCTCACGCAAACGTCTGTCAATTTGAATCGCTAATGACATAGAATCATTGAGACCAGAGGGGACAGGGAATCCCACCATAACATCTTTTACTTTATCTGACAGACCCTTCCGAAAAAGGGCTGCCAAAGCGTCGTCATTCCATTTGGTCAGGACTGCCCACCTACGGAATCTCTGACAGTATAACTCAGCATCATCAAGCCCCTGATTTAATGCCAACAAGGCTTTTTCAGCTTGATCAGTAACATTAGGCTCATCGTACAATAACCCCAAAGCCTGATAAAATGCATCAACATCACTCAAAACAGGATCCCCAGGTGTCAGGGAAAAAGCCCAATCCTGAGGATCGCCGCGCAGGAGAGAGATGACAATTTGAACCTGCTGCGCAGCGTTCCCTGAGGACTTAGATTTTAAGGCAAAAAACAATTTACAGTTATTTTTGAAATTCAAAAACTTAGCTCGATCCCCTAAAAACAAATCTGGCATGGGAATCCTAGGTTCCACAACAGGCAACCCAGCAAGATAGGCAGCAATACTCCGAACCTCAGTGGCAAGCTGATCCACACGGCCAGACAACTGTGCAAACTCCATTGAGAGAAAAAATCCTCCCCAGCACCCAGAGATACAGAGGGAAAAAAAAAAATGCAACAAACAGAAAAATATCTCTGACAACTCTGACAACCTTTTTTCTTTCACAATATTTTTCCCTTCTGTGAGTACCATACAATTTTCAATTTTTCTGGCCGGTGATACTGTTATGTTTCGGTAGCTGAGGAGTGCAGGTAAAAAAGGCAATACACCAGAGCAGTTGGAATCTATGAGATTGCAGTACCCTGACTAACCACCACAGCTAGAGGCAGCCGTGGAGCGTTCCTACGTTGGTCCTAGACGCCTCGTCACAGCCTGAGAAACTAACTACACCTAAAGATAGAAAGAGGAAAGCTATCTGCCCCGGAGCAGATCCCCAAAGAACATAGAAAGCCCCCAAACATGTAATGGCGGTTAGACAAGAAGAAATACTGACACAGACAGAAAATAGTATGAGCAAACGTTGGGGCCCAAACTACCTAAATAGAAAAGGATAGGAAGGGCACTTACTGCAATCCCAAAAAACCCTGAAAAGCACCAACTCTACTAATTTCAAAAACACCTGAGATCACATGACCTCTACCACCTAAATTAGTTCTCTGGTGTAACAAAATCAAAACAGCAGCCACTGAAAAAACTGGAAAAAGCAAATGTACAAACATCAGTGGCTGAACTAAACTGGGAGGGCAAAAGCCCCCGGAGGGGACCCCGAAGGCCCCCACAGAAGTGCAGGACAAAATGCAAAAATCAAGCACAAAAACAAAGAGAAGAAAATGTCTTATCTGTTAGCAGGAGATGCAGACACGACACAGCAGGCTACAAAGGAAACAGGAATCAAGGATTGAGACCAGAACAATTGATCACCGGCAACCCTGATGGGAAGGCGACTCCCTTATATAAGACCAGTCAGTAACACCTGATTCCCAATCCTCACAATCTTCACTGAACAGTCCAGTACCGCTTGTAACCACCAGAGGGAGGCTCTGCTCAGAACTCATTTCAAGCCCATTCACAACAGTGAACTCAGGCTGAAGTGCACTTGGATTATGCAGCAGGACAATGTTCCAAATCACACCAGCAAGTCCATCTCTTAATGGCTTAAGAAAAACTAAATTAAGACTTTGAAGTGGCCTAGTCAAAGTCCTTACCTTAATCCGATTGAGATGATATGACATGACCTTATAAATGCAGTTCCTGCTTGGAAACCCTCCAATGTGGCTGTATTGCAACAATTCTGCAAAGATGAGTGGGCCATAATTCCTTCAGATCGTTGTAAAAGACACTGCCAATTATCGCAAATGCTTAATTGCAGTTCAGTAGTTGCTGCTAAGGGTTTAGGGGGCAATCACTTTTTCACCCAAGGCCCTGTAGGTTTGGATTTCTTTTTCCCTTAATAATAAAGACCTTAATTTAAAAACTGCAATTTATGTTTACGTGTGTTATCGTTAATACGTAAATTTGTTTGATGACCTGAAACATTAACAAACATGCAAAAGAATAGGAAACAAACACTTTTCCACACAACTCCATATACACAGTGTCTTGAAAAAGTATTCATACATTATGAGCATATTTTTTGACCGAACACACACAAACATAACATTTTTTGGGGGAATTTCATGTGACATAACAACACAAAATAGCAAGTATTTGTGAAGTAAAAAGGAAATGATGCATAGTTTTCTAAATATTCTAAAAATATCAATCTGAAAATTGTGGCATGCATTTGTGTTCAACCACCCTGATTCAATACTTTGTAGGACCACCTTTCACTGCAATTACAGCTGGAAGTCTTTTGGGGTAAATTTCAATCATATTTTGCACATCTAGAGGTAGCTTATTGCTTGCAGCTGTTTGTCCATTATTGTTTGCAAACTTACTAGTAGCTCTAGCTCTGTGATATTGGATGATGAGTGTCTCTAAACAGCAATTTTCAAGTCTTGCCACGGGTTCTCAAAGGGATTTGGGTCTAGACTTTGACTGAGCAATTCAAACACATGAATATGCTTTGATCTAAACCACTCTATGGTAGCTTTGGCACTATGTTCAGGGTCGTTATGCTGCTGGAAGGCGAACCTGTGCCCCAATGTCAGTTCTTTTGCAGCCTCTAACGTGTTTTCCTCCTGAAATTCACTGTATTTAGCTCCATCCATCTTCCCATCAACTCTGATGAGCTTCCCTATCCCTGATGAAGAAAAGTATCCCTACAGTATGATGCTGCCACCTCCAGGTTTGACGTTGATGGTATTTAAAGGGTAATGTGCAGTATTAGTTTTTTGCTACATATAGAATTTTGCATTTGGCAAAAAAAGCTCTACTTTATTCTCACAAGACCAGAGCATGCTTTATTCCCTACATGGCTTTTTATTATTGATTGCTTTCAAAAATAGCTTTCTTCTTGACATTCTTCCATAAAGGCCAGATATGTGGAGTATATGACTGACAGTTGTCTTGTGTGTTTGATAGTTTGATAGACTGCCAATAGGGTGTAAAACTGAAATCAGAGTAAAAGGGGGTGCTTTGAGGAATCCGAAGTTAGGCCAGGGTCACAATTGTGACTGCAATGCCAGAAACTCGCGCGAGTCTCTCACCTCAATACCCGGCACTACCTCCAGCACTCGGGACAGGGGTATACGGCTGCATGTATTTCTATGCAGCCGAACGCTCCGGTCCGAGTGCTGGTGGCAGTGCCGGGTATTGATGCGAGAGACTCGCGCAAATTTCTCGCATTGCACTCGCAAGTGTGACCCAGGCCTTAAATACAAATTCTGGTTTATTTCACAAGTGTTTCTTTACTTTTTGCTTCCATATGTGTTCCTTCGTGGTTTTTCTGCTTTCTGTCTGAACATACAATGTGCACACTACGGTAAGCACAGAGAGAACTATTAGGTACACAGGTGAGGCTAAACATTTGACTGGTAATATCTCTATGTACCTAAGCCACGTGCCATCAATTACCATGACATACACGCTTTGAGGTACATGCAATGCAGTGTAAGAAACTAGTTGTTAGGATAATTTTGATAAATTCCTTCCTATTTTACATTAATTGTATAATTTAGACATGTTGAAAATGGGAAAAGACAAACAATGTCATAACTGTAATACTTATGTCATTTATATGTACAGTATAGTAGTTAAATTTCTGTCTCACTATCATTGTATTATAAGGCTAAACCTATCAGGTTAGAAAACTTAGATTTTATAATTTATAAAACTACAACTGTAGAAAACATTTTTGGTGTCTTTGTATTTTGACCATTACCTCCCATCCAAACAGAGGTGCCACAGTGACCGATCAGAGGTGTTGTGCAAAAGTTTTACAATAAGGAACGCCTCCAAACAATGAGAAGAACTTAAGAAAAATAATTAGAGCTTGTGTTAGGGAAATCTCTAGTTTATGTCTTCTTCCAGTATCATCTTTGGTAGATTTGTCATATCATGTGGCAAGGAGCAGATTTTGGAAAAATGTCCATTTAATATAATCATACTTTATAATATGGTATGTGAAAGCTGGTGCATGTAGAAAATGAATATAAATGTCACATTTCTAATACTACTGTCATTTATATGTTCGATACATTACCCACGGAGTGAATACAATAATGGTAAAGATAAATGCTCATGGGATCTTATCAAACTGAATGCATTTAATATGTTTCATAAATCTCATTTCTGTCTTACTTATCAGCTGTTGTTTAGAAAGGTGCAGTAATAAAGCTTCACTGGGTGATTTTTCAAACAGTGTTGTTTTTAAGGGGCTGAAATTAAAAAATTGAAGAAATCTGAAGCTTTGGATAATCATTTCAGAAAACTGAAAGTATTATAAGCTATAAAATCTAGCAAATTGTAGAAGAACATTTTCAATTCTGCCTTTGACTGCAAATTTTATAAAATTATCTTAAGTCTGTTGCTAATTTAATTAGGTATTCTGCATAGAAATTGTCATTGAAAGAGGAGACCCACACAAAGAATTACTTGCATCATTTTTTCCTTCTACTTCTATTCCTATATATTTTAAATCCATCCCTCTAGGACCATTGCCTACCAAAAAGCCTTTCAGAATTCAGTGACACATATTCTTCCCAGAAATCCTTGTATCTGAATTACTCAAGCAAGTACTATAACATCCTGTACTGAGATGTTGACTGTATCATATAGACTCTACACAAATAACACCTATTGGTGATGGTTAGGCCGGGATCACACATGCGAGGAATTTGTCAGACTATCGCATGTTAATATCCGGCACTGCTGCCCGCACTCAGGAGCGGAGCGTGTGGCAGCATAGCAATACATGGAGCCGCACGCTCCGCTCCTGAGTGCCGGCGGCAGTGCCGGGCATTTACATGCGAGACTCGGCCGTATTCTTCGCATGTGTGATTCCGGCCTTAGAGTGATGCAAGTTATCATAGAAAAGATCACAGTTCAGCATTCCAGGCATTATCTCAAGCTGCATTTTTTAGTTAGCTATCCCTGTTAGGCTATGTTCACAAGTTGAGTTTTTGCAGCGTCTGTTTGCAGCGGTTTTATGCATTTTCAGCTGCATACCAGCAAAGTCTATAAGATTTCATAAATTTAATGCACACACCTTGGATTTTTTCCCAGACTGTTTTGCCAAAGAGCTTGTTTTTTTTCAAAATGCAGCATATCACTTCTTTCAGTGCAAAAAACACTGCAAAAAAATGCAGATATCAGGTTTTGCTGTGTTTTTAGTGCCTAAACCTGATGAAGTTGAATCAGATTTTTTATTTATGCACTAAACTTTATCAGCATGCACAAGAGACAAAAGTACCTTGACAAAACCGCAATAAAAAATACACTTAATACTAAGCAAAACTTTTGCTTTTTGTAAGCACTTTAAACGCAGCTTAAACTTGGCATAAAAAATGCTGTAGAAGCATGCAAATTAATTAAGACCAAAAGGGTGAATTGGCAACAACTGTACATGATTCCCATCTAAAAAGATGAATTTATTTGGAAAATATGTACAATGCACCTAATAAACCTCAGTGCACAATGAAAAGCAGAGTACTCTCTTCTAGACATATAAAAGGAAAATCTGATCCCGATAACTTTATGATAACAGATATTCTCCAAATGTGAATCTAATAGATTTACCATAACATGGTTAATATCTTATCACAGATATAAATGATTTCTGTGTGATATCGGGTCACTAATGCCATCCTAGGTTCTATAACACAAAAATGGGCCTACTTATCCCTAGGATGTCCGCTGAGCTGTTCCTGCTAAGTAGTGAAGGTTGAAACCTTAGTATTACGGGATTTGGCGCCCCAGCTCCAAGGTGGCTCTCCCTCACTTGTTCTGGTTGTCCCTAAACATTCAGATAACATAGAAATAATCTATTCTAGGCAACATGAGTACTGTTCTAAAAGGTATTTAAAGCACACGACATATAAAAAATCTGATAAATCTATCGTTTCATAGATCAATCATAATGTTAGTCTCTGTGACTCATGTCTCTACACCATTCTCCACTTCTGGATCATCAGAGGCCCAATTCTGAATTTATGAGCGATAGAGATAAAAAGATACTAAAGTGCCAACCTCCGCTATGAGGGAGCAACAGCCCAGCGGACATCCTATTAATAAGTTGGCCCATTTTTGTGTTATATAACCTTGGATGGCAAAACTGACCCCATATAAACACAGAAATTATTCATATCTGTGATAAGATATTAACCATGTTATGATAACGCTCAAAACTTCTGGAACAAGGTAATTTGGAGTGATGAGACCAAAATTGAACTTTTTGACCACAACCATAAATGTTACATTTGGAGAGAGGTTAACAAGGCATATGATAAAATGAACACCATTCCTATTTTCCTACTGTAAAGCACAGAAGTGGATCGCTGATGTTTTGGGGATGTGTGAGCTACAAAGGCACAAGAAACTTGGTCAAAGTTGAAGGAAAGATGAATTCAGCACGTTATCAGCAAATACTGGAGGCAAATTTGCAATCATCTGCCCGGAAGCTGCACATGGGACGTACTTTGACGTTCCAGCAAGAAAATGATCCAAAACACAAGGCCAAGTTGACCTGTCATTGGCTACAGCAGATTAAAGTGAAGGATCTGGAATGGCCATTTCAGTCCCCTGACCTCAATATCATTTAGACACTCTGGGGAGATCTAAAGCACGCTGTTCATGCTAGACAGCCCAGAAATTTACAGGAACTGGAGGCTTTTTGCCAAGAAGAGTGGGCAGCTTTACCATCTGAGAAAATAAAGAATCTCTTCCATAACTACCACAAAAGACTTCAAGCTGTCATTGATATTAGAGAGAGCAATACACGGTATTAAGAAATGGGGTATGTAAACATTTGATCAGGGTAATTTGGATGTTTTGGGTCAACAATATGATTTAAAAAGAGTTTAAAACACTGTAGTTTCACAATAAATGGCTTCACCCAACCACTAACCATAAGTGGAGAAAAAGTTATGGTGTTATCATTCATATTCTCTGAAAAAAGGCCAAGAAAGCAAAGATTCTGCTGGGGTGTGTAAACGTTTGAGCACAACTGTATATAGAGTCATTGCAAATAGAGTGATCTATTTCAAGTGTTTATTTCTGTTAGTGTTGAGAATTAATGCTTACAGCCAATGAAAACTAAAAAGTCATTATCTCAGTAAATTAGAATAATTAGCAAAAAACACCTGCAAAGGCTTCCTAAGTGCTTAAAAAGGTCCATTAGTCTGTTTCAGTAGGCTCCACAATCATGGGGAAGACTGCTGACTTGACATATATTCAGAAGGCAGTAATTGACACACTCAACAAGGAGGGTAAGCCACAAAAGGTCATTGCTAAAGAAGCTGGCTGTTCACAGAGTGCTGTATCCAAGCATATTAAAGGAAAGTTGAGTGGAAGGGAAAAGTTTGTTAGAAAAAGGTGCACAAGCAACCATTATAACTGCAGCTTAAAAGGATTGTTAAGAAAAGGCCATTCAAAAATTTGGGTGAGACTCACAAGGAGTAGACTGCTGCTGGTGTCATTGTTTCAATAGCCACCATGCACAGACATATCCAGGACATGGGCTACAAGTGTCACATTCCTTGTGTCAAGCCAGTCATGACCAACGCCAGAAGCATCTTATCTGGGCCAAGGAGAAAAAGAACTGGACTGTTGCTCAGTGGTCTAAGGTGTTGTTTTCAGATGAAAGTAAATTTTGCATTTCATTTGGAAATCAAGGTCCCAGAGTCTGGAAGAAGAGTGGAGAGGCACACAATCCAAGCTGCTTGTTGTCTAGTGTGGTTTCCACAATCAGTGATGGTTTGGGGAGCCATGTCATCTGTATGTTCACTGTGTTTTATCAAGACCAAAATCAGCACAGCCGTCTACCAGGAAATTTTAGAGCACTTCATGCCTCTGCCGACAAGCTTTTTGGAGATAGAAATTTAATTATCCAGCAGGACTTGGTACCTGTCCACACTTCCAAAAGTACCAATACCTAGTTTAAAAACAACTGTATCACTGTGCTTGATTGGCCAGAAAACTTGTTTCTGGTGTCCTTTGACAGCTCTTTGGTCTTCACCATAGTGGAGTTTTGAGTGTGACTGTTTGAGGCTGTGGACAGGTGTCTTTTATACTGATAACAAGTTCAAACAGGTGCCATTACTAAAGGTAATGAGTGGAATACAGAGGAGGCTCTTAAAGAAGAAGTTACAGGTCTGTGAAAGCCAGACATCTTGCATGTTGTAAGGTGACCAAATGCTTATTTTCCACCATAATTTGCAAAATAAATCTTTACAAATCAGACAAGGTGATTTTCTTTTCAAGTGGGAGAACTTTCACAATTGGTGGCTGACTAAATATTTTTTTCCCCAATGTATTATTGAAATAGAAATTCTCCTCTGTACATTAAAGACATATTGCCATCTCCATAATCCTATTCCAATATGTAGTAGGTAAAATAATAATAATATTAGCAAATACCTCCAAATAGAAATGTAATATAGTTCTCCTGATTTGCTATGTCGGTTACCCCATGTGCAGAGCATTGCAGTAGCTTAGGTATCCATGGCAACCACCACTCATATAGTGACAGTCAGCTGTTAGTGGTCGTAGCCATCGATACCTAACCTACTCTAATGGTCTGGACATGGGGTAAGTGACATAGCGAATGTGAAGAACTATACTACTATGTTCTGACAGTGGAGATGGTGGACTGTGTAGAACCCTGAATCAGGCTGGAGACACACTAGTGTATCACACTCGATGTGATGCTAATGACACTTGGCTCCAGCTCTGCTGCGAGCGGGAGCTGAGTGTCAGTGCTCTGTGCTCTGATCCCCTTCACATTAGAGGACTGCTGCCCAGGTGCGAAGGAGATAGAGAAATTAATATCTTCATCTCCTCCATAACCGGCGTCCTAGGGAATCACATAGCACTCGGATGATATCCGACTGCTGTCTGATGTTTCACTCGCATCCATAGACTTAAATGGGTTTGTGCGATCTGACTCACGGATGCAATCGCAGCATGCTGCGATTGTTTTTGCATGCCGAATCTGCATGAGAAAATAATCACAGATATGAGCTGTCCCATAGGTTAACATTCAGCCAAGTGCAATCCGATTTTTTATCAGGTTGCACTCATCCAATTTCATTGCAATTGGGAGCGAGCCCTCAAGCTAATGTTGTTGTTAGAGGCTGCATCAGCCTGCTGTGACTGCGACGAGCTATTTAACATATATTCCATTACACCCTCTGCTTATTTCCCACTGAAAGACTTATCAAAGGCAAAGTGAATTCATTTTGACTTACTGCTATTGATTTTATTCTTGCTGGGACAGTTGCTGCCAGATGTACTAGTGGTGTTGATGCTATGGGGTTACCTATTTTTTACCTTTGTACATGAGTTTTTTCTCTTATGATACCCCATTAGTTGACAGTGCTACATTTTTGTTTAATGTACATAGCACAGAGATGGAATCAGGACTAGCGTCTTTAATCATCTATTTTTATCCATGTGCTTTATTTCTATCCTCCTGTGTTCCCTTGCCATCCACATTCACCACCCCATCGCTCTTCCATCACAACTCATACACATCAGCCCCTCTATACTTTCCTCTCCCATGTACAGCTCCCACGCACTCCTAACTTTCCTAAAATATCTCAGCCCATCTTGCCCATACACATCACACAAAAAAGCTTCTTACAATACCAATAACTACTTGCTGTTTATCTATCTACTTGCTCCTACTGATTTCGGGGGACATCTCCCCCATCCCTAGACCACCGTCCCACAACCTCAACCCCTTCCCTACCTCATATCGAAACCATACTAATCTTATTAATATTACTTGCACTCCCTAATCTCCTTCTTTTAATTGTGCCCTCTGGAATCCACGGTCTGTATGTAACAAGCTTCCTTTCTTGCACAATTCTTTCTGAACAACTCTCTGAATCTGTTGGCCCTCACTGAAACCTGGATTCAGGATTCTGACACTGTCTCCCCTGCTGCCATTTCCCATGGTGGCTTACAATTCTCCCATTCCCTAATACCCACAAACAGACTTTGTGATGGAGTCAGCATACTCTTGTCCCCACAATGTACTTTCCAGGTCATCCCCCCAGTTCCATCATTCTCATTCCCTTCTTTTGAGGTCCACACCATCAGGCTCTTCCGTCCCTCTCCCTCAGAGTAGCAGTCATATATCGGCCCCAAGGCTCACCCACCCAATTCCTTGACCACTTCTCAGCCTGGCTGCTACACTTCATGTCCTCAGAACTACCAACCCTTATCCTGGGAGACTTCAACATCCCCATTAACAGTCCTACTTCCACATCTGCATCCCAGCTTCTATCACTAACCACTTCTCTAGGCCTCTCTCTACTCTCAACCTCTGAGACACACAAGGACGATAACACCCTTGACCTGGTCTTTGTCCTGCTCTGTTCAATCTCCTACTTAAATAACTCACTGCTTCCCCTCTCTGACCACAACATTATCTCCTTCACGCTCACAAATCCTCATCCAACCCACCACCCTCCTACCTACCACACATTCAGAAATCTACTAGCCATTAACCCTCATACACTTTCAGACTCCCTACACTCATCACTGTCCCCAATCTCCTCTTTTTTCTATCCTGATCTGGCTGTTCATCACTACAATGACCCTCTCAGAAGCATCCTTGACTAAGTAGCGCCCCTCACCCTCAGAACCTCCAAACACAGAGTAAAACAACCCTGGCTCACATCGCAAACTCGATTTCTCTAGCGATGCTCTAGGATTGCTGAACGCTTATGGAGAAAAACCCACACACCAGAAAACTTCATCCACTTCAAATTTATGTTAAGAACCTATAACTCTGCCCTTCACCTCGCCAAACAGACCTACTTTACCACCCTGATCTCCTCACTATCCAACAATCCCAAGAAACTTTTTGACACCTTTCACTCCCTCCTCAGGCCAAAAGCACAAGCCCCTATCACAGACATTTGTGCTGATGACCTGGCCTCCCACTTTATAGAGAAAATAGATAATATCCGTCAGGAAGTCCGCTCCCAACCACCAAGTGCTGTGACTCCCATCCCTCCCTGCATTTCCCCATGCTCGCTCTCCATATTTGATGCCATCACAGAAGAAGTCTCCTGACTCCTCTCTTCTTCCCATCCGACTACATGCAATACTGACTCCATTCCCTCACATCTCCTCCAGTCTCTCTCTCCAGTCGTCACAACTCACCTAACTACAATCTTTAATCTCCCCCTCTCCTCATGCATTTTCCCATCCTCCTTCAAACACTCCATCATTACTCCATTATTAAAGAAACCCGCTCTCAACCCATCCTGCACAAACAACTACAGACCAGTCTCCAATCTCCCCTTCATCTCTAAACGCTTGGAGCGCCTCGTCTACTCCTGCCTTACCCCTTACCTCTCCACTCACTACCTCCTAGACCCTTCACAGTCCAGCTTCCGCCCCTACTTTCGATTGAAACTGCACTCATCAAAGTTACCAATGACCTTCTGACTGCAAAATGTAATCGTGAACACTCTCTGCTCACTCTTCTTGACCTTTCTGCAGCTTTCAACACTATTGACCATCATCACCTGCTTGCTAGGCTCCAGTCACTAGACATTAAGGACACTGCCCTCTCCCAGTTCTCTTCCTGCCTTTCTAACCAAAAAAAAAAAAATATTTGCTTTATATTCAACACTGAGTGCGGCTGATTTCTCTACTATATTGGACATTTACGTTCAGCCAGCACCTGTCAAATTGTTACACAGTGTGCACATCATTTCTTTACTTATTTTCTAACCACTCCCTCAGTGTTTTGTTTGCTGGCTCCACTTCATCTCCTCTTCTTCTCGCTGTCGGGGTACCTCAGGGCTCAGTTCCTGGCCCTCTTCTCTTCTCTCTCTACACCGCCCCAATTGGACAGACCATCAGAAGATTTGGCTTTCAATAGCATCTTTATGCTGATGGCACACAACTATACACGTCATCCCTTGACCTTACTCCCGCTGTACTACAGAACGCCAGTGACTGTCTGTCCGCAGTCTCCAACATCATGTCTGCTCTCTATCTGAAACTCAACCTTTCCAAAACTGAACGTTTTCTGCTCTCTCCTTCTACTAACCTCCCTAAATCTGATATTTCCCTCTCCATGGGTGGCACCATAATAACACCCAGGCAGCAGGAGCGCTGTCTGGGTGTTATGTTTGACACCAATCTCTCCTTCACCTCCTTCACCTCCCATATACAATCTCTTGCCCGCTCTTGCCGCTTACACCTAAAGAACATGTCTAGAATCCACCCTTTTCTCACCATGGAAACAACAAAAACCCTCACTGTTGCCTTGATCCACTCCCGCCTGGACTACTGCAATGCTCTATTAATTGGCCTCCCCATTACTCGACTCTCCCCTCTCCAGTCCATACTTATTGCAGCAGCCAGGTTCATCCATTTGGCAAATCTGTACTCGGAAGTGGAAGAGGGGCTTGCTTTGGATTTTCTAACAAACAAACGTTCCTACTGAGCAGTTGTCTTGCAGGGTCTGCCAGACCTGGGCTTGTCAAACCCATCTCCAGTCTCTTCAAATCTTTTTTTAATTCTTTGTATTTGACGCTGAGACACACCAAAGGTGCCAGCCACCCCTGCAGTGGATCTGGTCTTCAGCCTCTTGATAATCAAGGATTTGGTCGCAGGGTGGATTTTTTGGCATGTTGTCAGAGCTCAAGTTGCAGTTCAAGTGAAGGTCTGGGGTGCTGTATTTCTTTTTATACACACCCACTAATTAACTGATCATTTACTGAGCACAGGTGAGGATGTAAACTAGGATTGGGTGCATTATATGACCAGGCGACAAAACTTTTGTCTTGCCAAAACCTGACTATTCTGTGTTCATTAAATGATCAATATTTCAGCATTGATGCCAATTTATTTTCTTAATCTAAACCAAATTTGGGAGGGTTTCAGCTTTCAAAAGAGTAATTCATAAAACCAATGGATGAATTTAACATCAGGTTATAAGCTTTTATTTACATAACATGGATAAGCGACATAACTTCTGTCAGGGACTGTATTGTATGTCTGTGTAATTTGTTAATGTTTATGATAGGGAGAGTGTAGTGCCCAGTTTTGGCGACTAGGTGGGAGGCATTTTTAGTTTACATAGTTATAGTATAGGAGTTCCACCTAGTAGATTAAGTTAATTATAGGAGGGGTCACTGTGCATAAGGCAGGAAGGACTTCCTAATTAGAGTTAGTAAGGTCAGAGCGCCAGTGCAGTCCACAAGGGCTCAATGCCCAGGACACCATAGTGTCCCCGTAATGTTATCAAGGAGAAGTCCAGCCATCCAGGGCCAGTAGATGAGAACAGCAGCAAAGACAGCAGTAACAGCTGCTGTTTGAACTGGAGCTGCAGGTGAAGTGACAGCAGTACATATGGGAAGGTCGCTCACCATGTGGCAGATAATTCCATTGACTGATGCCCTCAGACCCGGGGTGAAATGGCTGAGGGGACCCCAAAGCGCAATGACTCTGGACAGGGAGGAAGCTGAGGAATCATATGATACGGTCTAACCCGAGTACGTGCTGTGTGACAAAGAGAGGAGTACATGGAAAGAGCAAGAGTTGCATTGCTTGAAAACTGATGTTGATGCTGTAATGAATATGGATGTGCTGCGAAAACCAGAAAGTAAAGTCGTTCGTTTAAAAGTTGAAATGGACTGTGTCTCAGTTAGTGTACAGCCGGACAGAGGAAGTCTCCAGCAACGTAGAGGAGACCCTGACGGTGCAAAAGATGAAGCCACAGGTATGCAGAGTAATGGACATTACGTTCATGTGAAGGGGGACCAGGGCACGTCAGAATCACTAGCCTCAGCCACGACTACAGCCCTGGCTCTGCCTCTCACACATGCAGTAGTGAGTCCAGATGGATTGCTGGCCATGGGGATAAAGCTGCAATCACAGTAAGGGGCCCCAGGTGGAGAATAGTGCAGTCGGGCACCAGCTCAACAGGACCATCCCCAAGAAGGTTCCAGGGTCTAAGACCAGGGTGGGAGTAGCTGAGATGGCGTTCTTGGCACCTTTCCCAATTGGAACCGAATGAGGGGCTGACAAGGAGCTGATGATGTGGAAGAACAGATTTTGACTAGAGGTACGGCAGCAAATGCCGGGAGGAAAGAGAGAGAGATTACAGAAAGAATAGAGTCTGCCCAGAAGGCAGGGAAAGTGCAGAATACGTGGCTCTGTGTGAATTGTGCTACCCGTTTGATGAATATACTGCTGTTTAGTAAAGTTAAGCTGTTGGAAAAAGCGCTCATCTCTGAAGTGATTTGTGGAGCTTATGGATGCAGAGCCGACATGACAGCAGCTTAGGGGAATTTGACAGAGCCTGTAAGTGTCCAGTGGCACATGCTGCACATGCAGCAGAAAGGGCTTTACATTTTATCTGTGGGGCGCCAGGGTGTGGGAACACTACAGCTCGTTGCCACAACTACCACCCTGGCCCCCTTATATGTCTCCAATTTGTCAGTTTAAACAGGTGTGCCAAAACTTATGTACATAGTGAAATGTCTCAATTTACTCTAATATTTTAAATTCAAATGCTTGGTTAAAGCAGATTAATTCCTCCTGCCCAAAAGTTAACATATAACACCAACAGATGCCAGGAGGTAGGTACACAGCCTCAAATCCAGAAACAGTCTATAGCAGGGGTGGGCAATTAATTTTTCCCAGGAGCCACATGACAGACCGTGACTGTTGTGGAGGACCAAACCAATATGCTGAAATTAATTCTACTCAATATTAATATTGATATATTTCAATTATTATATTACTGATAATATTAGATGCATCGCTTAATATTAAGCAGAATTGAGTATGTTGACATCCCGCTATATGCCATAAAAAAAGAGAAAAACAGCACTACCGTATACATGCACACTACACCAGTATACTGATGAAAATATGTAAACCTTTATTGACACACAAAAAAACACATGGTGCAAAGTTAAAACATAATTAAAATACGGGAATGACCCATCCTAGAGCCTGCCAAAAGATGAAAAAATATATGCACATATGTAGGGCATTATAGATAATACAATATACACATGCACAAGTCTGTATGCTACAATTCAATCACCATGCAAAAAACCCCTATGTGGACAACAATATACAGAAACAAGCAATGTGGACCATGCAAGAGCCTATCTAGTACAAGAAATAAATATATATATATATGGCTGGAGACCCTGTATGGGCACAAGATATGGAAGCATGTTTTGTGCTAAAAAAAAAAATCACAATGCAGAGATGAAAGAGTTAATGCATAGGCATGGAATAAGCATCAGTTCGGACAGGACCTGTAAGGAGACCTGGCCTAACGCCTTAGCACAGACAAGGCATGGAATAGTTACCCCCAAGAAACATCAAGATGCAGAGTAAATGGATCGGAAGGTGTCAGGACGGGGACCCTAAGGTGACCCCACACGTTCCGCCGTAACTAGTACGGCTTCATCAGGGAAGGTGACAAGTTTGTGGCCAAACAGTATATAAATACCTCTGTATACAATGCAATCAGGACCTGCAGGTGTGAGTCATGTGGTCACAGAGGACGGATGTGGGCGGAGATGGGCAGTATCATAGAAAGCTGTGAGCAGACGTCTCTGCAACATAGAGCATATTGTGCCTGCGTTCAATAGAGCACGTGTGCTGACCTACACTTTAGCATCACTATTGAATCAGTATGGCTAGAAGAGCGCAAGCGTACGTGCTACTAGCCGGCGTGATACCGGACTAAGCCACTCTCTGTTCAGCTTGGCAGGCGATGCCCAGGTTACGCACCCCGCAGTCTGCTCAGGGTGTATAGCTACCCTATATTCGTAGCAAGACTGCGCTACGTTAGCTACAGGTTACACGCCCCGCAGTCTGCTCAGGGTGTATAGCTACCCTATTTTCATAGCAAGACTGCGCCACATTGGCTACCTGCCTGACATAAGCTGAACCTGCCTAAAGGACCTGAGCTAATAAGCCGAGCGAACTCTGGCAAGGTCCCGGAGAGCAAAGCTAGAGAGCACGTGGAGCTCAGATTCTGGTACGTCCACACATGAGCACTGCCTATTTTAGTATGATCTGACCGCACTACGAGTGGACAGACAAGCTATTTAAGGGCTAAGCTCCGCCCCCAGCCATCTTGTCAATCGCATCACCGATGACGTCATCCGTGACCAATCAGGCGATGCCAGGTCAGAGGATCAGCTGACATCAAGCACCAATCATGGCTCGCCATATCACGGACATGCTCAGTGCAGGCATTTCTGGACTTAGGCTTACAACAGCCTTTTCTTGTTCCGTAACCTAGGTTTAAGGCTACTATGAACAAAAACCCGAGTAACTATTTGTGCCTCTCGGGTATTGGCTAGGCGTTGGGATCGACGTCGAAGCTGAGCAGCATCTGGCTCGGCTGGGTCTGGATGGGAGACCACAGACTGCTCGGATCCAGGTTCAGATCCCGCCGTCGCCCGATGCCTAACAGTGAAGGTATCAATGATATTTCAGGCCTAATGCAAAATAAAAGCATCAAAGTAAAGGTATCAGATGATAATCCAGGCCTAATGAAAAGTAAGAACATATATACCAATTGGTCAGACGAAGTCTATGAAAAATCTAGGTAAGTATGAGAGCATTTATCCCCAATGTATCATGATCATATTGAAAATTGTCCATATAAATAATGGTCTCCCAACAAGCCAGGGTGTTCTGGAATCTTTACTTGCCAAGGTCCCTAAGCTACAATATAAATAATAATAATCCAAACCCAATAAAGTATTAGACAACACAGGTCATAGAAAGGTCCATGAGGTATAGTGGTGAATATTAAAAATATATATATAAATAAATCACCAAATATACCCTGATTTTAAAATGGAGTGTCCATACAGACAATGGTCTCAGAAAGGCCCAAGAAATAAAAGGAGCCCCTAAATAAAATGGTCCCTATACTACAAATATATATATATACATATATAGATCCACAAGTATAGCCATTCCAATGGTACATGAAGCCACGCCCCTAAAAAGAGAACCATAAATGTCTACAAAAGGATGGAAAGTACATCCATTTGCATGTGCCGTTGAATTAGACCATAAATATATAGAAGGGCATTCAGATACAAAGATGAAATGTAGTCCAGAAAGGACAATAGAAATGCTTGATCAAGAAAATCATAAGGAATCATGTGAAGGGAGTCCCAGGCAGCCATGATAGTTGTTCAAGAAGAATCCAATCAACTCGTGGTTCCAGATCCAGAGACATATATAGTCATGGACTGATTATCCCAGATATCCAGTAAAGAGAAGCTCTTTGTTTAAATCTGCAGGAGTAGTATAATTCAAATTAAAATCCAACGAGACTCTGTTTGTAATAAATGTCTCTTGGGACAACCCCCCCTACTAGAGATCCTGATCTTTTCTAACCCTACTATCCGGGTGTTGCTGATCTTACCAGAGTGATAAGTAAAGAAGTAGGATGTCACGGAAGTGAGAGTCTTCCCTTTGGAAAGATCTGATGACGCCAAGTTGATAGTCGAAAAATGTTTCTGGATTCTCCGTCGCAGCTCCTGGGACGTTTGGCCCACATAAACCTGAAAGCAAAGACACACCAAAGCATAAACCAAACAATTTGTTTTACAATTAATATAATCCTTCAACCTGTGCCTGGTGCCATTCAAAGGATTTGTGAAAAAAACATTAACTGGATGCATATGTGGGCAGATGCTACAATTAAGGAACCCCTTAAGGTCAACTCACAGTTCACACGAATAGTCTGCCTGGTGTAGTGGCTCCTTGTTAGTAAATCCTTCAGGTTAGGTGCGTGTCTGGCAGTCAAAAAGAGGCCGATCACTAACGATACTAGAGGTCTGTAAGTCCGTAGTGAGAATATCCCAATGTTTTTGTAAAATTCCTCTGATCTGGTTCCAATGAGTATTGAACCCCATAATAAACCGTGGCATGTCATCTTTTGTCCTAATTTTAGGAAACAATAATGAACCTTGTGTATTATTCTTGGCTCGCTGGTAAGCCATAGATACGGTTTTACGCAGGTAACCCCTATTCCTGAAATGGTTTGTGAGGCCAGATGCCTTGTTGTAAAAATCAGCATCAGAAGAACAGTTTCTTCTAATTCTAAGAAACTATCCGGTTGGGACGCCCTTTTTTGTGTGTAAGGAGTGGAAACTACGAAAATCCAGGAGACTGTTCGTGGCTGTTGGTTTGCGGAAGAGGGTGGTGTGGATAGTGCCCTCACTTACAGAAACATTCAAGTCTAGAAATGTAACCGAGGAGGCCGATATATGGTGAGTCAAAATGATGTTTAAAGTGTTCTTATTTAAATCATCAATGAAAGCCTGGCACTCCTCCATAGTGCCCAACTATATGAAAAAACATCATCGATGAAGCGTGACCAATATCGAGCCTGTTTGAACGATGGAGATGGAAACACAATCGTCGCCTCCCACCAACCAAGAAAAAGATTTGCCAGTGCCGGGGCACACCTTGCGCCCATGGCCACTCCAGATGTCTGCAGATAGAAAGCACGATCAAAAAGAAAAAAGTTATGTTTCAGAATAAATTCTAAGAGATCAATAACTAGTGAATCATGCATTCTGTCAAAGCCAGAAAGTAAATAAAAAAAATATAGAACCGCCGAGATGCCGTACATGTGCCCGATATTCGAGTACAAAGACTCCACATCACAGGTCACTAGAATGGCCCCAGGAGGCAGTTTAATATCTTGGCAAATCCTCAGAAAGTGAGAGGTATCTTGGACAAAAGAGGGTAAATCCCTAACTAGGGGTTGTAAAAAGTGATCAACATATATACACGCCTTTTCACAGAGGCTTCCGATACTTGCAACAATGGGGCGTCCAGGGGGTCTATTTACATTTTTATGCACCTTCGGAAGCATGTAAAAAGGTGGCATAAATGGATGCTCAACCCACATAAATTTGTGATCATGGTTCGTAATGATGCCTAAATCCTTGGCCCTATCCAATAACCTCCAGAATTTGGCAGAAAAAATGCCCGTGGGATCGGGGGTAATCTACTGTAGAACCTGACATCATCCAACTGCCGATGTGCTTCCTCTAAGTAGAGGTCGTGCAGCCATAAAACTACGTTCCCTCTCTTGTCCGCTTCCTTGATTATAAAGGTTTTATTGGATCTGAGGCTTGTGATAGCCAGTCGCTCCTTAGAATTTAAATTATCTCGGAAGGGGACATGAGAAGATAGGGAAAGGATGTCTTTCTTGACAAGCTCAAAGAAAATACGTACTGCCAGGACCAGAGAAAAAGGGGGGGCCGTAACGTACTTATTCCTGTGTGAGAAACGTTTCTTACCAGCGGAAACCTGATCTTCTTGAAGAAGGTCCAACAAATCCCGTAAAACCTGTCGATCAGTGGGATCCAAATTTTCTCCGTTATCCACAATATGCGGCCTGGAATGTAAGACCTTCAGGACTAAATTCCTACAATAAAGATATAAGTCCTTAACAAGTGTAAATTTATCTAATGATTGGACCGGAGAAAAGGTTAGACCTCTCTGTAAGACAGACAGTTCGGTATGGGTCAGCTGATGGTCAGATAAGTTGATGACCTGCAACAATTCATTATGAGATATCTGCAAGTCCAATAACATACCTGCTTGTGCGTTCAGGGGCATTATCTGCGAGCATTCTTTTGTTGGTTCTGGGAGGGAAATCTGCGTCCCCTGTATCTCGTGGTCCTTGTAAAGATTCGATTTACGTCTCCGGCCCCTTCTGAGCCTGGATCTGGTTAGCTTTCGGCCGAAGATAAAAAATCACTACCCGACGTCTGCTCTCTCCCCTATACAACATCTCGTGAATCATCCGTCCGTTTTCTTGTTAAGGGACCCATCCGCTGATTGCCCTGATGTTTCCAATGGAAGGCCCATTGTGTCTCAAAATCTCTGCGATCCCTGTGAAATTTAGATTTATTTTTTTGTGCAATCTCATGATCAAATTTATCAAGAATATCCTTCAATTTAAGCTTAAAGGGCTGCACCTGGGTGGCGTAATCAAATGTGATAAGCCTGGATTCTAATTCTTTGATCTTGTTCTTGATTGTGACAAGCAATTCCCTATCATGCTCTAAAAGCATGTTCATGATGATACTAGAACAACGTAAAAGACCTTGTTCCCATGTGGAGCGAAAGCCAGGTGAGGGTTCCCATGCTGGATAAATTGGGACCCTAAGCCCTCTCAGTACTATGTAAACAGCATGAGCCCCACACAGCCTCCCAATATAGAGCATGAGCCCCACACGACCTCCCCATATACAGCATGAGCCCCATACAGCCTCCACCATATACATAATGAGCCCCACACAGCCTGCCCATACACAGCATGAGCCCCACACAGCCTCCCTATATACACTGCATGAGCACCATATAGCCTTTCCATATACACTGCATGAGCCCCACATAGCCTCCCCATATGAAGCATGAACCACATACAGCCTCACTATATATACTGCATGAACCTCACACAACCTCCCTGTTTACACAGCATGAAGCCCCCACAGTCTCCCTATATATACTGAATGAGGCACCCACAGGCTCCCTTTGTACAGCATGAGGACCCACACAGCCTCCCTATATACTGCATATTGCCCCCACAGCCTCCCCATGTGCAAAAAATCACCCCCATAGCCTCCCCATGTTCTACACGACACCACCATAGCCTCCCCATGTTCTACACGACACCACCATAGCCTCCCCATGTACATGTCACCCCATAGCCTCACCATGTGCAGCATGTCACCCCCATAGCCCCCCATGTGCAGCATGTCATGCTCATAGCCTCCCAATGTTCTGCACAACACCCCATAGCCTCCCCATGCGCAGCATGTCACTTCATAACTAGAGTTGAGCAAAACAGGTCGGTCAGAATCAAAAATCACCAACTTTCGCCAAAGTTGGGTTTAGCCGAGCGAAACCCGACCATAGCGTGAGGTCGGCCGTGCGGTCGTCGACCCGAGCGCCAAAGTCGGTTTTCCCATAATGCTTGCAGGCTCCTTTTCTCAGCCAATGAGCAAGGATGCACACTGTGGGCAACGAGATGATATGGGCAACGGCCACCACCATCTTAGAGAAGGGCATTGCAGTGATTGGCTTGCTTTGTGTGGCGTCACAGTGACTATAAAAGACCTGATCGCCGACCGCCATTTTACTTCTGCCGATCTTAACGTAGGGAGAGGTTGCTGCCGCTGTTTCTCATTAGAGAGAGAGTTAGGCAGGAAAGAAAAGTGATTCTGTGCTTGTGCTGATAGCGATTGTGCTGTACAGTTAGTGTGCAGTGACAGGGGAGGATTTTCTTGTGTGCAGCAGTAGAGCTGATTATTAGGCTGCCTGCTAGCTGTATTGCTGTGTGTACACTGCTGTGCAGAGTGCTCTTTACACAGCACCTACACAGCACTAATACTTTTATTCTTTTTTCTGCACAGTTACCAAGCGTTCATTTTTTCCCACACCGTATATAGCTGTATGCTCCTCACACAATACCGTGTACCGGCTGGTATCACAAACAAATACATGCTGACTATCTGTGTGTGACTCTGGAAATATACACGGAGATTTAAATTTTCCCCAAAACCGTATACAGCTGGTATCTTCTGATACAGTACCGTTTTTCTGCCTTCTGTATTACGGTCATACTGAGAGAGCGTCTGTGTGTTACTCTTGAAATATATATGGAGATTTACAATTACCCCTACTCTGTATACGCCTGGTATCTTCGGATACATTAGCCTTTTTTGCTTTTTATATTCTGGTCTACTCCATACTGAGCCTGTGAGCGTCTGTGTGTTACTCCGAAAATATATACGGAGATTTACAATTATCCCAATACTGTATACAGCTGTACGCATTTGATACATTACCCTTTTTCTACTTTTTATATTCTGGTGTAATCCATACTGAGCCTGTGAGAGTCTGTGTCTGACTCTGGAAACATATACGGAGATTTAAAATTACCCCAACACTGTATACAGCTGTATGCTTCTAATATATTACCCTTTTTCTGCTTTTTATATTCTGGTGTAATCCATACTGAGCCTGTGAGCATCTGTGTGATACTCCGGAAATATATACGAAGATTTACAAATACCCCAATACTGTAAACAGCTGTATGCTTCTGATACATTACCATTTTTCTACTTTTTATATTCTGGTGTAATCCATACTGAGCCTGTGAGGGTCTGTGTCTGACTCTGGAAATATATACGTGGATTGAAAATTACCCCAACCCTGTATACAGCTGTACGCTTCTAATACATTACCCTTTTTCTACTTTTTATATTCTGGTGTAATCCATACTGATAAATAAGTATCATAAAAAATCCAAAACAGCGAACATACCATGAAATCTGGCCTTCACCAACACTGTCTGATGACAAATGCACATCTAGCAGGATGCAGCAGGCCTCTACTAATAAAGGCAAAGTGCAGGACAGGTGCAAATTACTGATAAAAACCACCACCCCAACACCTAATATGGAGGGGTTAACCGCCTAGTAGAAAAAATGCACATTGATACGGCTTGCATAGGACGCCATTCACACAGATAAATGTGAGGCACAGTGTCTGACTTGCAACCTATTACTAATGCCCTCGTATTAAGAGGCGGGCTGCTCAGCACAATAATATGCAACACACAAGGGGACAGGCACCCTAATAAACAATGCCAACCAAAAGAGGCCTAGCCACATCCTGCAAAAAAATATGCAAAAAAATTCAATGCATATGATAAATACATTAAATAATGGGGTATTGGTTACTATTTTGGGCAAGATAGATAAGCTTGCAACCCACGACAAGGGTCCCCAATTTCTTGCAAGTAACACAGCCTAGCAAATTACACAACACTGGAATTAGATTCTCAGGTCAGATAACATAGAAAAAAACTGCTGATAAATACCCTTTAATCAAGGGCGGACTGAAAATGATGCACCAAATTTATTAAAAGGAGCAAGCAACTTAATTAATTCCAAGTATCTTCTCTGAGTTTGCATCCCTGCTCTTCACTTAAAAATGTAACTCCAGGCAATGACTGTAGTAGCATTTCTAATGTAAGAAACACTGTCAGTTTTAATTCATGAAACGGGCAGGCTTAACCACACCCTACTCTAACTCCACCCCAGCTCTGCCTATTTTGGCAACACTGCTTTAAACTACTGTAGTATGAAAATGCAAAAGTCAGAATTTATTTTGCGCAACTCTGTGTTGCTCAAAAATTTGATGACTTTTTAATGTGTTATCAGATTTCAGGAATCAGGGCCATAGAGTATTTTTAAATCCATTTATTAAAGGAAACTGGACAATTTACTGATTAACTCCTATGGTGGCATGGTAGAACAGATCTACTTACCACTGAAAAATATAAGACAAACAATTAAATAGGGATGTACTGCATTGCAAAATCTATGCAAAAGTGTAATTATTTACTGTATAAGAGATGTAAACTGATTTCTCTGATGAGATAAACTACAAAATACTTGCAATTGCCAGTCTTATGAATAAAGATAAAATAATAAAATAGACAAGTCACTTTTATACTAAACATTTGCATAACTAACTTAGAAATTTAGAAAATATGTATGCACCACTCATCCCAAGGTTCAATAAAAAATGCAATTTATTAGTCATTAAAAATGAATGGTTAGTGATGGGCAAACCCATGGATGTTCGGGTCCAGCGGGTTCGACTGAACTTCTAAAAAAAGTTTGGTTCAAGTACCAAAACAGTACCTGAACCCGAACCCAGACCCAATTCAGATGAATGGGGCCTGAACATCCGTTGTTTGTCACGCTGTCATCTGCATGACAGCACTCTGTGGTTCCCACGCTGTCAGACGATAGAGTGAGTCAGTAACTGTGACCGGGGATAAAAAGTTTTCTTCTGGTCACAGGGGTCAGCTGAAGAGAGTACTATTCTCATCAGCCTATACCTGCTGTTGCTGAAAAGCCGTTGATGGGAGTATTCATGAGCAGGTACCTGTGCTGTAAATAAATAATTTAAAAAAATGAAATGAGGTTTCTTCTATTTTTGATAACCAGCCAAGTTAAAGCAGGGGGCTGATATTCTCAGGCTGGTAAGCGGCCATGGATATTGGCCACCAGCCTAAAAATAGCAGCTCTCAGCCACCCCAGAAATGGCATATCAGATGCACCAATCCTGGAGCTTTGCCCGACTCTTCCTGCTTGCCTTGGTGTATTGGCAAGTGGGGTAATGGTTGTGGAGTTAATGTCAGCTGATTTATAACCACAGACATAAAGCCCACAGGTTAGTAATGGAGAGGCATCTATAAGATTACCCCATTACTAACCCTATTGTTAGATTGCAAAAAAGACACAGCCAGAACAAAATCCTTTATTTGAAAGAAAGACACAGATTCCTTTATTTGACGTAAAAATTAAAACAGCACAGTTATACTCATCTTACGCCGATTCCATGGAAGCACTTCTCACCTGTAAAAGAAAATAATAAATTACCTATATACTCACCTTACACCTAATGCACTGATGTCCATATCCCCTGTAAAAAAACAAAAGTAACTAACAACCATATCCTCATCTGTACGATGTAAAGATAATCCATATGCTATCCAAAGCATCCACGATTATCAGGATGATTTGGATAACGGTCACATTAGTGATGCATCCACTATCACCGCCAGCCAGAACACACTGACAAGAGCATAACTGCTCCTGCTGTGTCTAGAACTCAGTTTCCATGAGAAAGTTCACCGGAATTCAAACCTGATGAAACCCGGTAACCTCACTTACGGTACTGGTCACTGCGTGAGAAAGTGCTCATACAACAGTGTGCTAACCAGGGTTCATTATGTTTGGTAGCTTTTTATTTTTAAATCAATGTGTAACAGAGTGTTGATTTTTATTTCAAATAAAGGATTTTATTCTGGTAACCTATTTTACACATTTATTTAAAAATAAAAAACAAAGTCATGCTCACCTTATGCCTATTCCATTAAAGCCCTTGTCCCCTGTAAAAGACAAAAAATAATAAACATCCATGATACTCATCTTGCGCCTAATCCATGAATGCCTATATCCCCTGTAAAATATCTAAAATAATAAACAACCATATCCCTCACCTGTCCAAAGTGAAGATTAGCAATACTATCCCATGCCATCTCTGTGATATCTGGTTTACAACCTGAATTGTCACATGATGCGACAATCCAGGCTGAAAACCAGGATACAATGAGTTGCTGCGAGTGCAGCTTCAGTGATGAGCAGTAACGTCATAGAGGTCATTGCCGGTTATTGAAGGTGCCTTCCCACTGCCACTTCACTGTGAGCCATTATGATAAACTGCGGTGACCTCAATTAGATGACCGTGAGCACCATGAGAAAATTCTCACGGTACTCGAGGCGATCTCATTATGGTAACTGCAGTTTATTGTCCTGGCTCACAGTGAAGTGAGCCTGCAAATGCAGCTCAGTAACCCGCGGTAACCTCTGTGAAGTCACCAGTCGTCACTGAAGTTGCACTCATAGCATCTCATTGTGTCCTTGTTTTAAGCCTGTATGGCTGTATCATGGCACTATTCAGATTGTAAACCAGTTATAGCAGAAATGGATTATGGCATGGGACAGTATTGTTATCTTTACTTCGGACAGTTGAGGGATATGGTTATTATATTTGTTTTTTTACAGGGAACAAGGGCTTCAATGGATTAGGCATAAGGTGAGTATAATGGTTGTTTATTATTTTCTCTTTGTACAGGGGACAAGGGCTTCAATGGAATAGGCATAATGTGAGTATAACTGTGCTTTTTTATTTTTATTTCAAATAAAGTACTTTATTCTGGCTGTGACTTTCTTACTATCTAACTATGTGGTTAGTATTTGGAGGTCTCTTATAGACACCTCTCTATTACTAGCAAGTGGTCTTGTTGTCAGATGACATAAAATAGCTGACATCAACCCCACAACCATTGCTCCACTTGCTATGGCACCAGGGCAAGTGGGAAGAGCGAGGCAAATCTTCGCAATATTCTTGGCCTCTTAGCAGCCTGAGAATAGCAGCCCCAATCTGTTTGCTTTAGGTTGTCTGGTTGTCAAAAATGGGGTGGGACACAGTTTTTTAAATTCTAGATAACTAGCAGTGCTAAAGCTGAGAGTTGCAGCTGTCAGTTTTGACAAAGCTGGTTAGCATAAATAGAAGAGGCCCAAGGTTATTTATTTATTTATAGCACAGGCGCTGGCTGATGAATACTCCCATCAGCGGCTCCTGCTCTAACTGTTATCAGTGACAGCAGGCGTAAGCTGATGGGAGTAGTACTCTCATCAGCCAACGTGTGTGACCCAAGTCAACCATTTTACTGCTGGTCACAGCTGCTTGCTCACTTTGTCATCTGGCAGCATGGGCAACACAGCTCTCTGACCGGTGGTAATGATCTTACTGCCGATCAGAGCCGTTGATGTTTCTCATTCTGTCATGCATATGACAGATGGGAAAACAACCGATCTTCATGCTGGCGAACCCAAACATTAACATGGGGTTTCTGGAGAAGTCCATGTTCATGGTCCATGCCCGAACACTAGGTGTTTGGTACGGATCACGAACTTTACTGTTTGGGTTTGCCCAACACTATTAATGGTGCAAAACTATAAAAAATACACGTGTATAGACTGTTAGAAAATGCAATGTTTTATTGAACCTTGGGATGAGAGCTGGATACATATTTTCTGCCTGCTTCATTTCATGCACCATGTAGCTCATTAGACCATGGATTTTGCCTCATAGAAGGGTGAGCTGAAATTAAATTTTTTTCCTGTTTACTAAATATAATATGAGGACATTTTAAAGAGAATATCCCATCTTAACAATTCTTTCATTGTTTGAAGCTTTTTTACAGATTAATATATACAGTATATAAATGTTCTTAGTGGGGGGTCATAATTGTATTTTGGTCAGTTGTTTAACTTTCCAACTGTTATTGTAATAGTTGTCTATTTGACTAGTCAATAGTTGAGCAGTTTTTTTATCCTCTGTGAGTTGCATATTTATTTTATAATATTTTTTCATAGGAATTACTTGGCTTGCAAATTGTCTCTTGAATTTACAGTAATACTATGCATGAGCCATGAATGATGTTTGTTGAAGTTGTCAGCTGAGGAAACTTTGAGGATACTAGAGATTTCAATGATTCAGCATTTTACTGGCATCTTGTACTTTGAAAGTGATAATATGCAAATATAATTCAAGGGAAAAAACTTGAGAATGTATTATTTTAATGCTACAGTAAAATTGGAGCACAATTAGTAGTTATGTCTTTTGTCTCATATATAAAATGTCAGTGAAAGGTATTTGTTAAAACGTAATATTGTTTAATTTAGCTTCTTTCATGCTATTTTATACATAACACAAAATTATGATCACGGTTGAGATTAAACAGACTTAATTGAGCTTAAAGGGTTACTTCCATCTGGAAAGTCGATAGAATATTCCCCAAATATCTCACATGAGAGAACCCCTTTAACAAATATTTATTTATGATTCATATTTAGTGTTGAGCATTCCGATACCGCAAGTATCGGGTATCGGCCGATATTCGCGTTATCGGAATTCCGATACTTAGTTCCGATATTTTTCCATATATCGTATACCGGAATCGGAAGTTCCCATAATTCTTTGAGAGGCAATGTGATTTTAGTCAGCCAATGAGGAATCTTATGAAGTGTGGGCACATCCTGTAATGCTGCGGTCATCTTAACTAATGGCATGGCTGTGATTGGCTGCTGAAATGATGTCAGAATGCACTAAAAAAGGCGCCGCCTCCATTTTAGCGTCACTGTGCTGTGAACTCAGTTAGGGACAGAACGCTGCTCTGCTGACTCTGAGGGACAGCTAGATATTGCGATTTTGTGTACTGGGCTTTAGGCAGGCTAGTTTACCAACCGCTGTGTAAAGCTTCCTTTTGCCAGTGTTGTTTTAACAGCTCTGTGCAAGGTGTGTGTGAGTGCAGGTGACGCTGCAGTTTGCTCTGCATGCAACGCTGTCTGTAGGCATCTGCACGTGTCACTCACAGACTCTATTTTTTTTCTTCAGTGTAATTCTTGCTGCTCCATGCAATTTAACTATTAGTGTGACGCGCTTCCATCCGTATACAATACATTGGTTGCAAACACTATAGAAGTAGACAAAGGAGTAGCCTTTCACAGATTGTGGACAGTTGTGTTTCAGTGTTCACTTCAGTCTGTGTTTTTTATTTTTTGAGTGCATATCACGCTCCAGTTACTTGTTCAAGCAATGCTGCTTGTACTCTGCTGAGCGTGTCTCAGTGCCTCATCCTTTTCATTTTTCTCCAATTGGTTCTGCTCCATTCCATTTAAAATCTAATCTATTAGTGTGACGCGCTTCCATCCGTATACAATACATTGGTTGCAAACACTATAGAAGTAGACAAAGGAGTAGCCTTTCACAGATTGTGGACAGTTGTGTTTCAGTGTTCACTTCAGTCTGTGTTTTTTATTTTTTGAGTGCATATCACGCTCCAGTTACTTGTTCAAGCACTGCTGCTTGTACTCTGCTGAGCGTGTCTCAGTGCCTCATCCTTTTCATTTTTCTCCAATTGGTTCTGCTCCATTCCATTTAAAATCTAATCTATTAGTGTGACGCGCTTCCATCCGTATACAATACATTGGTTGCAAACACTATAGAAGTAGACAAAGGAGTAGCCTTTCACAGATTGTGGACAGTTGTGTTTCAGTGTTCACTTCAGTCTGTGTTTTTTATTTTTTGAGTGCATATCACGCTCCAGTTACTTGTTCAAGCACTGCTGCTTGTACTCTGCTGAGCGTGTCTCAGTGCCTCATCCTTTTCATTTTTCTCCAATTGGTGCTTCTCCATTATATTTGAAAAAAATCTAATCTATTAGTGTGACGCGCTTCCATCCGTATACAATACATTGGTTGCAAACACTATAGAAGTAGACAAAGGAGTAGCCTTTCACAGATTGTGGACAGTTGTGTTTCAGTGTTCACTTCAGTCTGTGTTTTTTATTTTTTGAGTGCATATCACGCTCCAGTTACTTGTTCAAGCACTGCTGCTTGTACTCTGCTGAGCGTGTCTCAGTGCCTCATCCGTTTCATTTTTCTCCAATTGGTGCTTCTCCATTATATTTGAAAAAAATCTAATCTATTAGTGTGACGCGCTTCCATCCGTATACAATACATTGGTTGCAAACACTATAGAAGTAGACAAAGGAGTAGCCTTTCACAGATTGTGGACAGTTGTGTTTCAGTGTTCACTTCAGTCTGTGTTTTTTATTTTTTGAGTGCATATCACGCTCCAGTTACTTGTTCAAGCACTGCTGCTTGTACTCTGCTGAGCATGTCTCAGTGGCTCATCCTTTTCATTTATCTCCAATTGGTTCTGCTCCATTCCATTTAAAATCTAATCTATTAGTGTGACGCGCTTCCATCCGTATACAATACATTGGTTGCAAACACTATAGAAGTAGACAAAGGAGTAGCCTTTCCCAGATTGTGGACAGTTGTGTTTCAGTGTTCACTGCAGTCTCTGAGGAATAACCACACTTAGGCCTTATAACTTTTCTGACTTTCTTTATCAATCTACCAAGATGAAGAAGGCAGGGAGTAAGGCACGTGGTCGTGGCCGTGGAGTTTCAGCAGGGAGAGGACGTGGGGATTCTGTGGCTGCTGCCGCACCCAGTGACACAGCATCCACCAGTTTTCCCGTGAGCGTTCCTTTATGCGCACTTTTGTAGGAGCTCAGCGTACCCCCCTGCTGCGGGAAGAACAAATTGAAGCCGTTGTTGGTTGGATGGCAGCCAATGCATCGACTTCAATTCCTTCCACCTCCTCTCAGGACCACAGCACTGTTGAACAACCATCTGTCTCTTCACCGCCTGCCAAATTGCCCAGGCAGTCAGAGAGTTCTGAACTGGAGCCAGCTGAGTCTCTGCTTCTGTTCTCAGAATCTGTTGGCTTGCAAACAGGGGCCCAGCCAAGCAGCATTCTGGAATGTGAAGAAGAGGCAGTATGCAGTGATGCGCAACAGCTGTGTCTCTCTGAATGTGAAGAGGCGGGTGAGCCAGTGCCGATGGTCAGCACACTGCAGAACGCATCTGATGATGATGAGACTCAGGTGCCATTTTCTGTTGAGCATGGTGCTGGCCAGACCACCCAACAGCAGCAGGTGTTGGAAGAGGGTAGTGGAGATGATGAGGTCCAAGACCCAACATGGCGTGAGGAACAGGAAGGTGGTGGTAGCAGCTCTGAGGAAGAGATTGCCCCAGCGGTCCAAACAGTAGGGAGAGTTAGGCTGCAGACTCGGTTGCCTGTAGCCTCCAGTTTGGCACCCGTTCGTAGCAGTTCTCTTCCAACAGCAAAAACGGGTGCTCCAGGACTTGCACTGCGTGGTCCTTTTTTGACACACTTGCAGATGATATTTGCTATGTCAAATGCAAGCTGTGTAATCAAAAAGTAAAAAGAGGTAAAAATGTCAGTAACCTTAATACCACAAATATGTGGAAACATGTGCGGTCAAAGCACGTGGTTGAGTTCCAAAGACACACTGGAGATGTAGGCCAACCTACAGCAGCACCTACATCTTCAGCTCGTGTTGGAGCCTCTTCCTCCAGCTCACACACAGCTGGTTCTGCTTCCTCACAGGATCGCCATGGAAGAACCTCTGTCACTGTTGTACAGAGACCCAGTGTTATTCCACCCACAGCTGCAAGTTCCCTGTCATCCTCACACTCCCAGGCCACAAAACAGCCATCGGTAGCACAGGCATGGGATAAAAGACGGCCATACTCGGCAAACCATCCACGAGCACAGGCTCTGAATGCTGGCATTGCAAAACTCCTGTCCCTTGAAATGCTGTCATTCAGGCTGGTGGAGACTGACAGTTTCCGTAACTTAATGGCATTGGCAGTCCCACAATACAATGTGCCCAGCCGATTTTATTTCAGCAGGCAAGCCGTCCCTGCTCTGCAAAAGCATGTTGAGGGAAAAATTAAACATGCGCTGCTAAACGCCATCAGTAGCAAGGTCCACCTGACCACCGATGCGTGGACCAGTACCCATGGCCAGGGACGATACCTTTCCCTCACTGCCCATTGGGTCAATGTTGTGGAGCCGGGTACAGATCTTGCGAGTGGCGCTGTACGTGTTCTGCCAACTCCAAGGATTGCAGGAATCAAGTCTGTCCACATTGACTCCTCCTCCTACTCCAGTTCCTCAGAATCATCACTGCAGGAGCCGTCACGGTCTACCTCCACATGGACCCGTGAACGCTCTGGGCCTTGGCAACCTCACTCACATACCATGTCTGGCACATGTGCTCAACTTGGTCGTGCAGAGTTTTTTGAGGGACTATCCGGATCTTGATGCACTGCTGCACAAGGTCCGCCTAGAGTGCGCTCACTTGCGACGTTCCAGCATGGCCAGATCGCGCAGTGCAGCTCTGCAACGCAGATTTCGCCTTCCTGAACATCGGATCATATGTGACGTACCCACCAGGTGGAATTCCACGTTACATATGTTGGAGCGGTTGTGTGAGCAGCAGCCAGCAGTAATGGAGTATCAGCTGCAACAGGCGCAATCAACTCGCAATTTGTGCCGTTCACACTTCACCACTACTGAGTGGGCCTCTATGAAGGACATCTGCCACGTTTTGCGTGCGTTTGATGAGTCAACGCGGATGGCGAGTGCAGATGATGCACTAGTCAGCCTGACTGTCCCCCTTATCTGCCTGCTTCAAAAAAAAATTCAAACACTAAGGGATGAGGTTTTGGAAGAGGTGGAGGATGAGGAGTCACTAATTCCATCACCTTCTGGACAGTCAGCGCAACGTGGTTCCTCACAAAGGGCTGGGCAGGGCTCACTTTGTGAGGAGGATGAGGAGGAGGAGTCAATGGAGGAGGAAGACATTGCTCCAGAGGGAGGTACACAACGCTCTAGTCAGTATGTAGAGCGAGGGTGGGGTGATGCAGAGCAGGCAGAGATGACGCCTCTTGCAGGGGACATCGTTTGTTGGCCAGTTGGGAGTCTGCAGCACATGGTTGATTTCATGCTGCAGTGCCTGAGAAACGACCGCCGCATCGCCCACATTCTCACCACGTCTGATTATTGGGTGTACACCCTCCTAGACCCTCGCTACTGGGACAACTTACAAAGCCTCATCACACCGTTGAACCGGGAGCGTAAAATGCGGGAGTACCAAGACACACTGGTGCAATCCATAATGTTCTCCATTCCAGCCGAGAGCACTGCTGCTGCTACTGCTTTACAAAGCAGCTCTGTGCATCGAGGCAGTGGAGACAGCTCTGCAACAAGAGGGAGCACAAGCAGTGCCTCTGCACAGGGCAACACCAGTATGTTCCAAATGTTGCGAAGTTTTGCGGCAGCGCCACAAATGTCTACACCATCCGAGACGGCTCCAGTCAGCAGGAGGCAACGTTTCCGTAAGATGGTGACAGACTACATGTCTTTCCCTCTCAGTGTACTCCCAGATGGCTCTTCCCCATTCAAGTTTTGGGTCTCTAAGCTGGATACATGGCCAGAGCTTAGCCAGTATGCATTGGAGGTGCTGGCTTGCCCTGCTGCCAGTGTATTATCGGAGCGCGTCTTTAGTGCTGCAGGTGGTGTACTAACAGACCGTCGCATGCGACTATCCTCCGATAATGTAGACCGGCTTACTTTTCTGAAAATGAACAAGGCATGGATCTCGCCAGAATTTGTCTGTCCGTTTTCAGATTAAATAACTGGTTCGCAACGTTATCCATGTCTCCTGTTATGTTCATCTTTCTACCACCTGAACTCTACTCCCTGGGCTACAACACTGGCAGTTGCTGCTCAGAAGTGTCGTGTCCACAGACCAATACACAAGCTATAGTGTTACTGGCGTTCAGTAATGTCAGCTGTTCCCCTGCTGTGTGAACGGCAAAAAGTCATGCTGCCTCCACCCTGTTGTCTTCTCATCCCTGGGCTTCAACACCGCCAGTTGTTGCTCGGAAGTGTCATTGGCACGGGTACTCACTCCTGCCCAGACTGGTTACAGCACGCCATCTGTTTCCTGTCAGTGTAAACGTCACTTAGCCTCCAATAAGTTGTCCTGTCGTGTTGCGGTCGGGTTAGCCGACTCTATGGTGCTTGGAGTTTAGGTGCTTCCTATGTGTGCTGCGGGATATGCAAATAAAGGCTGTTTCCGTTGTGACAATAGGACAATCACCCACTGTAGTACTGTGGGATTCGGTAACTGCGGCCGGCTCGCGGCCTGTCAACTTAAATTTCCATGGGTACCTTCTGCTACCCGTCCGGGTTCCAGTACCGTCAGCTGGTTCTCCGCAGTGCCTTTGCCCTAGGTGCCTCCATCTCGGTATCCGAGTTCCAGCAACGTCTGCTGGTCCTTGGTAGTGCTTTGGAGCACAGGTACCTCCTGCTTAGTAACCGTGTCCCAGTAACGTCAGCTGGTCCTCGGTTGTGCCATTGGCTCTTTTCCTTCTGCTGCCCCTCCAGGTTCCAGCACAGTCAGCTGGTCCTCGTTACTTGCATTGGCTCTTGTACCTTCTGCTACCCGTCCGGGTTCCAGTACCATCAACTGGTTCTCCGCAGTGCCTTTGGCCTAGGTGCCTCCATCTCGGTATCCGAGTTCCTGCAACGTCTGCTGGTCCTTGGTAGTGCTTTGGAGCACAGGTACCTCCTGCTTAGTAACCGTGTCCCAGTAACATCAGCTGGTACAAGGTTGTGCTACAAATACAAGATACAGAACAAGAGACACAAGAACAATAAGCAGAAGATCTAAAAATATATGCTCTAAATTATAAGCAGAAGAAGACTAAGCAGTGTATGGGGGTGAGTCCGTTCCTCCTCGTGGTGCCCCTGGAAAATGCCTGCTGCTGCTGCAGGCTAAACTGAACACGGACAAATACTGTTGTAATTTAAATCTTTTGTGACAGCAAGAACGGAAGAATGAAAAATTCATACTTTGACAGATTACAAGTACAGGATTCTCTGTCACAAATAAGAATATGATGAAGAAGATGAAGTAGAATATGAATAAGAATAATAGTTTAATAAGAAGAATATGAGTAATGTTAAGAAAAAGATGAATAGCAAGAAGTTTAAGAAGAAGATAAAGAAGGTGAAGATGAAGAATAATTTGATGAAAAAGATGATGCTGCTGAAGATTATGAAGGAGAAAGTGTGTCAAAAGTTAAAAAAGTGAAGAGCATGGAAGTTGTGAAATATACATATTTGCCAAAATAGAAAAAACGTGAACAACATTGTCAATTTCTTCGTCAATCCGAACATCTCTAAAAAAAAAAAATATTTATGCTATTCCATTTGATTGGGTTAAACATCTATGCCTTTAATGTCTCCTCAACCTTCCCCAATACATTCTACATTACTCTTTGTTGTTTTCCTTCATGTACAATTAACCAACAAGGCAAGAATGGGGTTTTTTTTAATTCCGATATTTTGTTCCCATAGACTTACATTTGATTTCCGGTATCGGTATCGGGTATCGCCGATATTTTTTGGGTATCGGCGATACCATTCCGATTCCGATACTTTTGGATATCGGAAAGTATCGCTCAACTCTATTCATATTGTTAAATTTGAATTCAATACTATAATTAAGAGATATAGGTATTATATTATAGTGTCAGGTTGGATTATTCAGTGAGGGGCGAACCCGAATAGTAAAGTCGGAGTCTATATTGAACACCAAAAGGAAATTTGTGTTACTGTTCGGGTTCGGCACCCTGAACATTGGATGTTTCCCATGCTGTCATCTGCATGACAGTGCAAAAAACACCGGCGGCTCTGATCGACAGTAAGATTATGACTAGAGATGAGCGAATATTTCAATGTTCGGTTTGGTTTACGATCACCGAATTTGCAATATTCCCAGATTAATTTGTGCAATATTCGCCAAACATTACCGAATGCCATTCAGCTCAGTGGGAGGCTAAAACAAATGCATGCACAACACCTTAGAATGGCCCCAAATGTTGCCAAAACACATGAAATGAGGGACAGACACCAGGAAAGTGGCCTCAATTCACCCACAGTACAGATTTTAGCATGGCACTGCAGCAATCAGTCAGGCATGAGGTATCGGGGTCTGGGACAGCATTTACAGCATTCAATTGAACGTAACAGTAAGATGAGGTGGATGAGGGATCAGTGTAGGGCCACTTTGCTAGGAGCCCTGATACCACATGCAAAACCTATACCTGCTTTCATGCTGAGCCACACTCAGGTAGCACAAATATCAGTTTTGTAAACTACCATTGTCAGAAAAAATTAAGCTCAGGCACCTCCGTATCGGAGGAGAAGCCTTAAATAGAACTATAGATTGGGAATACCTTAGGTTGATGTGGGCAGTCCATTTAAGAGGAAGGGAATGTGCGAGTGCGACCTCTAAGCTTAGTTCCCGGTCCTACACCTGAACCTTGGTGGACACCAACACATAGCGGCAGAGATGAGAAGGTGGCGTATAAGTGGGAAACACTGAATGTCCTGTCTGTTAGGTGCAAGGAGATCCAACAAAGGGCCAAGTCTGTAATGTCAACAGATCACAAAGTCTGTAGTAAGAGGGAATGGTCCTCTGTGTCAGATGCCAGGTCCAGGAGAAGGAGGACAAACTCACGTGTAGAGATGAGCGACTTTGCCTCCAGGAGGGTCGAGTCGGGTTTCGGCCAACTAGACTTTTATAAAAGTCGAGTCGAACGAAGTCGTCCGACTAACGGAAACAGTCGAGTCGGCGTTGGAAACCCGACCCAATGCAAGTCAATGGGGAATAAAAGTCGCCAGTGAGTGGAGGACAGTAAACACCTACAGTGCCCATTTCAATGCCAACGACATCAATTCTAATTACTTAAGCTTGTCAACCTTAATTTACTTTATAATAATAGTAACGCATTGAAAACTGGGGTTATTTGGCTAAAGTTGTGGGGGGTACAGCTCAGTTAGGGAGGTGTAAAAACTGGCATACGTTGAGGCAGGGCCGGCGTCAGCACCCGGCGCACCCGGGCAAGTGCCGGGGCCCTGAGCAGGCGGGGGGCCCACTCACAGTCGGAGACACCGGCATGCTATGGGGGCCCGGGGGCTGTGCCAGTACCGGGGAGCGGTGCCTCGAGCAGAGCAGCTGCCAGCGAGGAGAGGTGAGTAGTAGTTCATTTTTTTTTTATGTTTGACGCAATATATGGAGACTATCATATATATGGGGCCCATCATACACTGGAGTATCATATATAGGACCCATCATACACTGGAGCATCATATATGGGGCCCATCATACATTGGAGCATCATATATTGGGCCCATCATACACTGGAGCATCATATATGGAGCGTTACATGGGGCCCATCATACACTGGAGCATCATATATGGGACTCATCATACATTGGAGCATCATATATGGGGCCCATCATACACTGGAGCATCATATATGGAGCATTACATGGGGCCCATCATACACTGGAGCATCATATATGGGGCCCATCATACACTGGAGCATCATATATGGGGCCCATCATACACTGGAGCATCATATATGGAGCATTACATGGGGCCCATCATACACTGGAGCATCATATGTGGGGCCCATCATACTTTGGAGCATCATATATGGGGCCCATCATACACTGGAGCATCATATATGGAACATTACATGGGGCCCATCATACACTGGAGCATCATATGTGGGGCCCATCATACATTGGAGCATCATATATGGGGCCCATCCCATCATACACTGGAGCATCATATATGGAGCATTACATGGGGCCTATCATACACTGGAGCATCATATATGGGGCCCATTATATATGGAGCATTATATGGGGCTCATTATTCTGTATGGAGCTCTGTGTGGTGCCCATAATTGTGTATCAAGCAATATATGGAGCTCAGTATACTGTATGGAGCAATATATGGGGCTCAATATTCTGCATGGAGCACTATGGGGTGCCCATAATACTGTATGGAGCAATATATGGAGCTCATTATTCTGCATGGAGCAATATGTGGTGCCCATAATACTGTATGGATAACTATACTGTTTGTCTTTTGAGCTATTGTAGAATTTACAATTGATATCACTGCGGGTGCAGAGAAGAGCGACCAAGGTTATTAGAGAACTGGGGGGTCTGCAATACCAAGACAGGTTATTACACTTGGGGTTATTTAGTTTGGAAAAACGAAGGCTTAGGGGTGATCTTATTACAATGTACAAATATATGAGGGGACAGTACAAAGACCTTTCTAATGATCTTTTTACTCTTAGACCTGTGACGGGGACGAGGGGGCATCCTCTACGTCTGGAGGAAAGAAGGTTTAGCCATAATCACAGATGCAGATTCTTTACTGTAAGAGCAGTGAGACTATGGAACTCTCTGCCGTCTAATGTTGTAATGAGTGATTCCTTACTAAAATTTAAGAGGGGACTGGATGCCTTTCTTGAAAAGTATAATATTACAGGCTATATTCACTAGTTTCCTAGATACAGCGTTGATCCAGGGAGCTAGTCTGATTGCCGTATGTGGAGTCGGGAAGGAATTTTTTTCCCCAATGTGAAGCTTACTGTTTGCCACTTGGGTTTTTTTTGCCTTCCTCTGGATCAACATGTTAGGGCAGGTTAGGATAGGATATGGGTTGAACTAGATGGACTTAAAGTCTTCCTTCAACCTTAATAACTATGTTACTATGTTACTATGTTACTCATGTAATGTATGACGTAAGTGACATCTTTGGCATAGTACTATACCTATATTTCTCTGCCGTATCTGTGCATCATGAATTGTGTTATGTGTTAAAGGGGCCCACTGAGACTCTTTCGCCCGGGGGCCACGAAAACCTGGATCCGACCCTGTGTTGTGGTGTAGGCTGGACGTTCAGCAGCTGCAAATGGAGGAATTGGAGAAGTCAGAGGAAGAGGAGTACAAAGCGAGCCATTTTGCTGGCAAGCTATGTGTCATCAGTGGAAGGCGGTGCAAAATCCTTTGAAACCCAGGCATGGTTAATTTTAATGAAGGTGAGATCACTAACATATTGGGTCGACAGCCGGGTCCTTCTTTCTGTCAGGATTGATCCAGCAGCACTGAAGAATCTTTCTGATAGCAGACTACCAGCAGGGCAAGTGAGCTCCTATAAGGCATATTGTGTCAATTCAGGCCAGGTGTCCAGTTTACAGGCCCAGTAGTCAAAGGGGAATGAACTGTGAGGGAGAACATCGATAGGGGAGGAGAGGTAATTTTGAACCATAGTTGACAGCTGCTGTCTCCTCTCTGTTGCAATCGATTCAGTATTAACAGTCGTGTGAGTGGTACTCGAGAAATCAGTCCACAACATGTCTCCCAGTCTCCAACACCACTTCGGCTGTGTGCACCACGAACACCTCTTCCATGTTGCCCAGTACGGCTCGTGGTAGAACCTGCACCGCTGTTGTGTGCTGGGAATGCCTCTAACAAACGGTTTACCAGAGTTGCTTGTTTGTTCGCCAATATTATCTCTAGGTTCTCTTGTGGCATGATGTTCTGTAATTTGCCTTTATAGCGTGAATTGAGGATGCAGGCCAACCAGTAGTCGTCATCCTTCATAATTTTGGCAATGCGGGGGTCCCTTTTTAGGGTCCGCAAGACATAATCACACATGTGGGCCAATGTTCCAGGTGTCAATGATGCACTGCCAGTGGTGGGGGAGGAGCACTTTCTGCCAAATCCACATCCCTCCAGTCATGCACAAACCCTGTACCTGACCTTGGCAAGCCAACATTTTCTCTTGCCCCTGAGAAGCATCCTCCTCCCAAAATAATCATCCCCCTCCTCCTCCTCTTCCTCTTCTTCTTCCACCTCGTCCTGGACAGTTCCTGAGCAGACAATGGCTGACCGTCATCAAGGCTTCCCTCCTCCTCCTCCGCTGCAGACGCCTGATCCTTAATGTGCGTCAAAGTTTGCATGAGCAGATGCATAAGTGGGATGCTCATGCTTATGATGGCGTCATCTGCGCTTGCCAGCCATGTGCATTCCTCAAAACACTGAAGGACTTTACAGAGGTCTTTCAGCTTTGACCACTGCACACCCGACAACTCCATGTCTGCCCTCAAACTGCCTGCCTGTGTATCCTCCCACAAATGCATTGCAGCCTGCCTCTGTTCGCACAGCCTCTCAACCATGTGCATGGTGGGGTTCCACCTTGTTGCAACGTCTATGATTAGGCGGTGCTTGGGGAGGTGGAGCGATCAATGTAGCCTCTGCATATGACTGGTGTCTATGGGCGAGCGACGCATGTGCGAGCACAGTTTTCGCACCTCATGGTGCAGGGCTGGTAACTCCGGATAATTATTTATGAAGCACTGCACCACCAGGTTCAAGGTGTGAGCCAGGAAAGGTATGTGCTTGAGTTTTGCCAGGGCTCTAGCCGCCAAAAAATTACGTCCGTTATCACTGACTACCGTGCCTGGCTCAAGATGTAGACTGCCTAGCCATGACTCAGTTTCTCGCTGCAAGTAGTTGGCCAGTACCTCCGCGGAGTGTCTGTTGTCGACCAAAGACATCTTCTTTAAAACAGCCTGCTGACACTTACCACTAGCTGTACGATAGTGGGACACCTCATGTGCAACACTAGCAGCTGTGGATGGAGTGCTCGTGCGACTGCGCTCTGTCGACGAGCTTTCACTTCTGGAGGAGGAGGAAGAGGATCGAATGCCTACAGCCAACTGTTGCCTATACCGTGGGCTAGGCGGCACTGTTCCACCGCCACTGTCTCCTGTGGACCCTGCATCTTTTGTGAGGTGCACCTTTCCACTCACTGATTGTTTGAGTGCATGGACAATGCGGTCTTTCACATGCAGGTGTAGGGCAGGGATAGCTTTTCTAGAAAAGAAGTGCCGACTGGGTAGGTCATAGCATGGGACAGCGTAGGCCATGAGCTCTCGGAACGCTGCGCTTTCAACCAAACGGAAGGGCATCATCTCTAGTGAGATCAGTTTGGCAATGTAGGCATTCAAAGCTAGTGAACGTGGATGAGAGGATGAGTACTTTGTTGTTCTACTCAGAGTCTTTTCTTGTTGGAAAAACATTGATTTGCATGGTCCCCTCACCCCCCAATCCTGGTATGCATGGTCCCCTCATCCCCCAATCCTGGAATGCATGGTCCCCTCACCCTCCAATCCTGGAATGCATGGTCCCTCACCCCCCAATCCTGGTATGCATGGTCCTCTCACCCCCTCATCCTGGTATGCATGGTCCCCTCACCTCCTTCCTGATATGCATGGTCCCCTCACCCCCAATCCTGATATTCATGGTCCCCTCACCCCCTATCCTGGTATGCATGGTTCTCTCACCCCTCTATCTTGGAATGCATGGTCCCCCCCCCAAATCCTGGAATGCATGGTCCCCTCACCCCCCAATCCTGGTATACATGGTCCACTCATCCCCCAATCCTGGTATGCATGGTCCCCTCATCCCCAATCCTGGTATGCATGGTCCCCTCACCCCCAATCCTGGTATTCATGGTCCCCCCTCATCCCTATCGTAGGATGTATGGTACCCCCTCAGCCCCCAATCCTGATATGTATGGTCCCCTCGCCTCCTTCCTGATATACATGGTCCCCTCACCCCCAATCCTGGTATGCATGGTCCCATCACCCCCAATCCTGGTATGCATGGTCTCCTCACCCCACAATCTTGGAATGCATGGTCCCCTCATCCCCAATCCTGGAATGCATGGTCCCCTCACCCTTCAATCCTGGAATGCATGGTCCCTTCACCCCCATTCCTGATGTGCATGGTCCCCTCACCCCCCAATCCTGATGTGCATGGTCCCCTCATCCCTATCGTAGGATATATGGTACCCCCTCAGCCCCCAATCCTGATTTGTATGGTCCCCTCACTCTCCAATCCTGGTTAAAAGGTGAACATTTTACCTGTAACATGTTTGTCTATAATTTTCTTTCTAATCTCCTGAAACAACTCTTTCCTTTGCTTCCTCTGGTTCCTGTTGAGTGTGATACACACCATGTCACCAAACAGCACAGTGAGTATCTATAGCCAGGCCCACACACTGATTCCAAGATTGTAGACACCTGTGATGCTAATTAGTGGACACACCTTGATTTAACATGTCCCTTTCATCACATTATTTTCAGGGGTACCATTATTTCTGTCCATGCCTATTTCATGAGGGGTTTTTTAAAATTCCATGGAAGCACGGTTTAAAAGCAATGTCTGACTTTCATTTGTTCATTTTCATAGATTTTTGATTTATCATTACTTTTGTCAGATTCAAGTTATTTCTGTCACCATTGTGGGCTTTTCTGTCATTAAACGAGGGGAACCAACAATTTTGACCATGTTTGTACATATATGTATGTATGTATATATATATGTATATATATATATATATATATATATTATATTACATATATAATTTTGATGATCAGCCATGATAAATCTCACAGCTGAGAGTTGCCGCCACAGCTATCAGTTTGGCCATGCTGGTTATCAAAAATAGAACAGAACCCAAGTAAATTTTTTTATATTTATTTAGAACACAGGCATCGGCTGATGATTCCTCTCATCAGCTGTTCCTGCTCTCGCTGCTATCAGCGACAACAAGCATAGGCTGATGGAAGTAGTACTCTCTCATTAGCTGATGCCTGTGACTGGAGGTAAACTTCTTACTGGCTCACGTTGTCATATGACAGCATCGGAACCGCATGCTCTCTGACCGGCGATAATGATTTTACCGCCGATCAGTGGCAGTGTTTGCCGTGCTGTCATGCAGATGACAGCATGGCAAACAACGGATGTTTGAGCTCCCAATTCATATGAATGGGGATGGGTTCGAGTTTGGGTTCTGGTACTGTTCTGGTACCCAAACTGAACTTTTTTAAGTGTTTGGCCTAACCAGCCTGACCCGAACATCCAGGGGTTTTGCTTACCTATCCAGAATACGTATTAGTAGAAATGCTTGTTTCTGGATAATCAGCATGTTTAAATAGTCTGCCAAACAGCTGATGAATGAGGAAAGTGCTAATTCATTGGGAGAAATAATGATTTAGCCTACATTTCACTAACAGCCTCTGAAAAGGCTGCCAGATAAAGGAGTTTACTAACTCGTTTAACTCCAGGGTGACCATATAAAAAAAAGAGTTGGTCCAAGGGAAATCTCCAAATCTTACCAGATAAGTACTTTCAAGACCAGAGAATATTCTCTAGGTGGTGAAAAGACCTGGATAGGTTGTCAGCCTTGTGGTTCTTCTTGGCTATATGGTAGGTAAGGTTAAAATCAAACTATGAGAAGAAAACTCACCCTCAGTTTGGTAGGAATTCAGCAAATAGTCTGACTGAAGATATTGCATATTTTGGTGGTCAGCATAGATGGTTACTGGTTACTTAGCTTCTTCAAATAGATGTTGCCAATACCCAAGAGCTAATTTAATGGATAAGAGTGCATGGTTACCTATAGAAAAATTCTGTTCTGTTGGAGAGAATTTTTTTTAAAAGATTGTCAAGAATGATTTCTTGATGCAGAAAATTAAGAGAACTGCTCATATACCATTAGCAAAGGCATCCACTTCAAGGAAAAACGTGTTGATATTAGGATGATGGAGGACGGAAAAAATGGAAAACATTATTTTGGTTCTTGGAAGTGTAAGGTTTCACTAACTCGGCTGCTTCAGAGGTAAATCAGGAGACTCGATCTTATTCAAAAGTCCTTAGGTTTATTGCATCATAAACCATATGATAACATACAATACACTCTTCCATGCTTCAGCTCCTGCCTGGAGCCTCACTCTTCAGTCACAGAGACCTCTCTGTAATGTCCCACATGGAAACATGGAAGCCTGTCCACACTGGCAGACTCCCACACACTCTCTTCCAGGTGCAAAACACACTTCTTAACATAGGTGTAACCCCACCCACAGATGAGGTCAGGATCATATGGTTAGGTCACCTGGTCATGACCTCATCACAGGTCCTTTACCACAACACAAATCATGCCTCCGTGCATATCCCAAGGAGCATACACAGTGCCCCCTAGCTGCTTCAGGGGTCACTACACCACAGAAGGCTTAAACAAAGGAATCTGACCAGTTCTGAAAGTAGCTACCTTCCGAGTTAGGTTGATAAGATGAGCAACGACTTGAGAGTATTTTTAAATTAACTGGAGAAAGTAATTTGCAAAGCCAAGGAATCTTTGGAGGGCTTTTAGTTTAACAGGTTGTGTCCTATCCAAGATAGTGGAAACTTTTTCAGGATCCATATGTAGAACTTTAAAAGAGATAATTTTTCCAAAGAATAGCATGTCGTGACATTCAAAGAAAAATTTCTCCAACTTGGCATAAAAATTCTTGTGTCACACTCTCTTCAAAACAAAGCAGTCATGAAAACAACAGTTTAAGTCTATGGAGGAGATTAGGATGCCGTGATAATAGACTAGGACATATTTGTATTGGACATCCCAATAGATATAATTTAAAAATTGCTAATGGAAAACATCATGTTGCAGAATGTGAAAGTATAGATATTACTAGATATTCATAGTGACCATCAAGGCTATTGAATGTTATTTTCAATTTATTGCTCTCCTTAATGTGGTTTAGGTTAAAAGCTCCATCGGGTCCTAATTTGGTAGAGCTTTAGGACCTTGAAGGGAATCTGTCACCCCATTTTTGCGATATCAGATATCACTGAATAGTGCATCCCATAAGTAATCTGTCGGTACCTATCATATCTCCTGACACCCCAGTTTTCATGTCAAAATACCTTTGTAAAGTTTGTTTTTCAGTATGCAAATACTTGCGGTCCGGTCCGATGAGCGGCGTTTATTCTCATCCCCCCCGCTCCTCGGCTTGTTCCACGTATCTTCGTCTGTGAATATCACAGACGGTGTACTGTTTCCTCACTTGCGTGTTCAAAAGTGCCCTCGCGCGTGCGCAGTGTGCTTTCCCCAACAGTGGGCAAAGTAGAAAATCAGGTCTGCGCATTCGCCAGTATTTCCGGCGTCCAGGAAATGACTGCTTGCCTTGGATGACTTCAGCGGCAAGGAAAGTCAGGCAAAATAGTGGCGCATGCGCAGTAATGATTTTATGCTTTGCCCACTGTTGGGCAAAGCACACTGCGCACGGGCGAGGGGCTTTTTCAAAGCGCAAGCACGGAAACCCGACGTGAACGGAAGAAAAGAAGTGCATAGAGCAAGAATGTAGGCGGTAGGGGAATGAGAATGAATTCCGCCCATCGGACCGCATGTATTTGCATACTGAAAAACGAACTTTACAAAGGTATTTTGACATGAAAACTGGGGTGTCAGGCGATATGATAGGTACCTATAGATTACTTATGGGATGCACAATTCAGTGATATCTTTATCTGATATCGCAAAAATGGGGTGACAGATTCCCTTTAAATCATTAAATTAATTCAGAACTTAAGGGAAATAGGCAACAGTCATTCAGCATGCTTTTATTCAGACCCTGATAGTCTATGCATGGTTTTAGGCTAGGTTCACATTTGCATATATATGCATATATAGGTGCAGCGTAGCATCTGCATACGCAAACGCATGCAAAAACTCATGCAAACGCATGTTTACGCAGTGGTTTTTTATCCGCATCATCTTGCACAAGACGCCAAAATACGCTGCGTGTGCATGCGTTTATATGCGTTTTTGCATGCGTTTGCGTTGTTTATGCACATGCGTTTGATATGACAGACACCAAAAGGGCGTGTCACATGAAGAACACATGCGTATCAAACGCATCCGTACGCATGTCCTTGAGTAGCAATGCGTTCCCATAGACAGTAATGCGTTGTTTTGATGCACTCATCCACATGCACATGACTGCGCATATTTGACGGATTTTTGACACTTCAAAAAATGCAACATGTTGCGTTCGCCGGACACCACTGCACACCGCGAAATGACACATGTGTACATATCTCTGCGTACACCATGTTAAAGATATGTAAGCATGACGCATGCGGATCTATGCAGATGAAACTCTGAGCACACAGACCCAAATGTGAAACCAACCATAGAGATTCATTTTTCCTTAACAAGAAAAAAAGCCTGCATAGGCCAGGGATTAACATTTTCTTATGAACCTCCTTTGAAGATTTTCTGTATTGTTGGCAGACATTACCTTATATTTTGGTAGAGACAGAGAATATCAACTCTTCATGGGTGGTTCCATAATCAAATAGCCAATGACGAGACATTGTGTTAAAATAGTCATCTTCGAAGTCTTGGCTTGGGGTAGGTAAATTGTAGGTAATGAAGACCAATCAGAGTCTCAGAAAAGGTCACTGAGGTAGATCTTGGAAGCAATTATGAAAACAATATAATCCCCATTGGATGATCTGGTCAGATACCAATTAATGACCAATACATGCAGCAATAGCCACAGAAGTCCCAAAAGCACTAGTGAATTATAAAGTGGCAAAATAAAAAATAAATTTTCTTAATATGTAGTGCTCCAATCTGAAGAGACACCTTCTCCATCTGGAATTGGACACAATCACCAGCCATTCCCAGAGTTTAGATTCAGATTAATTTTAGAGACATTTACAAAGAAACAAATGGAATTTTCAGTCTTTTGGCTGAAGAGAAGTTAACAAATTTTCCAAAGTGGAAAATACATGTCAATAAAAGCAACAGATATTCATATTATTAAATGTATATATGTGAGTATTAGTTATGAAATAAGTTTTATCTAAACAACATTGACTTTTAAAGTTTTCACCCATTAGCCATAAATCTCAGCAGTTCTACCATCTGGAAATAGGTGCATTTGCCATTTAGCACAGGCCCTGAAGACAAGCATTAATCTAATCTATCTCTTGAGATGTTTAGCAGCAGAACACATTAGGCACATGTTCAATACTGCAAATGAAGCAAACTGCAAGCTAGTTCTCACTATTCCTAACCACATTGTGTGTGAAAACCCACCTGTCTTTTGATAAACCCAAGGATTTTGACACTGTTATTTGAAGTTTCATGTTAAAGCAGGTTATTTAAAAAGATTAATATCATGATGTGCATTGTCTAAATAAATGACATGTCATTTTAATTTATTGGTAAAGCTAATGCCAAATAAAAATGCCCACATTTATCAATGAGTTTACACAACACTGTAATTTGGTAGTTTGCACTTCTTTTACACATTGCTGCAACTTTTCGCAATATTTAGTATCTAGTGATGCACATACTGGCTATTGTGGGTGAATTAAAATGGTCATGGATGGGCTATTATGGCACATCTAAACTTTTTTTTCTTTCCCTTTGATGACCATGGAAATCTGTATTAAGAAATCTCTAGTAAGAAATAAGAATGACTTAGTTTTGAATTCAATATTTAGGATCATTTATGTTACATGATTCAATAAAAATTCAGTTCTCAAATTCTTACAATCATTTTGCCTAAATCTTCTCCCATCTTTATTTCACCTGCTTTAACCTTTTTGTGCTAGTCTAAAAGTCTTCATAAAAGAAAGCTCAACTATTTCCTAAAGCTAAGGAAACGAGTCTGTTTGGCGCAGCACGGATACTTGTAGTATTGCACAGCTGTCATGTCACCCATCTCTAACAGTGATGACTGGAGCTTGCACATCGTATATGCAATTGTCAATCTTTATCAGCGGCATTTAAAGAAATGATCTCAATGTCTCACTGTTTCAATTGTTTACTGCCACCTTTCTTGAATTTGGGTTGGCATTCGGTTGCCATAGCAGCCAGGGGCCAGCTGAAAGCCCCCTATGACTACCATGTTGGTACAGGCCGGGTTTCATAGGAGGGTCATTTTACCCATGTACTTCAGTATTGCAGTATTTATTGTACTGTAGAACTAACAAACAAACATTTGCAGGATCAAGTGATCCAAAAGACTGAAAAAATAAAATAAAAAAATAATGAATATACAATAAAAAAGCATAACCATAGTTGGTTTTGTTACTTCTGTAAAAGTCCAGTCTATCAAAATATAAAATTATTTAACAGATGTTGAATGCCCTAGTGTAAAAGATGCAGTAAAGATGTATATCTTTGTACTGTGTTAGCCAGTAGATAGAAAAATATTTAGAGTTGAGAGTCCTCAGTGGTTGATACCTTTTAATGGCTAACTGAAAAGATGGTAACAAATTGCAAGCTTTCGGGACTACTCAGGTCTCTTCATCAGGCTAGGACTAATACAAAATTTGAAGAATCACATATTTGTACACAAAGCAGCACAGAAAAAATGCAATAGGTATGACAAGTGACGTGAAGCAGAATAGTCATTATGGCAGAGGGATGAGCATAAATATTGGAACAGTTCATAGATAATAATAGGGTAATAAAACTTTCACACTCCTTATCTATGAACTGTTCCAATATTTATGCTCATCCCTCTGCCATAATGACTATTCTGCTTCACGTCACTTGTCATACCTATTGCATTTTTTCTGTGCTGCTTTGTGTACAAATATGTGATTCTTCAGATTTTGTATTAGTCCTAGCCTGATGAAGAGACCTGAGTAGTCTCGAAAGCTTGCAATTTGTTACCATCTTTTCAGTTAGCCATTAAAAGGTATCAACCACTGAGGACTCTCAACTCTAAATATTTTTCTAGTGTAAAAGAACAAAAAAACAGTACACAATAGTTTTGTTTTTCAATTTTCACACCTCCTATCAAAAATGCAGCAAAAAGTGATTAAAACAGAGTTGGAATCAATAAAAAGATCACATCATCATGCAAGAAAACAAGCCTTCATACAGCTCTAATGACAAAATCATAAAAAAATTACAGGTCTCAGAAAATGACAACATAAACCAAATGTTTTTGCTGTACTTGTAATTACGTGTAGAAATATGTTGCTAGGTTATTTTTACTGCACAATGAACACCATAAAATGAAAACCCCCAAAACATGGCAGAATTGCCTTTTTACCAGTTCACCACATTCTATGTTAAATTGAATAGTGTTATTTAAAATTGCAACTCATCCCTCAAAAACAAGCTGTTAGGGTCTGCGGAACGCACAAAATATATGATGTAGAGAGGTGCGTTCGCAGCCCGGGGTCCACAGTGCAGGCGGAGCCTGCTGCTAGTAAAATGGCGCAAGAAGCGAACTCTGTTATCCCGCAGAGTCACCAAAATAAACGCCGTAACGCGCTCTGGCAATATGTGCGAACTCTGTTATTCCACAGAGCCGCTAGAAGGAGTGCCACAGCGCTATATGGCGATGTGTGCGAACTCACTAAACACCACTGAGTCGCAAAATAAACACGCTAGGGCGCTGTCTAGCGTTGAAAGCGAACGCTGTTGCGTCACAGAGCCGCTGAGACAAACTTCTGTGTCCTGTCAAGCACCCAGGTACACAGTTGACTGCTAAGCGAACATAGAACGTGATCATGCGCTAATGTCCTCGCGGGAGTCACCCGCAATCTATGGCGTCTGAACGCCAGGCCCTGAATACGGCAATCAAACTCCTCACCGGTTATGCCGGTAATCTAGGGCATCTAGGACACCGACCCTGACCAGCTAGCATACCAAACTCCTCACCGATTAAGTCGGTATTCTAGGGGCTTATTTCAGCCGCCCTAACCACACACACGCATGACCACACTGGCGCAAAGCATATAACGATTGATATTAGCGCATGGCGGCCCAGCCATGCCACCCTTTTATAGTAACAGCTACAGGACCTGCCAGAAACAAGGACCAATGAGAAACTGTTCCAAAACACATGTAGTTTCAGGACCTTCCTGGCGGACCAATAGGAGCTGCTGCAGTACCTGAACATGTGACCCCTGATCTCCAATGAGAGATCTTACCCTGGGCATGCTCAAAAGAGGAAATGCAGGACTTCGTCCCAAAGACGTCTGCTCCAGCACTGGCTATAATAGCAGATCCAGGAGAGGCAGCAGCAAGTCTCTGCACAGTATTGGAATGGGCAAGACGCTGGGACCGACATCTCTGCTGAGCAGGCTCCACTGCGGCCGGAGATGAATGGGGGACCGCAGCGGGACTGGTTCGAGAATCCCCTTGTGCAGCAGTGGGAACTTGAACCCTAACATTACCCCCCTCCTAGGGCCCCCCTTCTTTGGGCCTCGCTGCGCTCAAAGGCAGCGATGAGCTGCTGAGCGTGAACATGCTCGGCAGGCTCCCAGGACCTATCCTCAGGCTCATAACCCCTCCAATCCACCAAATAATTTTTTTGCCTCGTACCACCTTGCACCCAACAATGGCGTTCACCTCATGATCGTCGGTAGATGAACCCGACGTCCCGGCAGATGACTCGGAAAACCAGGAAATGGCCACGGGTTTCAGGAGGGACATGTGAAAGGTGTCGGTGATACCAAGGCGAGGCGGAAGGGCTAGGCGGTAAACCACCGGGTTCACCTGCTCAAGAACTTTAAAGGGGCCCAAAAAGCGAGGTGCCAACTTGGTGGACTCTACACGAAGCCTGATGTTTCGGGCAGAAAGCCACACTAGGTCACCCGGAGCAAATGTAGGAGCGGGGCGCCGATGGGCATTGGCCGAAGACCTCATCCTCTCTTTGGAGGCCTGAATGGCAACCTGGGTGCGGTCCCAAATGTTCCGTGCCTCCACAGCCCAATCTGCCACCCTGGAATCGGCGGAAGACACGGGCATGGGCACTGGTACCCGCGGATGCTGACCGTAGTTCAGGAGGAATGGGGTCTGGTAGAGTCAGCCACAGCATTATTTAGAGCGAACTCAGCCCACGGTAGCAAGGATGCCCAGTCATCCTGCCTGGCAGAGACAAAATGTCGCAAGTATGTGACCAAGGTCTGGTTGGCCCTCTCTACTAACCCATTCGTCTCGGGATGGTATGCAGAGGAGAGATTCAACTCAATGCTGAGTAAACGACACAGCTCTCTCCAGAACTGAGATGCAAACTGGGGACCTCGATCACTGACAATTTTGTCTGGCATACCGTGTAGGCGGAAAATATGCCTAATGAATAATGCTGCCAAGGCCCGTGCAGACGGCAACCGTGGTAACGGCACTAAGTGCACCATTTTGGAGAAGTGGTCGGTTATCACCCAGATGATGGTGCAGCCCCGAGACTTGGGTAAACCCACCACAAAATTCATCCCGACCATCTCCCAAGGCCTGTCTGCCACCGGTAAAGGGAAAAGTAGCCCAGCTGGCCGTTGTCGAGGGGACTTATTCTTGGCGCAGGAGACGCACGCCTGAACGTATTCCCTGACGTCACGGACCATATGTGGCCACCAGTATGTCCTCGCCAGCAACTCAGATGTCCTTTTTGCCCCAAAATTTCCACCCACCCTGGACGAATGTGCCCAAGAGAGTACCTCCGGTCGCAAATTGGTGGGCGCAAAAGTCTTGCCCGGAGGCACAGACTCAAGCAAAACCGGGTCCACAGTTCTTAGGCTCTCTGTGGGGACAATCAACCGAGTCTCCTCCTCCACCTCCTCAGAGGACACCACAGAGCGAGAAAGAGCATCGGCCCGAATGTTCTTCTCACCGGAGAGGAAATGGAGGGTGAAATAAAACTGGGAGAAGAACAGGGACCATCTGGCCTGATGAGAATTTAGCCGCTGGGCGGTCTGTAAATAGACCAAATTTTTGTGGTCAGTGAAAACTTGAAAGGGAAAGCGAGCCCCCTCCAGGAGATGTCTCCACTCGGAAAAGGCCAACTTCATGGCTAGCAACTCCCTATCCCCAATGGAATAATTCCTCTCCGCTGGTGTGAAGGTCTTGGAAAAGAAGAAACAAGGATGTTTCCGACCTTGAGCATCCTTTTGAAAAAGGACTGCTCCAGCACCAACGGATGAGGCATCGACCTCCAATAAAAAAGGCTTATCAACCTCGGGGCGATGTAAGATGGGAGCGCTAGCAAAATGGGACTTAATTGAAATAAAGGCCTTGGAGACCTCCTCTGACCACAATTTGGGATTGGCTCCCTTCTTTGTGAGGGCTACCAAGGGAGCTACCAAAGTGGAGAAGTGGGGAATGAATTGGCGATAGTAATTAATGAACCCCATAAAGTGCTGCACCGCTTTAAGAGAATGGGGTTCTTCCCAATCCATCACAGCCTGTAGTTTGGCAGGATCCATAGCCAATCCCTGGGCGGAGATGATATAGCCCAGGAAAGGTAAAGACTCCTGCTCAAACATGCATTTCTCCAACTTTGCATAGAGGGGGTTCGCCCGTAACAGGTCAAAGACTTTGCAGACATCCCTCCGGTGAGAGTCAATATCTGGAGAAAAGATGAGAATATCATCCAGATAGACTACTACAGAGGTGGAAAGCATATCCCGGAAGATATCATTGACAAAGTCTTGGAAAACGGCTGGGGCATTACAGAGCCCGAAGGGCATCACCAGGTATTCATAATGGCCATCCCTGGTATTAAAAGCCGTCTTCCATTCGTCCCCCTCACAGATGCGAATCAGGTTATAAGCACCACGCAGATCTAATTTAGTAAATACCCTTGCTCCCGGAGCCTATCAAAGAGCTCAGAGATCAGGGGCAACGGGTACTCATTCTTAACGGTGATGGCGTTAAGACCTCTGTAATCTATACACGGACGTACTTCTCCACTCTTTTTCTGCACGAAGAAGAACCCCGCTCCTGCTGGTGACACCGACTTCCTAATGAACCCTCTTGCCAGATTCTCCTGGATATATTGAGACATAGCCTCCATCTCAAGAAGAGAGAGGGGATAGACCCTTCCCGAGGAGGTTCTGCTCCAGGCAAGAGGTCAATAGGACAGTCGTAGGGACGATGGGGCAGCAGAGTCTCCGCAGCCTTTTTAAAGAACACGTCTGCATATGACTGATAGCACTTGGGAAGAGGAGAAAGATCTGTGGGTATCTCTGTAGTGGTAACCTGAATGCACTCCCTGACACATCTGTCCTTACATGACTCACTCCAACCCAGTATCTTACCGGAGGTCCACTCAGTATGAGGGGAGTGGGAACGGAGCCAGGGTACTCCCAGTAGGATTTCGTCTATTCCCTCGGGAAGGACCAGAAGGGAAATAATTTCCTGATGGGAAGGGGTACACACAACCTAAGAGGGACAGTCTGATGTGTAATTGGTGAGGGCAATGTCAACCCATTCACTACCTGGACAGTCACTGGTTTGTCGAGCGCTACCAGATGTATTGCGTGGCGACGAGCAAAGGTGGATGACATGAAAATCCCCTCTGCTCCTGAGTCCACACAAAGCTCGACTGTAAGTGTGGAAGAGTCTACAGTGACTGTCCCTTTAAATGTCATCTTGGAGGAAAATGCCGCTGTCTCTAGTGAACCTCCTCCCAGGGCCACTAGACGCGATCGCTTCCCTGATCGCTGTGGACATTTGTTGGCATAGTGTCCTGTCTGCTGACAAAGGTTACAGACCACAGATACTCAGACGACTCGAGACTTAGGTCCTGCACGAGGAACCTCTGTGGCCTTTTGGGGTTTGTACGCCAGATCGGGGGATTCGAGAGGTTTGGCAAAGGTGGGAGCCAACTGAATCCTCTGCCTACACTGGGCCCGCTCCAACCTCCGCTCGTGAAAACGGAGGTCGATGCGGGTAGATATGGAGATAAGCTTCTCCAGTGTGGCGGGAATCTCCCTGGTAGCCAAAGCGTCTTTAACATGGTTAGCCAGTCCTCGCCAGTAGACTGGAATGAGAACTTTATCCGACCAGTCTACCTCTGAGGCCAGAGTCCGAAACTGGACGGAAAACTGACTGACCAAAGACGAACCCTGTGCCAATACCAGCAGTTGTAGCGCCGTATCGTGGGTGACCTGAGGTCCTAAAAAGACCTTTTTAAGAGCCTCCAGGAAATGAGGAGCACTCCGCACCACACGATCGTCGCACTCCCACAGCGGCGTTTCCCACTTCAACGCTCTGCCCGAGAGTAGAGACAGCACAAAACCCACTTGTGCCCGATCCGTGGGGAAACGTGCAGCCAGAAGCTCGAGCTGTATAGAGCACTGAAGCAAAAAGAAGGTTGGCACACTACTATAGGGATGGCGGTGCTAGTGGACGGAATCAAAGAGCCTCCTCCTGCTAAGACACAGCTGTGCCAGCATCCACCATAGCACCAACGCTGTACACTGGCGCTTACCACCCCACCGACGCATCGCTTACCAGCGCTCCAGACAGCGCCACTGAGACCTCAACCCAGCACTTTACTACTAAGGCACGGATGTGCCAGCACCATCCACTATACCACCAACGTGTTGGATTTACTTCCATTATATCATATTGTTCCTGACATGTCTATAATATTCAGCGCAACTTGCATATCCATTGGTGTCAGGCTAAGACAAGCATTGGAGAATTCCTCTTGACTCCATTTTCTGTGAACCTAATATGACACATCCTGCAATGCAATCACACTATGGCGACTTTGTGATAAAGGCCCGGTAGAGGCCGAAACGTCAATTACTTGTCGCTTATTGTACACTTGACAAATAAAACTTCACTTGATGCAATATTTTTTTAGCGAGTGCAGTGTTCTTTTCGAGACACTGTATAGAGCACTGACTCACGAATCCCCGACATTTCTTGCTGTCACCGGCAAACTTGTCAGGAAGCGGGAGGTGGGATAATGTAGGGGCAGAGGTGGCAGAGGACAAACTGGCTGCAGCCACGCTAGCAGCCTGAACAGCGACTGCGGTAACATCCACAGCTGAGGTTGTGCGCTGAAGAGCCGCCAACCTACCCTCCAGCTGCTGGATGTACTGCGGTAGACGCTGGTCATCCGCCATTTTACTAGCCAGACCCTGGCGCTAATATTATGTTAGGGTCTGCGGAACGCACCAAATATATGATGTAGAGAGGTGCGTTCGCAGCCCTGGGTCCACCGTGCAGGCGGAGCCTGCTGCTAGTAAAATGGCGCAAGAAGCGAACTCTGTTATCCCGCAGAGTCGCCAAAATAAATGCCGTAACGCGCTGTGGCAATATGTGCGAACTCTGTTATTCCACAGAGCCGCTAGAAGGAGTGCCACAGCGCTATATGGCGATGTGTGCGAACTCACTAAACACCACTGAGTCGCAAAATAAACACGCTAGGGCTCTGTCTAGCGTTGAAAGCAAACCCTGTTGCGTCACAGAGCCGCTGAGACAAACTTCTGTGTCTTGTCAGGCACCCATGTACACAGTTGACTGCTAAGCGAACATAGAACGTGATCATGCGCTAATGTCCTCGCGGGAGTCACCCGCAATCTATGGCGTCTGAACGCCAGGCCCTGAATACGGCAATCAAACTCCTCACCGGTTATGCCGGTAATCTAGGGCATCTAGGACACCGACCCTGACCAGCTAGCATACCAAGCTCCTCACCGATCAAGTCGGTATTGTAATGGCGTATTTCAGCCGCCCTAACCACACACACGCATGACCACACTGGCGCAAAGCATATAACGATTGATATTAGCGCATGGCGGCCCAGCCATGCCAAACTTTTATAGTAACAGCTACAGGACCTGCCAGAAACAAGGACCAATGAGAAACTGTTCCAAAACACATGTAGTTTCAGGACCTTCCTGGCGGACCAATAGGAGCTGCTGCAGTACCTGAACATGTGACCCCTGATCTCCAATGAGAGATCTTACCCTGGGCATGCTCAGAAGGGGAAACGCAGGACTTCGTCCCAAAGACGTCTGCTCCAGCACTGGCTATAATAGCAGGTCCAGGAGGAGCAGCAGCAAGTCTCTGCCCAGTATTGGAATGGGCAAGATGCTGGGACCGACGTCTCTGCTGAGCAGGCTCCACTGCGGCCGGAGATGAATGGGGGACCGCAGCGGGACTGGTTTGAGACTCCCCTTGTGCAGCAGCCGGAACTCGAACCCTAATACAAGCTCTTATATAGCTATGTTGATGAAAAAGAGGGTGGAAAAAACAAAAGTACAAAAATTAATGTATCTTATAGCTTTATATTTCACTGGAAAATCAAAGGTTTTTGTTTGTTTCAATTGGTATAGCACATGAGAATATTATTCTTTTACTTTTAAGGTACTCATTCAATTTTTAGCACTATGTCAGCAATGGCCCGTATGTCCCTGCATATGTAGCAATGTAAAACTATAAAACCCTCTGAGTAACTGTAATTAATACATAATTTCAGCAATGATCCAATATTTTGCTTCATTGAATTCATAGCCAATGTGGTTAGTGGTTAACCTCTGTCTGTGAGACCACAACAATGTAAAACTCTGTCAAAAATGTTTATAAATACAAAGCAAATTAATTGGATGGTACTGAATAGTAAATGGACAATCTGCCTGTTCACCCTTTGCTGCCAAGGCAGTTAATTGTGTCGCTGGTTTAAGGTTGCTCCAGATGTGGGATTTAGATGGTTAGAAGAATTGATAATAACTGATTACTACATGGTAAAATACAAAAAAAAATAACATGTAATTTGTATTGTATTTCCTACGAAGACTCAAAACAGGTACTAATTTACTAAAGAAGTGCATATTTGCTGGAACATAATTGGGATGTGGAGACTCACAATGTTTTCAAATTGCTTCTATAAATGTTCTTTTTGAGGCATATTTATAAACAAACTGTATGATGTGCCCAGGTGTTAGACTGTGAAAGGTATTGAAGCTTGTCTGGCATTTCTGTGTCTCCTTGCTTTGAAAAAAAAAGCAGATTGAATGTCACAAATAGACATAATGAATTCTTAGGAGGTCTGGTCGCTTCTAGAAAGTTAGTATAGAAATATAATTTTTTATTATAGCGTTTTCATAACTCTAAATGAAAAATTAGTTTCTTTTGATCCTAAATTATGACTATTGAATATATATACAGTACAGTTTGGACACACATTCTCATTCAAAGATTTTTCTGTATTTTCATGACTATGAAACTTGTACATTCACACTGAAGGCATCAAAACTATGAATTAACACATGTGGAATTATATACTTAACAAAAAAGTGTGAAACAACTGAAATATGTCTTATATTCTAGGTTCTTCAAAGTAGCCACCTTTTGCTTTGATTACTGCTTTGCACACTCTTGGCATTCTCTTGATGAGCTTCAAGAGGTAGTCACCGGAAATGGTCTTGAAAGAGTTCCCAGAGATGCTTAGCACTTGTTGGCCCTTTTACCTTCACTCTGCAGTCCAGCTCGCCCCAAACCATCTCGATTGGGTTCAGGTCTGGTGACTGTGGAGGCCAGGTCATCTGGCGTAGCACCCCATCATTCTCCTCCTTAGTCAAATAGCCCTTACACAGTCTGGAGGTGTGTTTGGGGTCATTGTCCTGTTGAAAAAAAAATGATGGTCCATCTAAACGCAAACCGGATGGAATAGCATGCCGCTGCAAGATGCTGTGGTATCCATGCTGGTTCAGTATGCCTTCAATTTTGCATAAATCCCCAACAGTGTCACCAGCAAAGCACCCCCACACCATCACACCTCCTCCTCCATGCTTCACAGTGGGAACCAGGCATGTAGAGTCCATCCGTTCACCTTAACTGCGTCGCACAAAGACACGGTGGTTGGAACCAAAGATCTCAAATTTGGACTCATCAGACCAAAGCACAGATTTCCACTGGTCTAATGTCCATTCCTTGTGTTCTTTAGTCCAAACAAGTCTCTTCTGTTTGTTGCCTGTCCTTAGCAGTGGTTTCCTAGCAGCTATTTTACCATGAAGGCCTGCTGCACAAAGTCTCCTGTTATGTTTCGGTAACTGAGGAGAAATAGCAAAAAATAGCAACAGCGTTAATACTCCAGAGAGGCTGGAATCTATTGGATTGCAGTAACCTGAACTAACCACACAACTAGAGGTAGTCATGGAGCGTTCCTGCGGTGATCCTAGACGCCTTGTCACAGCCTGAGAGATAACTACACCTAAAGGCAGAAAGATGAAAGCTATCTGCCCCGGAGCAGATCCCCAAAGAAAATAGGAAGCCCCCAAACATGTAATGGCAGTTAGACAAGAAGAAAGCACGGACACAGACAGAAAATAGAATGAGCAAACGCTGGGGCCCAATCTGTCTAGAAAGAAAAGTACTGGAAAGAATTCTGACTGCAATCGAACAAAACCCTAACAAAAATACCAACACTTCTGATTGCCAAAAAACCTGAGATCACACGATCTCATCCACCTAAATCAGATCTCTGGTGTAACAAAATGCTATTCAGCAAATAAAAAGTAACAAAAGAGCAAAGCAAAAGTGCAGACACAAACGGAGCACATTTGCAGCGCCAGACCCCCAAAAGGGGACAGGCTGCAGTCAACTGCAGGCAGCAAACCAGCAGAGAGAATCAAACAGAGAAAAAAAAACAGCAAACACTTATCTGAAGGAGAGCAGGAAACTAGCAGTGCTTCAAGGAACAATTGATAACCGGCAAGGCTGCTGGGAACTCAGGCCACTTATATCCTACCATTCAGCGCCATCTGAAGGCCATTCAATAATCAGTTCATTACCCTCAGCAACCACCAGAGGGAGCCCCAGCTCAGAAGTCGCATCCAGCGTATTCACAACAGTAACCCCCTTGAGGAGGGGTCACCGAACCCTCACCTGCGCAACCAGGCCGATCAGGATGGGCTCTATGATAGGCATGGATAAGTCTCCCAGCATGAATGTCCGAAGCAAACACCCAAGAATTGTCCTCCTGACCATAACCTCTCCACTTAACCAAATACTGGAGTTTCCGTCTAGCAAAACGAGAATCCAATATCTTCTCAACCACATACTCCAAATTGCCCTCAACCAAAACAGGGTCGGGAGGTGTAACCATAGGAACCACTGGTTCGACAAACCTCTTCAATAAGGATTTGTGGAACACGTTATGGATCTTAAATGTCCCTGGAAGAAGCAAACGGAAGGAAACCGGATTAATAATTTCCATGATCTTATAAGGTCCAATGAACCTTGGCTTAAATTGTGGAGATGCAACCTTCATAGGGATATTCCTTGAGGACAACCAAACCAAGTCCCCCACTTTAAAACGAGGACCATCAGTCCTATGCCGGTTGGCAAACCGCTGGGCCTTCTCCTGAGAGAGAGACAACCTCTCCACCACCTGGTCCCAAATCTGCTGCATACGCTGCACAATAGAGTCAACACCCGGACAGACAGAAGCCTCCGCCTGTCCTGAAGAAAATCGAGGGTGAAACCCGGAATTGCAGAAAAATGGAGACATCAAGGTGACAGAGCTAGCTCTATTATTAAGAGCAAATTCAGCCAAAGGCAAAAAAGAGACCCAGTCATCTTGATCAGCAGACACAAAACATCTCAAATAAGTCTCCAAGGTCTGGTTTGTTCTCTCGGTTTGTCCATTGGTCTGAGGGTGAAATGCAGAGGAGAAAGACAACTGAACACCAAGTTTAGAATAAAATGTCTTCCAAAATATGGAAACAAACTGGACTCCTCTGTCAGACACAATGTTCTCCGGAATGCCATGTAACTGAACCACATGCTGAAAGAACAAAGGCACCAACTCGGAGGAGGAAGGCAACTTAGGTAATGGCACCAGATGTATCATCTTGGAAAACCTATCACAGATTACCCAGATAACGGTCATTCTCTGAGAGACAGGAAGGTCAGACAAAAAATCCATAGAAATATGGGTCCATGGCCTCTTGGGTACAGGTAATGGCATTAACAAACCACTAGAACGAGAGCAAGGCTTGGAACGAGAGCAAGTCCCACAGGACTGCACAAAGTCCCTGAGGTCACGAGACAAGGTAGGCCACCAAAAGGAGCGACTCACCAAGTCTCTGGTACCAAAAATCCCGGGATGACCAGCCAACGCGGAACAATGAATCTCAGACATCACACTCTTTTTCCATTGGTCTGGAACAAACAACTTCCCAACAGGGCAGCGCTCAGGTTTATCCTCCTGACACCCTTCCAGAGCCAGTCTCAAATTGGGCAAATGGCAGAAAGAACCACACCCTTTTTCAAAATAACAGCTGGATCAGATAACTCAGGAGAATTTGTAAAGAAACTCCTCGAGAGGGCATCCGCCTTGACTTTCTTAGTGCCAGGAAGAAAAGAAACCACAAAATTAAAACGTGTGAAAAACAAGGCCCACCTGGCCTGTCTAAGATTAAGTCGCTTGGCTGACTCAAGATAAATCAGGTTCTTATGGTCCGTGAGGACCACCACCTGATGTTTGGCTCCTTCCAGCCAATGTCTCCACTCTTCAAAGGCCCACTTCATGGCCAATAACTCCCGATTACCCACGTCATAATTACGTTCAGTTGGAGAAAATTTTCGAGAGAAAAAGGCACAAGGGTTACTCTTAGAGGTCTCTGGATCCCTTTGGGACAAAACGGCACCTGCCCCAATCTCAGAGGCATCAACCTCCACCTGAAACGGTAGAGAAACATCAGGCTGCCGTAGAACAGGAGCAGAAATGAATCTCTTCTTAAGTTCCTGAAACGCAGAAACTGCCTCAGGAGGCCAATTCACCACATCGAAACCCTTTTTGGTCAAATCAGTCAATGGTTTAACAATACCAGAGAAATTACCAATAAATTTACGATAAAAGTTGGCAAAACCCAAAATCTCTGAAGAGCCTTCAATGAGGTAGGTTAAACCCAATCACAGATGGCCTGAACCTTGACCGGGTTCATTTCAATAACAGACGGAGACAAAATGAATCCCAGAAATGAGATCTTCTGTATGCCAAAAAGACACTTTGATCCCTTCACATACAGTGCATTCTCTCTCAAAATCTGGAACACAGTCCGAACATGTTTCACATGAGAGTCCCAGTCATTGGAAAAAATCAAGATATCATCCAAATAAACAATCAGAAATTTATCCACATAATCCCTGAAAATATCATTCATGAAGGATTGGAAGACGGAAGGGGCATTAGTAAGCCCAAAAGGCATCTCTAGGTACTCAAAATACCCCTCTGGGGTATTAAATGCCATCTTCCATTCATCCCCGTGCTTAATGCGAATAAGGTTATACGCCCCCCTGAGGTCAAGCTTGGTAAACCAACTAGCACTTTTCACTCTGGAAATTAGGTCAGAAATCAATGGTAACGGATATTGATATTTAACAGTGATTTTATTCAGGAGGCGATAATCAATACACGGCCTCAATGAACCATCCTTTTGGCCACAAAGAAAAAACCGGCGCCCAAGGGTGAAGAGGATGGTCTGATATGACCCTTCTCCAATGACTCCTTGATATAAGATCGCATAGCATCATGTTCAGGTACAGATAAAATAAAAAGGCGACCTTTAGGAAATTTACCACCAGGCACTAATTCAATAGCGCAATCATAGCTCCTGTGAGGGGGCAAGGATGCAGAATTACTTTCAATAAACACATCAGAAAAATAAGTCAAAAAGTCAGGGACATCCTGAGACTGGGGAGAGGCAGAAAAACAAGAGTGTCAGTTTTAACACATTGGCAGTCCCAACTGGTCACAGACACAGATTTTCAATCCAAAACAGGATTATGAGACTGTTACCAAGGGAAACCTAGTACAATAATGTCATGCAGATTATGCAGCACCAGAAATTTGCAACTCTCCTGATGATCTGGTTCAACCCTCATTATCACCTGAGTAGAAAACTGGGGTTTATTCTCCGCCAAAGGGGTAGAATCAATGCCCAGTAGGGAATAGACTTCCGCCGGGGTACCATGGGAAACCCACAATATTTGGCAAAGTCAAAATCCATCAGGTTAATAGCTGCTCCTGAATCAACAAAAGTCTGATCAGAAAATGTGGACAGGGAGCAAATCAGGGTAACAGTCAACAGAAATTTAGTCTAAACACTACCCAAGACAACTGAGCGTGCAAAACGTCTTCTCCGCTTAGGGCAGACAGAAATAGCATGGGAAGCGTCACCACAGTAGAAACATAACCCATTGCGCTTACGAAACTCATGACGCTGAGCCTCAGAAGTCACTCCATCACACTGCATGGACTCAGAAGCTGGCTCACAAGGCAACACCATTTCACGCATACCTCTGCGCTCACGCAAACGTCTGTCAATTTGAATAGCCAAAGACATAGAATCATTGAGACCAGAGGGAACAGGGAATCCCACCATAACGTCCTTTACTTTTTCTGACAGACCCTTTTGAAAAAGGGCTGCCAAAGCATCATCATTCCATTTGGTCCGGACTGCCCACTTTCAAAATTTCTGACAGTACAACTCAGCATCTTCAAAACCCTGATTTAATGCCAACAAGATCTTTTCAGCTTGATCAGTGACATTAGGTTCATCGTACAATAACCGCTGAGCCTGAAAAAATACATCAATATCATTCAAAACAGGATCCCAGGTGTCAGGGAAAAAGCCCAATCCTGAGGGTCGCTGCGCAGCAGGGAGATGACAATTTGAACCTGCTGTGCCGCGTTCCCTGAGGACTTAGGCTTTAAGGCAAAAAACAACTGACAGTTATTTTTGAAATTCAGAAATTTAGATCGATCCCCCAAAAACAAATCTGGCATGGGGATCCTAGGTTCCACAACTGGCAACCTAGCAAGATAGGTAACAATACTCCGAACCTCAGTGGAAAGCTGATCCACACGGCCAGACAACTGTGCAAACTCCATTGAGAAGAAAAAAAAAAATTCCTCCTCAGCGCCCAGAGAAAGAGGGGATAAAAAAAAATGCAACAAACAGAGTTTCCTTATTACTAATTTCCCCTTCTGAGAGTACCATACAATTTTCAGGTTTTTTTAGGCCGGTTATACTATTATGTTTCGGTAACAGGAGAAATAGCAAAAACGGTAATACACCAGAGAGGCTGGAACCTATTGGGCACAAGACAAGATTTTGACAGAAAGATTCCGTCAACGTGGCTATCCCAAGAGAGATGGATCCACTGCGTTCCAACGAGCTAGTGCGACCGACCAAGATGCACTTTGGTTCCCCGCTCTCAGCAACAGGATTCAAAGTTAAGGTTCATTACTGAATACAACACAGGCTGGAATCAGGTAAGGGACTGTTATGTTTCTGTAGCTGAGGAGAAATTGCAAAAAAAAATAGCAAAAGCAGTAATACACCAAAGAGGCTGGAACCTATTGGATTGCAGTAACCTGAACTAACCACACAACTAGAGGTAGCTATGGAGCATTCCTACGTTGATCCTACACGCCTCGTCACAGCCTGAGAGATAACTACACCTAAAGGCAGAAAGATGAAAGCTATCTGCCTGGGAGCAGATCCCCAAAGAAAATAGGAAGCCCCCAAACATGAGCAAATGCTGGGGCCCAATCTGTCTAGACAGAAAAGTACAGGAAAGAATTATGACTGCAATCCAACAAAAACCCTAAAAAATACCAGCACTTCTGCCAAAAAACCTGAGATCACACGATCTCATCCACCTAAATCAGATCTCTGGTGTAACAAATGCAATTCAGCAAATAAAAAGTAACAAAGGAGCAAGCAAAAGTGCAGACAAAAATGGAGCACAATTGCAGCACCAGACCCCCAAAAGGGGACAGGCTGCAGTCCACTGCAAGCAGCAAACCAGCAATGAAAATCAAACAGAGGAAAAAAAAACAGCAAACACTTATCTGAAGGAGAGCAGGAACCTAGCAGTGCTTCAAGCAAGACCAGAAGAATAATGGATAACCGGCAAGGCTGCTGGGAACTAAGGCCACTTATATCCTACCATTCAGCGCCAGCTGAAGGCCTTCAGTAATCAATTCATTACCCTCAGCAACCACCGGAGGGAGCCCCAGCTCAGAAGCCGCATCCAGCATATTCACAACACCTACCCTTCTGGAGATACAAAGAAGCCAAATTGATGGTCGACAGATGTTTCTGCACCCGTTTTCTGAATTCCTGTGAGGTTTGTCCCACGTAGACCTTATAACAGGGACAAACAATAGCATAGATGACGTAACTAGTTTTACAATTGATGTAGCTGTTCGATGAATGTCGTGTATTAACCAAAGGTTTGATGAAATGGTCCCTTGTGGGTTGCATAAAAGAGCACACATTACAGTCACCACAGGGGAACGATCCCTTAAGATGCACACCCCGATTGAACCTGGTCACCGGGCGAGTAAAATGGCTACTCGACAGGATATCCCATAAATTGGGCGCCCTCCTAGCGGCTAGTAGAGGTCATGAGCTGACACAAGCGGAAGTTTGGGTGTCCGTAGTCTAGATCCCCCAATGGTTAGTCAGAATGTCCCATGTTGTGAATACGCTGGAGGCGACTTCGGAGCTGGGGCTCCCTCCGGTGGTTGCTGAGGGTAATGAACTAATTGCAGAATGGCTTTCAGCTGGATCCGAATGGTCTGATATAAGTGATCTGAACTCCCAGCTGCCTTGTCGTTTCCCTGCTTTCATTCAGATAAGTGTTTGCTGTTTTTTTTCCTCTGTTGGATTTTCACTGCTGGTCTGCTGTTTGCAGTGGACTGCAGCCTGTCCCCTTTTGGGGGTCTGGCACTGCAATTGTGCTCAGTTTGTGTTGGCACATTTTGCTTTGTTCCTTTACCACTTTTTGTTTGCTGAATTGCGGTTTGTTACACCAGGGATCTGATTTAGGTGGTTGAGATCGTGTGATCTCAGGTTTTTTGTTAATCAGAAGTGTTGGTGTTTTTGTCAGAGTTTTGTTGGATTGCAGTCAGAATTCTTTCCTATACTTTTCTATCTAAACAGATTGGGTCCCAGCGTTTGCTCATTCTATTTTCTGTCTGCGTCCATGTTTTCTTCTTGTCTAACCGCCATTACATATTTGGGGATTCCTATTTCTTTAGGGACTCTGCTCCGGGGCAGATAGCTTTCATCTTTCTGCCTTTAGGTGTAGTTATCTCTCCGGCTGTGACGAGGCGTCTAGGATCACCGTAGGTACGCTCCACGGCTACTTCTAGTGTGGCGGTTAGTTTAGGTTACTGCAATCCAATAGGTTCCAGCCTCTTTGGTGTATTACTGCTTTTGCTATTTTTTTTGCAATTTCTCCTCAGCTACAGAAACATAACAGTCCCTTACCTGATTCCAGCCTGTGTTGTATTCAGTAATGAACCTTAACTTTGAATCCTGTTGCTGAGAGTGGGGAACCAAAGGGCATCTTGGTCGGTCGCACTAGCTCGTTGGAACGCAGTGGATCCATCTCTCTTGGGATAGCCACGTTGACGGAATCTTTCTGTCAAAATCTTGTCTTGTGCTCTAAATCCACATCCAGTGTACAATTGCGCCAGATCCAAAAATTTGCCTTTTCTAGTATGTGGAGGCTGAAGCACTCTGGAACTGGACCAAGCAGTTGGTAGCGGTTTGTTTTTGATAGAGATTGCTGATGATATGGCCCTTAACCACAGATATACAAAGATCCAACAAGGTGGCTGAATCGGAAGACATAGAGTGTGTTAAAAAGATGTTAATGCTGTTGTCATTCCTATCATTAAGAAATTGTAGACATTCTGCCTCAGTACCAACCCAAATGAAGAACACATCATCTAAGAAATGATACCAATCACGGACATGGCTGGAAAACCAATGGGAACGAGAGACAGCAGTCTCTTCCCACCACCCCAGAAAAATGTTCGCATAAGCTGGTGCACAGCGCGCCCCCATGGCCAATCCGGAAACCTGCTTGTAGTAGGACCTATCAAAAAGAAAATAATTGTGAAGAAGAACAAAACTGAGAAGGACCAGGAGGTAAGAGTCATGTAGATAGTTGGTAAAGTCAAGATGATCCAAAAAGGACAGTGCCTGCATTCCATTCACATGATTAATATTGGAATACAAGGACTCCACATGGCAAGTCACTAAAAGTGATTGGTCCAGCAAATCAACATTCCGACAAATCCGAATAAAATCAGAGGAGTCCCTAATGAAAGATGGTAAAGCCGCTGCAATTGGCTGCAGAAAAAAATCAATGTAGGTGCAAACTTTTTCGCACATGCTTCCAATACTCGTCACAATAGGCCGGCCAGGTGGCTTGTGGATGTCCTTGTGGACGTTAGACAAGAGATAGAAAGTCGGAGTGACTGGATTATCCACCCACATGAATTTCTTCTCACTACCTGACATTATCCCCATAGAGCTGCCCGGGTTTATCAATTTGTGCAGTTTTTCTAAGAAAATTGGGGTAGGGTCCGAAGGCAATTTAGTATAGAACCTAGGGTTATAAAGTTGCTTACGCACCTCATCTAGGTACATGTGGGTGGGCCAAAGTACCACGTTTCCACCCTTATCTGCCTCCTTGATAAGAAATGAATCATTGTTCCTAAGTGACACAAGGGCTTTTCTTTCACTGATGGTAAGATTATTTGGAGTAGCAATAACCGTGGGTAGGCCAACAATGTCTCTTTTTACTAACTCAAAAAAGATTTTTACAGCAACTACAAGGGAAAAGGATGGTTTATTTAGCAACTTACTCCTGTGTGGAAAGGGCCTCCTACCTGGTTGTGTGGCATTCTCTTCCAATAAATCCAGGAGTTCCTGCAGAGCTTGTCATTCTTCTGCTTGAGTGGTTTGTAAGATGTCTGGTTGTTTTTGGATGACCTGCAAAGTCAATTTTCTACAGAACAAAAACAGGTCCTTAACAAGATCAAATTTATCAGGAGTTCGAGTAGGAGAGAACGTGAGGTCACGTTTTAAAACAGAAATTTCAGCTGACGATAATACATAGTCAGAAAGATTGATATTTGTAGAGCTGAGGACTGTACCTGTGTGGTGGTGTCATCAGAAGGAATATCATCGAGATGAGTTAACGGCGCCTGGTTCTGTAATTGCGTTGAAACAGAGATGTAGGGCCCCTGTACCTGAATTGACGTTTTCTTAGATTTCTGATGTTTACGTCGACGTCTGGTCCTGTGTTGAGGTCGCTGACCCCTGAGGACAAAAAGTCTCTCAAACTCCTGGCTTCCGAAGCAGCATCAGATGGCACTGTTACCCGTGTGGTGTGTGATTATGTACCCCAGCGGGAATTGCCAGTATGTTTCCATTTATTTGCAGCCAGATTTTCAAAGTCCATGACATCCCTCTGATAATTTTTCTGTTTTCTCTGAATAATGTACTTTTCAAAACTATCAAGAGTTTCTTTAAGTCTAAGCTGAAATGGTGCAACTAGTTGTGGTCCATCATAAGTAGAAACATGTGAAAATGGTATCATGCATTGCTCCAACCTCATTATCAACATGCTGCTGGACAAACAGCTCCTTGCTTCAACTAAGTCTAACATCAAAGAACTAGAGACCAAGCTCTCTACTTATGATTGACCACAGCTAGTTACTTCTACAGATTGAGGCAAGATGGATATTCTGCCTGCACTCAGCTTCGCCATTGGGACTTAATGAAGAGCTCCTCTTCACGGGGTTCTTGGGCTGAAACCACCTTTCTCATTACACTGTCCCTTCTGGAGATGATATCAGCAGCCCTTCTATCTGACGTTTTCACTTGATGTCTATCATTTTGTTTTACAACCACCACCCCGGACAGGTAACTGTCAATATTACACCGTGCACTCCACATCTAATTATTTCTTTTTGGGGATTTTTTTGCCTCGTATTCTAGGGGTCTACTGGGAACTCATTTATGGACCTTCAAGCTGGAGCTGGTTTTTCACCTGATTTGAGGCCCAGGACTAATGCTTTTGCCAAAACCATTGTTGCATGCAAGTTATTGTGGTTCTTTTTCACCATTATCTATATATAATTTTTCATGTCATTATTTCTTTATTATTATAAATTGTTTCATGATGGTCTGCCAGTGACAATGATAATTATGATTTCTTTTATTATTGTTTTTTTATAATGAGTTTTTCTTACCATCATGGACTATCAGTGATATATTTGTATATACTCTTCTTATCATGAGTTTTTCTTATCATGATGAACTATGGGTGATATACTTGGATAATGTCTACAATTTAGAATTTATTTCCTTCCTGGATTATACTAGCCAGATAGCGTTTATGTCCCATGTAGGAGAGACCAACTAGGAACCTGCTAATTTGGCTTTCAGTCTGAGCTGGACTTTCTCAGTCCCTGAACTGTGATCCTCATTATAATATTCGCCTTGGAGACAACAATGGTGACCCTCCTGTTCCATCTTTTACATTTGTGGCACACTAGGCTTTACAGCTTCTCCTTTTACATCTGGTTTTGCAATCATATCGTGGTTGTTTCCAATTTTCTTTTCTTTTTTAATTTATGCATGTACATTGCCTTATGCTTATTGTTCTTTACTAATCTGAACCTCTCCATACTGATTCCATCTGTACATGACTCTATGTGGCCTACTTGCCTGCTTAAGAGCTTTTTACATATATTTATTCCCTATATTGTCATTTCATTTGGAGCACTAGAATTTCAGTCCTCTATGTTCATAGGCTTACTTTTTCATGTCTCTGCTCTATAAACATATATTCTTTATAGATTTTCTCTGCTCCGGTATGAGCTATATAATCTTTTCATTCAACAGCTGGTAAATTCCCCCTTTTGTTCCGCTATTGTTATCACTGGCATTCACGCTCTACAGCTGGTCATATGCTGGGATATATTTCCACAGCATCTGTACACTGCGCATGTGCATGGCCATCCAGCAGTATTCCACATATAGTTTTGCAGAGCCCATGCGCCTCTCATCATCCCGATCTTCTCCAGACCGGTTCTCATTTCTTCTGCACATGTGCGGCCCAGATTCACTTTTGCCTTGTCTTTAAGCACTTCCGGAGCTCTCACCATGACCAACACGGCCCGGGACCTTTCTTTGATTCACGGTAATCAATTTTGTAATTAAAATTTTGCTACTAATTGGCTATGATTGTCCCAGCAGAGTACTTCCCCTGACTAAGCTGCGAGACTGCGATACGTGTGGGGTCTTGCCACACCCCTGCTCATTTGTACCATCTGTCCCCTTCTTATTCTCAAGGACCTTTTGGTACTTCAGCCTCTGCTCTTCCTGGGGTACACAGGTCCTTTACATGGACGTCTCACTGGTTTATCTTTTTGATTATCATAAAACACAGCACCTACATCTTGGGAATTGTATGCCTTGTTTCAATCTGTTAGCCTATTACAGCTGTCCTTGGATTCATTTGAGCTGTGTTTTCTTCTTTGGTATGTGTTACTTCACGCACATTAGGAGCTCTGGAGGTTGTCTTCACAGCCCCAAATCAACTTGCATGACACTTTGTTATTACCGTATATACTCATGTATAAGCCGACCCGTGTATAAGCCGACCCCCCTAATTTTGCCACAAAAAACTGGGAAAACTTATTGACTTGCGTATAAGCCTAGGGTGAAAAATGATTATGCCCCATATGATGCTCCACAGATTATGCCCCCATATGCTGCACAGATTATGCCCAATATGCTCCAGAATATGCCCCATATGTTCCACAGATTATGCCCCCATATGCTCCAGATTATGCCCCATATGTTCCACAGATTATGCCCCCATATGCTCCAGATTATGCCCCATATGTTCCACAGATTATGCCCCATATGCTCCATATTATGCCCCCATATGTTCCACATCTTATGCCCCCATATACTCCAGATTATGCCCCCATATGTTCCAGATTATGCCCCATATGCTCCATATTATGCCCCCATATGTTCCACAGCTTATGCCCCCATATGCTTCAGATTATGCCCCCATATGTTCCACAGTTTATGCCCCCATATGCTCCAGATTATGCCCCCATATGTTCCAGGTTATGCCCCATATGCTCCATATTATGCCCCCATATGTTCCACAGCTTATGCCCCCATATGCTCCAGATTATGCCCCATATGTTCCACAGATTATGCCCCATATGCTCCATATTATGCCCCCATATGTTCCACATCTTATGCCCCCATATGCTCCAGATTATGCCCCCATATGTTCCAGATTATGCCCCATATGCTCCATATTATGCCCCCATATGTTCCACAGCTTATGCCCCCATATGCTCCAGATTATGCCCCCATATGTTCCACAGTTTATGCCCCCATATGCTCCAGATTATGCCCCCATATGTTCCAGATTATGCCCCATATGCTCCATATTATGCCCCCATATGTTCCACAGCTTATGCCCCCATATGCTTCAGATTATGCCCCCATATGTTCCACAGTTTATGCCCCCATATGCTCCAGATTATGCCCCCATATGTTCCAGGTTATGCCCCATATGCTCCATATTATGCCCCCATATGTTCCACAGCTTATGCCCCCATATGCTCCAGATTATGCCCATATGTTCCACAGATTATGCCCCATATGCTCCATATTATGCCCCCATATGTTCCACATCTTATGCCCCCATATGCTCCAGATTATGCCCCCATATGTTCCAGATTATGCCCCATATGCTCCATATTATGCCCCCATATGTTCCACAGCTTATGCCCCCATATGCTCCAGATTATGCCCCCATATGTTCCACAGTTTATGCCCCCATATGCTCCAGATTATGCCCCCATATGTTCCACAGTTTATGCCCCCATATGCTCCAGATTATGCCCCATATGCTCCATATTATGCCCCCATATGCTCCACAGCTTTTGCCCCCATATGCTCCAGATTATGCCCCCATATGTTCCACAGCTTATGCCCCCATATGCTCCAGATTATGCCCCCATATGTTCCACAGCTTATGCCCCATATGCTCCAGATTATGCCCCCATATGTTCCACAGCTTATGCCCCATATGCTCCATATTATGCCCCCATATGCTCCATATTATGCCCCCATATGCTCCATATTATGCACCCATATGCTCCATATTATGCCCCCATATGCTCCATGTTATGCCCCCATATGCTCCATATTATGCCCCATATGCTGCACAATTATGCCCCGTAGTATAGGCCTCATATGCTGCTGCTGCTAAAAAAAAAAATGACATACTCACCTCTCATCGCTGGGGGCCAGGTGCCAGTGTCCTGAGCAGGCGGTGACAGCGGCGCGCTATGGGGGACAGGTGCCGGTGTCACCGCTCGCTCAGGACCCCGGCACCTGAGATATTTACCTGTCCTCTCTGTGCTGCTCCCTCGGTCTGACTCCTCTGGCTGTGAATGATCTGGCAGGGGGCGGGGCATGCACTAATGATGTCATCGTGCCCTCTGCCTGAACATTCACAGCCAGGACCGAGGGAGCAGTGCGCAACGGTGGCACGGGGACAGGTAAATATAGCTATACTCACCCCTCCGCCGCGCGTCCCTGCAGTCTCTCCTCTTCTCCCGGCGCTCTCCGCAGCGCTTCAGTCCTGCAGCGGTCACGTGCTACCACTCATTAAAGTCATGAATATGTGCATATTCATGACTTTAATGAGCGGTGCCATGTGACCGCTGCAGGAAGGAGCCGGAGATCGTGGGAGAAGCAGGGGGGCTGCAGAGACCGCTCCAGCGGAGGGGTGAGTATGATCCGACACCCCCGCTCCCCCTCCCCCACCGACCCCCGTATATGACCCGCGTATAAGCCTGGAGGGGGACTTTCAGCCCTAAAAAATGGGCTGAAAATCTCGGCTTATACATGGGTATATATGGTATGTCTGGTGCTGATCACTCTTGTGGGGACGCCCACTTTTAGTGTTACTACCTGGCCAGCTTGCTATATATACTTGACTTTATTATATATTGTCTTTATTGATGTTATCTCTGTATACTGTATCTTGCTGGCCTCTTTTGTATGTTTATACTGTGTTCCAAATTATTATGCAAAAATTGTTTAGGAGTGATAAGGTAAGAATTTTTTTGTTTGTCAGTTAAACTCATTGATGGTGATGTGTGTCAGGGCTCTTTATATCACTGTAAGCAATTGCAGACACCTGTGCTAATTAGTTTGGCAGGTGTGTCCAATGAAAGGCAAGACTACTTAAGAAGGTTGTCCCACATTATTAAGCAGCCTACATTTTCTGCCAAAATGGGAAAGAAAAAGGATGTGTCGGCTGCTGAGAAGCAACAAATTGTGGAGTGTTTAGGTAAAGGCATGACTACAATCAACATTGCCAAGACACTTCATCGTGATCATCGCACAATCAAGAAGTATGTAGCTGATTCACAGTACACACGTGTGCGTGCTGATAAGGGAAAATTGAGGTCTCTTTCCTACAGGCAATTACGTCAGGTTAAAAGAGCAGCGGCAAAAAAGCCTTGTCATAGCTGCAGACAAGTTTTTGAAGCTGCTGGTGCCTCCAACGTCCCCCGAACAACAAGATGCAGGGTCCTTCAGAGGTTTGTAGCTGTGCGTAAGCCATTCTGTCGACCTCCTCTGTCCACTGCACACAAGCAGAAACGTCTCCAGTGGGCCAAACAATACATGAAGACTGACTTCAAAACTGTTTTGTTCACCGATGAGTGCCGTGCAATGCTCGATGGTCCAGATGGATGGAGTGGGGGATGGCTGGTTGATGGACACCCCATGCAAACACGGCTACGGCGCCAACAAGGAGGAGGTGGAGTAATGTTTTGGGCTGGAATCATGGGGAGAGAGATTGTCGGCCCCTTTATGATCTCTAAAGGGGTAAAGATGAACTTCATAGTGTACAGTATGTTGAGTTTCTCAAACAGCACTTCCTGCCATGGTTCAAGAAGAAGAACCATGCATTTCGCAGCAAGATCATTTTCATGCATGATAATGCACCGTCTCATGCTGCACATAACACATCTGCATCTCTGGCTGCTATGGGCATAAAAGGGGACAAACTTATGGTGTGGCCCCATGCTCCACTGACCTCAACCCCATTGAGAACCTCTGGAGCATCATCAAAAGGTTGTCTATGATGGCGGGAGGCAGTTCACATCTAAGCAACACTCTGGGAGGGTATTCTGTCTTAATGCAAAACAATTGAAGCAGAAACCATCCAAAACCTGACAAATTCAATGGACAAGAGAGTTCAAAAGCTCCTTTCGAACAAGGGGTCCTATGTGCAAATGTAACATCACCTAGAATAAAGTTTTGAGTTGAAAACTGTTTGATTTCAGCTTGTAAAAACCTGCTAATGCTTATAATTTCAAAAATGACCATTTTTTTGTTCTTTATTAAAATGAAAAGGTTAAAAACTCTGCTGTGCATAATATTTTGGAACATGCATTTTGAGTGCAGTTTGAGTGTTTTATTTTTTTAAAAATATACTGTTATCATAGGCAGTTTGTACAAAAACCTTTCAATTGTACTCTAATAGTTATTTGACTGGAAAATTACAACGACTGCAATTCATATAGGTAATTTGGGAAAATCTGAGAAAATATTATTTGCATAATAATTTGGAACACAGTGTAGAGGGCACTCTATGTGTTGACATGTTGATTTGTACAATTATGACACTGTTTTTGAGGGCTGTATATATGTGGACATTTTTTGCAATGGGGGTGTTGTTGAAATCATGTTTTTAATGTTTCTAACCTGTTTGTGTTTTGGTGACAATAAATATAGTCTTTTTTGTATCTTCGTATTCAGGTGTGCACATATTTATACGCATTGGTCTTTTTCTTGTTTACATACTCTCTACTTCTCCATGCATGTTGTAGCACCCTATAGTTATATGTTTTTGACATTTTGTGGTGCACCCTGCATCTATATATTGTTGCATTCCTTTGTGCTGCTGTGGCAGGCTCTCCTGAGGTCCTCTGTGCTACTGTGGCAGGCTCACCAGAGTTCCTCTGAGCTGCTGTGGCATGCTGTACTGACATGTTCTGTGCTGCTGTGGCTGGCTTTTCTGACTTCCTCTTTGCTTCTGTGGCAGGCTCTCCTGATATCCTCTATACTGCTTAACACATTGTAAGACAGTGAAGGGGTGCGTACTGGATGGGGTGTACATCTCGCTCAGGTTTCTTAGCTGGGTGGCATGAGGAATGTAGGAGTGATGTATGGCAGTGCGACGTTCACTCCACTCCCCATCCAGTACAGGCTTGCAGCCCAACCCTGAGTGCACTCAGCTGTCTAATTAAGCAGCCCGAAGTAGGGGGTTGAGTCTTCACAGACGTCTCTCTCAGTCTGAATCTGGCTTCAGACGCTGCTGGAGTCTCCTGGAAGCCAAGCTCTGGTGATTACAAAATATGTGTTGTTTTGGCCAGGCTGTTAGAGCCTAGACCACGGTAGTGAGGGAACTAACTGTGTCTATCTAGCAGCCTGCCAGGCTTAGGACTTTGTTTTATGGTTTGGATTATGTTTGTTGCTGTGGACTTTAATAAAAACTGGTTGCTGCCAGTTTACACCAGTACTGCTGTCGGTGCTTGGACTCTTTTATGCCACTCCGTCTACCCGAGATGGCGATCCCAGAGCTATACCTCCTGAACTGGCTACAACATACAATAAAGGGAGCCAATGTTGTCTATCCACTTGGAATATTAAACTTATAAATATGATACATAACTGTGTATATAAAAATTCGAATTTTATTTATTACCAAATTATAAAATAGTAAAATCAACAAGGTAAAAACTCAACAAGAAAAAAATTCACAGGAGGTAAAGTAGTCATATAATATAAAAAATCACAGTGATTGCTCGTATACATCAATTTTATACAATAATAATAATGTAAATAATCCTTAATAGCTAGCCGATAATGATAAATATGAAGGTAAGTATATATGAGGATATTTAATTCGTGTAAAACATAATTGATTCCACACCATAAAGTAACATTGTTCATTGTAAAGCGGCTAAAAAAGGAGGGAGAAAAAACATTGCTTTATTCTCTTCCACTTTCTAAATGCATTGTGCTGTTTAAAAATCTGCTTCTAGTGTTTGCGTTTCACTGTGAAGCGCTAAGTACAATACGTAGTACAATACGTCCCTGCGGTCCAGCATGGATCACGCACCTATGTCACTTGCGGTCCAGAAAGGAAAGCACGCCTATGTCACTTCCACCTGTGTTGCCACGTTCCATGGAGACACATCCTTCAGTATGGATATGAAGCGGTGAAATGAATATCTGTGTATCCTTAGTGGTGCTAACACCGCTGGGAGATCGGCAATACCGCTAACAGCTGATAGATCGGCAACCAGGCGGGGGGCGACCAATCACATCAGCTGCTAGCAGTATTCAAATTTGGCGCCAATACTGCCAAAAGCAGATTGGTTGCCAGTCTTGGGGTATTCGAATCCTGCGCAGCACCGCTCATTCGCTGAGATGCCGTCGGCTGAGCCAATGAGCGGTGCTGCGCGGGATTTGAATCCCCCGCTAAAGCCACGCAGCCAAGGGCGGCTCAGCCAATGAGCGGTGCCGCTTGGCTTTTCTGCACAGAATCTGCACCACTTGGCAAAAAATGCAGGTGCTTCTTTAATGCGTTTTTGATGCGTTTTTCATGGTTTTTTTCATGCGGATTTGTATGCTTTTTGTAAACTAATTAAAGATATGTTATTTAACAAAAAATGTTTGTGATGTCATTTCCTGTCCAACCTCCTCTTTTACATTTGTAAAACCTATGCTCGATTACACACACACAGATAGACAGATAGATAGATAATAGATAGATATATAGATAGACAGATAGATAGATAGATAATAGATAGAAAGATAGATGATAGATAGATAGATAGATAATAGATAGATAGAACGGTACATAAATAGGTAATGACACACACACACAAAATCTTCACGCAATAGCGTTATTTAGGCTGGAGTCACACTGGCGACTAAATCGTACCACTAGAATGCGATGAAATATCGCTTTGCAGTCGACCCAATATTAATCAATGGAGTAGCTCCCATCATCCGATTTTTTGTGGTCCGATTTAAATGTGCGAGTGCAATCACAGCATGCTGCGATTGTCACCGATTGTGGGTCGACTATCGCCAATGCAAGTCTATGGGAGCGATGAAAAGTGGGATTACAAACGGACCGCACGTGTGAGTTGCGATTAAATCGCACAACTTTTCCAGGTGACAGGAAACTGGCTTTGAATTTCTCAGGAAGCCTTTACATGCTAATTAGCTAAGCACATCTTAAAAAAAAACAGGAAGAACGCCTACACGGAGTCCAGAAACATGGCATCTAGCCACATCAATGTGGAACTCCTCATCATATTGGTGCAGTAGAGGCCTGAATTGTGGGACCATCGCGATCCCAACTACAGTAATCGGACGCGCAAAGAGGCGGCATGGAAATCAATATGTGTGCACATTTTTCCGGACTATCATCAGAGATCCAGGGAGGACCAAGAGCGACTTAGTAAGTACCACATGTAACGGTTTTTCAAAATGTTTTTAAAAATTTTTGAAGCAAATAATAATGTAGCCTTATGTGTTTAAATGCTATTTAAAAGCAGCATACGACTTTACTATTAGAGACACATTGATGTGTGTGTACGCAAACAATATCCATGTATATTTAAATATCATCGATGCTTCGGCATCTATTGACTACAACATTTTGTATTTATCTTCACCTCAGATGTAGTGTTTTGTTCATAAAAATCAAACTGATTGAGGCGTTTTGTAAAGGGCCAAGCATTTTTGTAAATGTATGTTAGTGCTTATAACATGGATACTTCTGGTTGTATGTTGATGTCTTTTAATATTGTAAATCACATCACACATGACCAGTATTTAAATGTTCAGTGTTGCATATTTTTTATTTTTGGCTTAATAAATAGATATCAGTCCTAATAACCGTTATGCTCTTCTTAAATTTGTAGTGACTGATGTGACAAGGCGATGGCGCAGTTGTCGGGACTGCTACCGGAGGGAGAGGCAGATTAGGGATCGGAGTGGGGCTTCAGCATCTAAGAAGAGGAAGTACCTCTATTTTGATAGACTGAACTTCCTTGAGCCAGTGTTGGATCTGCGACCGTAAGTGCATGTGTGTTGAAGCACTTTCATGGCAAAATTTCAATTTGTATTGATTTTAATTTGTATAATTTTTTTCATTCCTAGAACTGAGTCAAACCTAACTGAGAGGGAGACGGGGTCTGACTCAGAAGTGCTTATTGACCCCGTTGGTGATGGAGCACAGGAGGCAGGCCCTTCCTCAGCAGCATGTGGGTCCACCCAAGCAGCACCAACAACAGCTGCAGGAGCTGAGGATTCCCAAACACAGCATCATGAAAATGAGGACCTACCTCTGAGCAGCAGCCCTAATAGGGCTCAAGATGTATCTCCTCCTCCTTCCCAACTCACAAGGCGAGGTAGGCGGCGACGAGAAGGAGTGGGTTCTGTGTCAAGGAGGCAGGTGGACCGAGGAGTTCTGGACTATTTGTCCAGTGTAGCTAAAGATGATGGTGAGGAGGGATTTTGCCGCAGTCTGGCCCCTTACCTCCGGGCTACTCAAATACAGCACAGACTGAGGATCAGAAGTGGACTGCAGATTGTGTTGGAAGCTGGAACAGCTCCTAATGATCCCACCAACCTACTAGATTATCTTCATAGATGGGTGGTTGGTCCTGAAAATTTAGTGAGGTTGTTAGCACCAAATCCAGCACAATCTGCTTCAGCCTCTGATCCTCCTCCTCCTCATCATCATCATCCTCCTCCTCCACCTCCTCCTTGTGTCCAACAAAACCCAACTCCTCCTCCTCATCCTACTGCAGCTCATTCTTTCTATGGAGCTTCCCAGCTCCAAACCATGGGACAGAGTGGCCATGCACAATATGCCCACTCTAACATACCCAATGTTGTTGGCTGGCCACAACATGGATATGTTAGACATGGGCATATTGGGGGTCACTCTGCTAGTGCTCAGTCATATCAATATGACTATGAGCATCAATTCCCTATGTACCCCTACCCACAAGGCATTCATGATGCAGCCAGTAACCCAGCTGCTACTGTAGGATCTGCAGCAGCTCTTTCTCAAACACAGGTTGCAGATTGTGGAAGGCCGAATACACAACCTGGCCCTCCATCCTCACCAACACCACCACCAAGCTACCATCAATTGTAGCTGTAAGAATTGTTTTTATTTTTTAAGTTATATATTTTTCTATTTTCAGATTAATAATGTTATACATATTTTTTGTTCTGTTTGGACATGTTGGTCCTGTTTACCAAAAAATATATCAGCCTTTAAAAGGCTTCAAAAGAAAACACTAATGAGTAAAATTAGTGAAGTTACATTGGTTGTCTGTGTTTATTGTTATATGTTATGTAGTGTCTTAAGTATGGGAAAGTATTATCCAAAAAAAGAGAGTCAACCATGAATTGAATAATCAAAAGGAACTTTATGTTATGATATCACATGAAACACACTACATACCTATGGCCTCATCTTGCCAAGGAATAGAACCACCAGGGGAAACAAAATAATTTGTCAATAATTCACGCACTTTCAGACCAGAAGGGGGACGACGAGGATGGATGACTGGTCTCATAGGCCTCATCATATTATCAGACTGAAGGTCAGGCATATCAGCTGATGAGCATTCATGCATTCTTGTAAAATTATGTAGTACCACACATGCTTGCACTACAAGATTTACATTTGATTCACTTAGCTGAATGGCTGATTGTAGGACACGCCATTTGGCTGTAAGAATACCAAATGTGCACTCCACTAGGTGTCGTGCACGAGAAAGGCGATAATTAAAGATGCGTCTCTGATGGTTCAGATTGCGGCGAGGATATGGCCTCATAACATTACAACTTAATTGGAAGGCCTCATCCGCTACTACAACATATGGCACTGCATCCATATTGGAGTGTGGAAGTTGACATGGTGGTGGTAAGTCCAATTGGTTATTGCGTAGCCGCCGACCCATAATGGAAGAATTGAAGACTCTGGAGTCTCCAGTCCTTCCATACGCCCCAATGTCTACAATTATGAAGCGGTAGTTACTGTCGACCAAGCCCAACAAAACTATAGAAAAATATTGCTTATAATTGTAGAATTGGGTCCCTGAGTTCGGCGGCTTACGCACACGTATGTGCTTCCCGTCCAGGGCTCCAATACAGTGTGGAAAATGACTGTTTTGTTGAAATCCATGTGAAATCCTCAACCAATCTTCCATTTTGGGCTCTGGCATCACTTCTTTATTTAGTCTGGACCAAATTTGTCCACAAGTAGAGCTGACTATTCCGGAAATGGTGGATTTTCCAATTAAAAACTCTAAATGCAGAGCAGCGTATGAGAGCCCAGTGGAAAGGAACCTGCAATACAGAAACAACAACAAACATGTACACATCAGACAAACAAAATATAAAAAAAACATGAAACAAATGTAAACAGTGGACATTTGTATACTCACACATTCTCTTAATGTTATGAGTTAATAACCATATAGGGAAAATAATACAATTTCATAATGCCATGAGGTTCAGTATGTTAAGATGAACAAAGTAAGAAGAATGTGAAACATGGTAAATTATGAAAAACATCATCAACATATCGTTGACACACATACCTTAATGTTAGAAGAAGCCTTTCCTCAGCACAAATTGAAGGACGCATCCTGGTGTTCTGCAAGGTGATTCCAGGGCGCAATATGTCCAGCAAAATATCAAAGGTGACAACACTCATGCGACAATAGGCAAAAAACTTGTCAGGATTCTTACGCAGTGTCGAATACAGGCGCTCAAAATGGCCTTTGCTGATCCTTCGCTTCACAAGGGGATGCACCCACATTCTTCTGCGGATTCTGTGAGAAACAACTACAGGATATGGCTCCCCAAAAGTTCTGGATATCAGCCAATAGTACAGCACACGCTCAGTTGTATTAAAACTTAGTTTGTCACTCATAATTTTAACTTAGCAGCAACACAACAGGAACCACTAAGAAGCCAAACACTCCACGGCAACGGTGGGAGGGTAATAACAGTCAAACCACGCTTAAATATGGGTCTGGCTCATTATTCAAATTATTTGCAGGCCTCAAAAACGTTAAATGTCCATTTTGCTATGATGCCACTAAAAATCGGTAGTCGGTGGGTAATAGGATGTGAAACGTAAGCGTACATGCTACAAAATCGCATCAACTACAAAAAATCGGATGCCAGTCGCATCAATGTTCATGAAATTTTTATCCCATTATTGACCGACTAAAACGGACCGATTTTTTAGACGTTGTGTGTGCCTCCAGCCTTAAAAAAAAATGGGAAAAAATGGCGTGGGCTCCCGTGCAATTTTCTGAGCCAGAGGGGGAAAGTCGACAGCTCGGGCCAATATTTCTAGCCTGGGAAGGGGTTAATATCCATGAAGCTTCCCAGGCTATGAATATCAGCCAGCAGCTACCTTTACTGGCTATTAAAATAGGGGAACCCCCCAAAAAAAATTCTAGCCAGAAAGGCTACGCAGACAGCTGCGGACTGATATTCATAGCCTAGGAAGGGGCCATGGATATTGGCGCACCCCCCTGGCTAAAAATACCAGCACCCAGCCGCCCCAGAATTGTACTGATGCACCAATTCCGGCAGTTAGCCCCTCTCTTCCCACTCCTCTGTAGTGGTGGGATATGGGGTAATAAGGGGTTAATATCACCTTGTTATTGTAAGGTGACATTAAGCCTGGTTAATAATAGAGAGGCATCAATAAGACCCCTATCCATTATTAATCTTATATTAATAAAGGGTTAAAAAAAACACACGCATAAGAATAAAGCATTTTAATGAAATAAAACACAACACGGTTTTCATATCTTTATTATACACTCAGATCTAAGCGACACCCTCGATCTACTGTAATAAAACGTAAAAAAATAAAACAACCATATACTCCCTGTCCGACACAGTCCGATTAGTAACGAATGTCCCACGACAGGTGATGCCACTGCTCTGTAGGGCCTCCCAGTGATGCACTGACAGGAGACAATGGCTCTTGCAGTGCATCACTGAGTTCTTTCTCTCACTTTATGGCAATGCTTCGTGGGAATTTTCTCACCCAGCATTGCCAGTGAGACAACGAATGGAAGTGACGTCATTCTCTCCCGGCGTCTGAGTGATACAGTGCATCGCAGGGGCGGTTCTATACCGGAGATCGTCGTGGGACAATCGTTATTATTTGGACTACGGCAAACAGGTGATGTATAGGTTGCTTTATTATTTTATTTTTATTACAGGAGGTGATGGCATCGGGGAATAGGTAATTGGTTAGTATGTACTCTATGTTATGTGTTGTATGTTATGTGTATGTTCTGTATATTATATGTTATGTGTATGTTCTGTATGTTATGTTTTGTATGTTATGTATATGTACTGTATGTTATGTGTTGTTTGTTATATGTATGTTATGTGTTGTATGTTAAATGAATGTTACATGTTGTATGTTATATGTATGTACTGTATGTTATGTGTTATATGTTATATGTATATTACGTGCTGTATGCTATATGTATGTGCTGTTTGTCATGTGTTATATGTATGTTCTGCATGTTGTGTTATATGTATGTACTGTATGTTATGTGTTATATGTATTGTATGTTATGTGTATGTTCTGTATGTTATGTTATATGTATGTTCTGTATGTTATGTGTTGTATGTTATATGCATGTACTGTATGTTATGTGTTGTATGTTATATGTATGTTCTGTATGTTATGTGCTGTATGTTATATGTATGTTATGTGTTGTATGTTATATGTATGTACTGTATGTTATGTGTTATATGTATGCTCTGTATGTTATGTGTTATAATGTATGTTCTGTATGTTATGTGCTGTATGTTATATGTATGTAATGTGTTATATGCATGTAGAATATGTTATGTGTTATATGTATGTTATGTGTTGTATGTTACATGTATGTTCTGTATGTTATGTGTTATATGTATGCTCTATATGTTATGTGTAGTGTTGAGCGATACTTTCCGATATCCCTAAGTATCGGAATCGGAATGGTATCGCCGATACCATTAAAATATCGGCGATACCCGATACCGATACCGGAAGTCCCATATAAGTCTATGGGAACAAAATATCGGAACTAAAAAAACCCCATTCTTTCCTTGTAAACACTAAATATACACACATAGAATACATATATATATATATATATACATGTCATTGTGACATATATATATACATATATGTATAGTTTATACACTTCTACATAGTAAAATATCCTCTGATTCAATTGCCGGGTAAAGCCGGCTTCTGTGAAAAGACAGAAGCACCCGACATGAAATGACACTTGGTGTACATAGGGTTAACCATGTCTTTTCATGTCCTTTGCTATCTGATTTGCACAAACAATTAAATCAGTCTATGTTTGCAAAATTTCACACCTGTAGGGGTTAATTAAAGGTGTAAATTCGTTGTAAAAAAAACGGACTTTTTTGCTACGAATTTACACCTTTAATTAACCCCTACAGGTGTGAAATTTTGCACACATAGACTGATTTAATTGTTTGTGCAAATCAGATAGCAAAGGACATGAAAAGACATGGTTAACCCTATGTACACCAAGTGTCATTTCATGTCGGGTTCTGCATTTTCACAAAAGCCGGCAATTGAATTAGCGGCTATTATACTATGTAGAAGTGTATGAACTATAAATATATATATATATATATATATATATATATATATATATGTGTCACAAACTCAATGACATGTATATATATATATGAGGTGTAAAATTGCTGAAAAAAAATGTGTGGGCTCCCGCCCTATTTTCGCAACCAGACAGACAAAGCCAGTGAGTGGGGGCAGATAATAATAGCCCAGAGAGGGACCATTATTTTTGCCCCCCCCCGGCTACTAACATCTGCCCCCAGACACCCCAGAAAGGGCAAATCTCTAATTAGATTTGCCCTTTCTGGCACTTTGCCCGTCTATTCCCATTGCCCTATAGCGGTGGCGAATGGGTTAATAAGGGGTTAAAGCCACCTTACTATTGAAAGGTGACTTTAAGCCAGGTTAATAATTGAGAGCTGTCAATTAGACTGTCAGGATCCCGTCTGGGTTGGAGCAGATGTTACTGCAAAGACTAGGGAAAGCAGAGGCAGGTAGCGTAGTCAGGTGGCAGCCGGAGGTCGATACACAGGAAAGGCAGTTCGGTAGCAGAGGAGCAGGTAGATAACGTAGTCAGGTGGCAGCCGGAGGTCGGTACACAGGAAAGGCAGTTCGGTAGCAGAGGAGCAGGCAGATAACGTAGTCAGGTGGCAGGCCGAGGTCAGTTCACAGGAGAGCAGTGTTTGTAGCAGCAGGAACAGCAGGAGAAAGAGCTTGACTAAAGGCTGGAAGCACAATAATCTCGCAATGACACACCCACAGGGCCAGGTTTATATAGGGCGTGTAATTGGCAATCAGAGGCCAAACGAGAGAGCACTGGGTGAAGCCGATCAGGAAGAACAGTCAATGGTATCCGGGTTCAGCAAGGAACTTTGTAGCCAGCAGAATAGCTCAGATGGTAGAGCTGGTGGACAAGAGACACTGGGTTCGATTCCTGACAGTACTCCCCTCCTTCCAGGATGGCCTCTGGACATCTCAGGAGCTGGCTTATCAGGGTACCTCTGATGGAAGGCTCTTGTAAGTCCAGGAGCATGGACGTTGTCCTTTGGTTCCCATGAATTTTCCTCTGGTCCGTAACCTTCCCACTGCACCAGATACTGCAGTTTACCTCTGAATTTTCGGGAGTCCAGAATCTTATTCACAATGTATTCTTCTTCACCACGGATCCTTTCTGGTGGAGGAGGTGGCTGAATTCTTCCTGGAAACGGGTTTTCACAGAAGGGTTTGAGCAAGGATTTGTGAAACACTGGATGAATCCTCAGATTGTTGGGAAGTTTTAAACGAAAAGCAACCTGGTTAATTTTTGCAGAAATTTGAAAAGGTCCAATGAATTTCTGACCCAATTTGGAGGATGGCACCGGTGTCTTAAGGTTTTTAGTGGACAGCCAAACTTTGTCTCCAACCTGAAGAGCAGGGGGCACTCTCCGATGTTTATCTGCTGCTTCCTTATATTCTTCCTGGGTCTTGAGTAATATCTCTGATAATTCCTTCTGGGATTCCTGTAATTTTGCAAGCCTGTCATTAACAGCAGGAATGGGAGTGTTCACTGGCAGATTAGGGATAAATACTGGATGTACTCCATAATTAGCAAAAAATGGGGTTTGAGATGTAGCGCTATGTATGGAGTTGTTGTAGGCAAACTCTGCTGTTGGTAAATAGTCCACCCAGTCATCCTGAAGATAGGAAATGAAGCAACGGAGGTATTGCTCCAAAGTCTGGTTCGTTCTCTCCATCTGGCCATTGGACTGAGGATGGAAAGCGGTAGAAAGATTCACCGTGACTCCCAAGGCTGTACAGAAACTCTTCCAAAATTTTGACGTAAATTGAACGCCTCTGTCAGACACCACGTTGTCAGGAATTCCATGTAACCTGAATACCTCTTTGATCATCAGTTCTGCAGTTTTTTCAGCAGTAGGAATTCCTTCAGTTGGAATAAAGTGGGCCATTTTTGTGAGTCGGTCCACTATGACAAGGATGACGGTCATCTGTTTGGAAGGGGGTAGTTCCACAATAAAATCCATGGAAATAGATCCCCAAGGCCTGGATGGAACTGGGAGTGGTTGCAAGAGTCCTAGAGGAGACGATCGTGGGGTCTTGTTTCGTGCGCATGTTAAACAGGTTGAAACATATTTCCTCACGTCCTTCCTACAATTAGGCCACCAAAAGAAACAAAGTAGTAAGTCTTGTGTTTTTGCAACCCCAGGATGTCCTGCCAGTTTAGAATCATGGACACTTTTGAGGACTTCAAGGCGAGAAGATTCAGGTACATATATTTTGTGTTTCTGCATCCAAAACCCCTCTTTGAATGAAAGATCGACGTCTTCCGAAGGATGGTTAAGGAAAGAGCCCTCTTGATATCCATCTTTAATTCTATTACATAGTCCTCTAGAGTGCAATATTCCCAAAAAATTTTTAGGGCCTAGAATTGTATCGTCATTACTAGACCTCTCCTGAGGTTCCGAACACATCCTGGACAGAGCGTCAGCCTTGCCATTTCTTGAACCAGGCCGGTAAGAGATTATAAAATTGAATCTTGAGAAAAATAAGGCCCATCGTGCTTGTCTTGCAGACAATCTTTTTGCTGTACGGAGGAATTCAAGATTCTTGTGGTCCGTGAGGACAGTCACAGGGTGATTGGCACCTTCCAGAAGATGTCTACCACTCGGAGAAGGCAACTTTAATGGCTAACAGTTCTTTATTACCGATGTCGTAGTTCTTTTCTGCAGATGACATGGTGTGGGAAAGAAACGCACATGGGTGAAGTTGCATCTTGTCCCCAACTCGCTGAGACAGAATGGCTCCCACTGCAGAGTCCGAGGCATCCACTTCGACAGTAAATGGCAATTCAGGATTTGGGTGTACTAACAATGGAGCAGACGTAAAAAGAGTTTTCAACTTGTCAAAAGCCTCCTGTGCCTCCGGAGACCAGAAAAATGCTTTGGTCTTTTTTGTTAGTGTAGTAATTGGTAGTATGGTCCGTGAAAAGTTCTTTATAAATTTTCGGTAAAAATTTGCAAATCCTATGAAACGCTGGACGTCTTTTAAATTTCTTGGAACAGGCCAGTCCACTACAGCATTGATTTCGCCGGGATCCATGCTCAGACCTTCTGGGAGATGATATAGCCCAGAAATTGGAAACTAGTTTGTTCAAACTCACATTTTTCAAGTTTAATGTAAAGATGGTTCTCCTGTAGTCGTTCCAAGACTGACTGGACGTGCCTGCGATGCTCTTCCAAGGTGTCTGAAAATATAAGAATGTCATCGAGATATGCCACAACGAATTGGTTCAAGAAATCTCGAAATACATCATTAATAAAATGTTGAAAGGTGGCTGGGGCATTGCTAAGGCCAAAGGTCATAACCAGAGATTCAAAATGTCCATATCTCGTTCTGAAGGCGGTCTTCCACTCATCTCCTGGGCGAATCCGTATGAGGTTGTAAGCCCCTCTAAGATCACTTCGTAAAGATTTTCGCAGAACGGAGTCTCTCAAATAGTTCAGGAATCAAGGGTAGCGGGTAGCGATTCTTGACAGTGATATTATTCATCTCTCTGTAGTCAATACATGGCCGCAGAGTGGAGTCTTTCTTTTCAACAAAGAACAGGGGTGCCCCAGCTGGAGATGTGGAAGGTCGAATAAAGCCTTTCTCTAAATTTTCATCCAGGAACTTTCTTAATACCTTCAATTCAGGTTCGGAAAGATTGTAAATCCGTCCAAATGGAATGGTTGCTCCTGGCAGCAATTCAATGGGACAGTCGTAAGGACGGTGAGGAGGTAATTGATCTGCTTTCTTCTTACTGCAGACATCAGAGAACTGCTGATATTGAGGTGGTAGTTTCTCTTCCTTCTCATGCGAAATCTCAGAGATTTGGACTTGTTGGAGAACAGGGGGTTCCTTATGACAATTATTCTTACAGTAGTCAGATGGAAAGGTGATGGTCCTTGATGCCCAGTTGATAGAAGGGTTATGGACTGAAAACCAGGGGATCCCTAGAATAACCGTAAATTTCGGAGATGAAATAAGGTGGAAACTGACAGCTTCATGATGATCCGGGTCGATACAAATCTCCAGTTCGATTGTCTCATGCGTGACAGGTCCAGAAGACAAAGGTGATCCATCCACAGTTTCCATTTCAATTGGTGTGGATTTGGTCCTACTGGAAATATTATTATCACGTGTAAATTTTAAGTCCATAAAATTTCCTCCTGCTCCTGAATCCAACAGGGCAGAGCATTGTATTTTTTGGGTGCCCATTACAACCTGAATGGGGATTACAAAATGAGATGATGTAGTACAGTATGTATTTTGTCTATTTCTGGTGTTATTGATGAGATAGTCTGCAAGATGGAATCCGACTGCTGAGAAAGGTCCATATTGCTGGCAGACCTGTTGTTGGTAAAGGCTATAGTCTTTTTGTTAGGACAGTTGATGGCATAGTGTCCAGGGTCCCCACAATAGAGGCAGAGATGTTCTGCACGTCGCCTCTCCTTCTCCTGTGCAGAGAGTGGTCTTCGGATGACGTCGATCTGCATCGGTTCAGACACGCCTTGCGTCTTTTCTTGGTGGTCTGATGCTGAAAATGAGAAGCCAGGGCTATTCCCAAGTGCTCGCAATCTCTCCTTTCTCCTTTCAGTAAGTCTCTGGTCAATCCGGATACACAGTTGAATAAAGTCCTCCAACTGGTCAGGGGTCTCAACCCTGGCAAGCTCGTCTTTCACTGGTTCTGATAACCCTCGTCGGAATTGACTTCTCTGGGCCGCTGTATTCCAGGTGGTGTCGGCCACCCAGCGACGGAACTCCGATGTATATTCCGCAACAGAGCGACGTCCTTGGCGCAAATTATGTAATTTGGTTTCTGCTGTGGCACAGCGGTTTGGGTCATCAAAAACTTGATTCATAGCTGCGATGAAAGCTTCCAGGTCATTAAGGAGGGCATAGTCCTTTTCTACATAAGGTGAAGCCCAAGCAAGAGCTTCATCCGTCAGGAGATTTATCATGAAAAAAACTTTCTTCCTCTCACTGGTAAAGGGAGCAGGTTGCATCTGGAAGTATATGCGGCATTGATTGAGGAATCCTCGGTACTGCTGGCGATCCCCACTGAACTTTGCAGGCAGCGGCAGCCGCGCGTTTGATTCGGACCCTGAATTGCGCACGTCCATAAATTGTTTTTGAAGCTCAATTACTTCCTGTTGTATCACCGTGAAATCAGTTTGTAACTTGGAATATTTTCCTTGAGAGTCAGTACAAAAACTTTGAAGCTCCGTAACTTGCCGCCTCAGGGTGTTCACAGTGGACTCCATTTTGGCGCGAGATTATTCTGTCAGGATCCCGTCTGGGTTGGAGCCGATGTTACTGCAAACACTAGGGAAAGCAGAGGCAGGTAGCGTAGTCAGGTGGCAGCCGGAGGTCGATACACAGGAAAGGCAGTTCGGTAGCAGAGGAGCAGGCAGATAACGTAGTCAGGTGGCAGCCGGAGGTCGGTACACAGGAAAGGCAGTTCGGTAGCAGAGGAGCAGGCAGATAACGTAGTCAGGTGGCAGGCCGAGGTCAGTTCACAGGAGAGCAGTGTTTGTAGCAGCAGGAACAGCAGGAGAAAGAGCTTGACTAAAGGCTGGAAGCACAATAATCTCGCAATGACACACCCACAGGGCCAGGTTTATATAGGGCGTGTAATTGGCAATCAGAGGCCAAACGAGAGATCATGGGTGAAGCCGGTCAGGAAGAACAGTCAATGGTATCCGGGTTCAGCAAGGAACTTTGTAGCCAGCAGAATAGCTCAGATGGTAGAGCTGCTGGCTGGTGGACAAGAGACACTGGGTTCGATTCCTGACATAGACAACTATCAATTATTAATCCTATTGTATGAAATAAAAATAAAACACACACACTTTAATTAAAAATCATTTTAATGAAATAAACACACAGTTTTTGACCATATTTTAATTTACTGCCATTCCATGCGAAGCCCTTGTTCACCTGTAATAAAAATAAAATAATAAAGCAACATTATTCTTACCTATCCGATGTTCAGTCAGGTCCCCCGATGTAATCCTTCTGAAAGGGTTAATGTTTACTGCAGAGACCGCAGCTAATGCTGACAGTCTCACAGTAAACCCCCGACTGAATCATTTCCTCTCCTGGCTGACAGGAGAGGAAGTGGTTAGCATAATTGATTGCTTCCCACTTTCACTTCAGGTCAGCCAGGGACACCGCACAGTATCAGTGACATCAGAGAGAATCACGGCTGACCTGAATTGAACTGATTAACAAAAATAGGGGATCCCCTCGAAAAAAAATTGGCGTGGGGTCCCCCCTATTTTTGTTAACCAGCCTGATAAAGCAGACTACTGAGGCCTGGTTTTTCAGGCTGTTAAGGAGCCAATATCCATGGACCTTGCAAGCCTGATAATACCAGGCCACAGCAGTCTGCTTATCTTGGCTGGTTAACAAAAATAGGGGATCCCCTCGAAAAAATGGCATGGGGTCCCTCCTATTTTTGTTAACCAGCCAACTGAAGCAGACTGCTGAAGCCTGGTTTTTCAGGCTGGTAAGGATCCAATATCCATGAACCTTGCAAGCCTGATAATACCAGGCCACAGCAGTCTGCTTAGCTTGGCTGGTTAACAAAAATAGGGGATCCCCTCGAAAAAAAAAATGGCGTGGGGGTCCCCCTATTTTTGTTAACCAGCCAAGTAAAAAGCAGACTGCTGCGGCCTGGTATTAAAAGACTGTCAAGGCCCATGGATTTTGGCCCTCAACAGCCTAAAAGTACCAGGCTGCAGCAGCCCCACAAATGGCGCATCCAAAGATGCGCCAATTGTGGCACTTTACCCGGCTCTTCCCACTTGCCCTGTAGCGGTGGCAAGCGGGGTAATAAGGGGTTAATGTCACCTTTGATTGAAAGGTGACAATAAGCCCGATTAATAATGGAGAGGCGTCAATAAGACACCGATCCAGTATTAATCATAGTTTGTAAATTTTTAAAAAAAGACACAGCCAGAAAAAAGTATTTTAATGAAATAAAACACCACACAGTTTTCATTATTTTTATTGCACGCTCATCCTGCGACGCCATCGTTCTCCTGTAAAAAAGCAAAAATAACAAACCAACACAAATACTCCCTCTCCAACCCAGTCCAAAATAACGAGTGTCCCACGACGAGTCCAGCTCTGCTACATCTGCATGCCAGGCTGAGCCTGACATCCATATAGAGCAAAGCTGTTTAACATTGCTGCTTCCCCGGCAGTGACGTCATCCGGACTGGTTTACGGCCAGCTGTCGCGAGAGTACAGCTGGCCGAGATTACCCAGTACTCGTCAGCCCGTGCAGTTATCGCGAGATGCTGCACGTGACCGCCAGGGAGAGGGTAATGGCCCGCCTGGATGGATAGATGGACGTGACCGCCGGGGATCTTCTGCCAGGTAAGTGCTGCTGACACCTGACAGACTCGACCGACACTGAGAGTGACAGTTTCGGGAAGTTCCTGTGTCACGTACTTCGTTCTGTGACACAGGAACTCCCCATAGACTTTAGAGGAAAATTCAGATTCCGGTATCCGATATGCAAAAAATATCGGATCTCAGAATCGGAATTCCGATACAGCGAATATCGGCCGATACCCGATATTTGCAGTATAGGAATGCTCAACACTAGCCTTGGATATTGGCCCCCCTGCCTAAAAATAGCAGCCTGCAGCCACCCCAGAAAAGTTGCAACTATTCAATTCTGGCACTTTTTCTGGCTCTTCCCACTTGCATTGGTGCGGTGGCAAGTGGGATATTAGTTGTGGGGTTGATGTCAGCTTAGTAATGTCATCTGACATGAAGCCAACAGGTTAGTAGTGGAGAGGGATCTATAAGGCTCCCCCATTACCCCAAAATTCAAATTCAAAGAAGACAGCCAGAATAAAGTCCTTTATTTGAAATTAAAACACAGACCCCTTTATTTGAAATAAAACTCCCCATCCTCTTTTACCCATTTATTTTCAAAAACGAAAACTAAAAAACATATTCCTCACCTCTCCAGTGAGAAGATAATTCATATCTGTCCCACGATGCGCTTCAACTCTGCAACATCTGGGGTTCTTGCCTGAGCATGGCATGATGCGACTGCTCAGCCGTGAATCCAGGAGAATACTGAGCAAAGGCTGACAACTTTAGCTGCGGTGCCGAGCAGTGACATCAATAAAGTGGGTGGAGTTCATATTCGATAAACTCTGGTGACATCACTAACGTCAGCGCTGGATGTGTAAGAACTTTTTCATGAGTAGTGATGAGCGAATTTTTTCATAAAGCGATCGCCAAACAAAAATTCGGCACGAATATAGCACATTCGGATTCGTGACCGAAAACACAAGCAAAATTTTATAAAATCTGTAACATTCGGTAAAACTACAGGAAAATATTTGCATTGCTACAAAAATATTTTCAGCAGTTTATCAACGATAATGGTGGTGTATCTTGAGCGTTTAGCACGTGTTTGATGAGGGAGGGGGTTTGCAGAGCCCAGAGGTGTGGCATTCTTGTAAGCACAGCAGTCATTTTTTTTCCTTTGTGTGTGCACATTGCGGATAGCCAATCAGGGCGCAGGAAACATCCACAATGTCCTGACTCTACGGCTTGTGTCATTGGCTGCTAAAATCACATGTCCCTTGCCATATAAATAGCGGGCATCTTGTTTTAGCACCATTTTGACATTGTAACAGCGCAGAGAGGCTGCTCCTGACACTGCCACTGTTAATAGAAAGATTTTAGCTAGTTAGTTAGGCGGTGGAATAACAGTCAGATAGTGTAGCTACAGAGTGTCCAATGTGGATGTAAAATTAACATTCCATAATTTTTTTTTTTGGCCATTACTGAGGTCCACAGACAAAGCCAGCAGGGCACATGTCGTGCAAGTGTGTTGTGCACTGCTTCTATTGTGCTCCATGCACGAGTATAGCATGGAAAATGATATTTTTCAGTAGCTAAATGTGGAAAAGCCTGCTATATCCCACATTTTAGCTAGTTAGATGGGTGGTTGTATATCTGTCAGATAGTGTAGCGAGCTACTGTTCATTGTGGCTGTTAAATTTACCTTCCAGCATTTTTTTTGGACAGAACTGAGGTCCACAGACAAAGCCAGCAGGGCACGTGTTGTGCACTGCTTCTATTGTGATCCATGCACGAGTATAGCATGACAATAAAGATGTACCGTATATCTTTGTATCATGTTAGCCAGTAGATAAAAAAATATTCAGAATTGAGAGTCCTCAGTGGTTGATACCTTTTAATGGCTAACTGAAAAGATGGTAACAAATTGCAAGCTTTCGAGTAGTCTCGAAAGCTTGCAATTTGTTACCATCTTTTCAGTTAGCCATTAAAGGTATCAACCACTGAAGACTTTCAATTCTGAATATTTTTCGAGTAAAGCATTCTAATTCACATGTAGAAAAAATATTAAACAGCCTGCTGTATCCCACCTTGTCATTTAGTGCTGTGGTGATATAAAACTGCAGATCTAAGGCACATTTATTATTATTTTTATTATTATTTATTTATATAGCGCCATTAATTCCATGGTGCTGTACATTAAAAAAAAGTTATATTTTTTTCTGTTGCTAAATGTAAAACAGCCTGCTTCATCCCATGTTCTCATTTTGTGGCGGTGACATGAACCTGTCTGCAGACCTAAGGCACATTAAAAAAAAATTATAATTTTTCAGTTGCAAACAGTTAGAAAACCCACTGTATCACACTTTGTCATTTGGTTGGGTTGAAATTAAGCTGTAGAGGCCTGATCCAGAGGCCACAAAAAATTCTTCTGTTTTTAACATCATACAGTAAGGGACCTGACTTTAAAATAGTTTGTAGCATCTAGTGTGTTATAGTGGTTTGATCCATAGACCAAAAATAAGTCTTCTGTTATTAACATCATACATAGAGTTGAGCGAAACAGGTCGGTCAGATTCATAAGTCGCCGGCTTTCGCCAAAGTCGGGTTTCGCTGACCGAAACGTGACCATAGCGTCAAGTCGGCCTTGTGGTTGGCAAAACGAGTGCCAAAGTCGGATTTCCTAGAATGCTTTCAGGCACCTTTTTTCAGCCAATGAGCAAGGACGTACACTGTAGGCAACGAGATGACATGTTCAGCGTCCACCACCATCTTAGAGAAGGGCATTGCAGTGATTGGCTTGCTTTGGGGTGCGTCATAGTGTCTATAAAAGCCCTGACCACCGACCAACATTTTACTTCTGCCGATCTTAACAGTAGGGAGAGGTTGCTGATGGTGTTTATCAGTAGGGAGAGAGTTAGGGCTGGAAAGAGAAGTTCTTCTGTGCTTGTGCTGATAGCAATTGTGCTGTACAGTTAGTGTGCAGTGACAGGGGAGGATTTTCTTGTGTGCAGTAGCGCTGGTTATTAGGCTACCTGCCAGTGACAGTGGAGGATTTTCTTGTGTGCAGCAGCGCTGGTTATTAGGCTGCCTGCTAGCTGTATTGCTGTGTGTACACTGCTGTGCACACTGCTTTTTACACAGCACTAATACTTTTAGTCTTTTTTTCTGCACAGTTACCGAGCGTTCATTTTTTCCCACACCGTATAGAGCTGTACGCTTCTGATACAGCACCGTTTTTCTGCTTTTTGTATTCTGGTCAATCATATACTGAGCGAGCGTCTGTGTGTGACTCCAGAAATATATACGGGGATTTAAATTTTCCCTTACACCGTATACGGCTTTACGCTCCTCATACAGTACCATATATCTGCTGGTATTTTTGGTACATTTTCCCAAACATGAGGAAGTATGGTGGAAGAGGCCGTGGACGTGGGCGGGGGGGGCAGCTGGTACTGATGTTGGTGGTGGATCTGCTGGTCGTGCCAAAAGCACAATAGCACCTAAGGCAGGAGGTGTTTAGCCGGCTCCTGGTCAGGAAAAACACCTTTCCTTGTGTCCCTCACCCCCACCAAAAGTGAAGAATGCGGCAGGACAAACTTCAGATTACTCCATGGAGCTCTTTTCACATACCAGAAGAATGAGCATGTCACTCCTTGATTTAGACAGTGATGCCAGGATTTGGGATGCCAATCCCCTAATATTATGAGATAAATGGATCCGGCACTCAAAAGATATGCTCAAAAAAGTAAATTTATTGATGAACATCCAACTAATAACATGTGACGTTTCGGTCAATCACCTGATCTTCTTCAGACTGGAGAATACAGATAACAAACAATATAGTCAGTATCAAAAAATCAAGTACAAAAAAAGTCAAATAAACGTCATAGTAAATAACGGTTCAAAACTATAGAAAATAAAAAATATATAAAGAAATTTTTTTTACAAAACATTGCAAAAAATTATGAAAAATTATGAAAAAATACAAATATAGAATGCAATGTCACTAGGGGAAACCACTTTAAATATGAGCTAAAACTCACTAGCAGTGTATGACATATAGTATAAATCACTAGTATTATAAGGTAGATAATATTGAAGTACAAAGTCTATAGGATATAGACTGAGAGATATGGTATACATAGTCAATGTGGAAAAATATTATAATGAATCCTGACCAAAGTATGGGCACTGATATATCACAAACCAGATAATATCACTAGCATCAAATATAGTGCATTAACATATGACAATAGGATTTATAATCTTACCCAGTAGTGGTAGATATAGAATATAATAGCATGGATCTGTGTAGATCTGTGAAGGAATAATGAGACCTCTCAGATGGTGGTGATGAAAAAGGGTTCCAGTGTCACTTAGGTAAAACTCCATGTGGAACAAATGGTGCTCATAAATGGTTAATTCTTACCCTGAAGGTGCCGTAGTCAGAAGTAGTGATAAAGCGCTTAGTAGATTAGCTGATATCAGTGAGAAATCGCTGGGAGAAATGGCGCTGTGCCTTACTATGCACGTGTGTGCTATAAAATACTGGCGTTACCGGAAGTGACCTGTAGGTACCAGGATGGAGTTGTGGAACGCAGATGGAGCGCTCAGTAAGTCAGCAGTCCGGAAGTATGTGAGCACTGTGAGTTCATGGGCAGAAGTGAACAGTGGAACGCTTGTGGAACGCAAACAGGGGGGCAGTCTCATGTAAGAAGGAGTCCAGGCTTAACTAGTGCAGCGCTGGAGCAATAGAAAGGTGAGTATCAGAGGCAATGTGATTAGTGATTTGCCTAGGGAGATAGAAACAAAACATAATTAATATATGGCTCATACTACATAACATTTATATCGAGAATCATTTCAACATAGGGAGATAAGGTCAATATAAGAGGATAAGGTCAATATAATATGACACCAAATTAATATGAAAAATATGGCACAAATAAGTTCAAATAGTAGAGGCATTAATCTAAATATACATAGATATTTTTTATATGTATAAGAATAAAACAGGGACTGGATTAAATAGTATATTTATGATACAGGGAGTAAGTACATAAAAGGATATGAGTGCCTGTGTTCATAAAAAGCTGATTGAGATATATAGGAGATAAATTGCACTAATCCAGATGGTACAGTCAGTAGATTAGATTATAATAAACTCATAGTATCATACTCCCTGTTGAGACCCTTTGGTTCAAGGGTTTGCAAAACATGAATCCAGTATGCTTCTCTATGGCGTAAAATTTTGATTAGATTGCCGCCTCTTCTATTAATGTGTACCTGTTCCAACACAATAAACCATAGTTGTGCTATTGTATGTCCTATGGTGTTAAAATGGTGGGGGATAGGGAGGTGATTTTTCTTACACCGTATATCAGATTTGTGGTGTGATAAGTACCAGTTCTTTGAGTACAGAGAAATGACTGTTTTGAAATAATTTTTGTGGAGCCTATATCTGCCCTGATATACGGTGTATATCAGCTTTTTATGAACACAGGCACTCATATCCTTTTATGTACTTACTCCCTGTATCATAAATATACTATTTAATCCAGTCCCTATTTAATCCAGTCCCTGTTTTATTCTTATACATATAAAAAATATCTATGTATATTTAGATTAATGCCTCTACTATTTGAACTTATTTGTGCCATATTTTTCATATTAATTTGGTGTCATATTATATTGACCTTATCCTCTTATATTGACCTTATCTCCCAATGTTGAAATGATTCTCGATATAAATGTTATGTAGTATGAGCCATATATTAATTATGTTTTGTTTCTATCTCCCTAGGCAAATCACTAATCACCTGATACTCACCTTTCTATTGCTCCAGCGCTGCACTAGTTAAGCCTGGACTCCTTCTCACATGAGACCGCCCCCCTGTTTGCGTTCCACAAGCGTTCCACTGTTCACTTCTGCCCATGAACTCACAGTGCTCACATACTTCCGGACTGCTGACTTACTGAGCGCTCCCAGTCTTCTGAAGAGAGATACCGGTGATATTTACATTTTTTCCTTGTGATGGTTTGAAGCTTTTGCAGTCGGCTAATTTCCTCTCTGGAGTTGTTTGAGCACGTTTGGTGTTACCTCTCTGAGTCTGCTCAAACTAAGTTCATTCCCATTGTCTGTCTACCTTTGTGTCTTTAGTTTACTGTCAGGACTGTCCAGTACTTATCTCACCCACTCCCTATCCAGGGCTTAGCTCTAGGGAAATACAGGGCTCAAGTTTCCTGATCGGCGATTGGTGTGGAACCAATTTAGGGATGGTAGGGCAGGTAGGGTGCTATTAGATCTGCCTAGGGGTATCCACTCACCCTTACACAAGTATCTGGGCTTCCTTCTCCTCATCCCTTCTTATTACTTGTAGTCTTTCCCACACTGTGCATGACATTTTCACCAGCCGTGCATATTTAGGATAAAAAAAAAACGACACGTGGTTTTATTTGTGTTTGTTGTTTTCCCCTGGGCATTTTTTTTCCTTTTATCCCTTGGTTATGGATCCAGTTGCAGAGCTGGAAGAGCAGCTATGCTGTCTGTCTCTCGAGGTGACTGACCTCTGAAATGAGGCTCTGCAGCAGCAACACTGGCTCCAGATCACTAATTTTGGGGTCTCTGCAGGTAGGCCAATCCAGCTGGATCCCAAATTTGCCCCACCGGCCAGGATTTCCGGAGGTAGAGACAAGTTTTATGTTTACAAGGAAGCTTGCAAACTGTATTTTAAACTTCATCGTCACTCCTCCGGAAATGAAGAGCAACAAGTTGGTATAGTGATCTCTCTGCAACAAGGAGATCCTCAATCCTGGGCTTTCATTTTGCCAGAGGATTCTGTTATGTTTCAGTAGCTGAGGAGAATATGCAAAAAATAGCCAAAGTAGTAATACACCAGAGAGGCTGGAAACTATTGGATTGCAGTACTCTAAACTAACCGCCACACTAGAAGAAAGCCGTGGAGCGTACCTATGGTGATCCTAGACGCCTCGTCACAGCCGGAGAGATAACTACACCTAAAAGCAGAAAGATGAAAGCTATCTGCCCCGGAGCAGAATCCCCAAAGAAATAGGAAGCCCCCAAACATGTAATGGCGGTTAAACAAGAAGAAAACACGGACAGATAGAAAATAGAATAAGCAAACGCTGGGGCCCAATCTGTCTAGATAGAAAAGTATAGGAAAGAATTCTGACTGCAACCGAAAAAAACCCTGACAAAAATACCAACACTTCTGATTAACAAAAAACCTGAGATCACAGGATCTCCACCACCTAAATCAGATCTCTGGTGTAACTCACAACAACCCAGCAAACAAAAAGTGACAAAGGAACAAAGCAAAAGTGCAAACACAAAATGAGAACAATTGCAGCGCCAGACCCCAAAAGGGGACCAGGCTGTAATCCACTGCAAGCAGCAATCCAGCAGTGAAAATCCAACACAGGAAAAAAAAACAAGAAAACACTTATCTGAATGAGAACAGGAAAGCAAGCTGTGCTCCAAGCAAGACCAGGAGGAACAATTGATTACCGGCAAGGCTAATGGGAACTCAGGTCACTTATATCATACCATTCAGAGCCAGCTAAAGGACATTCAGTAATTAGTTCATTACCCTCAGCAACCATCAGAGGGAGCCCCAGCTCAGAAGTCGCCTCCAAAGTATTCACAACAGTACCCCCCCTTGAGGAGGGGTCATCGAACCCTCACCTGCGCAACCAGGCCGATCAGGATGAGCTCGATGATAGGCACGGATAAGTCTCCCAGCATGGATGTCCGAAGCAAACACCCAAGAATTGTCCTCCTGACCATAACCTCTCCACTTAACCAAATACTGGAGTTTCCGTCTAGCAAAACGAGAATCCAATATTTTCTCAATCACATACTCCAAATTGTCCTCAAACAAAACAGGGTCGGGAGGCGCAGCCATAGGAACCACTGGCTCGACAAACCTCTTCAATAAGGACTTGTGGAACACGTTATGGATCTTAAATGTCCCTGGAAGAAGCAAACGGAAGGAAACCGGATTAATAATTTCCATGATCTTATAAGGTCCAATGAACCTTGGCTTAAATTTTGGAGATGCAACCTTCATAGGGATATTCCTTGAGGACAACCAAACCAAGTCCCCCACTTTAAAACGAGGACCATCAGTCCCATGCTGGTTGGCAAACCGCTGGGTCTTCTCTTGAGAGAGAGACAACCTCTCCACTACCTGGTCCCAAATCTGCTGCATACGCTGCACAATAGAGTCAACCCCCAGACAGACAGAAGCCTCCGCCTGTCCTGAAGAAAATTGAGGGTGAAACCCAGAATTGCAGAAAAATGGAGACATCAAGGTGGCAGAGCTAGCCCTATTATTAAGAGCAAACTCAGCCAATGGCAAAAAAGAGACCCAGTCATCTTGATCAGCAGACACAAAACATCTCAAACAAGTCTCCAAGGTCTGGTTTGTTCGCTCGGTTTGTCCATTGGTCTGAGGGTGAAATGCAGAGGAGAAAGGCAAATGAACACCAAGTTTAGAACAAAATGTCCTCCAAAATCTGGAAACAAACTGGACTCCTGTGTCAGACACAATGTTCTCCGGAATGCCATGTAACCGAACCACGTGCTGTAAGAACAAAGGCACCAATTCGGAGGAGGAAGGCAACTTAGGTAATGGCACAAGATGTATCATCTTGGAAAACCTATCACAGATTACCCAGATAACGGTCATTCTCTGAGAGACAGGGAGGTCGGAAATAAAATCCATAGAAATATGGGTCCATGGCCTCTTGGGCACAGGTAATGGCATTAACAAACCACTAGGACGAGAGCAAGGCTTGGAACGAGAGCAAGTCCCACAGGACTGCACAAAGTCCCTGACGTCACGAGACAAAGTAAGCCACCAAAAGGACCGACTCACCAAATCTCTTGTACCAAAAATCCCAGGATGATCAGCCAACGCGGAACAACGAATCTCAGACATCACACTCTTCTTCCACTGGTCTGGGACAAACAATTTCCCAACAGAGTAGCGCTCAGTTTTATCCTCCTGACTAGAGTTGAGCGATACTTTCCGATATCCAAAAGTATCGGATCGGAATGGTATCGCCGATACATAAGAAATATCGGCGATACCCGATACCGATACCGGAAATCCAATGTAAGTCTATGGGAAAAAAATATCGGAATTAAAAAAAGCCCATTCTTGCCTTGTTGGTTAATTGTACATGAAGGAAAACAACAAAGAGTAATGTAGAATGTATTGGGGGAGGTTGAGGAGACATTAAAGGCATAGATATTTAACCCAATCAAATGGAATAGCATTAATATTTTTTTTTGTAAAGATGTTCGGATTGACGAACAAATTGACAACGTTGTTAACCTTTTTTCTATTTTGGCAAATATGTATGTTTCACAACTTCCATGCTCTTCACCTTTTTAACTTTTGACACACTTTCTCCTTCATAATCTTCAGCAGCATCATCTCTTTCATCAAATTATTCTTCATCTTCACCTTCTTTATCTTCTTCTTAAACTTCTTGCTATTCATCTTTTTGTTAACATTACTCATATTGTTCTTATTCAACTATTATTCTTCTTCATATTCTACTTCATCTTCATCTTCTTCATCATATTCTTATTTTTGACAGAGATTCCTGTACTTGTAATCTGTAAAAGTATGAATTTTTCATCCTTGCGTTCTTGCTGTCACAAAAGTTTTAAATTACAACAGTATTTGTCCGTGTTGAGTTTAGCCTGCAGCAGCAGGCATTTTCCAGGGGCACCACAAGGAGGAACGGACTCACCCCCATACACTGCTTAGTCTTGTTCTGCTTATAATTTAGAGCATATATTTTGCTCTTCATTTTGGTCTTATACTTCATGTTGTTATGCTTTTTCATCTTCTGCTTATTGTTCTTCTGTCTCTTGTTCTGTATCTTGTAGTTTGTCTTAACCTTCTTTGTCCTGTTGGTGATCTTCTTCTGGGTAATCTTTTATTTCTTCTTTGTGATGGTGTTCAGGCTGGTTGGCTTCATGCTCGTCGTCCTTGTGGTCGTCATCTTCTTCGGGGTGGTCATCAGGGTCGTCGTCTTCATTGTTGGAGATCCATAGTGATTACCCAACAAAACATTTAAAAAATATTCAATTTGTAAATGTAGCTGAAGGTACAAGAAGGCTGACTAACTTCCGAGAACCAGCTGACGTTACTGGAACCCGGACGGGTATCAGATGGTACAAGAGACAATGGAAGTAATGAGGACCAGCTGACTGTGCTGGAACCCGGAGGGGCAGCAGAAGGAAAAGAGCCAATGGCACAACCGAGGATCAGCTGACGTTACTGGGACACGGTTACTAAGCAGGAGGTACCTGTGCTCCAAAGCACTACCAAGGACCAGCAGACGTTGCTGGAACTCGGATACCGAGATGGAGGCACCTAGGCCAAAGGCACTGCGGAGAACCAGTTGACGGTACTGGAACCCGGATGGGTAGCAGAAGGCACCCATGAAAATGTAATTTGACAGGCCGCAAGCCATCCGCAGTTACCGAATCACACAGTCCTACAGTCGGTGCTTGTCCTATTGTCACAACGGAAACAGCCTTTATTTACTTATCACACAGCACACATAGGAATCACCTAAACTGCAGGCACCATACAGTCGGCTAACCCGAAAGCAACACGACAGGACAACTTATTGTAGGCTAATTGACGTTGACACTGCCAGGAAACAGCTGTCGTGCTGTAACCAGGCTAGGCAGGAGTCAGTACCCCTGCCAATTACTTCCGAACAACAACTGTCGATGTTGGAGCCCAGGGATGAGAAGAGAACAGGGTGGAGGCAGCAGGACTTTTTGCCGTACACACAGCAGGGGAACAGCTGACATTACTGAACCCCAGTAACACAGGAGCAAGTGTTGACTGTGCTAACAGCACTTCCGAGCAACAACTGGCGGTGTTGGAGCACAGGGTCAAGGAGGGTGTAGGCAGAGGCCTAGTATGACAACTTCATGGACACAGGATAAAAATAGATGGAAGCAGGCTAAGGCTGACTTTGACCTATGGGTAGATTCGACGAGAGAGAACCAGTAATTTGAATTATAGAGCTGATCTATATCGTTATGGTAGCAAATCAGGGATACTATTAGCACGACTAGCGAAAGCAAATCACATTCCTCAACATATTACAGCGTTAATGAGTAAACATGGGATCATGAACGATCATGGTGATATTGAGGAAAGCCTTATATTTTAACATGATCGGAGAAATGAATGTAAAGGTGGCGAGAATTTGAAAAAATACACACCACAGAAGGGTGACGAGTGAAATAGTTTAATCAGGATCACAGCAAAGTTAGAGAAGGAAGATGACGGGAGGAATCCTACAAGTTAGGGGTTTCCTTACAATTATTAACGAGTTTCGGTTTTTTGTTCTCTTGTTACTTTGACTTTTAGAATGTTTATTTTATGACCATATCGGCTGCGACCGAGATGTGTACCGCCTTATGTGGCCTTTTTGTTTTTGAAAATCCAAATAAAAAGGAACTTTAAAAAAAAATAAAATAAATAAAATTCCCTCTTCAACAATCTACAAGACAAACAAGCATCATGGGTGACGCTGCCTTTATTGAGGTACAGTATTAGATCGACATTGTCCATGAGTAACTATGCACTGTGATAGCTATATAGCATTATTAATTTAAATCTGTTGTGGTTGTTTCAACAGCACTTGCAGGTCTAACTACCTATTGTTTGTATGTGCATGATGCACTTTCTTGGTGTAATTATTTATTATTGCGCATTATTACCAGGTTTACATGATGGCCAGTTCATATATGGTGTGTGAAGTTACAATTGTCCTCAGTCTGTGTATTTTATTATGTCTGTCATTAATAAAACTCGTGAGGATGATGATGATGATGATGTTTATGATTCGTACATCCATTGACTGCATTATCTTACAGGTACAGATAACGTTCCTTAAGAAGCATTAATTGATAATTATGAAATGTATTTTTATGCATTAATTTAAAAAAGTAAACACTATGTTTTATTTTTTGTTACCATTTCTACTAGCCATGTGCAGATATGCGCTGTGATGACAAATTAATATTTGTCCATATTTCTTATTAAAATTTTTCATTTTAGCCCTTGAAAACTTCAATCTTTCCTGTTTTAGGCATAACAATCAGGGTGACGGCTCTTCCCTATTTGGAGCATGTTCGACATGGGTTTTTCTGTGCATGTCTAGGGAACAGGAGACTTCTTGCCGCTGTGGTACACCAAAGGAGATCTTGCTGGATGTGAGATATATTTCTTCTAGCAGACTGAAGTTTGCTCAGGATTTTCCATGATCACAAGGACCTGTGATAAGGTCATAGTCACGTGATCTGGTCATCTGATGTGTACCTCACCTGAGGGTGTGGAGTAGGCCTATAAAACAAGGAGCTGTTGTAGTTGGTGTGTGGAACGAAGGAGTTTGGCTGGAGTCAGCCTGGAAGATTGTTTTGTTACTGTGTGCCAGTGTGCACCAGGAAGCGAGTACCAGACCACCGGAATGGGACCTGGCGGTCTCTGCTGACCTGCAGCCGCTTAGTTAAGCCCGTCCCAAGCAAGGGTGAGTCTGGCACCAGTGGTTCTCCAAACTGGGGTGATTTATGTTCTGTTTTTATTTTGTTATCTGGACTTTTTTTTGAACTCATGATTAAAACCACTGAAATTTGAAGTAAAATGCTGTGTGTTTGCCTCATTACTGCGGCCCAGCCCTGCCTACCAGAGCGGATCCCTACAATTGGTGGATTCAATGCGGGCAACGCAGTGAGGTCAGGCTGTTTTTTCCTGCATGACAGTAAATGTCCTAGGTAAATAAAGTGACGCAAAACACGGTGGATAACTGTCCCAAGATGGAGAACACAGTAAAAATGCTGGAGGAGGCTATGCGGCAGCAACAGCAGGCTATGCAGCAGCAGCAGCAGGCTATACAGCAGCAGGCTATGGAGCAGCAGAAGGCTATACAGCAGCAGGCTATGGAGCAGCAGCAAGCTATACAGCAGCAGGCTATGGAGCAGCAGCAGATATTTAATCGACAGCAACAGGAAACCAATAGTCTAGTGATGCAGCACATCACAGAGCCGCAGACAGCAGGAGCTGCCCGGGGATGGCAGGATGTCCGGAAAGCGGTGCGTACAGCGATCCGAAAGATGGAGCAATCAAATGACGTTGAGGTGTACCTGGAGGTGTTTGAAGGCGTGGCTAAAAGGGAGAGACTGCCCCGGTACCAGTGGGCCGAGATCGTGGCTCCGTTTTTTTTAATTCAGGACCCGCAAAAGCCTCTAGGGTTACTCTTGTCCCGTGTGCTAGGTAACTAGTCCGCAGCCTCATTTTCAGAGTCCCTTGGTGCCATTACTAATTATAGAGGTACCGTTTGAGAGAATAGCCAATGGATCTGGTGTGGACGGTTAATAAATCAGCAAGGGGTCATCAACACATCCTCGTACTTCTAGATTACGCTACCAGGTATCCTGAGGCTATTCCCCTGCGACACACCTCGGCAAAACTGATCGCAAAAGAACTCATGGGTATGTTCTCTCGGGTGGGAATCCCTCAAAAATCTTAACAGATCAGGTGACCCCCTTTATGTCAAAAATCATGAAGGAACTCTGCCACGTGTTAAACAGTTGCGCACATCGGTCTATCATCCCCAAACAGACGGTTTAGTAGAAAGGTTCAATAAAACCCTGAAGAATATGTTGAAAAAAAAAGTCTCTAAAGATGCTAAGGACTGGGATCTCTTGTTGCCATACCTGATATTTGCAGTGCGGGAGGTGCCCCAGGCATCTACGGGGTTCTCGCCCTTTGAACTATTATATGGCAGACATCCCCGTGGCTTACTCGATATAGCTAAAGAGGCCTGGGAAAACCATACAACTCCCCACAAAAGTGTGATAGAACATATGGCCAAAATGCAAGAGAGAATGGAGACAGTCCTACCATTAGTCCGAGAACATATGGAATCAGCACAAAGGTCACAGAGGCAGGTCTATAACCGGGAGGCACGGGTAAGGTCCTTTAACCCTGGGGATCGGGTGTTGGTACTTGTGCCTACAGTGGATAGTAAGTTCCTTGCAAGGTGGCAGGGACCCTACGACATTATAGAGAAGGTGGGACCAGTAAACTATAAAGTACACCAAGGCACAACACGTATACCATGTGAATCTGCTCAAACCATGGAAAGACAGAGACCCGCTTGGTGAGGATTGTCCACGGCCTGCATTTCCAGTACAGATGGCTTCCTTGCCTCAGGAGAAGGCAAGAGAAGTCCTCTCCGCCGTCAAAATATCAGACACTTTGTCGCACTGACAAGTTCAGGAAGTCCGAGAGTTTGTTAGCCGAAATACAGATGTTTTTTCGGAACTTCCTGGTCGTACCTCCCTAATACAACATGACATTGTCACTGAGCCGCAGGGCAAAGTACGATTGAAGCCATATCGGGTGCCTGAGGCCCGGCGACAAGCCATCAAGGAAGAGGTCAAGAAGATGCTGCAGTTAGGGGTCATTGAAGAGTCCCAGAGTGAGTGGGCCAGCCCAATAGTCCTAATACCAAAGCAAGATGGGACACTAAGGTTCTGTAATGACTTCAGAAAACTGAATGAAATTTCTAACTTTGACGCCTACCCCATGCCCCAGGTCGATGAGTTAATAGAGCGGTTTGGGCAGGCACGTTATTTTTCACTCATTGACCTCACAAAAGGGTATTGGCAGGTGCCACTAACAAAAGCAGCGAGAGAGAAAACGGCTTTTGTAACACCCGAGGGACTGTTCCAGTATATAGTCCTACCCTTCGGGTTGCATGGCGCTCCAGCGACATTCCAGAGGTTAATGGACGTTGTTCTTCGTCCTCATCGCCGATATGCCGCGGCCAATCTGGACGATATTGTGGTGTACAGTACAGACTGGGAAAGTCACTTAGCCAAGGTACAGGCGGTAATAGATTCGCTGAGACAAGCAGAGCTAACTGCCAACCCAAAGAAGTGTTCCATAGGGTTGGAGGAAGTTCGCTACCTGGGGTATGTGATTGTGAGAGGAGTTATCAAAGCCCAAATAAACAAAGTGGAGGCAATCCAAAACTGGCCCCGTCCCCTCACCACAAAACAAGTGAAAGGGTTTTTGGGGTTAGTGGGATACTACCGGCGGTTTATTCACAATTTTGCAACACTGTCGGCGCCGTTAAATGACTGCCTAAAAGGCAGGAAGTTAGTAATGGTGCGATGGAATGATCAGCTTGAAGAAGCGTTTGTAAAACTAAAAGGGGCACTGTGTGTGTCACCATTTTTGATCACACCCGACTTCAAAAGAGAATTCATTGTCCAGACTGATGTGTCAGAGGTAGGTGTGGGTGCCGTTTTGTCTCAGGAGGTTAACGGGGAGGAGCATCACATTACTTTCCAGAGTCGAAAGCTAACTCCAGCTGAAACCAGATACAGCATTGTACAGAGAGAGAGTGCCTGGCGATCAAGTGGGCACTGGAGTCGTTGCGCTACTATCTGTTGGGGAGAACATTTTGGTTGTTAACTGATCATTCCCCTCAGACTGGCAGTGTTGTAGCCCAGGGAGTAGAGTTCAGGTGGTAGATATATGAACATAACAGGAGAAATTGATAACGTTGCCAACCAGTTATTTAATCGGAAAACGGACAGGCAAATTCTGGCGAGATCCATGCCTTGTTCATTTTCTAAAAAGTAAGCCGGTCTACATTATCGGAGGATAGTCGCATGTGACGGTCTGTTAGTACACCACCTGCAGCACTAAAGACGCGCTCCGATAATACACTGGCAGCAGGGCAAGACAGAACCTCCAATGCATACTGGCTAAGCTCTGGCCATGTATCCAGCTTAGAGACCCAAAACTTGAAAGGGGAAGAGCCATCTGGGAGTACACTGAGAGGGCAAGACAAGTAGTCTGTCACCATCTTACGGAAATGTTGCCTCCTGGTGACTGGAGGCATCTCGGATGGTGTAGACATTGGTGGCGCTGCCACAAAACTTTGCCACATTTGGAACATACTGGTCTTGCCCCCCTGTGCAGAGGCGCTGCTTGTGCTCCCTCTTGTTGCAGAGCTGTCTCCACTGCCTCCACGCACAGAGCTGCTTTGTAAAGCAGTATCAGCAGCACTACTCTCGGCTGGAATGGAGAACATTATGGATTTCACCAGTGTGTCTTGATACTCCCGCATTTTACGCTCCCGGTTCAACGGTGTGATGAGGCTTTGTAAGTTGTCCCGGTAGCGAGGGTCTAGGAGGGTGTACACCCAATAATCAGACGTGGTGAGAATGTGGGCGATGAGGCGGTCTTTTCTCAGGCACTGCAGCATGAAATCAACCATGTGCTGCAGACTCCCAACTGGCCAACAAACGCTGTCCTCTGTAAGAGGCGTCATCTGTACCTGCTCTGCATCACCCCCCCTCGCTCTACATACTGACTAGAGCGTTGTGTACCTCCCTCTGTAGCGATTTCTTCCTCCTCCATTGACTCCTCCTCATCCTCCTCACAAACTGAGCCCTGCAAAGCCATTTGGGAGGAACCACGTTGCGCTGACTGTCCAGAAGGTGATGGAATTTGTGTCTCCTCATCCTCCACCTCTTCCAAAACCTCATCCCTTAGTGCTTGCAGTGTTTTTAGAAGCAGGCAGATAAGGGGGACAGTCAGGCTGACTAGTGCATCATCTGCACTCGCCATCCGCGTTGACTCATCAAACGCACGCAAAACGTGGCAGATGTCCTTCATAGAGGCCCACTCAGTAGTGGTGAAGTGTGAACGGCGCAAATTGCGTGTTGATTGCGCCTGTTGCAGCTGATACTCCATTACTGCTGTCTGCTGCTCACACAACCGCTCCAACATATGTAAAGTGGAATTCCACCTGGTGGGTACGTCACATATGATGCGATGTTCAGGAAGGCGAAATCTGCGTTGCAGAGCTGCAATGCGCGATCTGGCCATGCTGGAACGTCGCAAGTGAGCGCACTCTAGGCGGAACTTGTGCAGCAGTGCATCAACATCCGGATAGTCCCTCAAAAAACGACCAAGATGAGCACATGTGCCAGACATGGTATGTGAGTGAGGTTGCCAAGGGCCAGAGCTGCCACCAGATTTTGGCCATTGTCACACACTACCAAGCCTGGCTGGAGATTCACTGGCAAAAACCACATGTCGCTCTCCTGCTTGATGGCATTCCAGACCTCCTGCGCTGTGTGGCTTCGATTCCCCATGGAAATTAATTTCAGGACGGCCTGTTGACGTTTGGCCACGGCTGTGCTCATATCGGTCGCAACAGGTAAGCGTTCACGGGTCCATGTGGAGGTAGACCGTGACGGCTCCTGCAGCGATGATTCTGAGGAACTGGAGTAGGAGGAGGAGTCAATGTGTACAGACTGGATTCCTGCAATCCTTGGAGTTGGCAGAACACGTACAGCGCCACTCGCAAGATCTGTACCCGGCTCCACAACATTGTCCCAATGGGCAGTGAGGGAAAAGTATCGTCCCTGGCCATGGGTACTGGTCCACGCATCGGTGGTCAGGTGGACCTTGCTACTGACGGCGTTTAGTAGCGCATGTTTAATTTTTCCCTCAACATGCTTTTCAGAGCAGAGACGGCTTGCCTGCTGAAATAAAATCGGCTTGGCACATTGTATTGTGGGACTGCCAATGCCATTAAGTTCCGGAAACTGTCAGTCTCCACCAGCCTGAATGACAGCATTTCAAGGGACAGGAGTTTTGCAATGCCAGCATTCAGAGCCTGTGCTCGTGGATGGTTTGCCGAGTATGGCCGTCTTTTATCCCATGCCTGTGCTACCGATGGCTGTTTTGTGGCCTGGGAGTGTGAGGATGACAGGGAACTTGCAGCTGTGAGTGGAATAACACTTTGTCTCTGGACAACAGTGACCGAGGTTCTTTCCATGGCGATCGTGTGAGGAAGCCGAACCAGCTGTGTGTGAGCTGGAGGAAGAGGCTCCAACACGAGCTGAAGATGTAGGTGCTGCTTTAGGTTGGCCTACATCTCCAGTGTGTCTTTGTAACTCAACTACGTGCTTTGTCCGCACATGTTTCCACATATTAGTGGTATTGAGGTTACTGACACTTTTACCTCTTTTTACTTTTTGCTTACACAGCTTGCATTTGACAAAGCAAATATCATCTGCAAGTGTATCAAAAAAGGACCACGCTGTGCAAGTCCTGGGAGCGCCCGTTTTGACTTTTGGAAGAGAACTGCTCCCAACAGGTGCCAAACTGGAGGCTACAGGCAACCGAGTCTGCAGCCTACCTCTCCCTCCTGTTTGTACCGTTGGGCCAATCTCTTCCTCAGAGCTGCTCCCACCACCTTCCTGTTCCTCACGCCATGTTGGGTCTTGGACCTCATCATCTCCACTACCCTCTTCCAACACCTGCTGCTGTTGGGTGGTCTGGACAGCACCATGCTCAACAGAAACTGGCAACTGAGTCTCATTATCATCAGATGCGTTCTGCGGTGTGCTGACCATCGGCACTGGCCCACCCGCCTCTTCAGATTCAGAGAGACACAGCTGTTGCGCATCACTGCATACTCCCTCTTCTTCAAACTCCAGAATGCTGCTTGGCTGGGCCCCTGTTTGCAAGCCAACAGATTCTGAGAACAGAAGCAGAGACTCAGCTGGCTCCAGTTCAGAACTCTCTGACTGCCTGGGCAATTTGACAGGCGGTGAACAGACAGATGGTTGCTCAACAGTGTTGTGGTCCTGAGAGGAGGTGGAAGCAATTGAAGTCGATGCATTGGCTGCCATCCAACCAACAACGGCTTCAATTTGTTCTTCCCGCAGCAGGGGGGTACGCCGAGCTCCTACAAAACTGCACATAAAGGAACGCTCACGGGAAAACTGGTGGACGCTGTGTCACTGGGGGCGGCAGCAGCCACAGAATCCCCACGTCCTCTCCCTGCTGAAACTCCACGGCCACTACCACGTGCCTTACTCCCTGCCTTCTTCATCTTGGTAGATTGTCAAAGAAAGTCAGAAAAGTTATAAGGCCTAAGTGTGGTTATTACGCAGAGACTGCAGTGAACACTGCACACAACTGTTCAGTATCTCTGAAAGGCTCCTTTCTGTAATTCTATAGTGTTTGCAACCAATGTATTGGATACGGATGGAAGCGCGTCACACTAATAGATTTGAGTTATTTGAAATGGAATGGAGCAGCACCAATTAGAGAAAAATGACAAGGATGAGGCAGTGACACACGTTCAGCAGACTACAACCAGCAGTGGTTGAAGAACTAACTGGAGCGTGATCTGCACTCAAAAAAAAAAAACCTCACAGACTAGAGTGAACACTGAACACAACTGTTCACTATCTCTGAAAGGCTCCTTTCTGTAAATCTATAGTGTTTGCAACCAATGTATTGGATACGGATGGAAGCGCGTCACACTAATAGATTTGAGTTATTTGAAATGGAATGGAGCAGCACCAATTAGAGAAAAATGACAAGGATGAGGCAGTGACACACGTTCAGCAGACTACAACCAGCAGTGGTTGAAGAACTAACTGGAGCGTGATCTGCACTCAAAAAAAAAAAAAAACCTCACAGACTAGAGTGAACACTGAACACAACTGTTCACTATCTCTGAAAGGCTCCTTTCTGTAATTCTATAGTGTTTGCAACCAATGTATTGGATACGGATGGAAGCGTGTCACACTAATAGATTTGAGTTATTTGAAATGGAATGGAGCAGCACCAATTAGAGAAAATGACAAGGATGAGGCAGTGACACACGTTCAGCAGACTACAACCAGCAGTGGTTGAAGAACTAACTGGAGCGTGATCTGCACTCAAAAAAAAAAAAACCTCACAGACTAGAGTGAACACTGAACACAACTGTTCACTATCTCTGAAAGGCTCCTTTCTGTAATTCTATAGTGTTTGCAACCAATGTATTTGATACGGATGGAAGCGCGTCACACTAATAGATTTGAGTTATTTGAAATGGAATGGAGCAGCACCAATTAGAGAAAAATGACAAGGATGAGGCAGTGACACACGTTCAGCAGACTACAACCAGCAGTGGTTGAAGAACTAACTGGAGCGTGATCTGCACTCAAAAAAAAAAAAAACCTCACAGACTAGAGTGAACACTGAACACAACAGTTCATTATCTCTGAAAGGCTCCTTTCTGTAATTCTATAGTGTTTGCAACCAATGTATTGGATACGGATGGAAGCGCGTCACACTAATAGATTTGAGTTATTTGAAATGGAATGGAGCAGCACCAATTAGAGAAAAATGACAAGGATGAGGCAGTGACACACGTTCAGCAGACTACAACCAGCAGTGGTTGAAGAACTAACTGGAGCGTGATCTGCACTCAAAAAAAAAAAAACCTCACAGACTAGAGTGAACACTGAACACAACTGTTCACTATCTCTGAAAGGCTCCTTTCTGTAATTCTATAGTGTTTGCAACCAATGTATTGGATACGGATGGAAGCGCGTCACACTAATAGATTTGAGTTATTTGAAATGGAATGGAGCAGCACCAATTAGAGAAAAATGACAAGGATGAGGCAGTGACACACGTTGTAATACTATTGTAGGAACTCGAGGATTCTGATAGCGTGGGGCAATGAACAATCAGAGACGGGTTTCTTTGAATGCAAATAATGTATTTGTGAAACAGCAAAACACCCAAAAACAATATTCAAACAACCCGTAGTGACATGCAATGAAACGAAACCATATATATACAAGTCCAGTTATATGAATCCGGAAATATAAGTCCTCGAACCTCCATAGCGAGGGTAGTAAAGTTCTTACGACGGAGTCCTCACACAAATGTGACCATAAGGTAAGTCTGATGCACAGGTAACGTGGCTGGATTTACACACTGCTGGTGTGTGAAGAGTCAGATCCAGGTATGCAGTAGACACAGGGAGGTCCAGGAACAAGTTAATCTCAGTTGTGGCTTAATTCAGTGAAGTCCAACAACAAGTTCATATGTCAGTAAGATTCCAGTAACAGTTCCAACAGCTCTCACCAGAGGTAGTGCACGAAGGGTTAAACAGCAACAGTTCAGAAACACAGTTCTTATCAAATGGAGTGAACCAAGGGTTAAATTCCCAAGTCAACAGGTTAGTGATAACACAGTACGTGCAACTTACATATGCAGAGAATGTCTAGAGCCATGGGTAGAAACTGCTGTGGCTGAGAAACACCTGAAGATAAGGTTATGCACTTTCCTGGTAAATACACAAAAGATCTGTGAGGAACAAAGCAGCTGGGTTGCAGGGAAACAGAAGCAGAATACTCCAGCAGGGAAGCCAGCACCTGAGCCGGGTTTTAAACAAACGAACAGGAAGTAGGGCACACAAAACAGCAAACTCCATTTTAACAAAGGGCAAAATCATTGACAAAGTTACCTAGAAAACCCGTAATACTGACATTACTCCCCCCCTAAAGACGGCCTCCGGACGGTCCTGGACCAGGCCTGTCCGGGTATCTCCGATGAAACTGAGCAATCTTCAGAGGCGCATTGATGTTACTTACTGGTTCCCAAGAATCATTTTCAGGAGAGTAACCTTGCCATCTAACTAGATACTGAAGCCGGTTTCTATGAAGTCTCGAATTAACAATATCCTGTACCACGAATTGTTCTTCGCCATCAACCAACACTGGTGGAGGGGGAGGTACGATACGTCCCTGAAACGTGTTAGGAGAGACTGGTTTTAATAAGGAAACATGAAATCTTGAATATTGAATGGACCGATGAATTTCTGTCCCAGTTTCTGCGAAGGAACACACAATTTTAGATTCTTGGTGGACAACCAAACCGAGTCTCCTACCTTATACATAGGTGCTGGTTTCCGGAATCTATCGGCCGACTTCTTGTAACGCTCCTGTGCTGTGGTCAGGGAGTCCTTCAAAACTTCAAGATTACGTTGCAACGCCGTCACTCTGTCTTCAACCGCTGGTACCGAAATCGTAACCGGAGACCTAGGCAAAATACTTGGATGATAACCCAGGTTGGCAAAAAAAGGCGTTACCTTCGTGGAACTGCTTTGGGAGTTGTTGTACGAAAATTCCGCTAAAGGAAGTAGCTTCAGCCAATCGTCCTGCAAATGACTGACGTAACAGCGTAGATATTGCTCCAAGGTTTGATTTGTCCGTTCGGTCTGCCCGTTGGTCTGAGGATGGTATGCAGAAGACAAGCAAACATTAATGTGGAGCGCAGAACAAAATCCTTTCCAAAATCTAGAGGTAAATTGTATTCCCCGGTCAGAAATGATGTCATCTGGTACCCCATGCAGCCGGAAAATGTTCTGGATAACTAGATCTACTGTCTCTGTAGCTGAGGGAAGACCAGCACACGGAATGAAATGAGCAGCTTTCGTTAAACGATCTACTACCACCAAAATAGTATTTTTACCACCAGAGGTGGGTAACTCCACAATAAAGTCCATCGAAATAGACCCCCAAGGGCGAGACGGTACAGGTAGCGGTTTAAGAAGACCAGTAGGTGAAACGCGAGGAACCTTGTACCGGGCACAAACTTCACAAGAGAGGACATAGTCATTCACATCCTTCAAGCAGGTAGGCCACCAAAAAAAACGAGTTAACAATTCCTGCGTCTTCTGTACCCCCCTATGATCAGCCAATTTAGAGTCGTGGACCAATTTGAGAACTCGAAGTCTTACAGCCTCTGGGACATAAATACATCGATCTCTAAGCCACACACCATTCCGAAGGACAAGATTCACATTGTCAGGTGGAGCTGCAAGAAATACGTCACCGTCATAGGCCAGCTTGATCTCCTGCCACAAGTCCCGGTTCCGGAGCACTCCAACGAAATTGGCCTCCGACAAGATGGTCTTCGACGGGGTCCCAGGCACGGAATCCACGGTATGGATTCGGGATAATGCGTCAGCTTTACCATTACGTGAACCTGGGCGGTACGAAATAATAAAATTAAACTGGTTCAAGAACAAACTCCACCTAGCTTGTCGAGGAGAAAGACACCTGGCAGACTTAAGGAATTCCAAATTGCGATGATCCGTGAGTACTACTACCTGCTGAGTTGCCCCCTGCAAATGGTGTCTCCATTCCTTAAAGGCAGAAATAATTGCCAAAAGTTCCTTATCTGCCACATCATAGTTCAGTTCTGCAGAAGATAACCTACGAGAGAAGAAGGCACACGGGTGCAGCAAACCTTTGTCTCTGGTACGTTGTGAGAGGATAGCTCCCAATGCACAGTCAGACGCGTCCACCTCCACGATAAAAGGCTGTGCAGGATCCGGATGCATCAATATTGGAGCCGTGGTAAAACAACCCTTCAGGCGATCAAAGGCTTCCTGAGCTTGCGAAGACCATTCAAACTTCTTCCCCTTCTTGGTGAGGAGAGTGATGGGACGGACAATTTCTGAAAAATTTCGAATAAACCGTCTATAAAAGTTAGCAAAGCCAATGAATCGTTGTACCTCCTTAATGTTTCCTGGTACCGGCCAGTCCAAGATTGCCTGGATCTTGCTGGACTCCATATTCAATCCCTGAGGCGAGATAACATAGCCTAAAAATTGAATTTCAGAACAATGGAACTCACACTTTTCGAGTTTGATGTACAAATGATTATCTCTCAAACGTCTAAGTACGGTTTTGACATGTTCCTGATGTTCCTGTAAGGAGTCAGAAAAGATTAAGATGTCATCGAGGTAAATTACCACATATTGGTCCAATAAATCCCTGAAAATGTCGTTGGCTAAATGTTGAAAAGCAGCAGGAGCGTTACAGAGTCCGAATGGCATCACCAAATATTCAAAATGTCCATACCGGCATCTAAAAGCTGTCTTCCATTCGTCTCCGGGCCGTATACGGAGTAAATTATATGCCCCACGAAGATCTAATTTGGTAAATACTTTGGCCTGGCGAACTCTTTCCAACAATTCTAGAATTAGGGGCAACGGGTACCTGTTACGAATGGTTACCTTATTTAACTCCCGGTAGTCAATGCAGGGTCTTAGAGTACCATCCTTCTTCTTTACAAAGAATATTGGAGCTCCCGCTGGTGAAGAAGATGGTCGGATAAACCCCTTGGCTAAATTCTCATCTATATACTCTCGTAAAGATTTTAATTCCGGAGCCGCCAACGGGTAAACATAGCCGAAAGGAATCGCTGCTCCAGGAAGCAATTCTATGGGGCATTCATACGGTCTATGTGGGGGAAGTTGATCTGCCTTCCTTTTATCACAAATGTCTGAGAATTCCTGATAAATCAGAGGGAGAGTAGGTACCTGTATCACCTCTTCCAAGTTCTGGGTAACTGGAGCCGCTACAGTTGGACTGATGGTAGAACTGCACTTCGGGAGAAAGGTTATCTCCTTGGTTTCCCAATTGATGATTGGATTTTGTGACCGTAACCAGGGAATTCCTAAAATTACAGGAAAATGAGGAGAAGATATTAACATGAATGAAAGTGTTTCTTGATGGTCTGGTTCCATCTTACACTCCAGAGGCACTGTCTCCCGATCTACTGGTCCAGAAACTAATGGGGAACCATCCACCGTTTCCATAGTGATTGGTGAAGCTCTTAGTTGTGTCTTTATACCATGTTCCTTTGCAAAAGAAGAATCCATGAAATTCCCACCTGCTCCAGAGTCTATCATGGCAGAACTTGATATCCACTGTTCCTCCCACTGAATCTGAATAGGAAGAGAACAATGTGAATATTTCTCCCCTTGATCTTTAGGGAAGTCGGCATCAGTATTGGGGGGAAAACCGCATCTAGATGTAGACTGGTCTCCGAAACTTCAGACTCAGCGTCTGTGTTATCATAATCCCCTAATACCGCCAACACCTTGTTGGGTCGCCTAGGACATTTAGGACAATTGATGAGGAAATGGTCCGATTGACCACAATAGAAACATAAGCGCTCACGGAGACGGTATTCGCGGCGTTCATTATTCTCACGTCTCTGCAGTGAGTCCACCTGCATAGGCACCTCCTCAGCCTCTCGCGGGTTTTTGCCTGTGGTTTCCCTGGACGGAAGAGAGAAATTAGTAATGCGATTTACAGCGGCCCATTTTTCTTGTCTGCGTTCAGTTAAACGGATATCAATACGTACACAGTGCTGTATAAACAATTCAAACTCCTGTGGAGACTCTGAACGAGCTAGCTCATCCTTGATTGCATTTGACAAACCTTTTCTAAAGATTGGTAATAAAGCATTGTTTTCCCACTGGGTGTCCACCACTAACCTTTTAAATTCAGTAACATATTCTATGACTGACCGTTTCCCCTGGCGTAAGGAAAGCAAGGCAGATTCAGCGGTAGCACGGCGGTTGGGATCGTCGAACATTTGCGCCATGGCTGCCAGAAAATTGTCCAAATTATTAGACGGGTATCGTGACTTTCAACCATAGGATTTGCCCAAGCCAGTGCCCGTGATGTCAACAACATAATAATACATAGAACCTTAGATCTATCAGACCGGTAATAGGAGGCATGTACATCAAAAAATAATATACATTGATTAACAAACCCACGGAATTGACTTCGGTCACCATTAAAACGGAATGGAGGCAATTTGGGCATACTGGTGGATGAGGTAGGCTCAGTAGGTAAGGCCTCCAGGACTCCTAACCTAGCACGTAGATCTTGGAGAGCCTGACCAAACCCCTGTGCATTGTGGTTAACCCGAGACTCCAAGTCTCTAATCTGATTGTGTGCAGCCGCCACCTCTTGCTGTAAGGAGTTAACTATGGTGAACAATTTGTCTACCCGTGTCTCCGTCATTGCCCTAGCAGAATCCCCTTTTTTAGGCTGGAGTATCCTGTAATACTATTGTAGGAACTCGAGGATTCTGATAGCGTGGGGCAATGAACAATCAGAGACGGGTTTCTTTGAATGCAAATAATGTATTTGTGAAACAGCAAAACACCCAAAAACAATATTCAAACAACCCGTAGTGACATGCAATGAAACGAAACCATATATATACAAGTCCAGTTATATGAATCCGGAAATATAAGTCCTTGAACCTCTATAGCGAGGGTAGTAAAGTTCTTACGACGGAGTCCTCACACAAATGTGACCATAAGGTAAGTCTGATGCACAGGTAACGTGGCTGGATTTACACACTGCTGGTGTGTGAAGAGTCAGATCCAGGTATGCAGTAGACACAGGGAGGTCCAGGAACAAGTTAATCTCAGTTGTGGCTTAATTCAGTGAAGTCCAACAACAAGTTCATATGTCAGTAAGATTCCAGTAACAGTTCCAACAGCTCTCTCCAGAGGTAGTGCACGAAGGGTTAAACAGCAACAGTTGAGAAACACAGTTCTTATCAAATGGAGTGAACCAAGGGTTAAATTCCCAAGTCAACAGGTTAGTGATAACACAGTACCTGCAACTTACATATGCAGAGAATGTCCAGAGCCATGGGTAGAAACTGCTGTGGCTGAGAAACACCTGAAGATAAGGTTATGCACTTTCCTGGTAAATACACAAAAGATCTGTGAGGAACAAAGCAGCTGGGTTGCAGGGAAACGGAAGCAGAATACTCCAGCAGGGAAGCCAGCACCTGAGCCGGGTTTTAAACAAACGAACAGGAAGTAGGGCACACAAAACAGCAAACTCCATTTTAACAAAGGGCAAAATCATTGACAAAGTTACCTAGAAAACCCGGAATACTGACACACGTTCAGCAGACTACAACCAGCAGTGGTTGAAGAACTAACTGGAGCGTGATCTGCACTCAAAAAAAAAAACCTCACAGACTAGAGTGAACACTGAACACAACTGTTCACTATCTCTGAAAGGCTCCTTTCTGTAATTCTATAGTGTTTGCAACCAATGTATTGGATACGGATGGAAGCGCGTCACACTAATAGATTTGAGTTATTTGAAATGGAATGGAGCAGCACCAATTAGAGAAAAATGACAAGGATGAGGCAGTGACACACGTTCAGCAGACTACAACCAGCAGTGGTTGAAGAACTAACTGGAGCGTGATCTGCACTCAAAAAAAAAAAAAACCTCACAGACTAGAGTGAACACTGAACACAACTGTTCACTATATCTGAAAGGCTCCTTTCTGTAATTCTATAGTGTTTGCAACCAATGTATTGGATACGGATGGAAGCGCGTCACACTAATAGATTTGAGTTATTTGAAATGGAATGGAGCAGCACCAATTAGAGAAAAATGACAAGGATGAGGCAGTGACACATGTTAGCAGACTACAACCAGCAGTGGTTGAAGAACTAACTGGAGCGTGATCTGCACTCAAAAAAAAACCTCACAGACTAGAGTGAACACTGAACACAACTGTTCACTATCTCTGAAAGGCTCCTTTCTGTAATTCTATAGTGTTTGCAAACAATGTATTGGATACGGATGGAAGCGCATCACACTAATAGATTTGAGTTATTTGAAATGGAATGGAGCAGCACCAATTAGAGAAAAATGACAAGGATGAGGCAGTGACACACATTCAGCAGACTACAACCAGCAGTGGTTGAAGAACCAACTGGAGCGTGATCTACACTCAAAAAAAAAAAACTCACAGACTAGAGTGAACACTGAACACAACTGTTCACTATCTCTGAAAGGCTCCTTTCTGTAATTCTATAGTGTTTGCAAACAATGTATTGGATACGGATGGAAGCGCGTCACACTAATAGATTTGAGTTATTTGAAATGGAATGGAGCAGCAACAATTAGAGAAAAATGACAAGGATGAGGCAGTGACACACGTTCAGCAGACTACAACCAGCAGTGGTTGAAGAACTAACTGGAGCGTGATCTGCACTCAAAAAAAAAAAAAACCTCACAGACTAGAGTGAACACTGAACACAACTGTTCACTATCTCTGAAAGGCTCCTTTCTGTAATTCTATAGTGTTTGCAACCAATGTATTGGATACAGATGGAAGCGCGTCACACTAATAGATTTGAGTTATTTGAAATGGAATGGAGCAGCACCAATTAGAGAAAAATGACAAGGATGAGGCAGTGACACACGTTCAGCAGACTACAACCAGCAGTGGTTGAAGAACTAACTGGAGCGTGATCTGCACTCAAAAAAAAAAAAAACCTCACAGACTAGAGTGAACACTGAACACAACTGTTCACTATATCTGAAAGGCTCCTTTCTGTAATTCTATAGTGTTTGCAACCAATGTATTGGATACGGATGGAAGCGCGTCACACTAATAGATTTGAGTTATTTGAAATGGAATGGAGCAGCACCAATTAGAGAAAAATGACAAGGATGAGGCAGTGACACACGTTCAGCAGACTACAACCAGCAGTGGTTGAAGAACTAACTGGAGCGTGATCTGCACTCAAAAAAAAACCTCACAGACTAGAGTGAACACTGAACACAACTGTTCACTATCTCTGAAAGGCTCCTTTCTGTAATTCTATAGTGTTTGCAAACAATGTATTGGATACGGATGGAAGCGCATCACACTAATAGATTTGAGTTATTTGAAATGGAATGGAGCAGCACCAATTAGAGAAAAATGACAAGGATGAGGCAGTGACACACATTCAGCAGACTACAACCAGCAGTGGTTGAAGAACCAACTGGAGCGTGATCTACACTCAAAAAAAAAACTCACAGACTAGAGTGAACACTGAACACAACTGTTCACTATCTCTGAAAGGCTCCTTTCTGTAATTCTATAGTGTTTGCAAACAATGTATTGGATACGGATGGAAGCGCGTCACACTAATAGATTTGAGTTATTTGAAATGGAATGGAGCAGCAACAATTAGAGAAAAATGACAAGGATGAGGCAGTGACACACGTTCAGCAGACTACAACCAGCAGTGGTTGAAGAACTAACTGGAGCGTGATCTGCACTCAAAAAAAAAAAAAACCTCACAGACTAGAGTGAACACTGAACACAACTGTTCACTATCTCTGAAAGGCTCCTTTCTGTAATTCTATAGTGTTTGCAACCAATGTATTGGATACAGATGGAAGCGCGTCACACTAATAGATTTGAGTTATTTGAAATGGAATGGAGCAGCACCAATTAGAGAAAAATGACAAGGATGAGGCAGTGACACACGTTCAGCAGACTACAACCAGCAGTGGTTGAAGAACTAACTGGAGCGTGATCTGCACTCAAAAAAAAAAAAAAACTCACAGACTAGAGTGAACACTGAACACAACTGTTCACTATATCTGAAAGGCTCCTTTCTGTAATTCTATAGTGTTTGCAAACAATGTATTGGATACGGATGGAAGCGCGTCACACTAATAGATTTGAGTTATTTGAAATGGAATGGAGCAGCAACAATTAGAGAAAAATGACAAGGATGAGGCAGTGACACACGTTCAGCAGACTACAACCAGCAGTGGTTGAAGAACTAACTGGAGCGTGATCTGCACTCAAAAAAAAAAAAAACCTCACAGACTAGAGTGAACACTGAACACAACTGTTCACTATCTCTGAAAGGCTCCTTTCTGTAATTCTATAGTGTTTGCAACCAATGTATTGGATACAGATGGAAGCGCGTCACACTAATAGATTTGAGTTATTTGAAATGGAATGGAGCAGCACCAATTAGAGAAAAATGACAAGGATGAGGCAGTGACACACGTTCAGCAGACTACAACCAGCAGTGGTTGAAGAACTAACTGGAGCGTGATCTGCACTCAAAAAAAAAAAAAAACTCACAGACTAGAGTGAACACTGAACACAACTGTTCACTATATCTGAAAGGCTCCTTTCTGTAATTCTATAGTGTTTGCAACCAATGTATTGGATACGGATGGAAGCGCGTCACACTAATAGATTTGAGTTATTTGAAATGGAATGGAGCAGCACCAATTAGAGAAAAATGACAAGGATGAGGCAGTGACACATGTTCAGCAGACAACAACCAGCAGTGGTTGAAGAACTAACTGGAGCGTGATCTGCACTCAAAAAAAAACCTCACAGACTAGAGTGAACACTGAACACAACTGTTCACTATATCTGAAAGGCTCCTTTCTGTAACTCTATAGTGTTTGCAACCAATGTATTGGATACGGATGGAAGCGCGTCACACTAATAGATTTGAGTTATTTGAAATGGAATGGAGCAGCACCAATTAGAGAAAAATGACAAGGATGAGGCAGTGACACATGTTCAGCAGACTACAACCAGCAGTGGTTGAAGAACTAACTGGAGCGTGATCTGCACTCAAAAAAAAAAAAAACCTCACAGACTAGAGTGAACACTGAACACAACTGTTCACTATCTCTGAAAGGCTCCTTTCTGTAATTCTATAGTGTTTGCAACCAATGTATTGGATACAGATGGAAGCGCATCACACTAATAGATTTGAGTTATTTGAAATGGAATGGAGCAGCACCAATTAGAGAAAAATGACAAGGATGAGGCAGTGACACACGTTCAGCAGACTACAACCAGCAGTGGTTGAAGAACTAACTGGAGCGTGATCTGCACTCAAAAAAAAAAAACCTCACAGACTAGAGTGAACACTGAACACAACTGTTCACTATCTCTGAAAGGCTCCTTTCTGTAAATCTATAGTGTTTGCAACCAATGTATTGGTTACGGATGGAAGCGCGTCACACTAATAGATTTGAGTTATTTGAAATGGAATGGAGCAGCACCAATTAGAGAAAAATGACAAGGATGAGGCAGTGACACACGTTCAGCAGACTACAACCAGCAGTGGTTGAAGAACTAACTGGAGCGTGATCTGCACTCAAAAAAAAAAAAACCTCACAGACTAGAGTGAACACTGAACACTACTGTTCACTATCTCTGAAAGGCTCCTTTCTGTAATTCTATAGTGTTTGCAACCAATGTATTGGATACGGATGGAAGCGCGTCACACTATAATTTCAATTGAATGGAGCAGCAAGAATTTCACTAAAGAAAAAAAAAAGAGTCTGTGAGTGACACGTGCAGATGCCTACAAACAGCATTGGAAAAAGAGCAAACTGCAGCGTCACCTGCACTCACACACACCTTGCACAGAGCTGTTAAAACAACACTGGCAAAAGCCTGCCTAGAGCACAGTACACAAAATCGCAATCTCTAACTGTCCCTCGGAGTCAGCAGAGCAGCGTTCTGTCCCTTACTGAATTCACAGCACAGTGACGCTAAAATGGCGGCGGTGCCTTTTATAGTGCATTCTGACATCATTTCAGCATCCAATCACAGCCATGCCATTAGTTAACATGACCGCAGCATTACAGGATGTGCCCACACTTCTTAGGATTCCTCATTGGCTGACTAAAATCACATTGCCTCTCAAAGAATTATGGGAACTTCCGATTTCGGTATACGATATATGGAAAATATCGGAACTAAGTATCGGAATTCCGATACAGCGAATATCGGCCGATACCCGATACTTGCGGTATCGGAATGCTCAACTCTACTCCTGACACCCCTCCAGAGCCAGTCTCAAATTGGGTGAGATGGCGGAAAGAACTACACCCTCTTTCAAATAACAGCAGGATCAGCTAACTCAGGAGAATCCGCAAAGAAACTCCTCGAGAGGGCATCCGTCTTAACATTCTTAATGCCCGGAAGAAAAGAAACCAGAAAATTAAAATGTGTGAAAAACAAGGCCCACCTGGCCTGTCTAGGTTCATCGCTTGGCTGATTCGAGATAAACCAGGTTCTTATGGTCCGTGATGACCACCACCTGATGTTTGGCTCCTTCCAGCCAATGTCTCCACTCTTCAAAGGCCCACTTCATGGCCAATAACTCTCGATTACACACGTCATAATTACGTGCAGTTGGAGAAAATTTTCGAGAGAAAAAGGCACAAGGTTACTCTTAGATGTATCTTCATCCCTTTGGGACAAAACGGCACCTGCCCCAATCTCAGAGGCATCAACCTCCACCTGAAACGATAGAGAAACATCAGGCTGCCGTAGAACAGGAGCAGAAATAAATCTCTGCTTAAATTCCTGAAACGCAGAAACTGCCTCAGGAGGCCAATTCACCACATCGGAACCCTTTTTGGTCAAATCAGTCAATGGTTTAACAATAACGGAGAAATTACCAATAAATTTACGATAAAAATTGGCACAGCCCAAAAATCTCTGAAGAGCCTTCAATGAAGTAGGTTGAACCCAATCACAGATGGCCTGAACCTTGACCGGGTCCATTTCAATAACAGAGAGAAACAAAATGAATCCCAGAAATGAGACCTTCTGTACGCCAAAAAGACACTTTGATCCCTTCACATACAGTGCATTCTCTCTCAAAATCTGTAACACAGTCCGAACATGTTTCACATGAGAGTCCCAGTTGTTGGAAAAAATCAAGATATCATCCAAATAAACAATCAGAAATTTATCCACAAAATCACCGAAAATATCATTCATGAAGGATTGGAAGACAGAAGGGGCATTAGTAAGTAGTGTTGAGCGATACTGCCCGATATCCAGAAATATCGTATCGGATTGGATCGGCCCAATACTCAAAAAGTATCGGGTGTCGCCGATCCGATACCGTAAACCCAATGCAAGTCAATGGGAAAGAAATATCGTAATTGAAAAAAACCCTTTCTTTCCTTGTAAACACTAGATATACACACATAGAATACATATATATATATACATGTCATTGTGACATATATATATATATATATACATATATTTATAGTTCATACACTTCTACATAGTAAAATAGCCTCTGATTCAATTGCCGGGCAATGCCGGCTTTTGTGAAATTACAGAAGCACCCGACATGAAATGACACATGGTTTACATAGAGTTAACCATGTGTTTTCATGTAGTTTGATATATGGTTTTCACTAACAATTACATGAGTGTATGTGTGCAAAATTTCACACATTTAGGGGTTAATTAAAGGTGTAAATTCGTTGTAAAAATAAAACGCATTTTTTTGCTACGAATTTACACCTTTAATTAATCCCTACATGTCTGAAATTTTCCACACATACACTCATGTAATTTTTAGTGAAAACCATATATCAAACTACATGAAATGACATGGTTAATTCTATGTAAGCCATGTGTAATTTCATGTCGGGTCTGTAATTTCACAAAAGTCGGCAATTGAATTAGCGGATATTATACTATATAGAAGTGTATGTACTATAAATACAGTCATGGCCAAAAGTTTTGAGAATGAAACAAATATTATATTTTCACATGATCTGCTGCCCTCTGGTTTTTATGTGTGTTTGACAGATGTTTTTATCACAGACAGAAATATAATTGCAAACATATGAGTAACAAAAGCTTATATTGACAGTTAGAATGAGTTAATGCAGCAAGTCAATATGTGCAGTGTTGACCCTTCTTCTTCAGGACCTCTGCAATTCTCCCTGGCATGCTCTCAATCAACTTCTGGACCAAATCCTGACTGATAGCAGTCCATTCTTGCACAATCAATGCTTTCATTTTGTCAGAATTTTTAGGTTTTTGTTTGTCCACCCGTCTCTTGATGATTGACCACAAGTTCTCAATGGGATTAAGATCTGGGGAGTTTCCAGGCCATGGACCCAAAATCTCTATGTTTTGTTCCTTGAGCCATTTAGTTATCACCTTTGCTTTATGGCAAGGTGCTCCATCATGCTGGAAAAGGCATTGTTGATCGCCAAACTGCTCTTGGAGGGTTGGGAGAAGTTGCTCTTGGAGGACATTCTGGTATCATTCTTTATTCATGGCTGTGTTTTTAGGCAAGACTGTGAGAGAGCCGATTCCCTTGGCTGAGAAGCAACCCCACACATGAATGGTTTCAGGATGCTTAACAGTTGGCATGAGACAAGACTGGTGGTAGCGCTCACCTTGTCTTCTCCGAATGAGGTGTTTTCCTGAAGTCCCAAACAATCGAAAAGGGGATTCATCAGAGAAAATAACTTTACCCCAGTCCTCAGCAGTCCACTGCCTGTACCTTTTGCAGAATATCAGTCTGTCCATGATGTTTTTTCAGGAGAGAAGTGGCTTCTTTGCTGCCCTCCTTGAGACCAGGCCTTGCTCCAAGAGTCTCCGCCTCACAGTGTGTGCAGATGCACTCACACCTGCCTGCTGCCATTCCTGAGAAAGCTCTGCACTGCTGGTAGCCCGATCCCGCAGCTGAAACACTTTTAAGAGACGGTCCTGGCGCTTGCTGGTCTTTCTTGGGTGCCCTGGAGCCTTTTTGGCAACAATGGAATCTCTCTCCTTGAAGTTCTTGATGATGCGATAGATTGTTGACTGAGGTGCAATCTTTCTAGCTGCGATACTCTTCCCTGTTAGGCCATTTTTGTGCATTGCAATGATGACTGCATGTGTTTCTTTAGAGATAACCATGGTTAACAGAAGAGAAACAATGATGCCAAGCACCAGCTTCCTTTTAAAGTGTCCAGTGGTGTCATTCTTACTTAATCATGACAGATTGATCTCCAATCATGTCCTCATCAACACCCACACCTGTGTTAATGGAGCAATCACTGAAAAGAGGTTAGCTGGTCCTTTTAAGGCATGGCTGCAATGATGTTGAAATGTGTTTTGGGGGATAAAGTTAATTTTCTAGCCAAATATTGACTTTGCAATTAATTGCTGTTAATCTGATCACTCTTTATAACATTCTGGAGTATATGCAAATTGCCATAAGAAAAAGTGAAGCAGTAGACTTTGTAAAAATTAATATTTGTGTTATTCTCAAAACTTTTGTCCATGACTACATATATATATATGTGTCACAAATTCAATGACATGTATATATATATATATATATATATATATATATATACATATATATATGAGGTGTAAAATTGTTGAAAAAAAATGCGTGGGCTCTCGCCCTATTTTCTGAACCAGACAGACAAAGCCAGCGAGTGGGGGCAGATAATAATAGCCCAGAGAAGGACCATTATTATTGCCTCCCCCTGGCTACTAACATCTGCCCCTAGACACCCCAGAAAAAGCAAATCTATAATTAGATTCGCCCTTTCTGGCACTTTGCCCGTCTATTCCCATTGCCCTGTAGCGGTGGCGAATGGGTTAATAAGGGGTTAAAGCCACTTTGCTATTGAAAGGTGACTTTAAGCCAGGTTAACAATTGAGAGCTGTCAATTAGACAACTATCAATTATTAATCCTATTGTATGAAATAAAAATAAAACACACATACTTTAATTAAAAATCATTTTAATGAAATAAACACACAGTTTTTGACCATATTTTATTTTACTGCCATTCCTTGTGAAGCCCTTGTTCACCTGTAATAAAAATAGTACAATAAAGCAACATTATTCTTACCTATCCGATGTTCAGTCAGGTCCCCCGATGTAATCCTTCTGAAAGGGTTAATGTTTACTGCAGGGACCGCAGCTAATGCTGACAGCCTCGCAGTAAACCCCCGACAGAATCATCTCCTCTCCTGGCTGACAGGAGAGGAAGTGGTTAGCATAATTGATTGCTTCCCACTTTCACTTCAGGTCATCCAGGAACACCGCAGCATCAGTGACGTCAGAGGGAATCCCGGCTGACCTGAAGTGAACTGATTAACAAAAATAGGGGATCCCCTCGAAAAAAATTGGCGTGGGGTCCCCCCTATTTTTGCTAACCAGCCAGATGAAGCAGACTGCTGAGACCTGGTTTTTCAGGCTGGTAAGGATCCAATATCCATGAACCTTGCAAGCCTGATAATACCAGGCCACAGCAATCTGCTTAGCTTGGCTGATTAACATAAATAGAGCATCCCCTCGAAAAAAAAATGGCGTGGGGGTCCCCCTATTTTTGTTAACCAGCAAAGTGAAAAGCAGACTGCTGCAGCCTGGTATTAAAAGACTGTCAAGGACCATGGATTTTGGCCTTCAACAGCCTAAAAATACCAGGCTGCAGTAGCCCCACAATTGGCGCATCCAAAGATGCGCCAATTGTGGCACTTTACCCGGCTCTTCCCACTTGCCCTGTTTGATTGAAAGGTGACAATAAGCCCGGTTAATAATAGAGAGGCGTCAATATAAGACACCGATCCATTATTAATCATAGTTTGTAAATTTTTTAAAAAATAAGCAGCCAGAAAAAAGTCTTTTAATGAAATAAAACACCACACAGTTTTCATTATTTTTATTGCACGCTCATCCTGCGACGCCATCGTTCTCCTGTAAAAAAACAAAAATAACAAACCAACACAAATACTCCTTGTCCGACGCAGTCTAAAATCACGAGTGTCCCATGACGAGTCCAGCTCTGCTACATCTGCATGCCAGAAACCATAAGAGCAAAGAAGAGGGAGCTCAAGCCACCAATATATAACTGAATAATAAGAAACAAATACAGAAAATAGCAAAAAAGTATAACAAATTTTATTAAATAATCAAATAACTATGCTACAAAATTACATAATATGACAAATATTTAAAAGAAACACCAGTAGAAAAGATGATTAGACCATGATGCGATAACAGCAGAAAAATGTAAATACATAATAGTATTCCCATTGGGTGAGAAAAACATGTGTAGGGGGAATCAGTAGTTGTAAACATGCCCATATGTGAAGTGGTAGAAAGATTAGGTATCTCAGTAAGATAAAGGCGAATGCCTAATGTATTAGCCCATAATGGGTCCCACTGAGAACCAAATGCAGTCACTGTAAACCACAAACCGCCGAAAACCCAACCTAGAGATGGAAGAGGGGCCTCGGTGCGACCAGCAGCTTTTTACCATGGGTGAGTGAGACCATAGGACTTAGCACTTGGCTATAGATCTTGGTTTTCTTCCATCTCTAGGTTGGGTTTTCGGCGGTTTGTGGTTTACAGTGACTGCATTTGGTTCTCAGTGGGACCCATTATGGGCTAATACATTAGGCATTCGCCTTTATCTTACTGAGATACCTAATCTTTCTACCACTTCACATATGGGCATGTTTACAACTACTGATTCCCCCTACACATGTTTTTCTCACCCAATGGGAATACTATTATGTATTTACATTTTTCTGCTGTTATCGCATCATGGTCTAATCATCTTTTCTACTGGTGTTTCTTTTAAATATTTGTCATATTATGTAATTTTGTAGCATAGTTATTTGATTATTTAATAAAATTTGTTATACTTTTTTGCTATTTTCTGTATTTGTTTCTTATTATTCAGTTATATATTGGTGGCTTGAGCTCCCTCTTCTTTGCTCTTATGGTTTCTATCTTGTTTGGAGGTGCGTCACATATTATTATTATGTCTTATAAGCAATTCTTTAGTCCTTGTTATGTTTTCATACATCTGCATGCCAGGCTGAGCATGGCATCCAGATGAAGCAGAGCTGCTTACCTGAGGAGATTCCCCGGCGGTGACGTCATCTGACTGGTTTACGGCCAGCTGTCGCGAGAGTACAGCTGGCCGAGATTACCCAGTACCCGGCAGCACGTGCAGTTATCACGAGAAGCTGCACGTGACCGCCAGGGAGAGGGTAATGGCGTCCATCAATGAGTCCAGGACGTGACCGCCGGGGATCTTCTGCCAGGTAAGTGCTGCTGACACCTGACAGACCCGACCGACACTTACAGTGACACTTTCGGGAAGTTCCTGTGTCACGTACTTCGTTCTGTGACACAGGAACTCCCCATAGACTTCACAGGAAAACTCTGTTTCCGGTTTCCGATATGCAAAAAATATCGGATCTCAGAATCGGAATTCCGATACAGCGAATATCAACTGATACCCGATATTTGCAGTATCGGAATGCTCAACACTACCAAAAAAGGCATCACTAGGTACTCAAAATGCCCCTCTGGGGTATTAAACGCCGTCTTCCATTCATCCCCGTGCTTAATGCGAATAAGGTTTTACGCCCTCCTGAGGTCAAGCTTGGTAAACCAACTAGCACTTTTCACTCTGGAAAATAGGTCAGAAATCAAGGCTAATGGATATTGAAATTTAACAGTGATCTTATTCAGGAGGCGATAATCAATACACGGCCTCAATGAACCATCCTTTTTGGCCACAAAGAAAAACCCGGCGCCCAAGGGTGAAGAGGATGGTCTGATATGACCCTTCTCCAAAGACTCCTTGATATAAGATCGCATAGCATCGTGTTCAGGTACAGATAAATTAAAAAGGAGACCTTTAGGAAATTTACCACCAGTCACTAACTCAATAGCGCCTAATAGTCATAGCTCCTGTGAGGAGGTAAGGATGCAGACTTAAATCTCATTAAACACATCCAAAAAATCAGTCAAAAAGTCAGGGACATCCTGAGACTGGGGAGAGGCAGAAAAAACAGGAGTGTCAGTATTAACACATTGGCAGCCCCAACTGGTCACAGACACAGATTTCCAATCCAAAACAGGATTATGAGTCTGTAACCAAGGGAAACCCAGTACAATAATGTCATGCAGATTATGCAACACCAGAAATTTGCAACTCTCCTGGTGATCTGGTTCAACCCTCATTATCACCTGAGTAGAAAACTGGGGTTTATTCTCTGCCAAAGGGGTAGAATCAATGCACAGTAAAGGAATAGACTTCCTTAGGGGTATCATGGGAAACCCACAACGTTTGACAAAGTCAAAATCCATCAGGTTAATAGCTGCTCCTGAATCAACAGAAGCCTGAGCCGAAAATATGGACAGGGAGCAAATCAGAGCAACAGTCAACAGAAATTTAGTCTGAACATTACCCAAGACAACTGAGAGCGCAAAACGTCTTCCCAGCTTAGGGCAGACGGAAATAGCATGGGAAGCGTCACCACAGTAGAAACATAACCCATTGCGCTTACGAAACTCATGACGCTGAGCCCCAGAAGTCACTCCATAACACTGCATGGGCTCAGGAGCTGGCTCACAAGGCAACAATATCTCACGCATACCTCTGCGCTCCCGCAAACGTCTGTCAATTTGAATAGCCAAAGACATAGAATCATTGAGACCAGAGGGAACAGGGAATCCCACCATAATGTCCTTTACATTTCCTGACAGACCCTTCCGAAAAAGGGCTGCCAAAGCATCATCATTCCATTTGGTCAGGACTGCTCATTTTCGAAATTTCTGACAGTACAGCTCAGCATCTTCACGACTCTGATTTAATGCCAACAAGGTCTTTTCAGCTTGATCAGTGACATTAGGTTCATCGTACAATAACCCCAGTGCCTGAAAAAATACATCAACATCATTCAAAACAGGATCCCCAGGTGTCAGGGAAAAAGCCCAATCCTGAGGGTCGCTGCGCAGCAGAGAGATGACAATTTGAACCTGCTGTGCTGCTTTCCCAGAGGACTTAGGTTTTAAGGCAAAAAACAACTGACAGTTATTTTTGAAATTCAGAAGTTTAGACCGATCCCCCAAAAATAAATCTGGTATGGGGATCCTAGGTTCCACAACCGGCAACCTAGCAAGATAGGTAGTAATACTCTGAACCTCAGTGGCAAGCTGCTCCACACAGCCAGACAACTGTGCAAACTCCCTTGAGAGAAAAAAAAATCCTCCTCAGCACCCAGAGAAAAAGAGGGAAAAAATGCAACAAAAGAGAAAAAAAAAATTCTGACAACTCCCTTTTTTTCTTTTTCCTTTTTACTATTTTTCCCTTCTGTGAGTACCATATAATTTTCAGTTTGGCCGGTAATACTGTTATGTTTCGGTAGCTGAGGAGAATTTGCAAAAAATAGCCAAAGTAGTAATACACCAGAGAGGCTGGAAACTTTTGGATTGCAGTACACTAAACTAACCGCCACATTAGAAGTAGCCGTGGAGCGTACCTACGGTGATCCTAGATGCCTCGTCACATCCGGAGAGATAACTACACCTAAAGGCAGAAAGATGAAAGCTATCTGCCCTGGAGCAGAATCCCCAAAAAAATAGGAAGTCCCCAAACATGTAATGGCGGTTAGACAAGAAGAAAACACGGCCCAGACAGAAAATAGAATGAGCAAACGCTGGGGCCCAATCTGTCTAGATAGAAAAGTTAAGGAAAGAATTCTGACTGCAACCCAAAAAAACCCTGACAAAAATACCAACACTTCTGATTAACAAAAAACCTGAGATCACACGATCTCCACCACCTAAATCAGATCTCTGGTGTAACTCACAACAACCCAGCAAACAAAAAGTGACAAAGGAACAAAGCAAAAGTGCAAATACAAAATGAGCACAATTGCAGCGCCAGACCCCAAAAAGGACCAGGCTATAGTCCACTGCAAACAGCAAACCAGCAGTGAAAATCCAACAGAGCAAAAAAAAAAAACAAGAAAACACTTATCTGAATGAGAACAGGAAAGCAAGCTGTGCTCCAAGCAAGACCAGGAGGAACAATTGATTACCGGCAAGGCTGATGGGAACTCAGGTCACTTATATCATACCATTCAGAGCCAGCTGAAGGCCATTCAGTAATTAGTTCAGAAGTCGCCTCCAAAGTATTCACAACAGGATTTGGTTTGTCTACAGTCTGTGGAAGGATTTTTTTGGGCTCTAGCCCTTATCTATGATGACCCTGACTGACTCGCCTTGACTGAGTCCAGGTTGAGTCACCTTCAGCAAGGGAATCGGTCAGTGGAGACATATAGCTCTGAATTCTGCAGATGGGCAACTGATACTAAATGGAATGACCTGGCTCTCTGAAGCCAATTTCTTCAGAGCCTTACTGAAATTTTGAAGGATGCATTGGCAGTGTATGAAACCCTCCAAGTCCTTGGAGGCTGCTATGTCGTTGGCTATTCGCATTGATAGACACCTTTGGGATCTATGGGTAATACCGCCTTCCTTGGAAACTCGTTTTTGGAGTATTGCCCCTTCGCCAGGGGAGCAGTCTAGCGGTGAACCAGCTCTGGGGATGATGGAGGAACTCATGCAGTTAGGGGGTGCCTCTGCATTGTATATTTCCCGGAGATTCGCAAAAAGAAGGGAGTGTTTTTTTTTGCAGAAAAAGGGACATTTTACTGGTGCCTGTCCTTTGATGCCTAAGCAAAAAGGAGTCTTGTTTTACCCGTAGTAGTCTGGAGTTGAATAAGCAAGAGAGCATTTATAGTCAACAAGCAGTTCCCAGTTTGTCATGACAGCAGAGATGGTGCTAGAGAGCAAAACTGAGGAGATTTCTGTATTTGTTGACAGGGAAGCTGGAGTCAGCATGATTGATGTGGAGTTTGATAGAACTCATGGGCTGGCTTGCTGTACTTTAGTTAAGCCTATTCCCTGCTTCGCCATCGATTCAGGGCCACTTGCACAGAAAGCTCTGACTTAGATTGTACATAATGTATGACTGAGGATGGAGTTGATTCATTGTGAGATAATCCCTTGCTATGTCCCAGACAGTCTTCCCACCCCAACTCTTTTGGGTCTTACCTGGTTGGTGAAACATAATCCTTTTGTGGATTGGCAAGCCAGGGAGATCATTGAGTTGGGGGATTACTGCCATGAGAACTGTTTCAACATTTCTCTTTCTACAGTCTCTACTGTAACCGTACCTGTATTTTTGTCAGGTTTTGAGGACATTTTTTCTGAGAGGAGGTGTCAGGATTTGCCTCTTCACCGTACATATGATTGTCCTATTAACTTGACCCCCAGAGCTAAACTTCCAAAGTCCAGACTGTATAATCTTTCCGGCCCTGAGAGACAAGCCATGTAGGATTTCATTGTGGAAAGTCTGGAGAAGGTACATATCCGACACTCATCTTTGCCCGTGGTGGCAGGGTTCTTCTTTGTGAAGAAAAAAGAAGGTGGTCTGTGTCCCTGTTTAGATTTCTGGGAATGAAATCAGATTACCATCCAAGATCCATACCTTCTTCCTCTAATTCCAGATCTGTTTTGCCAGGTTGTGAGAGCTAAGGTGTTTTCAAGTTTGGTTTAAGGAGGGCCTACAACCTGGTTAAATTTAGAGAAGGGGATGAATGGAAAGTGGTAATCAATACTCATCAAGGTCATTTTGAGAGTCTGGTTATGCCTTTCGGTCTGACCAATGCATCTGTGGTATTTCAGCATTTCATTAATAATATTTTCCATCATTTGGTGGCCAGGCTTGTTGTGGTCTATCTGGACGATATTTTGGTTTACTCACCTGATTTTGAGACACATCGGGGGCATGTTAAAAAGGTTCTGCAAATATTAAGGGATAACAAACTATGTGCCAAACTAGAAAAAAGTGTTTTCTCCATCCAGGAGGTCCATTTTTGGGGTATCTGTTGTCATCTTGGGGTTTTCGGTTGGATCATGAGAAGGTCCATGATGTTTTTAATTGGGACCATCCCGAGAACCTGAAGGCTCTACAACGTTTTCTGGGCTTTACTAATTTTTACCGGAAATGTATCCAAAATTATTCAGTAATTGTGAAACCCCTTACTTACATGACAAGAAAGGGGTCTGATTTTTCCAAATGGTCAGATGCTGCCCTGCAGTCTTTTTCCTCCCTAATGAGCTGTTTTGCCACGGCTCCTATACTCAGTCAACCCGATGTTTCCCAACTCTTTTTTGTGGAGGTGGATGCGTTGTGGAGGTAAATGGCGTCCATGGGCTCTCTTTTCTAAATAATTTTCTTCAGCTGAGAGAAATTATGATGTGGGTAATAGGGAGCTTTTGGCGATTATATTGGCATTTGAAGAATGGCGACATTTGTTGGAAAGGGCTGTCCATCCTATTACTGTTATCACTGACTATAAGTACCTCTCATATCTTCAATCGGCTAAACAGCACAAACCTAGGCAAGCTAGATGGTCCCTGTTTTCACTAGGTTCAATTTTGTTGTCACTTTCTGTCCAGGGGTCAAAAATGTAAAGGCTGATGCTTTGTCCCTGAGCTTCCCTGGTGGTGGTGACCATGAGAACCCTGCCTCAATTTTGCAGAAGGGGGTAGTCAATTCGGCATTGTACCCTGAGCTGGAGGGTGAGGTATTGGAGACCCAGGGTACCCCCCTGGCTACTGTCCTTCAGAAAGACTATTTGTACCATATAATCTGTGCCGCAAAATAATTAAGGAACATTACAATTCAGTGCTTGCTGGTCATCCAGGTGGTAAGGTAACTGCGGCCCTCATTTCTAGTTGTTTTGGATGGCCTGGGTAACATCAGGATGTGATTGAACACGTATCTGCTTGTATTATCTGCGCGCGTTCTAAAGTATGGCATACTCATCCATCTGGTACTCTTCTTCTGCTACCTATTCCTAGCAGGCCATGGACATACATGTCCATGGATTTTGTTACTGACCTATTGGTATCTGCAGGCAAGACTGTGGTTTTGGTGGTTGTAGATAAGTTCAGTAAAATTGAGCTATTTGAGGATGTTTGGTGTTACCTCTCTGAGTCTGCTCAAGCTAAGTTCATTCCCTTGTCTGTCTACCTATCCAGAGTTTAGCTCTAGGGATATACAGAGCTTAGGTTTCCTGCTCAGTGATTGGTGAGAAACCAATTTGGGGACTGTAGGGCAGGTAGTGAGTTATTAGATCTGCCTAGGGGTATCCACTCACCCATTCTCTAGTGTCTGGGCTTCCTTCCCCTCATCCCTTCATGTTGTACTTAATCTTTCCCAGACCGTGTGTGACATTGGCACACTGACACCATTGAGCAGCAAAGAACAAAAGCTTTTAAAAAATTTGTAGGCTTCATTTTCTCAGCCTTACAGTGTTACATGATCTGTGAACATTTCCGTGATCTCTAAAAATGCTAAAAGGCTTTAAAAAATGTTGTAGGCTTGCATTTCTCAGACATACAGTATCACATGGTCTGTGAACATTTCTGTGATATCTAAAAGTGAACAAAAGCTTTTAAAAATGTTGAAGGCTTCCATTATTCAGACATACAGTGTTACATGGTCTGTAAACATTTCTGTGATATCTAGAAGTAAACAAAAGATTTTAAAAAATTTTGTAGGCTTTATTTTCTCAGCCATACAGGGTTATGTGGTCTGTGAACATTTCTGTGATCTCTAAAACTGGTAATAAGCTTTTTTAAAAATTTGTAGGCTTCCATTTCTTAGACACACAGTGTTACATTGTCTGTGAACATTTCCGTGATCTGTAAAACTGAACTAAAGCTTTAAAAAATTTTGTAGGCTTCATTTCCTCAGCCAGACAGTGTTACTTGGTCTGTGAACATTTCTGTGATCTCTAAAAATGCTGAAAAGCTTTTAAAATTTTTGTAGGCTTCCATTTCTCAGACACACAGTGTTACATGGTCTGTGAACATTTCTGTGATCTATAGAAGGGAACAAAAGCTTTTAAAATTTTTGTAGGCTTCCATTTCTCTGACACACAGTGTTACATGGTCTGTGAACATTTCTTTGATCTCTAAAAGTGTACAAAAGATTTTATAAACTTTGTAGGCTTCCATTTCTCAGACATACAGTGTTACATAGTTTGTGAACAATTCTATGATCTCTAAAACTGAGAAAAAACATTGAAACTTTTTTCTGGATTGAATTTGCTTTTCATCCATTCACTTTTGTGTTCCTTCTATTTCATTACAGTGAAGTAAATTAACAAAAACCGCTTTGATTGCTGTAGGTGACCAATTTTTTCTATTATTAAAAATAAACTTGGTTTCAAGAGCACTAATAATTACAAAATGCATAAGGCCACTTTCACACTTCAGTCGTTAGGAGTCAGCTAAAATCGGCCAAAGCGTGAAAATAGCTGATCCACCAGAAAAGGTGAAAAATGGATGCAAACGGATCCGTTTTTTGATGAATTCGCCATGAACTTTTCAACCCAAAAAATGCAGGTACGCATGTCTGGCACAGAGGAGAGAGAGAGACCGGACAGTGTTCTCGGCATTTTGTATGTATTTTCTATGGGAGCAAAGGATCCGCTGGCGGATTCCATCAAAAACGGATGGCCGCGGATCCGCCACCCATAGGTGACCATTATACAAAATGGCGGACGCGGCGGATCCGCCATGGTCCACCATTTTGATGCACACCAAAAAACGTTGCATTGAACGTTTTCCAAAAATGGCGGACATCAAATTTATGGCGGATCCGTCTAAAAACGGATCCAACGGACGACCATCCGTCAAAATCCGCCACTAATGCAAGTCAATGGAAAAAAAGCGGATCCGCCAAAGAAAATGGCGGATCCACTTTTTTCACACTTTGGCGGATTTTGACTGACGTTGCACGACTGAAGTGTAAAAGAGGCCTTAGGTGTGAGTTAAGGCACCGTGAAGTGGAAGTGCTGATGATTGTGCATGCAGATGCTGAGGGCATAGGTCAGGTGTGACTATGCCTGTTGCTGGATCACAAGAATCACATCCATTCATGACACATAAGTTCCTATCCCACTTTGCATAGAGGCACGGTACACTACTTCTGAAGCTAGAGCAGTGTGAACAGGTGATAGGTGGGATAGCAGATATTACTCCCAGCAGACTTAGCAGCACCACACAATCTTCCACACAGTTCAGTCCCACCAGTCTAAAGTTTGGAACACTTAATACTCCCACCATGTTGAGTCTGAGGAAACAAGTGATCCAAGGAGCTCTTCATATCATTTCTTGATTGTGGCGTCTCAACCTGCATTCTCAAAGAAGGGCAGGAGGACATGATGTTTATTGATGCACAAACCTTAGAGCAGCTTTAGCCACAAGAACATGAGACATAAGACATAATATAAGACGGTAAGATTTCTATGAGGCACAGTTGACGCTAAATCTTGTTGTTAAGTCACAAAGTCAGAAGGACCAGGGTGCGGTGGTGGACGAGGTAGTGTATGATGAAGACACTGATTCTACCTGGGAAGCTGGCATATAGAGCATGGTCTGTAGCGCTGAGCGGTAGAGTTCAGTGACACGAACTGGGGGTGTTTGATTGCCCCAGTTCTTCATCAGGGGTTTCATTATCCCGCTGCTGCTTTCAATTTGTGATGAATTACAGGGGGATCTATTGGTTAATCCTGCCTTCCAATTTCCAGTTCGGAACTTGCAGCTCTCTGGTGCCCTACTTACCCTCAGGTCAGTCAGGGAACTGCAACTAGGATAAGTGGTCGCCAGACAGGCTGCCTGGATGTGTACTGGCTATTAGGCACTCTATAGTGAGGGTGATAACCTATTCCCATCCCAAGAGGAATATACACTTATCAAACTCCGTCTGTCACTGCCAGTGTCTCCCCAAAAGCCCAAAACACACTTTGCTGCCACAGGCTCCTGATTTAATTAATATTGGGTCAGAAGCCAACCACAATCAGTAGCCTTGGCTTAGTTTGAGGACGTGGGGATACGATTAGAGCAAGGAGAACAAAGCTAGTAAAGTTTTATATTTTACTCCAAAAAGAATAGGCAGTGTTTACAAAAGTATAAAAGATGTTATAAAATGAGACAGTAACAATATGTACAAAGCAATTATGAAATAAAAAAGATGAAAGATGAAAAGAAACTTACAGTGATCTTATATCATTCCATGGTAAGCCATGCGGCAGGGAGGAGGGGCATACCTCCCAATGCATCCGATCAGGATCTGGTAGTTGGTTTCCCAGGCAAGGAGAGAGAGAGCTTCCTTAATTGGCTACATAAACGTATACCTCGCTGTTCATGACATCACTGAGGGGGCAGAGTTATGAGATACACTCCTCCTTTCACAAGGACTGAAAACTTACTAACATGTTATTAATTTCATATCTCAGGCTGGAAACCTCGTAGAGTGACAACCAAATTATCATTTTCCTCAGCATGAAGTTGGCGTTCATTAAATCCAAACACGACTTGGCTATGTGCCTTGGTTAAGCAATAATACATCTCTCATATTCTGCTGGTTCTGGATCCTAGGGATTTCACTGGGTTATAGATCTGTTGGTGTAGGCTCCAAATAGGTAACTTTTACACCTATATCACTAATTGAGGTAATTATATTTGATCTTAAAGGAACACTGTACCAACACAAAGGAACAGGCCATGTGCCTCAGAGCTGCTAAATCGGTTTTAGCTGGTCATAAAGTTATTCAGTGGGGGCTGCCAGCTTCAGCAGCTCACATTACACCAGTGTGTGTAGCTGGAGTGAGGGGGAGGAGGGAGCATAGAGGATGAGAGCTATAGCCTGTACAGGGGCTGTGAGGGAGTCCAATCTGCAGCATGTGTGTGTGTGTCAGTAAAGCAATGGAACATTCAAAAGGTGTACTTGGCAGAGACCTAAATGTATGATTGAACAATAAGACATATTTCCTGACACCTCCCCCTTTTTTACTGCTCTACAGAGGCAGGACCTCTCTGTATTCCTCTATGCGCACCTCGGCAGGCTCATGCTGGCGGGACAGCCCATCTGCATTGCCATGCTCGCTGCCATATTTGTGTCTAACGGTAAAGTCGTGCTGCTGGAGGGCAAGGCTCCAGCGTAGAAACCTTCCTTTGGTTCCATACATAGTGTGCAGCCAGCACAGGGGGTTGTGGTCGGTCACCACAGTGAAGGTGCGTCCGTACAGGTAGGGCTGCAAATGTTGCAGGGCCCAAACCATGGCCAGGCACTCCTTCTCGATGGTGGAATAGGCCACTTCCCTCATCAGAAGCTTCCGGCTCAGGTACAACATGGGGTACTCTTGGTTCCCCGAGTCGACCTGGCTAAGCACAGCACTGAGGCCAAACTCGCTGGTGTTGGTCTGTACCAGGAACAGCCGACTGCTGTCGACTGCCTTTAACACGGGCGAGTTGCTCAGGAAGTTTTCAAAGCCTGGAAGGCCACCTCACAGCCGTCTGTCCAGTCAACTGTTTGGGGTAGCCTCTTCCTGGTGAGGTCCGTCAAGGTCTTTGCAAGGCTGCTATAGTTCTAGACAAAGCGCCTATAGTACCCTGCAGTACCCAGGAAGGACATCACTTGTTTCTTGGTCCTGGGGGTGGGCCAGGGCGCAATAGCATCCAATTTTCCAGGCTCTGGTCTCATAGAACCCCCGCCTACCTGGTGTCCCAGGTAATGGACCTCGCTAATGCCCATCTGGCACTTTCCCGGCTTGATGGTCAGGCCTGCTTGGCGAATACACTTGAGCACCTCCTGGAGATGTTGAAGGTGTTCCTCCCAGTAGAGACTGAAGATGGAAATGTCATCCAGGTATGCCACTGCGTACTTCTCCAGTCCCTGAAGCAGGTGATTGGCCATCCGCTGGAATGTGGCAGGGGCATTCTTCATGCTGAACGGCATGACCATGGACTCGTACAGTCCAAAGGGGGTGATAAAGGCGTACTTCTGTGCCTCGGGGCTCAGGAAAATCTGCCAATATCCCGGACTCAAATCCATGATGGATAGGTATTTCACGTTTGCTAACCACTCAAGCAGCTCCTCGATGCGCGGCATTGGGTGCGCATCAGATGAAGTGATGGCGTTGAGCCCCCACTAGTCTACACAAATCCGGGTGGTCAGATCCTTCTTTGGCACCAGGATTACAAGTGAGGCCCACAAGCACTTGAACCTTTGAATCACCCCCAGCTGCAACATCTCACCGATCTCCGGGCGCATAACACGCTGCACCTCGTCTGAGATCCAATAGGGTATCCGCCGTAGTGGAGCATGATTCCCAGTGTCCAATTTGTGGACGGCTATCCCAGTCCTTCTGGGTCTGTTGGTAAACACATCCTGGAAGTGTTCCAGCACGATTTGCAGCTCTAACCGCTGGGGTGCGGTTAGCGAGGTGCTTACGTTCAGGTCCTCTATGGACCCACCGGCCTTAGCTTGGGCCAGCATGTCTAGGAGGGGGTCTTCCTTCCCGTCCTCAGGCAGGTTGCAGACCGGTAGGACGCAGGCTTCATGTTCTTGATGAGCCTTCATCATATTGACATGAAAGACCTTGTGCCTACCCCGAGCGTGGTCAAGAGTGACCACGTAGGTGACTGGGTTGAGCTCTTGGTGCACAATGTATGGGCCTTCCCAGGCTGCCTGAAGCTTATCCTTTGGTACGGGGACCAACACCCACACCTTCTGACCCACTTGGTAGGTCCGCTCCCTGACATTTGTGTTGTACCAGTGCTTCTGGTCAGCCTGAGCCTGCATCATGTTGTCATGCATCAACTGCGTCAAGGTCTGCATCTTGTGGTGGAAGCGCATGACATACTCCACAATGGACACTTCTGATGGGGTCATCTTTTTTTCCCAGGATTCCCTTACCAACCCAAGGGGTCCCCAGACTCACCTGCCGTACAGGAGCTTGAATGGGGAGAACCCCGTTGAGGCCTGTGGAACCTCTCGGTAAGTGAATAGCAGACGTGGGAGGTACCGCTCCCAGTCACGTCATTGGGTCTCAACCAGCATTCTTAGCATCTGTTTGAGGGGAATGTTTAAGCACTCACACAAGCCACCAGTTTGTCAGGAGAACACAACTTTGCTGCCTCCAATTGTTAGGGCAATTACGCAGTTGACTGACCAGGGATTGATGCTTCCACTGCTAGGCTGGTTATTAGAGAACTCACAGTGAGCGTATGGTATATATACCTCCGATTCTATCTTATGGAATAAAAAAAAACTTCCTTCTCACCCCCAATGGGGTGGTCTTTGTTGTCCCTTCTCATTCTCGGGTCCTCTACCAGAGACAGGATCTTAGTTGTTCCCAGCCTTGCGCTTTTCTGGACAGAGAGCTCAGATGTTGCTCCTGGGATCTGTTGCAGCTATTCTTCCAACTTAGTGGTCACTGCTCCAAGTGCTTCTATTACCACTGGAATCACTGTTGCCTTTAACTTCTCCAGTTCTTCTTTGAGACCCTGGTATTTCTCCAGCTTCTCATATTCCTTCCTTCTGATGTTGCTGTTACTTGGCACTGCCACATCTATTATCATTGCAGTCTTCTGATCCTTGTCTACTATCACAATGTCTGGTTGGCTAGCCAACACCTGCTTATCCATCTGGATCTTGAAGTCCCACAGGATTTTAGCTCTTTCATTCTCCACCCCTTTTTTTGGGGCCTCCCACCTGGACTTAGAGGGACTTAGCCCATATGCTATGCAGATGTTCCTGTATACAATTCCTGCTACTTGGTTGTGGCGTTCGGTATATGCTGTTCCTGCTTGCATTTGGCAACCTGCCACTATGTGTTGGACTGTTTCTGAGGTTTTTTTGCGAAATCTGCACCTTGGATCTAGCCTTGTGTGGTAGATTCCTGCTTCTATGGATCTGGTACTTAGTGCTTGCTCTTGTGCCGCTTTGATTAGTGCCTCTGTGCTGTCTCGGAGTCCAGCCTTCTCCCACCAATGGTAGGATTTCTCCATGTCAGCCACCTCCATTATCTGTTGTTGGTACATCACATGCCGTGGCTTGTCTTGCCATGGCGCTTCATGTTCCTTTTCTTCCTTCCAAATCTGTTGTTGTTGCTGCCTTAAGCATTCTCTCAGCATCTCATTGTAACAACCCTGCTGGCATCACTGCATGGCCTCCAATTCCCCACATACCAACTTGCTCACTGCTCCAGGTCATGCTGTGATTTCTGTCTGCTGCCAGCACCATGCTTTGTGCCTCTTGTCTTCTATCTACTCTCTGCGTGTCTCCTGGCTGTGTATATAGGGGGCGGCACCAGAACTCTCTGGTTCTTATGGCGTCAGGGTGCACCTGTTTAATTTGTCCCTAACCAATTACCATTAGCCCTCTAGTATTTAGGGCAGCTCCACCCTGTGGATCTGGCCTGTGCAATGTGTTAACTCAGTTAGTATCTTGCTACTTAGCTGCCAGGTCTTACTGTGTGTTCCTCCATCTTGGAGGCTTCACTCCTAGCTTTGCCTTGTAACTGTTTGCCCATCCTCCAGGAGGCAGAATATCCAGGTCTCTGTGCTTTTGCTCCTGACCTTGTCTTGTACTTGTCCTTGCCGCCCTCCAGGAGGCAGAATATCCTTGTTCCTGTGTCTTTGTCCCTGCACCTTGTCTCGTGTCTTTTCATTGTCTGAACTCTGTCCTACCTCTGTCTCTTAGTCTCTTTGTCTGTGGTTTCCTTCCCTGCTGTGTCTTGCCTAGTGTTCTCTCTGAATCTCTCTCTGTCCCTTGTCCGTACTCCTGAGGTTCTGCTCCTTTCCACTCCTACAGCTGCAGAACCTCTTGCTGCAGCTCCTCTCCGCATACCTAGCGGTTCCGCTTTGCTTTGCTCCTGCCGCTGCAGAACCTCTTGCTACTCTACAGCCCTTCTCCGCAGCCTTGCGGTTCTCCTCCTGTGTGTACAGGTCTCTACCTGTTCTTCCATACACCATTCCTTCCCATCAGTTCCAGTACCTGCATTTGCTGTGTGAACAGGTTTCTACCTGTTTCTCCATACACCATTCCATCCAGTCAGTATCAGCACCTGCATTTGCTGTGTGAACAAGTCTCTACCTGTTCCTCCATACACCATTCCTTCCAATCAGTTCCAGAATCTGCATTTGCTGTGTCTCATCCATGCCTGCCAGCCCTGTCTCATCCATGCCTGCCAGCCTTGTGTCTCATCCATGCCTGCCAGCCCTGTGTCTCATGCGTGTCTGCCTGCCTTGTGTCTCATCCATGAGTGCCTGCCTTGTGTCTCATCCGTGACTGCCTGCCCTGTGTCTCATCCGTGCCTGCCTGCCTGTGTCTCAGCCATGCCACCGTCTCCCCAAGTGGGATCAGCAGCCACAACCAGACACCACCCTGGAGTGGTACCTGGCAGCTGCCTGCCGCACAAGCCTGACCCCACCATCCGAGGCTCCAGTGAAGACTGAGGCAGCTGTCCTAGTCACACCCCTTCCAGGGTAGATGGGTTTGTGGCACAGTGGGGCCACAACCCCCTGGCTCACGCCCACCAGCCAGGGCGTCAGAGTGACACTCATCTTTTGGTGCCATGTTTCTGATGTATTCCTGGATACTCCTTGTTACATCCGTGATGGTGGCTTGGATGCTTATCAAGCCTCGACCACCCTCCTTTCTGTTGGTATACAATCTTTGGAGGCTAGACTTAGGGTGGAGACATCCATGCATTGTTTGGGCATATATATTGATGGCGTGGATTTTATTTATTCTATTGAGCTGGCTCTTCAGGACCTATCTTACCCTTTGATGGTATTTGGATGTTGCTCATTTCATTGACTCCTCATCATGGTTACCATATCGCTGTGGGATGCAGAGGTACTTGTAGCATGTCTGTACATCTGCTATGTGCCCCTCTGGTAATTACACTCCATCAGTCTTGATTACTTTCCTCTCTTTATTACCAACCGGTTGCACCTCTCCAGTCAGAAGTACATCCCGATGTCTTCACTGTAGATCCTTGCCAGGTGGATTAGTGAATTGATGTCTTGTTTGTTTTTTTGCATATAGCTTGATGTCATCCATGTAGAGGAGGTGGCTGAAGGTGCTTCCACTCTTGAACTTGTATCCATAGCCAGACTCTGTAATTAGCTGACTGAGGGGGTTCAAGCATATGCAGAACAGCAATGGGGACAGTGTATCACTTTGGTATGTGCCGCATTTGATGGACACTTGTGCTAGTTATCTTGAGTTGACTTCCAATGTTGTTCTTCATAGCCCCATTGAGTTTCTGAGGAAGGTTCTTAATTTCCTGTTGACATTGTAGAGCACCAAGCATTCACAGAACCATGTGTGTGGCATTGAGACATCGGTTTTCCTGTAGTCGATCCAGGCTGTGCTGAGATTGGTCTGTCTGGATCTTGAGTCTTGAGCGACTGATCTACTAGGAGCTGGTGCTTAGAGCCTCTGGTGTTGGTCCCACTCCCAATGCCTTTCTGAGCTGGATTCATTTATTGGTTCATATGGTTCAGTAGCTTGGTGGCTATGATGGTTTCCATGTTGTTGTAAGGCAGGTTATTGGGCAGTAGTTGGATGGAACTGTTCCTTTGTGAGGTTGTTATATATACATATATATATATATATATATATATATATATATATATATATATAATGATGTTTTTGAATGACCCCTATATTTTATAGTGGCTAAGATAGTTCTCCCCTTACTTGTTTAGCTGGTCTAGACCATGTGAACTATTTGCAGCAGGGCATTATGAGGAAGCCCAAGCAGAAATTATCACACTCATTCAGCAGTCGTCAGCAGTGTGTGAAATGGTGAATGGGATTTTTTTTTATGATCCTCATGACTCAAATCAGTAAGTGTTCAAATTCATGTGGACCTGCAAATTTCAGGTAACTTGACTCTAAATGAATCATCTGTAGATTAATTCGCTCATCTCTAGCTTGAAGTAGTGATGCGAGAACCCTTGGATATTCAGGTCAGGTGGGTTCAGCTGAACACTTACAAAAAAGTTTGCTTCGGGTACCAGAAAAGTACCTGAACCCAGACTCCATTCAGATGAATGGGGGTCCTGAACATCCGTTGTTTGGCATCTGCATGGCAGCATAGCAAACACTGCCTCTGATCAGCGGTAAGATCTAGTCAGAGAAAAGTGGTTCCGGAGCTGTCAGATGGCAGCATGAGCCAGCAGCTGTGACCGGCGGTAAAAAGTTTACACAGTGTTCTACTCCCATGAGTCTACACCTGCTATCACTGATAAGAGCAAGAGCAGGTGCTGCTGATGGGAGTATTAATCAGCTGGCGCCTGCACTACAAATTAATACATTTTAAAAAAAATTACCGTATATACCCATGTATAAGCCGCGATTTTCAGCCCATTTTTTAGGGCTGAAAGTCCCCCTCTCGGCTTATACGCGGGTCATATACAGGGGTCGGCGGGGGAGGGGGAGCGGGGGTGTCGGATCATACTCACCCCTCCGCCAGCGCGGTCTCTGCAGCCCCCCTGCTTCTCCCACGATCTCCGGCTCCTTCCTGCAGCGGTCACATGGCACCGCTCATTAAAGTCATGAATATGCACATATTCATGACTTTAATGAGCGGTAGCACGTGACCGCTGCAGGACTGAAGCGCTGCAGAGAGCGCCGGGAGAAGAGGAGAGGCTGCAGGGACGCGCGGCGGAGGGGTGAGTATAGTGATATTTACCTGTCCCTCGGTCCACCGCAGCGCTGCTCCCTCGGTCTGACTCCTCTGGCTGTGAATGTTCAGGCAGAGGGCGCGATGACGTCGTTAGTGCACGCCCTGCCCCCTGCCTGATCATTCACAGCCAGAGTCAGACCGAGGGAGCAGCGCTGCGGTGCAGAGAGGACAGGTAAATATCACAAGTGCCGGGGTCCTGAGCGAGCGGTGACCACCGGCACCTGTCCCACATAGCGCGCCGGTGTCACCGCCTGCTCAGGACACCGGCACCTGGCCCACAGCGACGAGAGGTGAGTATGTCATTTTTTTGCAGCAGCAGCAGCAGCAGCATATGAGGCCTATACTATGGGGCATAATTGTGCAGTATATGGGGGCATAATCTGGAGCATATGGGGCATAATATGGAGCATATGGGGGCATAAGCTGTGGAACATATGGGGCATAATCTGGAGCATATGGGGGCATAATATGGAGCATATGGGAGCATAAGCTGTGGAACATATGGGGCATAAGCTGTGGAACATATGGGGCATAATCTGGAGCATATGTGGGCATAATATGGAGCATATGGGGGCATAAACTGTGGAACATATGGGGGCATAATCTGGAGCATATGGGGCATAATATGGAGCATATGGGGGCATAAGCTGTGGAACATATGGGGCATAATATGGAGCATATGGGGGCATAAGCTGTGGAACATATGGGGCATAATCTGGAGCATATGGGGGCATAATATGGAGCATATGGGGGCATAAGCTGTGGAACATATGGGGCATAATCTGGAGCATATGGGGGCATAATATGGAGCATATGGGGGCATAATCTATGGAGCATATGGGGGCATAAGCTGTGGAACATATGGGGCATAATCTGGAGCATATGGGGGCATAATCTGTGGAGCATATTGGGCATAATCTGTGGAGCATCATATGGGGGCATAATCATTTTTCACCCTAGGCTTATACGCGAGTCAATAAGTTTTCCCAGTTTTTTGTGGCAAAATTAGGGGGTCGGCTTATACACGGGTCGGCTTATACATGAGTATATACGGTGCTTGGTGTAGAACACCTGAGCACGCTCGGAAAGCTCGAGTAACGAGCATACTCGCTCATCACTAATAGTAATACTTGTGAAAATCAAAGGGTATTAATTGACTTTTTTTTACAATCAAGAAAGGTTTTCGGTTTTGCTTCTTTGATAACATTCAAACTTATTTGTGAATTGCTTTATAAATAAAATGTACTTATAAACAAAAAAGAAAACCTTAAATTACTTTTTAAATGGGTTTGGGGTGACTCATTAGAGTTACAGACTATTAAAATTAAGGTGGCTTTGTGCGGTTGGATGTTTTTTGCATTTTGATAAATAACGTTAACAAAGTACCTTAGGTATTTTGCATGTATATCAATAGTGGAATTCATGTATTCATTAATTGCAGTTTGCTCACCACACAGTACTGCAAATCTCATGCGTGCTCAGTTGAAACATAGGTCTTTACAGGCGCATTTTGCTCCTCTACTGCCTGATCATGTACATTTCAGGACTTTGCTCTGCAGTTGATAGGGCAATGCAAAGTGCGCCTGAACAGGCCTATGCTTCAAATGTGCAGGTGCAAGTATTGCAGCACTGCATGGTTGACATAGGATGCGTCATGCACATCAATCATGGCAGGAAGACTCAACTGTGGAGCTAGAGGAAGTGCCAGGCAAAGACCAACAACGCCAATGTGACTGGACCGTGTCAATTAGTACATGGCATTTATTTACTTAGGGGGCTTATATACAGATTGATGAATTGTGGTACAAGAGGAGTTAAAGGCAGTGGCTTAAGCTTATGCTGGGAAAACAAAAGTCCCAAGGTGGATCGCCACTCCATAAACTGAAGTGGTGCCCGTGGAAAATGCAATAAGTAATATCCAAAGAAGTCACGGCATTCACATACTAATATATAAGCCTTTAATCCAATTAACACATAGGATGCATTTCTGCAAATCCCAGACTTTCAACAATGGCAAAAGGAAAGTTTGTACAACATATAAAAAGCAACACAAAGGAAATAACCTGATCACTGAAAATTACAATGAAATGGCACGAAATATACTGTGTGTAATCATGCTCAAAAGCAAAAAGAAGGAGGAGGAATAAAGAAAAAAATGCATATTATTTGCTGGATACATACACATATATATATATATATATATATATATATATATATATATATATACATACACTGTATGTATGTATATAAATAATTGAAATAAATTACCTGAAAAATAAAGTTCCTATTCCTCAAATATATATATTTTAACATTTATTACTTTATATTTTATTTAGTATATTTTTCATATCTCAATCTGCTGTAATATGCAATATTAGCAATCTTGCTATTTTAACACTGTACCCTTGGTCTTTTACATACTCATTCTACTCCTTTCAGTTTTCAGCCAAATCATTGTCATAAGAGGTAGCATTACAACATCTAATTAAATATACAGGCGATAACAAAAGATCCACCTTTCAAAATAGTTGATGTCACAGCTCTTACCCACTCAACACAATAACTTTTGCACACGCTTATGAAATGCTTCAATACAAAAAATAAGGTCTGAGTCAGTCTATTGCTGCTAATAAACTTCCTGAAATAACAGAAAGTACGAGTCTAGAATAGCCCCAATGGCAGATTTGAAAATTGCATTATTTCTAATTTTTAATACAAATTATGATATAAATTAAAGCAAATCACAAAAATTATAAAATAAAGATTAATACAAAAACCTGATCATATTAACACACATCCGTGGTGTCAATATGATCACTGCAACCCCAAATGAATTTTTGTGGGTATTGGTGTATTCAGGAGAAATTACACTACAAATTTTATGGTGCAATTTCTTCTGTTGCCCTTATGCAAAGTTATGCAAAGTTTGGTGCTAAAATAAAATTTTTGTGAAAAAAATGTAATTTTATTGTTTTCACAGCTCAATATTATAAACTTTTGTAAAGCACCTGGGTGTTCAAGGTGTTCACCGTGCAAACTTTTGCAGTTTTTATAATGGTGTCACTTTGGGTATCTTCTGTAACATAGACCCCTCAAAGTGATGCGGTCCCAAATGGTTTTGTTTATTTAGTTTGAAAAATGAAAAATCACTGGTCAACTGTTAACCTTTATAATTTCCTACCAAGAAAAAATTTTGCTTCCAAAATTGTGCTGATGTAATATAGACATGTAGTAAATGTTATTTATTAACATATTGTGTGTGACATATCTCGGTTATTTAACCCCTTTCTTCCATCTGACTATTCCGTCCATGTGCTCTGGGACTTAATTCCCAAAGACAGAATAGTACATCATATACGATCACAGCTGACACCCGGCACAGACCGCTCCCGGCACATTAACCCCCGGCACACTGCGATCAAAGATGATCGCAGCGTTCTGGCGGTACAGGGGGCTCCCTGTGTGCTTCCCTGAGACACTCAGAACAGCGCGATCTGACCGCGCTGTTCTGAGGGCTTCCCCCTTGCAGGATCCCGGATCCAAGATGGCCACGGGGTCCTTCCGGGTCCTTCAGGGAGGCGGCTTCCTTAGTGCCTGCTGAGAGCAGGCGCTGAGAAAGCCTGCACCACTGCCTGTGAGATCGCCGATCTCACACAGTGCTGTGCACAGTGTCAGATCAGCGATCCACCTCTATACAGTGATGTTCCACCCTGGGCCAAAGTAAAAAAGTAAAAAAAAATAAAAATAATGTGTAAAAAAAAAATTCCTGAATAAATAAAAGAAAAAAAAATATTCCCCAATAAATTCATTTCTACATGTAAATAATAAAAAACAATAAAAGTACACATATTTAGTATTGCCGCGTCCGTAACAACCCGCCCTATAAACCTGTCCCATTAGTTAACCCTTTAGTGAACCCCTTAAAAAAAAAGGCAAAAAAAACAATGATTTATCATCATACCGCCAAACAAAAAGAATAACACGCAATCAAAAAGATATAAATAAGCATGGTACTGCTGAAAACATCATCTTGTCCCGCAAAAAATGAGCCACCATACAGCGCCATCAGTGAAAAAATAAAAAAGTTATAGCTCGCAGAATAAAGCGATGAAAAATTAATTATTTTTTATATATAATCGTTTTTATTGTATAAAAGCGCCAAAACATAAAAAAAATATATAAATGAGGTATCGCTGTAATCGTACTAACCCGAAGAATAAAACTGCTTTATCAATTTTACCATACGTGGAACGGTATAAACGCCCCCTCTAAAGAAATTCAATAAAAAGCGATCAAAAATGTCATGTGCCCAAAAATGGTATAATAAAAAACATCAACTCGTCCCGCAAAAAATAACACCTCACATGACTCTGTGGGCCAAAATATGGAAAATTTATAGCTCTCAAAATGTGGTGATGCAAAAACTATTTTGCAATAAAAAGCGTCTTTCAATGTGTGACAGCAGCCAAACATAAAAACCCGCTATAAATAGTAAATCAAACACCCCTTTATCACCCCCTTAGTTAGGGAAAAATAATAAAATTAAAAAAAATTATTTATTTCCATTTTTCATTAGGGTTAGGGTTAGGGTTGGGGCTAAAATTAGGGTTAGAGTTGGGGCTAAAGTTAAGGTTAGGTTTGTGGTTAGGGTTATGATTAGGGTTGGGATTAGGGTTAGGGGTGTGTTCGGGTTAGGGTTGGAGTTAGAATTGGGGGTTCCACAGTTTAGGCACATCAGGGGCTCTCCAAACGTGACATGGCATCTGATCTCAATTCCAGCCAATTGGGTGTTGAAAAAGTCAAACGGTGCTCCTTCCCTTCTGAGCTCTGCCATGCGCCCAAACAGTAGTTTACCCCCACAAATGGGGTATTAGCGTATTCAAGAAAAATTGCACAATAATTCGTGGGGTCCAGTTTCTTCTGTTAACCTTGGGAAAATAAAAAATTGGGGGCAAAAATATCATTTTTGTGGCAAAAAATATGATTTTTTATTTTTATGGCTCTACGTTATAAACTTCTGTGAAGCACTTGGGGGTGCAAAGTTCTCACCTCACATCTAGATAAGTTCTTTTGGGGGTCTAGTTTCCAAAATGGGGTCACTTGTGAGGGGTTTCCACTGTTTAGGCACATCAGGGGCTCTCCAAACACGACATGATGCCCGCAGACTATTCCATCAATGTCTGCAATGCAAAACGTCACTTCTTGCCCTCCGAGCCCCTGTGTGTGCCCATACAGTAGTTTTCTCCCACATATAGGTCATCAGCGTACTCAGGAAAAATTGGAGAACAACTTTTGGGGTCCAATTTTTCCTATTACCTTTGGGTAAATAAAAAATTGGTGACTAAAATATAATTTTTGTGGGATAAAAATAGGCTTTTTATTTTCATGCCCGGGCATTATAAACTACTGTGAAGCATTTGGGGGTTCAAAGTGCTCACCACAGATCTAGATAAGTTCGTTAGGGGGTCTATTTTCCAAAGTGGGTCACTTGTGGGGGGTTTCCACTGTTTAGGCACATCAGGGGCTCTGCAAACTGAACATGACACCCATCAAATTCTGCATTACAAAATGTCATTAATTCCTTTCCGAGCCCTGCCGTGCTCCCAAACAGTATTTCCCTCCCACATATGGGGTATCAGCGTACTCAGGACAAGTTGGACAACAACTTTTGGGGTCCAATTTCCTTGGGAAAAATCAAAAATTGGGGACTAAAAAATCATTTTTGTGGAAAAAATTTTTTTCACACCCAGGCATTATAAACTTTAGTGAAACATTTGGGGCTTGAACGTGCTCACAACAGATCTAGATAAGTTCCTTAGGGGGTCTATTTTCCAAAATGGTGTCACTTGTGGGGGGTTTCCACTGTTTAGGCACATCAGGTGCTCTCCAAACAGCCAATTTTGCGTTGAAAAAGTCAAACTGCGCTCTTTCCCTTCCGACCTCTGCCATGCACCCAAACAGTGGTTTTCACCCACATTTTGGGTATCAGCGTACTCAGGACAAATTGCACAATAACTTTTGAGGTCTTGTTACCCCTAGGAAAATAAAAATTGGGGTGAAAAGATCATTTTTGTGGAAAATGTATGATTTTTTAATTTTACTGCTCTACGTTATAAACTTGTGTGAAGCACTTGGGGGTTCAAACTGCTCACCACAGACCTAGATAAGTTCCTTAGAGGGTCTAGTTTCTGAAATGGGGTCACTTGTGGGGGTTCCCACTGTTTAGGCACATCAGGGGCTATCCAAATGCGACATGGAGTCCAATCTCGACTCCAGCCAATTTTGGTTTGAAAAAGTCAAATGGTGCTCCTTCCCTTCAGAGCTCTGCCGTGCGCCCAAACAGTGGTTCCCCGCCACACATGGGATATCAGCGTACTCAGGACAAATTGGACGACAAATTTTATGGTCCAATTTCTCCTGTTACCCTTGGGACAATAAGAAATTGGTGACTTAAATATCATTTTTGTGGGAAAAAAATAGGATTTTTATTTTCATACCCGGGCATTATAAACTACTGTGAAGCACTTGGAGGTTCAAAGTGCTCACCACAGATCTAGATAAGTTCGTTAGGGGTTCTAGTGTCCAAAATGGGGTCACTTGTGGGGGGTTTCCACTGTTTAGGCACATCAGGGACTCTGCAAACTGAACATGACACCCATCAAAGTCTGCATTCCAAAACATCATTACTTCCTTTCCGAGCCCTGCCGTGCGCCCAAACAGTATTTTTTCCCCACATATGCGGTATCAGCATACTCAGGACAAATTGGACAACAACTTTTGCAGTCCAGTTTCCTTGGGAAAAGTTAAAAATTTGGGACTAAAAAAATCATTTTTGTGGAATTTTTTTTTTCACACCCAGGCAGTATAAACTTTAGTGAAACACTTGGGGTTCAAAGTGCTCACCACAGATCTAGATAAGTACCTTAGGGGGTCTAGTTTCCAAAATGGTGTCACTTGTGAGGGGTTTCCACTGTTTAGACACATAAGGGGCTCTCCAAAAAGCACCCAGACAGTGGTTTCCCCCACACATGGAGTATCAGCGTACTCAGGAGAAATTGGACAACTTTTTCTGTCCATTTTCTCCTTTTACCCTTGATAAAATAAAAAATTTTTGTAAAAGATCATTTTTTTGATTAAAAATTTACATGTTCATTTTTTTCCTTTCAAGTTGTTTCAGCTCCTGTGAAGCACCTGAAGGGTTAATAAACTTCTTGAATGTGGTTTTGAGTATCTTGAGGGGTGCAGTTTTTAGAATGGTGTCACTTTTGGGTATTTTCTGCAATATAGACCTCTCAAAGTGACTTCAAATGTGAGGTGGTCCCTAAAAAAATGGTTTTGCATAGTTTGTTGTAAAAATGAGAAATCGCTGGTCAACTTTTAACCCTTATAACTTCGTAACAAAAAAAAATGTGGGTTCCAAAATTGTGCTGATGTAAAGTAGACATGTGGGAAAATGTTATTCAGTAACTATTTTGTGTGACATATTTCTCTGTTTTAAGGGAACAAAAATTCAAAGTTTGAAAATTGCAAAATTTTCAAAATTTTTGCCATATTTCCATTTTTTTTCATAAATAACCGCAAGTTAGATCGAAGAAATTTTACCACTATCATGAAGTACAATATGTCACGAGAAAACAGTCTCAGAATCGCTAAGATTCGTTGAAGGTTCCAGAGTTATAGCCTCATAAAGAGACAGTGGTCAGAATTGTAAGAATTGGCCCGGTCATTAACATGCAAACCACTCTTGGGGGTTAAGGGGTTAAGGGCATGAAAATTCAAAGTTGGAAAATTGCAAAATTTTCAAAATTTTCACCAAATTTCCATTTTTTTCTCAAATAAACGAAGGTCATACCGAATAAATTTTACCACTATCTTGAAGTACAGTATGTCATGAAATAATATTCTCAGAGTCACCAGGATCTGTTGAAGAGTTCCAGAATTATTACCTCATAAATAGATAGTGGTCAGAATTGTAAAAATTGGCCTGATCATTAACGTGCAAACCACATTTTTGGGTAAAGGCGTTAAGATTTTTACATAATTTGTAAGGCTACTTTCACATTTGCCCTCGGGCGACCTGCGCCTATCTGCGCACGGCCGCCGCTAAGCTCCGCCCCCGACCGCGCCTCCTCCGGAGGCTCCGCCTATGGGCGCATGACGGCGCGTGCGACCTGTGTACCCTATCTTTATTATTGGGTACGCAGGTCGTGCGCAGTATGCGTTTGACTGCGCATGCGTCCTTTTTGACGGTGCGCCGAGCGCACAAAAATGCAACATGCTAAGCTTTGGTGCGCTCGGCGCAGCGTCAAAAGGACGCATGCGCAGTCAAACGCATACTGCGCACGGCCTGCGTACCCAATGATAAAGATAGGGTACACAGGTCGCATGCGCCGTCATGCGCCCATAGGCGGAGCCGCCGGGAGGAGGCGCGGCCGGGGGCGGAGCTTAGCGGCGGCCGTGCGCAGATAGGCGCAGGTCGCCCGAGCGCAAATGTGAAAGTAGCCTAAGCTACTTAAAGCTTACACACTATTTCTTTTGCAGACAGTTGTCTTTTTCATTATAAAATGCACGTTCTATTGATTGCATTTGCCGATAATCATGCACACATTAATTCTATAAACTAGACATATAGTTCTGTTAGTTTTTCTACTTACCAAGCTTTTTAACAATTAATAGCTATTGCAAGCAAATGGCAACATACAAGATTGTCAAAGTACTTTGAAAAGTCAAAAGGTGAACATTGTAATCCCAGGTCATTAATGCTGACAATAAATGTGATCTAATCCCTACGGTGTAACATACATCCCACAAATCCTCTGTGCTCGCTATGTGTTATTGCTTCCTCCTGATACAATTTGCAGTCTTTTTTCTTTTTCATTGTCAGCAAACCTTCCATTGCTTTTATAATTGAGCCATCAATAACTTTGTCTAATTGTTTCTGGTAAGTTCTCGCTAACTGAACTATTTCTTATATTAATTACAGTAACACAAGATAAAGTATACTTAAAAACTTTTTTTATGTACACAGATACAGTTATATGAAAATGTTGGGCACCCCTATTAATCTTAAGCTTAATGTTTTATAAAAATTGGTGTTTTTGCAACAGCTATTTCAGTTTGATATATCTAATAACTATTGGACACAGTAATGTTTCTGCCTTGAAATGAGGTTTATTGTAGTAACAGAAAATGTGCAATCTGCATCCAAACAAAATTTGACAGGTGCATAAGTATGGGCACCTCACCAGAAAAGTGACATTAATATTTAGCAGATCCTCCTTTTGCAAAAATAACAGTCTCTAGTCGCTTCCTGTAACTTTTAATGAGTTCCTGGATCCTGGATGAAGGTATTTTTGACCATTCCTCTTTACAAAACAATTCCAGTTCAGTTAAGTTTGATGGTTGCCGAGCATCGACAGCCCTCTTCAAATGATCCCACAGATGTTCAATGATATTCAGGTCTGGGGATCTGCTGATACTGAGTGGAATCCATGCGTCCCTCAACTTTAACAAGATTCCCAGTGCCGGCATTGGCCACACAGCCCCAAAGCATGATGGAACCTCCACCAAATTTTACTGTGGGTAGCAAGTGTTTTTCTTGGAATGCTGTGTTTTTTTGATGCCATGCATAACGCCTTTTTGTATGACCAAACAACTCAATCTTGGTTTCATCAGTCCACAGGACCTTCTTCCAAAAAGAAATTGGCTTCTCCAAATGTGCTTTTGCATACCTCAGCCGACTCTGTGGCGTGCTTGCAGAAATGGCTTCTTTCGCATCACTCTCCCATACAGCTTCTCCTTGTGCAAAGTGCGTTGTATAGTTGACCGATGCACAGTGACACCATCTGCAGCAAGTTGATGCTGCAGCTCTCTGGAGGTGGTCTGAAGATTGTCCTTGACTGATCTCACCATTCTTCTTCTCTGCCTTTCTGATGTTTTTCTTGGCCTGCCACTTCAGGCCTTAACAAGAACTGTCCCTGTGTTCTTCCATTTCCTTACTATGTTCCTCACAGTGGAAACTGACAGGTTAAATCTCTGAGACAGCTTTTTGTATCCTTCCCCTGAACAACTATGTTGAATAATCTTTGTTTTCAGATCATTTGACAGTTGTTTTGAGGAGCCCATGATGCCACTCTTCAGAGGAGATTCAAACAGGAGAACAACTTGCAAGTGGCCACTTTAAGTAGCTTTTCTAATGATTGCATACACCTAGCTATGAAGTTCAAAGCTCAATGAGGTTACAAAACCAAAAAAAGTGCTTTAGTAAGTCAGTAAAAAGTAGGTAGGAGTATTTAAAACAAGAAAATGATAAGGGTGGCCATACTTATGCACCTGTCAAATTGTGTTTGAATGCAGGTTGTACATGTTCTGCTAGTACAATAAACCTCATTTCAAGGCAGAAACATTACTGTGTCCAATAGTTATTAGATATATCAAACTGAAATAGCTGTTGCAAAAACACCAATTTTTATCAAAGATTAAGCTTTAATAGCAGCAGCTAGAGCTAATCTCTCAAACCTGCTGTTAACCATTAAATGACACTGTGAGTTTATGACAGCAGCATTAAAATGAAGTAATCACTATTGTGCAAGAACACCAGCAACATAACTGTAGGGTATCCATGGGTTGTCATGGCAGCAGGATGCTTGCTGAAGGCACAGTTTCATTGGAGACCATAATTTGTCTTATACTGTATACTGCTGTAGTACTGAAGTATATAATTTAAGCAATCAGCTAACTGCAAGTTCAAGTAATAAATAAAAGTTTTACAAATGTAAAAAAATTAACATTTTAATCACATCCCTTCTTGCTCATTAAACATAAATAATTTAAAAATTAAACATATTTGGTATCGCAGCATCTATAAAAATGATCAAAATATGAAATAATTAATCTGTACAGTGAAGAGGATAGGACCAAAATGATGGAATTATGCTTTTTTTGTAACCTTGCCAAAAAAAGCAACAAAAAGTGATAAAAATGTGGTATGTATCTCAAATTGGTATAAAAAAATGTTAGCTTACCAAGGTAAAAGCTCAAGTCCTCACACAACTCCATGAATGAAAATATATAAATATTATGGACCTCAAAAACTTACATTAAAAAATGTTTTCAATTTTTATCTGTTTATTTATTTTATATCTATGCAAGTTGTAATCACACTGACCTGGAGAATCATGTTCACAGGCCATTTTGTACCATGCAGTGGTTACCATAAAGGCAAAACCAAAACCAAAAACAATGACAGAATTGCATTTATTCACTGCAAGTTTATATTTCATTGTGGGGAGGAGTGCCAAAAATCAGCCCTGTTGACAGCACAGTGAGGGTGTACAATTAGTGATGAGCGAGTATGATCGTTGCTCGGGTTTTCCTGAGCATGCTCTGGTGTTCTCAGAGTATTTCGGCGTGCTGAGAGATTTAGCTTTTGTCACCGCAGCTGCATGATTTGCGACTGCTAGACAGCCTGAATACATGTGGGGAATGCCTGTTTGTTAGGAAATCCCCACATGTATTCAGGCTGTCTAGCAGCCGCAAATCATGCAGCTGTGGCGACAAAAACTAAATCTCCGAGCACGCCCAAACACTCAGGCGACACCCGAGCAACGAGTATACTCGCTCATCACTATATACAATCTATTAGACTCCATGGAGAGCAGGAAGAAGAGAAAGAGTGTGGAGCACTCAGTACACTGAGACACACAAAGTTGTTTTGAAGCAACACGCAACTGTACAGTCATGGCCAAAAGTTTTGAGAATGACACAAATATTAATTTTTACAAAGTCTACTGCTTCACTTTTTCTAATGCCAATTTGAATATACTCCAGAATGTTATAAAGAGTGATCAGCTTAACAGCAATTACTTGCAAAGTCAATATTTGGCTAGAAAATGAACTTTATCCCCCAAAACACATTTCAACATCATTGCAGCCCTGCCTTAAAAGGACCAGCTAACCTCTTTTCAGTGATTGCTCCATTAACACAGGTGTGCGTGTTGATGAGGACATGGCTGGAGATCAATCTGTCATGATTAAGTAAGAATGACACCACTGGACACTTTAAAAGGAGGCTGGTGCTTGGCATCATTGTTTCTCTTCTGTTAACCATGGTTATCTGTAAAGAAACACATGCAGTCATCTTTGCAATGCACAAAAATGGCCTAACAGGGAAGAGTATCGCAGCTAGAAAGATTGCACCTCAGTCAACAATCTATCGCATCATCAAGAACTTCAAGGAGAGAGGTTCCATTGTTGCTAAAAAGAGGCTCCAGGCGCCCAAGAAAGACCAGCAAGCGCCAGGACCGTCTCTTAAAAGTGTTTCAGCTGCAGGATCGGGCTACCAGCAGTGCAGAGCTTGCTCAGGAATGGCAGCAGGCAGGTGTGAGTGCATCTGCACGCACTGTGAGGCGGAGACTCTTGGAGCAAGGCCTGGTCTCAAGGAGGACAGCAAAGAAGCCACTTCTCTCCAGAAAAAACATCATGGACAGACTGATATTCTGCAAAAGGTACAGGCAGTGGACTGCTGAGGACTGGGGTAAAGTTATTTTCTCTGATGAATCCCCTTTTCGATTGTTTGGGACATCAGGAAAATGCCTCATTCGGAGAAGACAAGGTGAGCACTACCACCAGTCTTGTCTCATGCCAACTGTTAAGCATCCTGAAACCATTCATGTGTGGGGTTGCTTCTCAGCCAAGGGAATCGGCTCTCTCACAGTCTTGCCTAAAAACACAGCCATGAATAAAGAATGGTACCAGAATGTCCTCCAAGAGCAACTTCTCCCAACCCTCCAAGAGCAGTTTGGCGATCAACAATGCCTTTTCCAGCATGATGGAGCACCTTGCCATAAAGCAAAGGTGATAACTAAATGGCTCAGGGAACAAAACATAGAGATTTTGGGTCCATGGCCTGGAAACTCCCCAGATCTTAATCCCATTGAGAACTTGTGGTCAATCATCAAGAGACGGGTGGACAAACAAAAACCTAAAAAATTCTGACAAAATGAAAGCATTGATTGTGCAAGAATGGACTGCTATCAGTCAGGATTTGGTCCAGAAGTTGATTGAGAGCATGCGAGGGAGAATTGCAGAGGTCCTGAAGAAGAAAGGTCAAAACTGCAAATATTGACTTGCTGCATTAACTCATTCTAACTGTCAATATAAGCTTTTGTTACTCATATGTTTGCAATTATTATATTTCTGTCTGTGATAAAAACATCTGTCAAACACACAAAAAAACCAGAGGGCAGCAGATCATGTGAAAATATAATATTTGTGTCATTCTCAAAACTTTTGGCCATGACTGTAATACCCAACTATAGTGCTTAATTCACAGCCACACATCTCACTACTGCTGTATAATATTCCCTACGCTGCTGTTCACTGTCTTTCTTACCATTGCTGCTTCAATACATGTTCTAAATAGAGAAAGAAGTGCAGGAATTCACATCTTTGTGTGCAGTGTATTGGAGACATTATAACAGCTATTCTCCATCCAGTAAATAATAGGACTAAAAATTAGAGCGCAGAGGAAAAAACTTTTGAAAATGCAAGTCATATAATGAGTAGAAATGGTGTTCTTCATCATGCACATATTTGACACCTTATTTTGAAAAGTTACCTGAAATGACAGGTACACACAAAAAAAAGTCAGGGTATGTGCATACTACATCATTTTCTGGCTGATTGAGCTAAGAAAGCCACCTAACAAAGCACTGACTAGATGGTAAAACCAATGAACATATGCACTTTTAGTTGAAAACGACTTTCCGTTCATATATTCAGCCTTTTGAACATCTTTTAACCATTGATAGCTTTTAAAGATGCAATTGGTTAAAGGGAACCTGTCACCTCGTTTTGCCGCTATAAGATGCGGCCACCACCTTTCAGGGCTTATCTACAGCATTCTGTAATGCTGTAGATAAGCCCCGATTCAACCTGAAAGAGAAGAAAAACAAGTTTTATTATACTCACCCGGGGGTGGTCCGGTCCGATGGGTTTCGCAGGTCCGAATCTGGCGCCTCCCATCTTAATGCAATGTCATCATCCTGCTTACTTTGTACCATGCTCCTGCGCAGGCGTACTGATCTGCCCTGATGAGGGCAGAGCAAAGTACTGCAGTGCGCAGGTGCTGGGAAAGGTCAGAGAGGCCCAGGGGTGCAGTGATCATATTGACACCACATGTGACTCACACAATTTTATACCATTAAGCGGTGAAGAAACAAAAAATTACATTTTTACCACTAAAAAGTTTTTTAAGCCCCAAGTTTTTAATTTTTCTAAGGGTCAATACGAGTTTTTTTTTTTAACAATATAATGAGGTCCAAACTGAGAAGTCAAAGGTTTTACTAATAAGGTTTACAGGTGCCATGACCCACTGGGAGAGCTCATGAGTAGAGATGAGCTAATATGTTCAAAAAACAATCGCCAAACATAAATTCGGCATTTTTTTTAAGCATTTTTCTTAAAATCTGAAAAAATCTGTAACATTCAGTAAAAGATAGAGTAAAACCTGGCAATTCATGTGCCACATTCAGTAAAATCACAGCGTTAGAGGTTAGACTAGAATAGATAGAATAGATATATACACATAGAATAACCATATATATATTTATATATATATACATAGATGTCAATGACACACACATATACATATATACAGCTGTGGCAAAAATTAAGAGACCACTGCAAAATTTTCAGATTGTCTGATTTTTCTCTTTATAGGTATATTTTTGAGTAAAATGTAAATTGCTCTTTTATTCTATAAACTACTGACAACATGTCTCCAAATTTCCAAGCAATAAATTTTGTATTTATTTTCAGAAAATGAGAAGTGGTCAAAATAAAAAAATGCAGTGCTTGCAAACCTCAAATAATGCTAAGAAAACAAGTTCATAATCATTTAGAGCAACAATACTAATATTTAACTCAGGAAGAGTTCATAAATCAATATTTTGTGGAATAACCATGATTTTTAAACACAGCTTTCATGCGTTTTGGCATGCTTTCCACCAGTCTTTCACACTGCTTTTGGGTGACCTTATGCCACTCCTGGTACAAAAATTTAAGCAGTACTTATTTGCTTGATGGCTTGTGACTAGTGTTGAGCGATACGATACCGCAAGTATCGGGTATCGGCCGATATTAGCTCTATCGGCCTTTCGATACTTAGTTCTGATATTTTCGTCTTATCGGATACCGGAATCGGGATTGTCACTGTCACTGTCAGTGTCCGTCGGTCGGGTCTGTCAGGAGTCAGCGGCACTTACCTGGCAGAAGATCTCCGGCGGTCACGGGCTGGACTGCTTCATGGCCGCCATCATCTTTCCCCGGCGGTCACATGCAGTTTCTCGCGATAACTGCAGTGACTGCTGGGTAATCCCGGCCGTAAAGCAGTCAGTCCGATGACGTCACCGCCGGGGAAGCAGGTAATCAGCTGTGCTGCGTCGCGATGACAGGCTCTGCCTGTCATTGCGATGTAGCAGAGCTGGATCGTCGTGGGACCCTCGTTACTATGGACTGCGTCGGACAGGTGGTATACTGTTGGTTTGTTTTTTTTCTTTTTTTACAGGAGATCGATGGCGTCGCAGGAATGAGTGTATAATAAAATTAATGAAAACTGTGTTGTCTCTTTTATTTCATTAAAAGACTTTTTTCTTGCTTTGTCTTTTTTTTATACATTTAATAACTTTGGGATTAATAATGGATCGGTGTCTTATTGACACCTCTCCATTATTAACCGGGCTTATTGTCACCGTGCAATCAACGGTGACATTAACCCCTTATTACCCCACTTGCCACCGCTACAGGGCAGTGGGAAGAGCCGGGTAAAGTGCCACAATTGGCACATCTTTTGATGCGCCAAATGTGGGGCTGCTGTAGCCTGGTATTATCAGGCTGTTGAGGGCCAAAATCCATGGGCCTTGACAGTCTTTTAATACCAGGCCGCAGCAGTCTGCATTTTACTTGGCTGGTTAACAAAAATAGGGGAACCCTACGCCGTTTTTTTTTCGAGGGGATCCCCTATTTTTGTTAACCAGCCAAGCTAAGCAGACTGCTGTGGCCTGGTATTATCAGGCTTGCAAGGTCCATGGATATTGGATCCTTACCAGCCTGAAAAACCAGGCCTCAGCGGTCTGCTTCATCTGGCTGGTTAACAAAAATAGGGGGGACCCCACGCCAATTTTTTTCGAGAGGATCCCCTATTTTTGTTAATCAGTTCCCTCTGACGTCACTGATTGTGTCCCTGGCTGACCTGAAGTGAAAGTGGAAAGCAATCAATTAAGCTTTCCACTTCCTCTCCTGTCAGCCAGGAGAGGAACTCATTCATTTGGGGGTTTACTGTGAGGCTGCAGCATTAGCTGCGGTCCCTGCAGTAAACATTAACCCTTTCTGAAGGATTACACCGTGGGACCTGACTGTGCATGGGATAGGTAAGAATAATTTTGCTTTTTTATTTATTTTTATTACAGGAAATGGTTTTTGCAGTCAAATAAAAGATGGTCAAAAACATGTGTCTTTATTTCATTAAAATGATTTTTAATTAAAGTGTGTGTGTTTTATTTTTATTTCATGCAATAGGATTAATAATTGATAGTTGTCTAATTGACAGCTCTCAATTATTAACCTGGCTTAAGGTCACCTTTCAATTGCAATGTGGCTTTAACCCCATATTAACCCATTCGCCACCGCTATAGGGCAATGGGAATAGACGGGCAAAGTGCCAGAAAGGGCGAATTTAATTATAGATTTGTCTTTTCTGGGGTGTCTGGGGGCAGATGTTAGTAGCCAGGGGGGGCCAAAAATAATGGTCCCTCTCTGGGCTATTATTATCTGCCCCCATTCGCTGGCTTTGTCTGTCTGGTTGCGAAAATAGGGCGGGAGCCCACGCATTTTTTTTAAACAATTTTACACCTCATATATATATATATATATACATGTCATTGAATTTGTGACACATATATATATATTTATATTTATAGTTCATACACTTCTACATAGTATAATAGCCGCTAATTCAATTGCCGGCTTTTGTGAAAATGCAGAACCCGACATGAAATGACACTTGGTGTACATAGGGTTAACCATGTCTTTTCATGTCCTTTGCTATCTGATTTGCACAAACAATTACATCAGTCTATGTGTGCAATATTTCACACCTGTAGGGGTTAATTAAAGGTGTAAATTCGTAGCAAAAAAGTCCGTTTTTTTTACAACGAATTTACACCTTTAATTAACCCCTACAGGTGTGAAATTTTGCACACATAGACTGATTTAATTGTTTGTGCAAATCAGATTGCAAACGACATGAAAAGACATGGTTAACCCTATGTACACCAAGTGTCATTTCATGTCAGGTGCTTCTGTCTTTTCACAGAAGTCGGCTTTACCCGGCAATTGAATCAGAGGATATTTTTCTATGTAGAAGTGTATAAACTATACATATATGTATATATATATGTCACAATGACATGTATAATATATATATATATATATATATATATATGTATTCTATGTGTGTATATTTAGTGTTTACAAGGAAATAAAGGTTTTTTTAGTTGCGATATTTTGTTCCCATAGACTTACATGGGACTTCCGGTATCGGAATCGGATATCGCCGATATTTAGTGATATCGGCGATACCATTCCGATCCGATATTTTTAGATATCGAGCAGTATCGCTCAACACTACTTGTGACTATCCACCTTCCTCTTGATTACATTCCAGAGGTTTTCAATGGGATTTAGGTCTGGAGATTGGGCTGGCCATGATGGGGATTTGATGTGGTGGTCCTTCATCCACACATTGATTGACCTAGCTGTGTGGCATGGCTCATTGTCCTGCTGGAAAAACCAGTCCTCAGAGTTGGGGAACATTGCCTGAGCAGAAGGAATCAACTGTTTTTCCTGGATAACCTTGTACGAAGCTTGATTCATACATCCTTCGCAAAGATTAACCTGCCCAATTCCAGCCTTGCTGAAGCATCCTCAGATCATCACCTATCCTCCACCAAATTTCACAGTCGGTGGAAGATACTGTGACTTGCACGCCTCTCCAGGTCTCCATCTAATCATTAGACGACCAGGTGTTGGGCAAAGCTGAAAATTAGACTCACCAGAGAAGATTACCTTACTCCAGTCCTCTATGGTCCAATCCTTATGGTCTTTGGCAAACTTCAGCTTGGCTCTCCTTTGTTTCTCATTGATAAAAGGCTTTTTTCTAGCTTTACATGACTTGAGCCCTGCTTCTAGGAGCCTGTTACGAACTGTTCTTGATGTACACTTCACCCCAGCTGCCATTTGCCATTCCTTTTGTGGGTCATTGCTGAATAACATTCGAATAAGATGACGGTCATCCCGGTCAGTGGAGAGTCGTTTTTGCCCTTTGCCAGTCTGTAGCTTTGTTGTTCCCAATGTCTGCTGCTTGACCTTGTTGTAATGGGCTGCACTCTTAGAAATTTTAAGGATGTAGGCAACATGACGCTCACTGTATCCCCCTGCTAGTAAAGCCAGAATTGAGCCCTTCTTTTCCTCACTCAAGACTTTTCTTTTCAACTCCTTTGGCATGATTAAAAGTTATTTTTTCATTCCTATTACTTTTGGAATATTGCTAGCACTTGCTTTGCTATCCAGCTTGTCCTATTGCAAGAGGATTGTGAACACCACAGCAGTGTTTTTTATACTTTCCTTTGTTAAATAAGATTTGGTTCAGGTGATCACCTAATCAGAAGCACATTAAGTAGAATGAGGTGTACTCTGGTTTGAATTCAACTGACACTGGTATTTATGTATATGTATATACAGTACAGACCAAAAGTTTGGACACACCTTCTCATTCAAAGATTTTTCTGTATTTTCATGGCTATGAAAATTGTAGAATCACACTGAAGGCATCAAAACTATGAATTAACACATGTGGAATTATACATTACACTTTACAAAAAAGTGTGAAACAACTGAAAATATGTCTTATATTCTAGGTTCTTCAAAGTAGCCACCTTTTGCTTTGATTACTGCTTTGCAAGCAGAAAAGGTGAACGGATGGACTCTACATGCCTGGTTCCCACCGTGAAGCATGGAGGAGGTGGTGTGATGATGTGGGGGTGCTTTGCTGGTGACACTGTTGGGGATTTATTCTAAATTGAAGGCATAGTGAACCAGAGTGGCTACCACAGCATCTTGCAGCAGCATGCTATTCCATCCGGTTTGCGTTTAGTTGGACCATCATTTATTTTTCAACAGGACAATGACCCCAAACACACCTCCAGGCTGTGTAAGGGCTATTTGACCAAGAAGGAGAGTGTTGGGGTGCTACGCCAGATGACCTGGCCTCCACAGTCACCAGACCTGAACCCAATCGAGATGGTTTGGGGTGAGCTGGACCGCTCACCGCTTCAAGTTTGAATAAATCCCCAACAGTGTCACCCGCAAAGCACCCCCACACCATCACACCACCTCCTCCATGCTTCACGGTGGAAATTAGGCATGTAGAGACCAGCCGTTCACCTTTTCTGGGTGCAAAGCAGTAATTGAAGCAAAAGGTGGCTACTTTGAAGAACCTAGAATATAAGACATATTTTCAGTTGTTTCAAACTTTTTTGTAAAGTGTAATGTATAATTCCACATGTGTTAATTCATAGTTTTGATGCCTTCAGTGTAATTCTACAATTTTCATAGCCATGAAAATACAGAAAAATCTTTGAATGAGAAGGCATGTCCAAACTTTTGGTCTGTACTGTATATATATATATATATATGCATATATATATATACTGTATGTATATACAGGTCTGGCAAAAAGTAAGAGACCACTGCAAAATTTTCTGTTTGTCTTATTTTTCTCTTTATAGGTATATTTTTGAGTAAAAGAGTAAAATGTAAATTGTTCTTTTTTTCTATAAACTATTGACAACATGTCTCCAAATATCCAAGCAATAAATTTTTTATTTTTTTTTCTAAAAATGATAAATTGTCAAAATTACATAAAAGAATCAGTGCTTTCAGACCTCAAATAATGCAAAGAAAACAAGTTCATAATCATTTAAAAACAACAATTCTTATGTTTTAACTCAGGAAGAGTTCAGAAACAAATATTTTGTGGAATACCCATGGTTTTTAATCACAGCTTTAATGCGTCTTGGCATGCTTTCCATCAGTCTTTCACACTGCTCCTGGCGCAAAAATTTAAGCAGTTCTTCTTTGTTTGATGGCTTCTGACTATCTATCATCCTCTTGATTACATTCCAGGGTTTTCAATGGGGTTCAGGTCTGGAGATTGGGCTGGCCATGACAGGGTTTTGATGTGATGATCTCTTAATTTTTGCAAGAGCTGTATATTTCAATAGATAGATAGATAGAATAGATAGATAGATAGATAGATAGATAGATAGATAGATAGATAGATAGATAGATAGATAGATAGATAGATAGATAGATAGATAGATAGATAGATAGATAGAAAAAAAGTTGGCAATTCAGCAGCAGCGTAGTGTAAAATCACAGCAGGAGCCGACAGGGTAGAAGAAATGGATTACGTACAGTAAATACATATAGAAGATACTGTAGTTACTGTATATAGATGTCAGTGACAAATACAACGAGTACAGTGTGTGTGCAGCTTAGTGTACATGTAAATAAAACAAGAAAAAAAGGAGCGTATACCATATCTCAAAAAAATCTCAATCTTTATTACAATATTATAAAATGCCAACAATATAGGCCCATATAAACATAGAGGTGTGACGAGGATAAGCTGTCGGTAAGAGAGACAGCAACAGACTAATGGATAGCCGGGGGATATTATGTAAACATGAGGTCATATATATCAATATATATAAGAAAAGACCAATATAACAGATCTCCACATGTAAATTAATGACCACATTTAAGGTGCATAGTGCATATCACAAGTCTAGCTTACCCATATGTAAGGCTGAGTCCGTGCGTCTCCCAAGGACAGACCCCCTGACGTGCGTTTCGCGGCAGTGCTTTCTCAAAAGGGGACTCACCATGTCATAACCCCAGGGCTTTTTATATGTGGTAAAATCCAGATAATGTCGGTGTAATAGGGCGCACATGTTCCCAGCGTCACACGCCGCTAAAGGTACCTCCCTCTCCCCCGGCAGTCAATGCATCGCACGCATGCAGGCAAAAATCGCCTCATGACGTCATCAGTATGCGCGTAAAGCAGCTAAGACGGCCGTGGAGAGGGGGGAATCAGCGTGGAGCAGGGCGCATGCGCGCACCGCCGTAGCCATTATCAAGGAGACCATAGAGGAGGACATCTTTGGGAAGGTCATAACAAAAAAGGAAAAAAGAAAAATATGTATAAGTGTACTGTGCATAGTGAAAGTAATCAAAATAAAGTGCACTAATACAGATAATAATAATAATGTTAATTACATATAATAAAAATAATGATAATAAAGTGAATATGGGACCCCCAACAGATAACTAATAACATATAATAATATATACAAATAAAAAGGAAGTCATATCAAAACAGTGCATATAGTGTACATATAAATGACATAATGATAATTATAAAAATATATAATAAGCATATAAGACGATCTTTCATCCAAAAATGTAGACCAAAATGGATCCATTATTTTTCCTGAAGCACAGCATGCCTAGAAAAGTCTTCAGATTCAGTTAAGTGAAGAAAGACATGCGAGGCGAATCTTCAATCCAAATAACAACGACATTGAATATACTAAAATCAAGGAACTGAGAAAATGACATAATTAAAAAATTATAATTAAGAACGTGGTGGATAGATTCATAGGTAAATTTAACATAGGACAAACACTGGCGGACTAGAAAGGGGTGTACAAGGCTTGAAAGGGACACCGGGGGATCATTTATAAAAATGGGGCAAATGTCAATTTTTCATTTAAGCCCTTGGGTGTTACTGTGTCCAAGGTGACAATCCACCTGCACTCACGTTGTGCCAAAATACGGGTAAGATTGCCACCTCTGACACCACCCCGGACTCTGTCGATGCCCCTTATTTTCAACCCGCTGGGATCAGAACCATGACATAGGCGGAAATGTCGCGGCAATGTTTTTAATATGGATATGTCTACAACATCCTTGGCAGCCAAGATATCCCGTACATGTTCGCGCGTCCTAATTTTCTCACCAAGGTCGACGGACTCTCTCTTGAGGCGGACATGTTGTTAGTGACCATCGATATTGAATCTCTATACACATCTATTCGACATAGTGATGGTCTTAGAGCGGTCCGCTTCTTTCTTGAGACTGCCAACTGGGATGGCCATTTTTTGGAATTTATTTTGGATTTATTGGAATTTGCATTAACAAAATATTTTTTTGTTTTTAAGGATAGGTTTTATTTGCAGATACAGGGGACTGCGATGGGCGCGGCGTGTGCCCCGTCGTACGCAAATCTATTTTTAGGATACTGGGAGAGGCAGTTCGGCACCGTGAGCAGGTGAACTTTCTCACGCTCACGGTGCCCTCAGGCAGACACTGAGCACACAGTGCTCAGTGTCTACTGGATGACAGGCAGCATGGTTGCATCATGCAACCATGCAGTCTGCCATCTAGATGAAGCAGAGCTAGACCCTCGTGGGACAAATGACTTAAAACATCTCTGTGTAAAGGTAAGGAATAGAGATGAGCGACTTTGCCTTTGGGAGGGTCGAGTCGGATTTTGGACCGCTTGACTTTCACAAAAGTCGAGTCAAAAGAAATCGGCTGACTATCAGAAAAAGTCGAAGGTCCGACTGAAACACGAAACCCAATGCAAGTCAATTGGGAAGCAAAGTTGGCAGGGAGTGGAGGACAGTAAACACACCTACAGTGCCCATTTCAATGTCAACAACATCAATTCTTATTAAGCTTGTCAACCTTAATTTACTTTATAATAATAGTTACACATTGAAAACTGGGGGTTACTTGGCTAAAGTTGTGGGGGGGGCAGGGCTGGCTTCAGGTTTTCGTGGGCCCCGGGCCAAAGAGTCTCAGTGGGCCCCTTTGACACATACCACAATTATGATGCTCAGATACAGCAGAGAAATATTGGTGTAGTACAATGACAAATACTTCACTTCTTACATTACATGAGCGATATCTATTTTAAATTCTACAATAGCTCAAAAACCGGACAATATATTCCTCCATACAGTATTATGGCCACCACATAGTGCGCCATACAGAATAATAATAATAATAATCTTTATTTTTATATAGCGCTAACATATTCCGCAGCGCTTTACAGTTTGCACACATTATCGTCGCTGTCCCCAAAGGGGCTCACAATCTACATTCCCTATCTGTATGTTTTTAGAATGTGGGAGGAAACCGGAGTACCCGGAGGAAACCCACGCAAACACGGGGAGAACATACAAACTCCTTGCAGATGTTGTCCTTGGTGGGATTCGAACCTAGGACTCCAGCGCTGCAAGGCTGTAGTGCTATCCACAGAATAATGAGCCCCATATATTGCTCCATGCATAATTGGTCCCATATAATGTCCAATACAGTAAATGATGAGCTCCTCATAATGCTACAGTATATTATGGTCCTCATACAGTATAGGACGGTCCCCATAGAGTATAATGAGCCCCACATAATGCTCCATACAGTATAATGAGTCGCATATAAAGCTCCATACAGTATATGATGGGCCCTATATATTGCCCCATACAGAATGGGCTCCATATAATGCTCCATACAGAATGGGCCCCATATGTGCTCCATATGATGCTTCATACCCTATATGATGCCCCATAAATAATGAACCCCATATGATGCTCCAGTATATGATGGGCCCATGGATGATGCTCCAGTGTATGATAGGCCTATATAATGCTCCATATATAATGGGCCCCATATGATGCTGCAGTGTATAATGGGCCCCGTATATGATGCTCCAGTGTATGATGGGCCTATAGAATGTTCCATATATAATGGGCCCCATATGATGCTCCAGTGTATAATGGGCCCCGTATATGATGCTCCAGTGTATAATGGGCCCCATAGCTGATACTCCAGAGTATGATGGGCCCCATGGATGATGCTCCAGTGTATGATGGGCCTATATAATGCTCCATATATAATGGGCCCTATATGATGCTCCAGTGTATGATGGGCCCCATAGCTGATACTCCAGTGTATGATGGGCCCCATGGATGATGCTCCAGTGTATGATGGGCCTATATAATGCTCCATATATAATGGGCCCTATATGATGCTCCAGTGTATGATGGGCCCCATAGCTGATACTCCAGTGTATGATGGGCCCCATGGATGATGCTCCAGTGTATGATGGGCCTATATAATGCTCCATATATAATGGGCCCCATATGATGGTCCAGTGTATGATGGGCCCATATAATGCTCCATATATAATGGGCCCTGTTATGAATGTGCTAGAGATGATTTCTGAGCAGAGGCTCCCTCTGGTGGTTACAGACAGTACTGAACCTTTCAGCGAGGAATGGCAATCTGGGATCACGGACTGGACTGATATAAGGGAGGTTCCCTCCCATGATGGTCGCCGGTGATCAATTGTTCTTGTCTCAATTGTGGTTCCTGGTTCATTTGGAAGTTTGCTGCAGTCCTGCCTGCATAATCTGCTTTCAGATAAGATATTTTCTGCTTTTCTTTTTGTGCTTGCTTTTTGCATAGTTTTCTGCACTTTTGTGGAGGTCAGCCGGGTCCCCTCCTGGGGCCTGTGCTCCTCTCAGTTTAGCTGTAGCCACTGTTATTTGTTCATTTGCTTTTTCCTGTTTTTTCAGTAGCTGCGGCTTAGCTTTGTTACACCAGAGATCTGATTTAGGTGGTGGAGATCGTGTGATTTCAGGCTGTGACGAGGCGTCTAGGATCAACGTAGGAACGCTCCACGGCTACCTCTAGTTGTGTGGTTAGTTCAGGTTACTGCAATCCAATAGGTTCCAGTCTCTCTGGTGTATTGCCGTTTTTTGCTTTTTCTCCTCAGCTACCTAAACATAACAGGGCCCTTTATGATGCTCCAGTATATGGTGGGCCCCATGGATGATGCTCCAGTGTATGATGGGCCCCATTTATAATGCTACAGTTTTTAATGGGCTCTATCTATGATGCTCAAGTGTATGATGGGCCCCTTATATAATTCTCCAGTGTATAATGCTCCCCATATATTGCTCCAAACATTTAAAAAAAAGATATACCTCTCCTCGCTGGTCACTGCTCTACTCTGGACTCCTCAGTGTCACCATCTTCCAGCTCTCTGCACTTGGACTATTCAGGCAGAGGACACACAGATGTGATGTCATCGCGCTGTCTGACCAGAATGTCACTGTCAGGAAACGCGTAAGACGTCACAGCGGTGGAGCAGGGAGAGGTAAGTATTGCAAGTGCTGGGGCCCTGAGCAAGCAGGGGGGGCCACTTGTGGGTGCTGGCACTGGCACAGGGCCCCTCATAGTACGCCGGTGTCTCTGACGGCGAGTGGGCCCCCCCACCTGTTCAGGGCACCACCACTTGACCGGGTGCTGCAGGTGCTGACGCCGGCCCTGGGGGGTACAGCCCAAGTTAGGGAGGTGGAAAAAATGCCATATGTTGAGGTGTAGGTTGGACGTTCAGCAGCTACAAATGGAGGAATTGGAGGAAGAGGAGGACAAAGCGAGCCATTTTGCTGGCAACCTATGGTACTCACAGAAGGGAAAAATAGTGTGGAAAGGAAAAAAAGTTGTCAGAATTGTCAGAGATTTTTTTTTCTTTCTGTTTGTTGCATTTTTTCCCTCTTTTTCTCTGGGTTCTGAGGAGGATTGTTTTTTCTCTCTCTCAATGGAGCTTGCACAGTTGTCTGGCCGTGTGGATCAGCTTGCCACTGAGGTTTGGATTATTGCTACCTATCTTGCTGGGTTGCCGGTTGTGGAACCTAGGATCCCCATGCCAGATTTGTTTTGGGGGGATCGGGCTAAATTTCTGAATTTCCAAAAATAACTGTAAGTTGTTTTTTGCCTTAAAGCCTAAGTCCTCAGGGAACGCAGCACAGCAGGTTCAAATTGTCATCTCTCTCCTGCGCGGAGACCTCAGGATTGGGCTTTTTCCCTGACATATGGGGATCCTATTTTTAATGATATTGATGTATTTTTACTGGCTCTGGGGTTATTGTACGATGAACCTAATGTCACTGATCAAGCTGAAAAAACCTTGTTGGCATTAAATCAGGGTCTTGAAGACGCTGAGTTGTACTGTCAGAAATTCCGAAAGTGGGCAGTCCTGACCAAATGGAATGATGATGCATTGGCAGACCTTTTTCAGAAGGGGCTGTGAGAGAATGTAAAGGATGCTATGGTGCGATTCCCTGTTCCCTCTGGTCTCAATGATTCTATGTCATTGGCTATTCAAATTGACAGACGTTTGCGTGAGCGCAGAGGTATGAGTGGGATAGTGTTGCCTTGTGAGACAGCTTCTGAGCCCATGCAGAGTGATGGAGTGACTTCTGGGGCACAGCGTCATGAGTTTTGAAAGCGCAATGGGCTATGTTTCTACTGTGGTGACGCCTCTCATGCTATTTCAGTCTGCCCTAAGCGGGGAAGACATTTTGCACGCTCAGTTGTCTTGGGTAGTGGTCAGACTAAATTTTGTTTACTGTTACCCTGATTTGCTCCCTGTCCACGTTTTCTGCTCAGGCTTTTGTTGATTTAGGAGCAGCTATTAACCTGATGGATTATGATTTTGCTAAACGTTGTGGGTTTCCCTTGATACCCCTGCGGAAGTCTATTCCCCTACTGGGCATTGATTCTACCCCTTTGGCAGAGAATAAACCCAGTTTTCTACTCAGGTGATAATGAGGGTTGAACCAGATCATCAGGTGTAAGGTTCTTTGTACATGTTCTTGAAACTCAGTTTTCCGTCAGCCATTTTGCTTTCTGTCTTGCTGCAGCTATCTTGCCCTCAGTCAATATGGAGTTTTCAGCTTTCATGTTCCCGCCCTGATTCTCTCCCTCTTGCTTCTTAAGCAGCCACAGCTGAGCAATCAGTGCTTCAGAATCTAGCCTGCAGTGAACCTGTGACCTGACTCCTGGAAGCCTTGGACTATGTACTCCAGCTATTACTACTGAGGAACTCTGAACACTTGTGGACTCTGGAACCCTGCTCTTTGAAAGATCCACGTTTGCATGGACTTACGGTAACAGAGAAGAAGATCCTGAACCTGTTGTGGAGAGTGATTGCTGAGCTTAAGTTACTCTGGCCTGCTGTGTCTCCTGCTTCTGTATCTGCAAACTGTGTGACTATTTTTGCCACTTGTATGAAGTAATACAAGACCTTCTATATCAAACCTGTGTCTCATGTATTTTCATCGCACCCAAGCACAAGACGCTATATGAACTGTACTACATACATTACAAGATTCTGAAGCCAAAACGTTAGTGTCTGCTGGGTCTGGGAAGGCTGTGTCTGCTGTAACTGTGGATATCAGACGTCCAGTTGTACTTTCTGTGATGACAGTGGTTGTGACTTCTCACAACCATTCCAGGTGAGCAATTCCCTTAAGTTTTTTTTTCTCTCTGCAGTGTTACCACAGGTAAACACTATTGTTTTTTTTTTTTTTCTTTTCTCCTCTCCTTCCAGTACTCCTGTCTTAAAAGATCTGGAAAATGGAGGCCCGCATAAAGGAACTTTGCGGAGTGACTGATAATATCCTTGCAGATTTACAGACTATAAAAACCCATTTTACAAACCTACAGGACCTCACTAATCACAATTTGCAAGTGTTTGGACAGACTGCCCAGGATTTGCGAGCCAGGATTGAGGTTCTAGAGGAGCGAGTCCAGGCTCCTGCCGTAGCCCCAAGTTCTGGGATTCCCAAGTTGCCCCCTTTTCGTTTTGGCGGTGAACGTGAAAAATTCAGGGGATTTATTAACCAATGCAATCTGTTTTTTTCTGCACATGCTTCACAATTTCCCACTGAACGATCTAAAGTGCTTACTATAATTATGTTACTTACCAACAAGGCTTTGATGTGGGCAAACCCTCTGATTGAGACTGAGGATGAATGTTTGGATCATCTTGATGCTTTCATTTCAGCCATGGGGCAGGTGTTTGATGACCCCAATCGAGGTGCAACAGCTGAAGCAGCCATGTTAACTTTGCGCCAAGGTAAGCACTCGGTAGCCGAATATGCCTTGGATTTCAGGAGATGGGCCCTTGATACCACCTGGTACAGTTCCGCCAAAAAATCTATTTTTCGAAAGGGGTTGTCTCCACTAATTAAGGATGAACTTGCTCGTGCCGACCCTCCCACTGCTTTAGGTGACTTTATTAACTACTGCATCTGTATTGATGCTCGCCTGACTGAACGCAGGCAAGAGAGATGGTTCGAAAGCAATCGCACTAACCTTTTCCTACCTTCCTCCCCAGCTAAGGAACCTTTGAGTAGGATCACACGGGAACCTGAACCTGAACCCATGCAGGTAGACTCTTTACAAAGACGGGTTAGTGATGCACGTAAAGAACATCGTTTTAAGGAAAATCTATGTTTCTATTGTGGTAAGTCAGGGCACTTCATTATAAACTGCCCCAGCCGTTCTCGTAAGACTACTGCAGCACTCATTCACTGTGAGTGTTGCGAGAGGAGATCTGTCAGGTCCGAGCCTCAGGCTCCAGAGAGATCTGCAGCAACAGATCTTGATTTCTCGGACTTAAACTCCGTTACTTCTGAGGACGATGACTGTGTAAACGCTGCAATTTTTCAAGTTTCCTCAGCGGTGTCCCAGCTGAGTTGTAGGAAAAACAATTCTCATTGCTTCCTTTCCATCAAACTCTGGGTTAACTCAGTCTGGGTGTCTAGCTCTGCTATGATCGACTCAGGGGCAAGTGGGAATTTTATGGATGTCTCCTTTGCTCTGAAACAGGGGATACGTTCAGTGAAGAAGGCTACTCCAGTACAGATGGAAACTATGGATGGCTCCCTGCTGACCTCTGGACCAGTGGATCAGGAAACGGAGCCTTTGAGGGTCCTTATGGGTAAAGTTCATCAAGAGAAACTGTCCTTTATGCTTATCTCTTCTCCCCACTTTCCCATTATTCTAGGGCTACCATGGCTGCAGGCTCAGAACCCTACCATTAACTGGGAGACCAAGGAATTACACTTTCCAGAGAAACAGATGAGTCCAGAAGTTTCAGCTTGCTCTGTTCCTAAAGGAACCATGTCAGTCCCTGAACTACCAGCTGTATACCAGGACTATGTGGATTTATGTGACAAGAAGAACGCTGACCAGCTTCCCCCTCACCGTCCACATGATTGTCCAATTGAATTATTGCCTGGAGCAGAGATACCTTTTGGTAAGATCTACCCCTGGCGGGGCCTGAGCTAAAGGCTTTAAAGGATTACATAGACGAAAATCTAGCCAAGGGCTTCATACGCCCCTCTTCATCTCCTGCAGGTGCACCCATCTTCTTTGTGAAGAAGAAAGATGGATCTCTGAGACCCTGCGTAGACTATAGGGAACTCAATAAGGTTACTATTAGAAACCGTTATCCATTGCCTTTAATCCCTGAGTTATTGGAGAGAGTGCGGCATGCCAAAATTTTCTCTAAATTGGATCTCCGTGGGGCCTATAACTTGGTCCGTATTAGACCTGGGGATGAATGGAAGACTGCATTCAGGTCACGCTATGGACACTTTGAATATCTAGTTATGCCTTTTGGTCTGAGTACCGCCCCAGCCACTTTCCAACACTTGGTGAATGACATCTTCAGGGATCTCCTAGATACATTCGTGGTGATTTATTTGGATGATATTCTAATTTTTTCTAACTCCACAGAGGAACATCATGGACATGTGAGAATGGTCTTGGAACGTCAAAGACAAAACCATCTTTACATCAAACTTGAAAAGTGTGAATTCCATAGGACCGAAATTCAATTTCTGGGGTATGTACTGTCTACACAAGGAATTAGTATGGATGGAAGTAAGACCCAAGCCATCAAGGATTGGCCAAGTCCTAGAAATGTGAAGGAGGTGCAGCGCTTCATCGGGTTTGCCAATTTCTATAGACGTTTCATTAGGAATTTCTCTGAGGTAGTGTCACCTATCACCCAACTTACCCGGAAAGAGTCTAGGTTCTCCTGGACTCCCCAAGCCCAGGAAGCATTTTCTCGTCTAAAAGATAAATTTACCACCGCACCTATCTTGGTACATCCCAACCCCGAACTTGCCTTCATAATAGAGGTGGATGCTTCAGATTGTGCCGTTGGAGCTATACTCTCTCAGAGAACAGGTGAGAAGAATGTCTTGCATCCCTGTGCCTTCTTTTCCCAGCAGTTGTCTTCGGCTGAGAGGAACTACGATGTGGGCAATAGAGAGTTGTTGGCCATTATTGCCGCCTTCAAAGAATGGAGACACCTTCTTCAGGGAGCTGCACAGCAAATAGTCTCCTGACAGACCATCGTAACCTTGAATTTGTCAGGTCGGCTAAGTGCCTGACTCCTTGCCAGGCTCGCTGGAATCTTTTCTTAAACCAATTTAATTTTGTCATTTCTTATAGACCAGGATCGCGCAATGGAAAGGCTGATGCACTCTCTAGGATTCATTCAGCAGAGACCCGTCCACTTGCTCCTCCTAAGACAATTCTTCCTGACTCTAGATTCCTGGGGGTGATTCATAATCAAGACCTACTTAAGGACATCAAGGAAGCATACCATGCGGATTCCTTGTTGGCACAACCCCCAAGGGACGTAAGTCTTGTCTTTAAGAATGGTGTGTGGATTCTGGGACAACGTCTGTATATTCCTGAAACAGTCAGATTGAGAGTATTGCAACTCATTCACGATTCCAAGATAGCTGGGCATAGAGGAATTCTAAAGACACAGGAATTTCTTTCTCGTTTCTTTTGGTGGCCCACTTGCAGGAAGGATGTTTTAAACTATGTCACTTCATGTGAAGTCTGTGCAAGATGCAAACACCTCGCTCCTCACCAACTGGTCTGTTACAACCTCTTCCCACCCCGTCCCGCCCGTGGGGATCCATTTCTATGGACTTCATTGTGGAGTTACCAACCTCTCAAGGGAAAAACACCATTCTAGTGGTGGTTGATCGTTTAACAAAGGCAGCTCATTTTATTCCTTGTGTCGGCTTACCCACTGCAAAACAGACATCAGATTTGATGATTAAAGATGTGTTTCGCTTACATGGAGTTCCGGATGAGGTTATTTCGGATCGAGGGGTGCAATTCACTTCAAGGTTTTGGCAAAATTTCTGTGCAGCATTGGACATTAAAGTAAACCTTTCTTCTGCTTTTCATCCCCAGACTAATGGACAGACCGAACGAACCAATCAAACTCTGGAGCAGTATCTCCGCTGCTTTATCTACCACCTACAGGATGATTGGGTGGATCTACTTCCATTGGCTGAGTTCTCTTATAACAACTCTCAGAGCGCCTCCACTAAGCAGTCTCCTTTTTACTCCAATCTAGGTTATCATCCTAACATTCTTCCACGATTTCCCATAGAAACGCCTTTACCAGCAGTGGCCGAAAGAATCACGTATTTACAGAAGAATATGGATCTTCTAAAGGAGAATCTGGAATTGGCTCAGGAAAGGTACAAGAAAGCAGCAGACCTGCACCAGCTTTCAAGGTAGGAGACCTGGTCTGGCTGTCAACCAGAAATCTTAAGTTAAGGATTCCATCGTCTAAGTTGGGACATAAGTACATTGGACCCTATAAAATCAGTAAAATTATAAGTGCCGTTGCTTGTCGTCTTCAACTGCCTAGAACTATGAGAATCCACCCTGTCTTTCATGTATCCCTACTAAAGGCTGCAACATCCAATACGTTTCCTGGACGTTCTTCTCCTTGCCCTGACCCAGTGCTAGTCGATGGTCAGGAAGAATTTGTGGTGGAAAGAATTCTAGATTCCAGGTTATACAGAAATCAGTTACAATATTTGATTAAATGGCAGGGCTACCCAGTGGAGGACAACTCATGGGAACCAGTCAATAACGTTAATGCTCCTCGTTTGCTCCGCCAGTTTCATCAGAGGTACCCAGACAAGCCTGGTCTGAGGCCATCCGGAGGTTGTCCCTAAGGGGGGAGTAATGTAAGGTTCTTTGTACATGTTCTTGAAACTCAGTTTTCCGTCAGCCATTTTGCTTTCTGTCTTGCTGCAGCTATCTTGCCCTCAGTCAATATGGAGTTTTCAGCTTTCATGTTCCCGCCCTGATTCTCTCTCTCTTGCTTCTTAAGCAGCCACAGCTGAGCAATCAGTGCTTCAGAATCTAGCCTGCAGTGAACCTGTGACCTGACTCCTGGAAGCCTTGGACTATGTACTCCAGCTATTCCTACTGAGGAACTCTGAACACTTGTGGACTCTGGAACCCTGCTCTTTGAAAGATCCACGTTTGCATGGACTTACGGTAACAGAGAAGAAGATCCTGAACCTGTTGTGGAGAGTGATTGCTGAGCTTAAGTTACTCTGGCCTGCTGTGTCTCCTGCTTCTGTATCTGCAAACTGTGTGACTATTTTTGCCACTTGTATGAAGTAATACAAGACCTTCTATATCAAACCTGTGTCTCATGTATTTTCATCGCACCCAAGCACAAGACGCTATATGAACTGTACTACATACATTACATCAGGAGAGTTGCAAATTTCTGGTGCTGCATAGTCTGCATGACATTATTGTACAAGGTTTCCCTTTGTTACAGTCTCATAATCCTGTTTTGGATTGGAAATCTGTGTCTGTGACCAGTTGGGGCTCCCAATGTGTTAATGCTGACACTCCTGTTTTTTCTGCCTCTGCCCAGTCTCAGGATGTTCCTGACTTTTTGACTGATTTTTTGGATGTGTTTAGTGAAAGTAAATCCACATCCTTGCCCACTCACAGGAGCTATGATTGCGCTATTGAATTAGTGCCTGGTGGTAAATTTCCTAAAGGTCGCCTTTTTAACTTGTCTGTACCTGAACACGATACTATGCGATCTTATATCAAGGAGTGATTGGAGAAGGGTCATATCAGACCATCATCTTCACCCTTGGGCGCCGGTTTTTTCTTTGTAACCAAAAAGGATGGTTCATTGAGGCCGTGTATTGATTATCGTCTCTTGAATAAGATCACTGTGAAGTATCAGTATCCGTTACCCTTGATTTCTGACCTGTTTTCCAGAGTGAAAAGTGCTAGTTGGTTTACCAAGCTTGACCTCAGGGGGGCGTATAACCTTATTCGCATTAAGCACGGGGATGAATGGAAGATGGCGTTTAATACCCCAGAGGGGCATTTTGAGTACCTAGTGATGCCCTTTGGGCTCACTAATGCTCCTTCCGTCTTCCAATCCTTCATGAATGATATTTTCAGGGATTTTGTTGATAAATTTCTGATTGTTTATTTGGATGATATCTTGATTTTTTCCAATGACTGGGACTCTCATGTGAAACATGTTCGGACTGTGTTCCAGATTTTGAGAGAGAATGCACTGTATGTGAAGGGATCAAAGTGTCTTTTTGGCGTACAGAAGGTCTCATTTCTGGGATTCATTTTGTCTCCGTCTGTTATTGAAATGGACCCGGTCAAGGTTCAGGCCATCTGTGATTGGGTCCAACCTACTTCATTAAAGGCTCTTCAGAGATTTTTGGGTTTTGCCAATTTTTATCGTAAATTTATTGGTAATTTCTCCGGTATTGTTAAACCATTGACTGATTATACCAAAAAGGGTTCTGATGTGGTGAATTGGCCTCCTGAGGCAGTTTCTGCATTTCAGGAACTTAAGCAGAGATTCACTTTTGCTCCTGTTCTACGGCAGCCTGATGTTTCTCTACCGTTTCAGGTGGAGGTTGATGCCTCTGAAATTGGGGCAGGTGCCGTTTTGTCCCAAAGAGATCCAGAGACCTCTAAGAGTAACCCTTGTGCCTTTTTCTCTTGAAAATTTTCTCCAACTGAACGTAATTATGACGTGGGTAATCGGGAGTTATTGGCCATGAAGTGGGCCTTTGAAGAGTGGAGACATTGGCTGGAAGGAGCCAAACATCAGGTAGTGGTCCTCACGGACCATAAGAACCTGGTTTATCTCGAATCAGCCAAGCGACTTAATCCTAGACAGGCCAGGTGGGCCTTGTTTTTCACACGTTTTAATTTTGTGGTTTCTTTTCTTCCTGGCACTAAGAATGTTAAGGCGGATGCCCTCGCGAGGAATTTCTTTGCGGACTCTCCTGTGTTATCTGATCTACTGTTATTTTGAAAGAGGGTGTAGTTCTTTCCGCCATCTCGCCCAATTTGAGAATGGCTCTGGAGGTGTGTCAGGAGGATAAACCTGAGCGCTGCCCTATTGGGAAATTGTTTGTCGCAGACCAGTGGAAGAAGAGTGTGATGTCTGAGATTCATTATTCCGCGTTGGCTGGTCATCCCGGGATTTTTGGTACCAGAGACTTGGTGAGTCGGTCCTTTTGGTGGCCTACTTTGTCTCGTGACGTCAGGGAATTTGTGCAGTCCTGTGGGACTTGCTCTCGTTCCAATCCTTGCTCTCGCTCTAGTGGTTTGTTAATGCCATTACCTGTGCCCAAGAGGCCATGGACCCATATCTCTAGGGATTTTATTTCTGACCTCCCTGTTTCTCAGAGAATGACCGTTATCTGGGTAATCTGTGATAGGTTTTCCAAGATGATACATCTTGTGCCATTACCTAAGTTACCTTCCTCCTCCGAATTGGTGCCTTTGCTCCTTCAGCACGTGGTTCAGTTACATGGCATTCCGGAGAACATTGTGTCTGACAGAGGAGTCCAGTTTGTTTCCAGATTTTGGAGGACATTTTGTTCTAAACTTGGTGTTCAATTATCTTTCTCCTCTGCTTTTCATCCTCAGACCAATGGACAAACGAGAGAACAAACCAGACCTTGAAGACTTATTTGAGATGTTTTGTGTCTGCTGATCAAGATGACTGGGTCTCTTTTTTGCCTTTGGCTGAGTTTGCTCTTAATAATAGGGCTAGCTCTGCCTCCTTGATGTCTCCATTTTTCTGCAATTCTGGGTTTCACCCTCGATTTTCTTCGGGACAGGCGGAGGCTTCTGTCTGTCCGGGTGTTGACTGTTGTGGAGCGAATGCAGCAGATTTGGGACCAGGTAGTGGAGAGGTTGTCTCTCTCTCATGAGAAGGCCCAACGGTTTGCCAACCGGCATAGGACTGATTGTCCTCGGTTTAAAGTGTGGGACTTGGTTTGGTTGTCCTCAAGAAATATCCCTATGAGGGTTGCATCTCCAAAGTTTAAGCCTAGGTTTATTGGACCTTATAAGATCATGTAGATTCTTAATCCTGTTTCCTTCCGTTTGCTTCTTCCAGGGACATTTAAGATCCATAACGTGTACCACAAGTCCTTATTGAAGAGGTTTGTCGAGCCAGTGGTTCATATGGCTGCGCCTCCTGACCCTGTTTTGGTTGAGGGCAATCTGGAGTATGTGGTTGAGAAAATATTGGATTCTCGTTTTTCTAGACAGAAACTCCAGTATTTGGTTCAGTGGAGAGGTTATGGTCAGGACGACAATTCTTGGGTGTTTGCTTCGGACATCCATGCTAGGAGACTGATCCGTGCCTATCACCGAGCTCATCCTGATCGGCCTGGTTGCACAAGTGAGGGTTCGGTGACCCCTCCTCAATGGGGGGGTACTGTTATGAATGTGCTAGAGATGGTTTTTGAGCAGAGGCTCCCTCTGGTGGTTACAGACAGTACTGAACCTTTCAGCGAGGAATGGCAATCTGGGATCGCTGACTGGTCTGATATAAGGAAGTTCCCTCCCATGATGGTTGCCGGTGATCAATTGTTCTTGTCTCAGTTGTGGTTCCTGGTTCATTTGGAAGTTTGCTGAGTCTTGCCTGCATCTTCTGCTTTCAGATAAGATATTTTCTGCTTTTATTTTTGTGCTTGCTTTTTGCATAGTTCTTTGCACTTTTGTGGAGGTCAGCCAGGTCCCCTTCTGGGGCCTGTGCTCCTCTCAGTTTATCTGTAGCCACTGTTGTTTGTTCATTTGTTTTTTCCTGTTTTTTCAGTAGCTGCGGCTTAGTTTTGTTACACCAGAGTTCTGATTTAGGTGGTGGAGATCGTGTGATCTCAGGTGTCTTTGCAATCAGAAGAGTTGGAATTTTTTAGGGTTTTTTTTTGGATTGCAGTCAGAATTCTTCCTGTACTTTTCTTTCTAGACAGATTGGGCCCCAGCGTTTGCTCATTCTATTTTCTGTCTGTGTCCGTGCTCTCTTCTTTTCTAACCGCCATTAAATGTTTGGGGGCTTCCTATTTTCTTTGGGGATCTGCTCCGGGGCAGATAGCTTCCATCTTTCTGCCTTTAGGTGTAGTTATCTCTCAGGCTGTGACGAGGCGTCTAGGATCAATGTAGGAATGCTCCACGGCTACCTCTAGTTATGTGGTTAGTTCAGGTTACTGCAATCCAATAGGTTCCAGCCTCTCTGGTGTATTGCTGTTTTTTGCTTTTTCTCCTCAGCTACCTAAACATAAAAGGGCCCTTTATGATGCTCCAGTATATGGTGGGCGCCATGGATGATGCTCCAGTGTATAATGGGCCCCATTTATAATGCTACAGTTTGTAATGGGCTCTATCTATGATGCTCAAGTGTATGATGGGCCCCTTATATAATTCTCCAGTGTATAATGCTCCCCATATATTGCTGCAAACATTTAAAAAATGATATACCTCTCCTCGCTGGTCACTGCTCTACTCTGGACTCCTCAGCGTCACCATCTTCCAGCTCTCTGCACTTGGACTATTCAGGCAGAGGACACACAGACGTGATGTCATCGCGCTGTCTGACCGGAATGTCACTGTCAGGAAACGCGGAAGACGCCACAGCGGTGGAGTAGGGAGAGGTAAGTATTGCAAGTGCTGGGGCCCTGAGCAAGCAGGGGGGGCCACTTTTGGGTGCCGGCACTGGCACAGGGCCGCTCATAGTACGCCGGTGTCTCTGACGGCGAGTGGGCCCCCCCACTGTTCAGGGCACCGCCACTTGACCGGGTGCTGCAGGTGTTGACGCTGGCCCTGGGGAGTTACAGCCCAGTTAGGGAGGTGGAAAAAATGCCATATGTTGAGGTGTAGGTTGGACGTTCAACAGCTACAAATGGATGAATTGGAGAAGTAGGAGGAAGAGGAGGACCAAGCGAGCCATTTTGCTGGCAACCTATGTGTCATCAGGGGAAGGTATGACAAAATAATTTGAAACCCAAGCATGGTTCATTTAAATGAAGGTGAGATCACCAACATTTTGGGTAGACAGCTAGGTCCTTCTTTCTGTCAGGATAGATCCAGCAGGATTGATCCAGCAGCACTGAAGACTCTTTCTGATAACACACTACCAGCAGGGCAAGCGAGCTCCTGTAAGGCATATTGTGCCAATTCAGGCCAGGTGTCCAGGTTACAGGCCCAGTAGTCAAAGGGGAATGAACTGTGAAGGAGAACTTCGACAGGGGATGAGAGGTAATTTTGAAACATAGTTGACAACTGCTGTCTCCTGTCTGTTGCAATCGATTCAGTATTACCAGTCGTGTGAGCGGTACTCAAGAAATCAGTCCACAACATGGTCATGAAACCCCTGTCTCCAACGCCACTTCGACTGTGTGCACCACGAACGCCACTTCCATGTTGCCCAGTATGGCTCGTGGAAGAACCTGCACCGCTGCTGTGTGCTGGGAATGCCTCTATCAAACGGTTTACCAGAGTTGCTTGTTTGTTCGCCAATATTACCTCTAGGTACTCTTGTGGCATGATGTTCTGTAATTTTCCTTTATAGCGTGGATCGAGGATGCTGTCCAACCAGTATTCGTCATCCTTCATGATTTTGGCAATGCAGGGGTCCCTTTTTAGGATCCGCAAGACATAATCACACATGTGGGCTAATATTCCAGGTGTCAATGATGCAGTGCCAGTGGTGGGTGGAGGAGCACTTTCTGCCAAATCCACATCCCTCCAGTCACGAACAAACTCTTTACTTGACCTTGGCAAGCCAACATTTTCTCTTGCCCCTGAGAAGCATCCTCCTCCCCAAAATAATTATCCCCCTCATCCTCTTCCTCGTCTTCCTCCACCTCGTCCAGGACAGTTCCCTGAGCAGACAATGGCTGACTGTCATCAAGGCTTCCCTCCTCCTCTTCCTCCTCCGCTACAGACGCCTGAACCTTAATGTGCGTCAAAGTTTGCATGAGCAGACGCATAAGTGGGATGCTCATGCTTATGATGGCGTCATCTGCGCTTGCCAGCCATGTGCATTCCTCAAAACACTGAAGGACTTTACAGAGGTCTTTCAGCTTTGACCACTGCACACCCGACAACTCATGTGCATGGTGGAGTTCCACCTTGTTGCAACATCTATGATTAGGCAGTGCTTAGGGAGGTGGAGCGATCGCTGTAGCCTCTGCATGCAACAGGAGTCTACAGGTGAGCGACGGATGTTCGAGCACAGTCTTCGAACCTTATGGAGCAGGGCTGTTAACTCCGGATAATTATTTATGAATCACTGCACCACCAGGTTCAAGGTGCGAGCCAGGGCTATGGCCACCACAAAATTACGTCCGTTATCACTGACTACCTAGCCTGGCTCAAGATGTAGACTGCCCAGCCATAGTAGTCGGTCAGTACCTCTTCGGTGTGTCTGTTGTCACCTAAAGACATCATCTTTAATACAGCCTGCTGATGCTTGCCACTAGTTGTTCGATAGTGGGACACCTCGTGTGCAACACTGGCAGCTGCGGATGTAGTGCTCATGCGACTGCGCTCTGTCAACGAGCTTTCCCTTCTGGAGGAGGGTCGAACGCCTACAGCCAACTGTTGCCTAAACCGTGGGCTAGGCAGCACTGTCTCACCGCCGCTGTCCCCTGTGGACCCTGCATCCACCACATTAACCCAGTGCGCAGTGATGGACACGTAATGGCCCTGGCCATGCCTACTGGCCCATGCATCTGTTGTGAGGTGCACCTTTCCACTCACTGATTGTTTGAGTGCATGGACAATGCGGTCTTTCACATGCAGGTGGAGGGTAGGGATGGCTTTTCTAGAAAAGAAGTGCCAACTGGGTAGGTCATATCAGGGGACAGCGTATGCCATGAGCTCTCGGAACGCTGCGATTTCAACCAAACGGAAGGGCATCATCTCTAATGAGATCAGTTTGGCAATGTAGGCGTTCAAAGCCAGTGTATGCGGATGAGAGGATGAGTACTTTCTTGTCTTACTCAGAGTCTCTGCTAGTGTGAGCTGGACTTGAGAGCTGCATATGGTGCAACTAGCGGTGGACATGGTGGAGGGGGTTGGTGATGGTGGTGATGGTGGTGGTGATGCCCTAGATGCAGTCTTTTGTTGGAAAAACATTGTGATTCCATGACTGCTTTGGCCTTGCGACGACACCTCAACATTTCTTACTGGTGGTGTGTTCACCGGTGGGCTTACAGTGGGGGAAGCGATGTAGCATTGCTGGCTACCTTCAGTCGGAGCAGGTGCACGAGTGCTACCTAAGGTTTTGTAGTCCGTCCACGCTTGCAAGTGCATGGTGTTTACATGTCTAAGCATGCAACTGGTATTCAAATTTCTGAGATTTTTCCTTCGGCTAAAGGTCCTTCCGCACTTCTTACAGATAACTTTTGCCTCATCAATAGGACTTTGGTCAAAAAAGTGCCACACAGCACTCTTCCTACTATAGGATAAATTTTCAGGGCCTGACCGTCTGGCCAAGCTGTCCTTCAACTCTTTTTGGGTTTTTTAACACGTTTTTGGACTGCTATGGGCCTGCCAGATAACCGCAGCTACGATGTTGATGCCTGCTGCGGATCCACCTCCTCTTCTGAGCTATTGCCAGCGGCACCCTCTTCCCCAATGGATGCCAATCTGGGTCAACAACTGGGTCATCATCACCTCCTCTTCAATTTCATCTGCACCTTACTCTGTGTCACCGTGTAAGGTGGTAAAGTATGCGGGAAGGGGCATCTGAGTTTCATCAGGGTCAGAATCTGGCTCAGTAGACTGCGAGGGCAATGCAGTGTTCTGGGTGAATGTACCAGCAGAATCATATAGCACTGGCTGTGCATCAGTGCACTCCATGTCATATTAATCTCGGACTGGGGAATTCAGGACTTCACTTGATAACTTAGGCATGGTATGTGAAAAGAGCTCCAGGGAGTAATCTGAAGTGTGGCCTGCCGCATCCTTCACTTTTGGTGTTTTGCTATTGTGCTTTTGGCACTGCCAGCAGATGCACTACCACCACCATCAGTACCAGCTGGCCCTCCCCGCCCACGTCAGCAGCCTCTTCCACCGTACTTCCTCATGTTTGGGAAAATGTACCAAAAATACCAGCAGATATATGGTATGGTATGAGGAGCGTACAGCTGTATACGGTGTAGGGAAAAATTTAAATCTCCATATATTTTTCCGGAGTCACACACAGACGCTCACTCAGTTTGTATTTGAACGTAATACCAGCAGACATACGGTACTGTATGAGGAGCGTACAGCTGTATACGGTGTAGGGGAAAATTTAAATCTCTGGATTTATTTCCGGAGTCACACACAGACGCTCTCTCAGTATGGATTTCACCGTAATACAAACAGCAGATATACGGTACTGTATCAGAAGCGTACAGCTGTATACGATGTAGGTAAAAATTTAAATCTCCGAATGGTCGGTAACTGTGCAGAAAAAAAGAATAAAAGTATTAGTGCTGTGTAAAAAGCAGTCTGCACAGCAGTGTACACACAGCAATACAGCTATCAGGCAGCCTAATAACCAGCGCTGCTACACACAAGAAAATCCTCCCCTGTCACATAAGAACTTATTATATCTTTACAGCCCTAACTCTCTCCCTACTGATAAACAGCAACCTAACCCTACTGTTAAGATCGACAGAAGTAAAATGGAGGTCGGCGGTCAGGGCTTTTATAGACACTATGACGCCCCAAAGCAAGCCAATCACTACAATGCCCTTCTCTACGATGGTGGTGGATGCTGCACATGTCATCTCATTGCCCACAGTGTACGTATTTGCTCATAGGCTGAAAAAAAGGCATCTGCTAGTATTCAGGGAAATCCGACTTTGGCGCTCATTTTGGCGACCACATGGCCAACTTCACGCTATGGACGGGTTTAGGTCTGCGAAACCCGACTTTGGCAAAAGTCGGTCACTTATGAATCTGGCTGACCTGTTTCGCTCAATTCTTTAACTCACTGCTCTATCATTGGTTCAGCGCATATTTGAAAAATGTACGCTGTCTCTTTAAGTGACCGGGAGCACTTGCGCACCCTCAGTGTCATAGACCTGCTGGCCATACACCAGGAAGCAGCAGCAGAAGGAGAGCCATGGACCGAAGCTGGGCAGCGGGGAGCGGACCAAGAGCGGGGACCCCGATGGGACCCTCAAGGAGGTATGGGCGCTGGCGCTACATAATGGAAACAGATTTTTAGGAGGACTTCCTCCATGTCTCTTCCAATTGGTATTTGGGTGCGTCCAAATTTGAGGCAGGCCTTGCATTCACTGCAAGGCAAACAGTCTTGGAGATCCACTTCCTAATAATGTGAACTTTGTTGGTTGTTCATCGTCAACACTGCAATGCTACAATGCTGGGTCTTCAGCCTCACCACTGCAATTCAGCAATGCAGGTTCTTCAGCCTCAGCATTGCAATTCTCTACTCCTGGTTCTTCGGGCTCAGCATTGCAATTCTCTACTGCTGTGTGTTCATCCTCAACACTGCAATTCTCCACTGACGAGTCTTCATCCTCAACACTGCAATTGTCCACCGCTGGATCTTTAGCCTCAACACTGCAATTGTCCACTGCAGGGTCTTTAGGCTGGGGTCACACTGGCGACAAAATCGGACGACTGCAATGCGATGAAAAATCGCATTGCAGTCGGACCTATGTTAATCTATGGAGCAGCTCCCAGTATCAGATTTTTTGTGGTCCGTTTTAAACGTCCGTGTGCAATCGCAGCATGCTGCGATTGTCACCGATTGTCGGTCGACAATCGCCAATGCAAGTCTATGGGAGCGATGAAAAATCGGATTACAAACGGACCGCACTGTGTGACTTGCGATGAAATCGCATCGGTGTCCTTTAGAAAAGCCGGCAATTCATCCCTGCCTATACTGTAAAAGCACACTGACAGCTTTAAAAAAGAATCGAATCAATACATATACACACATAGAATACATATATATATATATATGTCATTGTGACATGTATATATATATATATATATTATAGTTTCTACACTTCTACATACTGTATTAGCCGCTCATTCAATTGCCGGCTTCTGTGAAATCACAGAAGCCGACATGAAATGATACATTGTTTCCACACAGTTAACCATATAATTTCATGTATTTTGATATTTGTTTAGAACTTACTATTACATGAGTTTATTTGTGCTAAATTTCAGACATGTAGGGGTTAATTAAAGGTGTAATTTCGTTGAAAAAAATGCGTGGGCTCCCTCTGTATTTTCTCCACCAGACAGACAAAGCAAAGCGAGTGGGGGCAGATAATAACAGCCTAGGGAGGGTACATTTTTTGTGCCCCCCTGGCTACTAACATCTGCCCCCAGACACCCCAGAAAGGGCAAATCTATAATTAGATTCGCCCTTTCTGGCACTTTGCCCATCTATTCCCATTGCCCTGTAGCGGTGGCGAATGGGTTAATAATCTCACCTTACTGTCACCTTAGTATTGAAAGGTGACCTTAAGGCAAGTTAATAATTGAGAGCTGTCAATTAGACAACTATCAATTATTAATCCTATTGTATGAAAGAAAAATCAAACACACACAGTTTAATAAAAAATAAGTTTAATGAAATAATCACACAGTTTTTTACCATATTTTATTTTCCTGCTAAAACCATTTCCTGTAATAAAAATAGAATAAAAAAGCAAAATTATACTTACCAATCCGATGTACAGTCAGGTCCCACGGTGTAATCCATCAGAAAGGGTTAAGAGGTTACAGTTAGCAGGGAGATAATTCTGTCTACTAGCTCTAACCCCATGAATGAATAAGTTCCTCTCCCAGCGAAAGTAGAGGAATAGATTCATGAATGGAGTTTAATTAATTTATTGGCAATTTAACTTTAGTGACCTGACCTAAAGGGAAAGTGGACACAATCAATTAAGCTTCATTCATGAAACACATACTCTCCTGTCGCCAGGAGAGGAACTTATTCATTCAGGAGCTTTGAGCTGAGCATGCAGGATTACTTGCACTGCTTGGCTCAAAGCTAGTTAACCCTTTGTGAAGGATTACAGCGTGGGATGTGACAGATCAGCGGAATAGGTAAGAATAATGTTTTTTTATTTTTTTTTCTTTATTTTAGGAGATCAATGGCTTCGCACGGATTAAGTGTAAAATAAAATATGGTACAAAAAAATGTGTTTTTATTTAATTAAAATTAATTTTTATTAATGTGTCTGTGTTTTTTTAATTTACTTCAATAGGATTAATAATTGATAGTTGTCTAATTGACAGCTCTCAATTATTAACCTGCCTTAAGGTCACCTTTCAATACTAAGGTGACAGTAAGGTGAGATTATTAACCCATTCGCCACCGCTACAGGGCAATGGGAATAGACGGGCAAAGTGCCAGAAAGGGCGAATCTAATTATAGATTTGCCCTTTCTGGGGTGTCTGGGGGCAGATGTTAGTAGCCAGGGGGGGCACAAAAAATGTACCCTCCCTAGGCTGTTATTATCTGCCCCCACTCGCTTTGCTTTGTCTGTCTGGTGGAGAAAATACAGCGGGAGCCCACGCATTTTTTTCAACGAAATTACACCTTTAATTAACCCCTACATGTCTGAAATTTTGCACAAATACACTCATGTAATTGTAAGTTCTAAACAAATATCAAAATACAGGAAATGACATGGTTAACTGTGTGGAAACAATGTATCATTTCATGTCGGCTTCTGTGATTTCACAGAAGCCGGCAATTGAATTAGCGGCTATAACAGTATGTAGAAGTCTAGGAACTATAAATATATGTATATATACATGTCACAATGACATGTATATATATATATATATATATATATATGTGTTCTATGTGTATATATCTATTCTTTTTTTTGTGATTGAAATACTATTCTTTTGGATCCATTATATGTCAGTTTTGCAAGCCTGCGAGAAAATCTCGCAAGTCGGATGAAAATCGGATATTACAAGGTACACACACATGCGACTAAATCGCATCTTTGAAGGAAAATCGGATGACAGAAGCATGTGTGATGTTTGCATTTTGATCCGACAATCGACCGTCTAAAACGGACCGATTTTTTGTCGTTGTGTGTGACCCCAGCCTTAGCGTCAACACTGCAATTGTCCACTACAGGTTCTTTTGGCTCAACACTGAAATGCTCCACTGCCAGGTGTTCTTCCTCGACACTGCAATGTTCCACTGCTGGGTCTCTAGCCTCAGCACTGCAATTATCCACTGCATGTTCTTCAGCATCAACACTGAAATTATCCATTGCAAGTTTTCCAGACTCAACACTGACATTCTCCACTGCCGGGTCTTCATCCTCAACACTGACATTCTCCAATGCAGGTTTTTCAGGCTCAACAATTCACTGCGGAGACCACCACCCAGGAAATGGAAAAAAAAGATAGGGAAAACCTACCAACCGGGAGATTGTGATGAAATAATAAACACAATATATGTAAAAACAAATTGTCTTTATTAATAAATAGCACAATATCAATGACAAAAAAATATTTTATGTGTAATAAAACACAATATAATAAAATGAAGCAAAACCAGCCAGAAAATAGATATATATAACAATGTATTGCAGTGATAGTATACTTGGTCATAAATAATAATATACTATTGTGAAGATATCACCACAATACTAATAGGCTCAAATAGTAATGACCAGGTAGTGTCCACACAACCGGTATATAACAAACAACCATAAAAATCGCACTGTGAATATACTGTGTATAGACAAATTTACACAGTGAAAGGTGCTGGTGCAGAAAAATACTGAGTGCAATAGAACCAATTTACATGTGCAACCAAACACAAATAAAAATAAAATCATGCATAGCTAAAAACCATATATGCCTCATGGACAACAAACCTGGGAGCCAGTAAAGATGACTGAATGCCTTAAAGAACGAGCCCCGATGCGCGTTTCGGAAAATAACTCCTTCGTCAGGGGGATAGTACCGATATGCAATACGAGGCTATTTATAGTAAATACAACCAGCCGATGATACTGTCGGCTCATGCGCGGACTGCGCGAACCTGAAGTCGCAGTGCAAAAGGCGTCATGTGACGTACTGCTTCCGGGTCTGAATTCGGAGCAGTCTCACATATAGATGCCGTTGCTATGCGATAATGCGACGTTACAGACCACGCATGCGCTCTACCACAGCTGAGTGTAGATAATTAGTGTTGAGCATTCCGATACCGCAAGTATCGGGTATCGGCCGATATTCGCGTTATCGGAATTCCGATACTTAATTCCGATACTTTTTCCATATCGTATACCGGAATCGGAAGTTCCCATAATTCTTTGAGAGGCAATGTGATTTTAGTCAGCCAATGAGGAATCCTACGAAGTGTGGGCACATCCTGTAATGCTGCGGTCATCTTAACTAATGGCATGGCTGTGATTGGCTGCTGAAATGATGTCAGAATGCACTATAAAAGGCGCCGCCGCCATTTTAGCGTCACTGTGCTGTGAACTCAGTAAGGGACAGAACGCTACTCTGCTCACTCTGAGGGACAGTTAGATATTGCGATTTTGTGTACTACTGTGCTTGAGGCAGGCTAGTTTACCAACCGCTGTGTAAAGCTTCATTTTGCCAGTGTTGTTTTAACAGCTCTGTGCAAGGTGTGTGTGTGACAGTGCAGGTGACGCTGCAGTTTGCTCTGCATCCACCGCTGTTTGTAGGCATCTGCACGTGTCACTGACTCTTTTTTTTTTTTTTTTTTTTTTTATTTTGTGGAATTGGTGCAGCTCCATTATATTAGAAAAAAAAATCAAATCTATTAGTGTGACGTGCTTCCATCCGTATACAATACATTGGTTGCAAACACTATAGAACTACACAAAGGAGCTTTTCACAGATTGTGGACAGTTGTGTTTCAGTGTTCACTTCAGTCTGTGTTTTTTACTTTTTTTAGTGCAGATCACGCTCCAGTTACATGTTCAAGCACTGCTGCTTGTACTCTGCTGAGCGTGTCTCAGTGGCTCATCCTTTTCATTTATCTCCAATTGGTTCTGCTACATTCCATTTAAAATAAATCTAATCTATTAGACTAATAGATTAGATTTATTTTAAATGGAATGTAGCAGAACCAATTGGAGATAAATGAAAAGGATGAGCCACTGAGACACGCTCAGCAGAGTACAAGCAGCAGTGCTTGAACAAGTAACTGGAGCGTGATCTGCACTCAAAAAAGTAAAAAACACAGACTGAAGTGAACACTGAAACACAACTGTCCACAATCTGTGAAAAGCTCCTTTCTGTACTTCTATAGTGTTTGCAACCAATGTATTGTATACGGATGGAAGCGCGTCACACTAATAGTATTAGTGTGACGCGCTTCCATCCGTATACAATACATTGGTTGCAAACACTATAGAAGTACAGAAAGGAGCTTTTCACAGATTGTGGACAGTTGTGTTTCAGTGTTCACTTCAGTCTGTGTTTTTTACTTTTTTGAGTGCAGATCACGCTCCAGTTACATGTTCAAGCACTGCTGCTTGTACTCTGCTGAGCGTGTCTCAGTGGCTCATCCTTTTCATTTATCTCCAATTGGTTCTGCTACATTCCATTTAAAATAAATCTAATCTATTAGTGTGACGCGCTTCCATCCGTATACAATACATTGGTTGCAAACACTATAGAAGTACAGAAAGGAGCTTTTCACAGATTGTGGACAGTTGTGTTTCAGTGTTCACTTCAGTCTGTGTTTTTTACTTTTTTGAGTGCAGATCACGCTCCAGTTACATGTTCAAGCACTGCTGCTTGTACTCTGCTGAGCGTGTCTCAGTGGCTCATCCTTTTCATTTATCTCCAATTGGTTCTGCTACATTCCATTTAAAATAAATCTAATCTATTAGTGTGACGCGCTTCCATCCGTATACAATACATTGGTTGCAAACAATATAGAAGTACACAAACGGGCCTTTCACAGCTACTGAACATGGGTTTTTAATTTTTAACTAAAATATGTGTTTTTTCAAATGACACAAATATAAGTAATGTTGAAGAGGAATAGTCCTACATCCATTGTTTGCACAATATTACAGGTGTACATCATGTCCCTTAATCAACAATGTATTATTATATTTACTTGTATGCTTTTATTTAAAAGCCAAGAACACAGAAGGATAACCTTCGCACTGCAGCTGTTGTCAAAGTTCAACCCACATTATGCACTTCCAACATTGCAGCATTTGAGGCATGATGTGAGTTGGATTGGTCAAAGTTATGGAGTGAGAAGGTTCACCATCAGTACCCTATAGCATAAGTATGCTTTTGTGTTAGCATTTGTGTTAGACATGTGGATATCTGCCATAATATGTCACAATTATTTAGTTACAGATTTGTTACCAACACTAATCATTGAATGGTTTTAAATTTGACGTTTCACTTGTTTACAGCTTAGAAATAAGGGTGTAGCCTGATATCTATGTGTAGCACTAGCCACTTTAACATGTCATGTTTTTTTAAACATGTGTAGCTAGGTAGCAGTAATTTTTGCCGGACACACAGCAGGGGAACAGCAGGCGTTACTGAACCCCACTATTACTATAGCTTGTGTATTGGTCTGTGGACACGACACTTCTGAGCAGCAACTGGCAGTGTTGTAGCCCAGGGAGTATAGCTCAGGTGGTAGAAAGATGAACATAACAGGAGACATGGAAAACGTTGTCAACCAGTTAGTTAATCTGAAACCGGACAGGCAAATTCAGGCGAGATCCATGCCTAGTTCATTTTCAGAAAAGTAAGCCGTTGTACATTATCGTAGGATAGTCGCATGCAACGGTCTGTTAGTACACCACCTGCAGCAGTAAAGACGCGCTCCGATAATACACTGCCAGCAGATCAAGCCAGCACCTCCAATGCATACTGGCTAAGCTCTGGCCATGTATCCAGCTTAGAGACACAAAACTTGAATGGGGAAGAGCCATCTGAGAGTACACTGAGAGGGCAAGACATGTAGTCTGTAACCATCTTACGGAAATGTTGCCTCCTGCTGACTGGAGCCGTCTCGGATGGTGTAGACATTGGTGGCGCTGCCACAAAACTTCGACACATTTGGAACATACTGGTCTTGCCCTGTGCAGAGGCGCTGCTTGTGCTCCCTCTTGTTGCAGAGCTGTCTCCACTGCCTCGACGCACAGAGCTGCTTTGTAAATCAGTAGCAGCAGCAGTGCTCTCGGCTGGAATGGAGAACATTATGGATTGCACCAGTGTGTCTTGGTACTTCCGCATTTTACGCTCCCGGTTCAACGGTGTGATGAGGCTTTGTAAGTTGTCCCGGTAGCGAGGGTCTAGGAGGGTGTACACCCAATAATCAGACGTGGTGTGAATGTGTTCGATGCGGCGGTCGTTTCTCAGCCACTGCAGCATGAAATCAATCATGTGCTGCAGACTCCCAACTGGCCAAGAAACGTTGTCCCCTGCAAGAGGCGTCATCTCCGCCTGCTGTGCATCACCCCACCCTTGGTCTACATACTGACTAGAGCATTGTCTACCTCCCTCTGGAGCGATGTCTTCCTCCTCCATTGACTCCTCCTCACAAAGTCCTTCAAATACATATAAATTTACAAAATTTAAAACTCAAAATTTAAAAACTTTGTATCATAATTCTGTAACATCAGTTTATGGAAACACAATAGCATTACAAAAGGATAGACAAAAAATGTACATTATGTGCTTTGTAAATACATTAAAAGTTTGTAATGGTTATGAAAATATAGACAGCGACTCTGGAGGTTCAATTGTTGATACAGCATGGTACTTTGAAAGTCCTCCAGCCCTTTGTGAGGAACCACGTTGCGCTGACTGTCCAGAAGGTGATGGAATTTGTGACTCCTCATCCTCCACCTCTTCCAAAACCTCATGCCTTAGTGCTTGCAGTGTTTTTTGAAGCAGGCAGATAAGGGGGACAGTCAGGCTGACTAGTGCATCATCTGCACTCGCCATCCGCGTTGACTCATCAAACGCACGCAAAACGTGGCAGATATCCTTCATAGAGTTATTCGCCACTCATTACACTGGCAGTGGCTGCCCATTCATTATAGGATCCAATTCTAATTACTGGTTCTCACCAACATAGCTCTCCACAGCGCAGCACCCCCCTACATCTCCTCCCTTATTTATATTTATCGGCCTAACCGACTGCTGCACTCTGCAAACGACCTTCGACTAACCTCTGCACTAATCCGTACCTCCCACTCCCAACTCCAAGACTTCACCCGCGCTGCGCCAATCCTCTGGAATGCTCTACCCCAAGAAATTAGGACTATCCGCAATTTGGATGGTTTCAGGCGCTCCCTCAAAACACATTTGTTCACAGTGGCCTATCACATTCACTAATCAAAGTCATTCTATGTGTAATTCTGTGTGTGTAGCCCATTCACTATCTCCATGCATCCCTCACTTCCTTAAAATGGCTGGACCATCATTGTAAAAACACCATTGTATATAAACACCTGTACTTTGTATCTCCCACACCTCATTGTAGATTGTAAGCTTTCACCAGCAGGGGCGGCTGATTTTGCTTTAATTATTGTATTGTTAACGTTGTTACTTATGACTCGTGTTTTGAAACTGTTAAACTGTAAAGCACTGCGGAATATTATGGCGCTATATAAATAAATAATATTATTATTCTTATTATAGAGGCCCACTCAGTAGTGGTGAAGTGTGAACGCCGCAAATTGCGAGTTGACTGCGCCTGATGCAGCTGATACTCCATTACTGTTGGCTGCTGCTCACACAACCGCTCCAACATATGTAACGAGGAATTCCACCTGGTGGTACGTCACATATAATGCGATGTTGATGAAGGTGAAATCTGCGTTGCAGAGCTGCAATCAGCGATCTGGCCATGCTTGAACGTCGCAAGTGAGCGCACTCTAGGCGGACCTTGTGCAGCAGTGCATCAAGATCCGGATAGTCCCTCAAAAAACTCTGCACGACCAAGTTGAGCACATATGACAGACATGGTATGTGAGTGAGGTTGACAAGGCCCAGAGCTGACACCAGATTTCGGCCATTGTCACACACTACCAAGCCTGCCTGTAGATTCTCTTCCAAAAACCACACGTCGCTCTCCTGCTTTATGGCATTACAGAGCTCCTGCGCTGTGTGGCTAAGATTCCCCATGGAAATTAATTTCAGGATGGCCTGTTGACATTTGGACACGGCTGTGCTCATATCGGTCGCAACAGGTAAACGTTCACGGGTCCATGTGGAGGTAGACCGTGACGGCTCCTGCAGCGATGATTCTGAGGAACTGGAATAGGAGGAGGAATCAATGTGTACAGACTTGATTCCTGCAATCCTTGGAGTTGGCAGAACACGTACAGCGCCACTCGCAAGATCAGTACCCGGCTGCACAACATTGACCCAATGGGCAGTGAGGGAAAGGTATTGTCCCTGGCCATGGGTGTTAGAACCCTCTTGTTAGGTTTTGTTTCAGTTTGCTGGTCACATGACCTTTTTTCCCTATTTAGTCTGGCTCCGCCCTTCTGGCTTTGCTTGACTTCATTGTATTATCTACTGTTAAGCTAGCCGGGTGCTTAGGTGCCTTAATCTGTGAGTTTTGCTTGATGTTAGGATCACAAAGTATTTATTTTTCTGTTTAATTATCCATGCTACAATTTATGTTAGGACTAGGAGGTGTCCACCTTTTCTCCCAGTCCCTAGATCTTGTAGGGATTACTCCCTCGCAACTATAGGTCTTCGTTCACACTAGATGAGGACTTTAGCGGGTCTGGTCGCAGGATCAGGTTCCCCGTTACATCGTAGGGATTCAGCTTAGTTGTATTGTAGGGACAGAATTCCCTTCTTTCCTTACTGGTTGTAGCAGATCATAACAATGGGTACTGGTCCACGCATCGGTGGTCAGGTGGACCTTGCTACTGAGGGCTTTTAGTAGCGCATGTTTAATTTTTCCCTCAACATGCTTTTGCAGACCAGGGACGGCTTGCCTGCTGAAATGAAATCGGCTTGGCACATTGTATTGTGGGATTGACAATGATATTCAGTTACGGAAACTGTCTGTCTCCACCAGCCTGAATCACAGCATTTCAAGGGACAGGAGTTTTGCAATGCCAGCATTCAGAGCCTGTGCTCGTGCATGGTTTGCGGAGTATGGCCGTGTTTTATCCCATGCCTGTGCTACCGCTGGCTGTTTTGTGGCCTGGGAGTGTGAGGATGACAGGGAACTTGCTGCTGTGTGTGGAATAACAGTTTGTCTCTGGACAACAGTGGCCGAGGTTCTTCCATGGCGATCCTGTGAGGAAGCATAACCAGCTGTGTGTGAGCTCGATGAAGAGGCTTCAACACAACCTGAAGATGTAGGTGCTGCTGTAGGTTGGCCTACATCTCCAGTGTGTCTTTGTAACTCAACTACGTGCTTTGTCCGCACATGTTTACACATATTTGTGGTATTGAGGTGACTGACACTTTTAGCTATTTTTAATTTTTGATTACACAGCTTGCATTTCACATAGCAAATATCATGTGCAAGTGTGTGAAAAAAGGACCACGCAGTGCAAGTCCTGGGAGCGCACGTTTTGACTTTTGGAAGACAACTGCTCCGAACAGGTGCCAAACTGGAGGCTACAGGCAACCGAGTCTGCAGCCTAACTCTCCCTCCTGTTTGTACCGTTGGGGCAATGTCTTCCTCTATCTTCCTTCTATCACTAACCATTTCTCTAGGCCTCTCCCAGCTTTCAACCAAAGTACTGGTTCTCACCCACAAAGCTCTCCACAGTGCAGCACCCCTCCTACATCTCCTCCCTCATTTCTATCTATCGGCCTAACCGACTGCTGCGCTCTGCAAACGACTTTCGACTAACCTCTGCACTAATACGTACCTCCCACTCCCGACTCCAAGACTTCTCCTGCTCTACGCCAATCCTCTGGAATGCTGTACCCCAAGAAATTAGGACTATCCACAATTTGCATGGTTTCAGGCGCTCCTCAAAACACATTTGTTCAGAGCGGCCTATCACATTCACTAATCAAAGTCATTCTATGTATTCTGTGTAAGTGTGTGTGTGTCTCTAGCCCATTCACTATCTCCATCCCTCAGTCCCTTAAGATGGCTGGAACATCATTGTAAATGCACCATTGTATATAAACACCTATACTTTGTATCTCCCCCATCTCATTGTACATTGTAAGCTGTCACGAGCAGGGGCGACTTATTTAGCTTAAATTATTGTATTGTTAACGTTGTTACTTATGACTTGTGTTCTGAAACTGCTAAACTGTAAAGCGCTGCGGAATATGATGGCGCTATATAAATAAATATTATTATTATTCCTCTGAGCTGCTCCCACCACCTTCCTGTTCTTCATGCCATGTTGGGTATTGGACCTCATCATCTCCACTACCCTCTTCCAACACCTGCTGTTGGGTGGTCTGGCCAGCACCATGCTCAACAGAAACTGGCACCTGGGTCTCATCATCATCATCAGATGCGTTCTGCGGTGTGCTGACCATCGGCACTGTCTCACCCGCCTCTTCAGATTCAGAGAGACACAGCTGTTGCGCATCACTGCATACTCCCTCTTCTTCACATTACAGAATGCTGCTTGGCTGGGCCCCTGTTTGCAAGCCAATAGATTCTGAGAACAGAAGCAGACACTCAGCTGGCTCCTGTACAGAACTCTCTGACTGCCTGGGCAATTTGCCAGGCGGTGAAGAGACAGATGGTTGCCCAACAGTGCTGTGGTCCTGAGAGGAGGTGGAAGCAATTGAAGTCGATGCATTGGCTGAGATCCAAACAACAACGGCTTCAATTTGTTCTTCCCGCAGCAGGGGGGTACTCCGAGCTCCTACAAAAGTGCGCATAAAGGAACGCTCACGGCCCGGGGAAAACTGGTGGATGCTGTGTCACTGGGGGCCGCAGCAGCCACAGAATCCCCACGTCCTCTCCCTGAAGAAACTCCACGACCACGTGCCTTACTCCCTGCCTTCTTCATCTTGGTAGATTGATAAAGAAAGTCTGAAAAGTTATAAGGCCTAAGTGTGGTTATTCCGCAGAGACTGCAGTGAACACTGCACACAACTGTTCAGTAGGTGTGAAAGGCCCCTTTGTGTACTTCTATAGTGTTTGCAACCAATGTATTGTATACGGATGGAAGCGCGTCACACTAATAGATTTTATTTATTTGTAATAGAGTGGAGCAGCAACAATTAGAGAAAAATTTCAAGGATGTGCCAGTGACACACGCTCAGCAGACTACAACCAGCAGTGGTTGAAGAACTAACTGGAGCGTGATCTGCACTCCAAAAAGGAAAACCTCAGACTACAGTGAACACTGCACACAACTGTTCACTACCCAACGCGTCTCAGCAGGAAGGCAGTCTGTGCGTCAAAACAAAGGCGCAAGCATACATCCACGTACCCTGTTTATAAAGCTATATAAAAAAAATTATGTAGTAGTGACGCACACTTTATTGAGGTACAGTATTACATCGCCATTCACCATCTGTGGCTATGCAGTCTCATCTATATATACCTTATCTATCCGTTGTCATGCTTGCAAGTCGACAGTCAGGCATAAATAGCAATTTTCACTATGCACTATGCACTTTTTAAAGGTTATGTTTGTTAATAAACATGATTATTGCCACATATTATGAGTATTACATGATGGAAATTGTATAATTTTGTATAAACTGTTTAGTGACATTATTCAGCAAATGTAACATTTTAGTAATGTCACAGATAACTTGTAATGCTGATGATGTTTTGAAGTCAGACATTCATTGTCTATACAATAAAAATGGTGTACATACTGTTACTTATCCATCATTAATGGATTCAGATATGTACTTGTATGCTTTTATGTACAACCGTATAGCAGATTCCTTAACTAATTTATTTTGTGGTTTGCATTGCTGTTCAACATGTTAATGTATGTGTTTATGTTTGTCAATTCTTTATTTATCTAGATATTAGTTTAAATGAAATCATCATCTTATGGTAGTAAAGGTTATCTTTCTCTTGTTTGAAGTATAGACATTTAAAATTGACAGGTAACAAGGAAATTACTTTATCTAGTATTTAAACATCCTCCTTGACCTGGGCTCCAACACCGCCAGTTGTTGCTCGGAAGTGCTGTTAGCACAGTCAACACTTGCTCCTGTGTTACTGGGGTTCAGTAACATCAGCTGGTCCTCGGTTGTGCCATTGGCTCTTTTCCTTCTGCTGCCCCTCCGGGTTCCAGTACCGTCAGCTGGTTCTCCGCAGTGCCTTTGGCCTAGGTGCCTCCATCTTGGTATCCGAGTTCCAGCAACGTCTGCTGGTCCTTGGTAGTGCTTTGGAGCACAGGTACCTCCTGCTTAGTAACCGTGTCCCAGTAACGTCAGCTGGTCCTCGGTTGTGCCATTGGCTCTTTTCCTTCTGCTGCCCCTCCGGGTTCAGTAACGTCAGCTGGTCCTCGGTTGTGCCATTGGCTCTTTTTCCTTCTGCTGCCCCTCCGGGTTCCAGTACCGTCAGCTGGTTCTCCGCAGTGCCTTTGGCCTAGGTGCCTCCATCTTGGTATCCGAGTTCCAGCAACGTCTGCTGGTCCTTGGTAGTGCTTTGGAGCACAGGTACCTCCTGCTTAGTAACCGTGTCCCAGTAACGTCAGCTGGTCCTCGGTTGTGCCATTGGCTCTTTTCCTTCTGCTGCCCCTCCGGGTTCAGTACCGTCAGCTGGTTCTCCGCAGTGCCTTTGGCCTAGGTGCCTCCATCTTGGTATCCGAGTTCCAGCAACGTCTGCTGGTCCTTGGTAGTGCTTTGGAGCACAGGTACCTCCTGCTTAGTAACCGTGTCCCAGTAACATCAGCTGGTACAAGATTGTGCTACAAATACAAGATACGGAACAAGAGACACAAGAACAATAAGCAGAAGATCTAAAAGCAGAAGAACATGAAGTATAAGACCAAAATGAAGAGCAAAATATATGCTCTAAATTCTAAGCAGAAGAAGACTAAGCAGTGTATGGGGGTGAGTCCGTTCCTCCTCGTGGTGCCCCTGGAAAATGCCTGCTGCTGCAGGCTAAACTGAACACGGACAAATACTGTTGTAATTTAAATCTTTTGTGACAGCAAGAACGGAAGGATGAAAAATTCATACTTTGACAGATTACAAGTACAGGATTCTCTGTCACAAATAAGAATATGATGAAGAAGATGAAGCAGAATATGAATAAGAATAATAGTTTAATAAGAAGAATATGAGTAATGTTAACAAAGATGAATAGCAAGAAGTTTAAGAAGAAGATAAAGAAGGTGAAGATGAAGAATAATTTGATGAAAAAGATGATGCTGCAGAAGATTATGAAGGAGAAAGTGTGTGAAAAGTTAAAAAGGTGAAGATGAAGAGCATGGAAGTTGTGTAATATACATATTTGCCAAAATATAAAAAACGTTAACATTGTCAATTTCTTCGTCAATCCGAACATCTTTAAAAAAAAAAATATTTATGCTATTCCATTTGATTGGGTTAAACATCTATGCCTTTAATGTCTCCTCAACCTTCCACAATACATTCTACATTACTCTTTCTTGTTTTCCTTCATGTACAATTAACCAACAAGGCAAGAATGGGTTTTTTTTAATTTCGATATTTTGTTCCCATAGACTTACATGGGACTTCCGGTATCGATATCGGGTATCGCCGATATTTTAGTGATATCGGCGATACCATTCCGATTCGATACTTTAGGATATCGAAGTATCGCTCAACTCTATAGATAATATAAACAAATAGGAAACAAAAAAAAACGCTTTAGTTGCCATAAATGAATGATGATAAACGGGACCAAAAAATAATAAGTGGGATTACTAGTGAGTGCTAATGTGTCATAAAAAAAAATGTTATGACACATTAGCACTCACTAGTAATCCCACTTATTATTTTTGGTAGGTAGGTTTTCCCTATCTTTTTTTCCATTTCCTGGGTGGTGGTCTTTGTATCCGAATGGTCTGCCATTCATCCTATAAGGTTATATTGTGACACTGGATATAATTTTATATTGAATTTTATTATTATTATTATTATTATTATTATTTTATTTTATTTATTTTATTGGTGTTTTGTATATTCCTTATTTTTTGGTCAACAATTCTCTGCGTAGCCAAAAATTATTGGAGTACCAAATTAATAGGAACAATGCTTTCAGGTGGCCATCCAGTACGTGGGTTCAAAGTCTCATTGGGTTGCGTGTTACTTTGGTTACTTTGCCTAGGCTAACAGTATGGCAGTACCAAATGGAAAAAATGGGAACTTTGGTTTCATGTGGCCATCCAGGACATCTGTTTCAAGTGTTATTGTGGTGCATGTTACTTTGGAGCAGGGCAGGCTTGCATTTAATGCATAAGCAAACAGTATGCGAGTGCCAAATGAATAATGCGAACTCGGTTTTCATGTGCCATCCAGTACGTGGGTTCAAAGGCTTATTGGGGTGCTTGTTACTTTGGTGCAGAAGACAAAAAAACCTGACTGGCACATCCAGACTAATGTGAACTAGGTGCAAACCAAGATGAGCTACCCCAAGTAAAACATACGAGAAAAGGTTGCACTCAAACATACTAAAGCATGACAACATAGAATACATGAAATTTTGAATAGCAATATGGCTTTGGAGTATAAGGAAAAATTTGAGACGCTTAGATAAACATTTGGCCAACATTAAAGGCCCACCAACCATCGTCAAGGTGGTCTCAAGCTAGTGAGTCCTGACCTAATGTGAACATACCTCTATTAGACTGATATCGAATTTCTGGGTGAATGTGGCACCTCTGTCAGTAATGCCTGAATTTATGGTGTAAAGTAGGACCTGCTGTATTTAAAATCACCACCTGATGGGGGCGGAGTGATCGGTCAGTAAGCTAACATTCAAAAGACAAGAAAACCTGACTGGCACATCCAGACTAATGTGAACTAGGTGCAAACCAAGGGGAGCTACCCCCATGCAAAACATACGAGAAAAGGTTGCACTCAAGCATACTAAAGCATGACAACATAGAATACATGAAATTTTGAATAGCAATATGGCTTTGGAGTTTAAGGAAAAATTTGAGACGCTTAGTATAAATATTTGGCCAAACATTAAAGGCCCACCAACCATCGTCAAGGTGGTCTCAAGCCTAGTGAGTCCTGACCTAATGTGAACATACCTCTATTAGACTGATATCTGAATTTCTGGGTGAATGTGGCACCTCTGTCAGTAATGCCTGAATTTATGGGTAAGTAGGGACCTGCTGTATTTAAAATCACCACCTGATGGGGCGGAGTGATCGGTCAGTAAGCTAACATTCAAAAGACAAGAAAACCTGACTGGCACATCCAGACTAATGTGAACTAGGTGCAAACCAAGGGGAGCTACCCCCATGCAAAACATACGAGAAAAGGTTGCACTCAAGCATACTAAAGCATGACAACATAAATACATGAAATTTTGAATAGCAATAAGGCTTTGGAGTTTAAGGAAAAATTTGAGACGCTTAGTATAAATATTTGGCCAAACATTAAAAGCCCACCAACCATCGTCAAGGTGGTCTCAAGTCTGGTGAGTCCCTGACCTAATGTGAACATACCTCTATTAGGCTGATATCTGAATTTCTGGGTGAATGTGGCACCTCTGTCAGTAATGCCTGCATTTATGGGTAAGTAGGGACCTGCTGTAATTAAAATCACCACCTGGTGGGGCGGAGTGCTTGGTCAGTAAGCTAACATTCAAAAGACAAAAAAATCTGACTGGAACATCCAGACTAATGTGAACCTTGATGATGGTTGGTGGGCTTTTAATGTTTGGCCAAATGTTTATACTAAGCGTCTCAAATTTATCCTTATATTCCAAAGCCATATTGCTATTCAAAATTTCATGTATTCTATATTGTCATGCTTTAGTATGTTTGAGTGCAACCTTTTCTTGTATGTTTTACATGGGGGTAGCTCCCCTTGGTTGGCACCTAGTTCACATTAGTCTGGATGTGCCAGTCAGGTTTTTTTATTTTTTTTCTGGACTTGAGCGGGACTTTTCAGCCCTAAAGTTACATCTAGTAACCTTCTCCTGTTTATGCTCCAACTGTGTATTGCTGGACGTTAAGTACTGTGTGCAATCTTGCAAATATTATTGCTGGACTCCTAAGTTAAGTGCAGTACTTACTCTAGCTTCATATTTCTGCTGGACTTGTGCGTATTAGCGGTCACGCCCCGCTATTCAGTTTGCTGTTCATTTCTATATTGTGCTGTGCACTTCGTTACTATTGCAGGAAAATCTCTGCTTTGGTTTAATTACTTATTTTGTTCAATACATTTGTTTGCCTCAACTTTGGTCTCAGATTCGTTTTATCTCATGCAATTAGATTCCATAGTACCCACAAAATTGTTAAACCGGCCCCACAGCACTCCCAAGATCCTCTACGTTTCTCTCACTTAGTTCCCTGTGCAGCTTCCTCTGTATGGATTGGATAATGACGCACTCCTCAGTACCCAGTTTGTGCCATAGGCATTAGAGGAAGGAAATTTGTTACTGCTTTATGCTGTTAGAATGAACTTCCTGTGACTCCAGCCCACTGCACACTGAACCTGAAATTCACATGAACCTTTCACTAACTCAGACTGACTAAATCAGAAAATGATCTCACTACATGCTTGCCCTCATCCCTTTCCATGCTGGGCTTGCCTCAAACATTTAACTGTATCTGTTCCTGCAGTCTGTTCCTGGGACGATATAACTTTCCATGGACATTTCAGCACATAGCTTGCATTACTTTCCTACATTAAGACTATTTTAACAATACTTCAACCTATCACTTACACACTAATAAGCCCTCAATGCCTATCTGCCCTAATGTTCATATCTCTGAGCTGAATGTACTACGTTACCTTAGGCATTACCAATGCATTACTCACACAACAGCATCACTTTATGCATTTTATATTATAACATCAAAACACAATACAACTGTATGTTAATATTCCCACTACAATTATTGTCTTCGAGGGTAGGTGTGTGACCGCCCCTGTCACACCCTTACATAACTTTCCTCTTTAAATACGTTCTACCTTGACAGTAACAGAACCTGCAAGACTACAATTTACACCTAACACATAAATTACACTTTTGCTTTAAATGCATATAAATTTTAATGCTTCCTTCATCCAGGGACAAAAAGTGACTTTTTGTTGGTCAACTTTGACGGTTGGGGCCACTCTGCCATGGGTATAATTCTCAGTTGCTCTGCTAGTTCTGGGATGGGGTAACTTCTGACTTATCCATTTTTTGTGAGTCCCAGCCCGTTCTCCATTGACTTGCAGCAATGGGCAAAGTTTCTTCTTCTTCCGGCGAGCCCATCTGTGGTGGGCATTGCTCACGATGAGACATCTTCTCCATTCAGATCACTTCTTGGGCCACATGGACTTTTGTGCTTTTGTGCTTCCCTAACGTCCACGACAGGCAGAACTTTCTCGTTTTTTTTCAACATCATCTGCCATCTTGAATCCCTCGACAGTCCCCATCTTAGTTTCCACTGAAATCCGCCCTGCATCTTTCACATTTTCACAATGCATGATTTTGTCCTGCTTGCTACGCCAAGTTGTAATGTGCTCAGGACAGTAGCCATGGGCCAGCTGCTGCTTCTCTATGCCCTGTCACTCTACAAACATACACTGTCCCAGTCCATCAATGTGTTGCTGGGTACAATGCAGTGTACTCACTTTCAGGCTGGAAGCATCCACATCCTTTGGTCCAGGTTCAGCCATGCACACATCAGGGGACACCCGGTTCGTTATAACGAACACAGCTTTACTGGACAGTTCAGATACAACAGTCTTTATCACACTATTTGGAGCACAGTACCCTCCAGTTCCATCAATGCAGCACATTTCAAGCCTCTACTTACATTCAGCTCAGATTATCGATGCACTTGATTCTCATGTCAGCCACAGAAACTGCCCCACAGCAACCCTGAAATCCGTTACATTTCACTCATTTGGTTCCCTGTCCGGCTTGCTCTGTGTGGAAGGGATCAAGGCACACTCTTCAGTGACTAGGTCAGGCCGATGGCCCTGGACTTTCTGGGAGGGTTCACATGAAATTTTGTATGACCTCATGCTGTTATGTTCTCCATGTGCCCCAGCCCACAGCACATTGAACCTGAACTGCACACAAACCTCTCACTAAGTCATACTGGCTAAATGATTCCCCTTCCTGCTTGCCCTTGCACCTCCTATGTTGGGACGGTTGCAAATATTTAACTGTATCTGTTTCCAGCAGTCTGTTGCTGAGACGATCCAACCTTTCACCTACATTCCAGCACACAGTTTGCATTACTTTCCGACAGTAACACTATACTAACAACACTTAACCGTTACCTATCACTTATAGACTAATAGGCCCACCACTGCCAATCTTGCCTAATGTTCCTTCATTTAGTTGAGTATACCAGGTTACCTTATGCATTACCATTGCCGTACCAACAGAGCAGAATCAGTACTTGTAACACTCTATGCATTGTACATTTTGCATTAGATCATCAAAGCCCAAAACAACCTCATGCTAATATTCACAATACAATTGTTGTCTTCAGGGGAAAGTATTTGACACTCCCTGTCACAACCTTACAATAGCAGCTAAGTATCTTCCAGCAAAGCTGAGTGCATGCCTCAAAAGACAGACGACTACACAAGGTGGTAGGGCAGATATTGTACCACCAGCAACTTGACCAAATTAGAGTATAGTTGATACTCAGTTGGATAGCTGTGAGCGTACACATTTTTTCTATGCACAGTCATGGATGTTTATCTGCTGGTGTTATGAATAAAGATGAGAAAGCATATTCTTAGTAAAACAAGCAGTAATAGTAGATGACAATGATGGTGATGATAACACACTGACAAGGTACTACTTGAGGGTGATATAGAAGGGTTAATGTTTTGCCTTTAATTGTCTTTAATCGCTAGAGTTTGCTAGAAGTTATTCTTATGATGTAACAGTCGTATAGTTTCCAATTCAAGGATTTTATACTTATCTCATATGAAATGTTTTCAATAGTCAGCAAGAACATGTTCTGGGTACATGGTAAATAAACATGACCCTGGGTAATAGGGGGGTCATGAGCTACATTAAGTTACATTGCTGTAAATGGTATAAAAACCTGGCTTTTTTTTTTAATAAACCAGAAAAGAGATTTCCTCACAACCTGTGTGCGTGCTTTTCTCTGAGCTCGTTTTCTGGGGTGTAACCACTTAATTCGGCCTCACTGGTGATATGGCATATCTGACTTTGGGTCAGAATGAAAACAGCTACAACAGTTTTTGGCGCCCAATGTGGGGCCATGGTAACCAGCCTGTTCGGAATCAATATGTGGGAGTTTCCTGGGAGATTGGACATGCAAATCCTAGCTGCAGCAAGGTGAGAAATTTTATTCTTACACTTTGTTTTGCACTTGCAATCTCTCTGGGTCTCTCCATATCTATGGGTAAAGGCTGCAAACACGGTTCAAAGAATTGACATCACCAGTGAGTTTTGTATTTTGTCTGTTTATGTCCGTATGAGAGTTGAATAATAGAGTAATAAGATAATAAATGTTATCTGTATTTCCTGTCAATATACTAGCTGGTTGTGTATTGTGTAGTGCAGAGCTGGGACAGACTCTTTGCAGTTTTGTTGCTTTGGTCTTTGGTCTTGTGGTCATTTTGGATTGGCAGGACATTTACAGTGCCTTGCGCAAGTATTCAGCCCCCTGGAACTTTTCAACCTTTTCCCACATATCATGCTTCAAGCATAAAGATACCAAATGTAAATTTTTGGTGAAGAAGCAACAAGTGGGACACAATTGTGAAGTTGAACGAAATTTATTGCATGCAATACTATTCGGCCCCATTAACTTAATACTTTGTTGTGCCACCTTTTGCTGCAATTACAGCTGCAAGTCGCTTGGGTTATGTCTCTATCAGTTTTGTACATCGAGAGACTGAAATTCTTGCTCATTCTTCCTTGGCAAACAGCTTGAGCTCAGTGAGGTTGGATGGAGATCGTTTGTGAACAGCAGTTTTCAGCTCTTTCCACAGATTATCGATTGGATTCAGGTCTGGACTTTGACTTGGCCATCCTAACACCCGGATATGTTTATTTGTGAACCATTCCATTGTAGATTTTGCTTTATGTTTGGGATCATTGTCTTGTTGGAAGGCAAATCTCCGTCCCAGTCTCAGGTTTTTTGCAGACTCCAACAGGTGTTCTTCAAGAATGGTCCTGTATTTGGCTCCATCTATCTTCCCATCAATTTTAACCATTTTCCCTGTCCCTGCTGAAGAAAAGCAGGCCCAAACTATGATGCTGCCACCACCATGTTTGACAGTGGGGATGGTGTGTTCACAGTGATGAACTGCGTTGCCTTTATGCCAAACGTATTGTTTGGCATTGTTGCCAAAAAGTTAAATTTTGGTTTCATCTGACCAGAGCACCTTCTTCCACATGTTTGGTGTGTCTCCCAGGTGGCTTGTTGCAAACTTTAAATGACACTTTTTATGGATATCTTTGAGAAATGGCTTTCTTCTTGCCACTCTTCCATAAAGGCCAGATTTGTGCAGTGTACGACTGATTGTTGTCCTATGAACAGACTGTCCCACCTCAGCTGTAGATCTCTGTAGTTTATCCAGAGTGATCATGGGCCTCTTGGCTGCATCTCTGATCAGTCTTCTCCCTGTTTGAGATGAAAGTTTAGAGGGACGGCCGGGTCTTGATAAATTTGCAGTGGTATGATACTCCTTCCATTTCAATATGATCGCTTGCACAGTGCTCCTTGTGATGTTTAAAGTTTTGGAAATTATTTTGTATCCAAATCTGGCTTTAAACTAATCCACAACAGTATCACAGACCTGCCTGTTGTGTTCCTTGGTCTTCATGATGCTCTCTGTGCTTCAAACAGAACCCTGAGACTATCACAGAGCAGGTGTATTTATACGTAGACTTGATTACACACAGGTGAATTATATTTATCAGCATTAATCATTTAGGAAAACATTGGATCATTCAGATATCCACAATGAACTTTTGGAGTGAGTTTGCTGTACTGAAAGTAAAGGGGCTGAATAATATTGCACGCCCCACTTTTCAGTTTTTGTATTTACACAAAAATTTAAAATAACCAAAAAATTTCATTCAACTTCACAATTGTGTCCCACTTGTTGTTGATTCTTCACCAAAAATTAACATTTGGTATCTTTGTTTGAAGCATGATATGTGGGAAAAGGTTAAAAATTTCCAGGAGGCCGAATACTTTCTCAAGGCACTGTATATAAGGCTATGATTTTGTGGTTATGTTTATGTATTTGGCTTTGGCTTTTTCGGAGTGTCAGAGGACACTGCCGCAGTTTTCATAAGTTGTGCAATTTCCAAGTTGCAATAGGCAGGCTGTGTAAATCCTTGTATGTATGTTTATGAGAACCTCTGAGTGACATGAGTGATGATATAGCCCGTATTATATGTGACATGGCATTGGACAGTTTCCTGTATGAATTTGGCCGGATGCCAAATTCATTCATTCAATTCGGTCAGGGTTTGGTATTTCAAATTATACAGTTATCTGCCCTTACAGTGAAGTCCCTTGGTTCCCAGAGGAGGATGAAGGTTTTTCAGAAATGGATTAAGTCTGAGAACTGCTGCATTCTGTTTCTGTGTAAAAAGACGCTGTGAGTTCTTATCTCTGCTTGTGCCTGATGGGAGGGGGTATGGAGCTGCACGCAAATTCTCTGTATCTCTGTCTTTGGTGTAATGCGTGCTAGGAGATTTTGTGCTTTTAAAGAAACAGTACTACACTAACTGGAAAGAAATAAAAAAATAACTGTGCCTATTTGGGAGGAAACTTGTGGGAGATTGTTTTGGTCATCAGTGTGTGTTGTCACTTGCTTATAGTTGTGTGATTAATGTACAGCTAATTGAGGATCAGCAAAAGAGGGTAGCCAATTGCACGGCTGGTCTAGTAGAAAGAGGCCTATCACACCTGGGCCTTCCTACTTTAGTCAGCTTTCCCACTGTCAGCTGATCTAACAGGTGAGAGGCAAAGAGCCTTCTCGTTACATCCTGAAGGTCTACCGGGTGAGAGGCAAGGAGCCTTCCTTCTACACCTTGACAGGCTCATTCTGAATTGCTAAAGTATAGCCTGTAGACAAGATCCAGGCACACTGAGAGGGCATTTTCAGAAAGGTGAGCTGTCTGAAGAATAAGTTGACGCCATGGGGAACTTGTGCTGTGTGCAGTCAGGGGCCCCAATGGGATCCAAAACAGCTATACAGATTGTAAAAGACAGATTTTGATGCACAAAAATCTATGACTATGACTGCCACCACCCCACATCTGTCTAACCAGAAACCCAGAAAAGACAGATGGACTTGTAAACACTGTTGTCAGCCAAACCTAGACTTGAGAGATGCTTGTATGACCTGTGCTGCAACCCGACCTAAGAGAATTGCAATAAATCCTTTCCGTACAAGATCACATGTAGTGACAGATGAAGCTGACTCAGTAGTGGGGGCACTGACTTTTGGTGAGGAAGCTGACAGTAGTCCTGAGAGGGAGGAAGTTGTAGAACAGCATGTCACCCCCACTTATCACCGGGTCACCTCCATCACTAGACAACCAACCACATCAGGACCAAGAAGGGTGACTAGAGTAAGACAGATACAGGAATATTATCCCTGGAGCCCCTCTGACCAGCTAGCTATGCTGCACCAGCTGCCAAACCCTGAGCACCAACCTCTCCCGTTTTACAGACAAATAAAGGAAATACAGCAGGCATATGGGTTGTACCAGGGTAGACCTTGAGAGTTTAGTGATTTCAAAGACAGGTGACGTACTAGGACACTTATTTAGTACACATACAGATGTGACAAAGGAACAAGCATGGGGCATGGATGATATGTCTGCATGGTCCAGTGAGATGTACTGTGAATCACTAAAACAATGGACTGCAGTGAAACAATCAGAGCAGTCTGTACTCCTGACTGACGTGACACAGCAAAAAGGAGAGAATGTAGAGATGTACTTTGGACGGATACAGCTGAAGTGATCAGACATGGGGTACAGTCCCATAAGCCCACTTGATGTTAAAATACTAGTGAATGCATTCATTGACCGTATGAATAAAGGCTTATAAGATGCAGTACAGACAGCCAGATCTGAATGTAGAAATGTAGATCCGAAAGACCTCCTGAAGGTGGCTAAAGGAGTTGAACAAACAAAACCGATAAGACGAACTGTCATGTATGCTAGAACACAAGGAAAACAGTGGAGACGTAGTAGGTGACCTAAGGATCTAGAAACAGTGAGGTGCTGGAATTGTGGAGAAATATTACGCCAGCCACTGCAAAAACCCTACAAAGGAGACTAAGCAGACCAATCTTCCACCTCCTTCACCTTCAGACTAGGAAACTGGCAACCCAGTGACAAATGTGTGCCCTGTTCTTGTCCCCTCTAGACCTGGTCCTGCCTTGATTACCACCATAAAAATTCCAGGGGGAAAAGAGGCAGAATTTTTGATTGACACTGGGGAAGCCGGGTCTGTGGTACATGTGATGTTGTTACTATATCTGTGATTGGTTTGCTGTTATTCTTGTTTCAGTTTCTGCCTAGTAACAATGATGTAATGGGGAGGAGGAGACAAGGCAGGAGCAGGAAGTCCTGGGTAAGGGGAGCAGGAGAGACGAACGAAAATAAAGTATGGCTGTTTAAACCTACCATCCAGCATCTCTGTGTGGCCTTCTGGAGTTCCCTTCATCTGCACAACAACACCACAACTGGCGACGAGGAAGCGTTCATCATCAGCTAAAGGTATTTCAGCTCTACAACAATGGCCTGTTTACCTGCCTTCCCTGCTTTTGATGTGCATCAGTCCCCAGCTAACCTAGCAGCATGTTGGGAGAAATGGCTGAAGCGTTTTGATATATTCCTACAAGCCATGAACATATCAGATGATACCAGGAAGAAATCCATGCTATTACATTATGCAGGGGAACAAGTCTATGATATCTTCACTACTCTGCTTAATACAGGAGAAGATAAAGACTATGAGCTCAGTAAGGCAGCATTAAGCAAGTATTTCTCCCCACACAGAAATGCAGCATTTGAAATCTTCAAGTTTAGACAATTAAAGCAGTCAGCAACAGAAAGCATTGATGAATATCATGTCCGACTACAGCACCTTGCAGCTTACTGTGAATTTACAGATGTCGACAAAGAGATCCAAATGCAGATTTTACAAGGCTGCATCTCCTCTAAGTTACGGAGACAAGCACTCAGAGATCCCACCATGACTTTAGCAAAACTGCTTGAAACAGCACGTGTAAATGATACCGCCGAAAAAACAAGCTAAACTCATAGAGAACATTGAGTGCGAGGCGGAAGCACCATCTTGTATAGCAGAGCTGACACAGAGACCGCCTGTGCCTCGTATGCAGGGGGCAACTTGCTACAACTGCGGAGGGTCGTATCCTCACCAGAATGTCTGCGCAGCAAAAGGGGGGACCTGCCATAATTGTGGAAAACAAAACCATTTTGCAAAAGTGTGTAGATCCAAACCACAATCCCCTCATTCCACAGTACAACCCAGGTCACAGAAAATCCAAACGCTGCAGCTTACTGACGAGCCTCACAGTACTTATCTATTCTCAGTGACTGCAGAGGGATCTCAAACACTGCACGCACTTACCAGTCCAAGGCGACTTATCCTGATAAATGGTAGTCCGGTGGAAGCCCCAGTAGACACGGGGGCATCAGTAAACGTCATCAGCCGGGCAGTCTATAGCCAACTCCCGAACAGACCTGCTCTACAAAGCACTAGCCTAAAGATTTTTCCTTATGGTTCAGCATCTGCACTACCCCTGTGTGGCAAATTTCAGTCAGAACTTGCAGCTGATGGGAAGTCCATCACCGACACTGTATATGTAGTAGAGTGCTCCGCAGACACGCTTCTCAGCTGCAAGAGTGCTATATCTCTGGGTCTGGTCAACCTGGTCAATAGCGTCACAGGTCCTTCGGCCCAACACATCATGCAGAGATACCCCAATCTCTTTAAAGGTCTCGGTAAGCTAAAAGACGTTCAGATAAAATTGCATATTGACCAGTCAATACAGCCGTCTGTTCAACCTCACAGGCGCATCCCATTTCATGTCCGCAAACTTGTGGAGCAAGAACTGCAGGATCTGGAAGCGTCTGATGTTGTTGAACGAGTTGAAGGCCCGACTCCTTGGGTATCGCCCATTGTTGTTGCACCAAAACCAAAGCAGCCTGGTAAAATCCGGCTATGTGTGGATATGCGGCATGCCAATTTGGCTATTCAAAGAGAAAGGCACATCACGCCCACTATTGATGACATCATCACAGACCTGAATGGTGCAAAAGTATTTTCTAAAATTGATTTAAAATCAGGTTATCATCAACTTGAGTTGCATCCAGATTCCAGGTACATTACAACTTTTAGTACCCATGTGGGCTTACGACGATTCAAGAGGTTTAACTTTGGTATCTCATCTGCGGCAGAAACATTTCAGAACGTTATCAGTCAGGTTCTATCTGGAATAGCAGGAGTTCTAAACGTCAGTGATGACATTCTTATATATGGTACAACCCAAGAGGAGCATGACAGTCACTTAGAGCAAGTGTTTCAGAGACTGCAAGCCTGCAATCTAACTGTCAATCCGTCAAAATGTGAGTTTAACCAAAAGTCATTAAGCTTCTTTGGATATATCTTTTCGGAGCAAGGAGTTTCAGCAGATCCTCAGAAAGTTGCTGCCATAAAGTCAGCTAGCCAACCTCAAAATGTGTCAGAGGTTCGCAGTTTTCTAGGACTAGTCACGTACTGTGGGCGATTTATGCCTGTTCTGGCCACGATCTCCGAACCACTGCGACTACTCACGAAAAAAGACACTCCTTTGACATGGACTACTGAACACCAAGCAGCATTCGATTCCATGAAGTCCGGTCTGACTGGCGACACCGTCATGGCCTATTTTGACCCTCTAAAGTCCACAGAGCTGATCGTGGACGCTAGTCCGGTGGGCCTGGGTGCAATTCTCACACAAGTGTCCAAAGAAGGCAACGATTCTACCATTTCCTATGCAAGCAAAGCCTTAACAGAGACAGAACAACGCTATTCACAAACTGAAAGGGAAGCTCTTGCGGTTGTGTGGGGATGCCTTCATTTTCATCTGTACCTTATGGGACATAAATTCACAGTGATAAGCGACCACAAACCGCTCATTCCGCTTTTCAACAAACATTCTTCAAAGCCTCCTCCACGACTTGAACGCTGGTTGCTCCGCCTACAGAACTACCAGTTTCGGTTGAGATACGAGGCAGGAGCTGGTAATCCGGCTGACTACTTTTCGAGACACCCAACACCACAAACTACCAAGGACGACATCCCAGCAACTATCCTTGCAGAGGAACATATCAATTTTATTGTTGCACATTCTGTGCCAAAAGCTATGACTATGGAGGAAATACAACAAACGGTGGATTCCGATCACCAACTTCAGTTAGTTATAGAGACTGTTCGATCTAAAAATTGGAGCAATTTTCTTGCTGAAGCCCGCCTCCGAACACCGGATCAAACAACCTACTTGACAGCCTTCTTTAATGCACGACATGATCTCTCCGTGTCTGATTCAAATCTACTGTTGCGTAACAATCGGCTGGTGATACCCCAGAAACTTCAAAGCAGAGTACTGGATCTGGCCCACGAGGCTCATCAAGGGGTGGTGAAAACAAAGCAATTACTGAGAGAGAAAGTCTGGTTTCCAGGACTAGACAAAAAAGTAGAGGCACTCATTGAAAATTGCATACCTTGCCAAGCAACTACAATTGACCATAGACGCGCACCCTTACAAATGGCACCCCTGCCAGAGGGCCCGTGGTCTGCTGTTAGTGTTGATTTCTGTGTTTTACAGGATCACTCCTATCTGCTGGTTGTCATGGATGACTATTCGAGGTTCCCAGTCATTGAACATGTTTCGACAACCTCTGCCAGGGCTGTTATACCAAAATTAGACAAGATCTTCTCGGCATATGGCATACCGGAAACAGTGAAGTCCGACAATGGACCATCTTTTAATAGCACAGACTTTCGATCATTCGTAACCTATCTTGGTTTCACTCACAGGAAAATAACTCCTTACTGGCCTCAGGCCAATGGTGAAGTGGAACGGTTCATGCAATCAATCAACAAAACTTTGAGGATCGCTACCATGGAGCACAAGGACTTACAGCAAGAGTTACACAGATTTCTTAGACAGTACAGAGCTACACCCCATTCTACTACTGGGATACCACCTGCCACTGCGCTGTTCAACAGGCCTATGCGTGTCAAACTCCCGAGCGTTCCGCAGAGCCCTGTTCAAACCCCAATTGCTACTAAGGCTGCCATATCCAAACAGAAGATGAAGAGGTATGCAGATAAGAGCAGTCATCGTTGCAAGCCACCGGAAGTATTGGTGGGAGATTGGGTCCTGGTAAAAAGGCTAAGACCTAGAGACAAGTTTGCATCACAATACTATCCTGAACCCTTTCAGGTCAACAAGTCAAAGGCACCATGGTTACTGCTCAAGATCACGGTCGCCAAGTCACAAGGAACGTGTCCCATTTTAAAAAACTTTGCGACTATGTCCCAGAAACAGAAGAGGCAGATAGCGATGACGTCCTGCCGGATCCCCAGAGCTCAGCAGTTTCAAGGGAGGATACCTCAGGGGACTCAGAAAGTTCATCTGGGACTGTGATGTCTCACCGCTATCCAGCGAGAGCAAATCGTAGACCGCCAGCCCACCTCTTGGACTATGTTCTGCAGTAAAAAGAAAAAAAATAATAAAATCCTTCGTACTAATGTGAACTTTTGGACCGTTATCCAGTTATAATGTTGTTTTGTTTGGTGAGAAGAGGAGAGATGTGATGTTGTTACTATATCTGTGATTGGTTTGCTGTTATTCTTGTTTCAGTTTCTGCCTAGTAACAATGATGTAATGGGGAGGAGGAGACAAGGCAGGAGCAGGAAGTCCTGGGTAAGGGGAGCAGGAGAGACGAACGAAAATAAAGTATGGCTGTTTAAACCTACCATCCAGCATCTCTGTGTGGCCTTCTGGAGTTCCCTTCATCTGCACAACAACACCACAGTACACAAACAATTGGTAATGCCAGACATGATTACTAACGAGATTGTGAAATGTGTGGGGGGTAGAGGGACAAGTGACTGAAGCCCCTATGACTAAACAAATAAAACTAAAATTGCGAGATAGCCAAGTGGTGCTTACAAAACTTATTGTTAGTGACAATACCCCTATGAATTTGCTGGGAGAAGATGTGTTGAGTGCTATCCAGTCCACCATACATTACTCTCCTGAGGGTACTACGGCCACAAGTCCCCTCTCAGATAAACACTTGTGTAAAATTACAGCAATAGTGTATATGACAAAAGCAGTGAAAGTAACACCTGACACCAGAATGTCTGAGGACAGGGAAATGAGTCTGGTGCCAGACACCATTTGGGCAAAGTGAAACACTGATGTGGGTCGACTGCCCATTCCCCAGGTCATGATAAAATTAAGAGGGAACCACTCCTCCTTGTTTAAAACAATACCCCTTAAGCCTAGCCAAATCAATGGCCCTGAGCAGGGATATTAAAGAGTATGTTAACCCCTTAGTGACAGAGCCAATTTGCAGCTTAGTGACCGGGCCAATTTTTACAATTCTGACCACTGTCACTTTATGAGGTTATAACTCTGGAATTCTTTAACGAATCCCGCTGATTCTGAGACTGGTTTTTTGTGACATATTGTACTTCACGATAGTGGTAAAAATTTTTTATATGACTTGCATTTCTTTATAAAAAAAAACGGAAATATGGCAAAAATTTTGAACATTTAGCAATTTTCAAACTTAAAATTTTGATGCCCTTAAATCAAAGAGATATGTCACGCAAATTTCTTAATAAATAACATTTCTCACATGTCTACTTTACATCAGCACAATTTTGGAAACAAAATTTTTTTTTGTTGCTGAAAACCAAATTCAAGAAGTTTATTAACCCTTTACGTGCTTCACAGGAACTGAAGCAATGTGGAAGGAAAAAATTAACTTTTAACTTTTTTTGCAAAAAATTTATTTCAGAACCAATTTTTTTATTTTCACAAGTGTTAAAAGAGAAAATGAACCACAAAATTTGTTGTGCAATTTCTCCTAAATACGCTGATACCCCATATGTGGGGCTAAAACACTTTTTGGGTGCACGGCAGAGGTCGCAAGGGAAGGAGCGCCGTTTGACTTTTTCAACGCAGAATAGGCTGGACGCCATGTCACGTTTGGAGAGCACCTGATGTACATAAACAGTGGAAACCCCCAACAAGTGACCCCATTTTGGAAACTAAACCCCTTAAGAAACTTATTTAGATGTGTGGTGAGCACTTTAAACCCCAAAGTGCATCACAGAAGTTTATAACGTAGAGCCATGAAAATAAAAAATCATTTTTTTCCTCAAAAATGATTTTTTAGCCCGTTATTTTTTATTTTCCCAAGGGAAACAGGAGAAATTGGACCACAAAAGTTGTTGCGCAATTCTTCCCTGAGTACACTGATACCCCGTATGTGGGGGGAAACCACTGTTTGGGCGCATGGGAGAGTTGGAAGAGAAGGAGCGCCATTTTGTAATGCAGACTTTGATGGAATGTTCTGCGGGCTTCATGCTGTGTTTGCAGAGCCCCTGATGTGCCTAAACAGTAGACACCCCCCACAAGTGACACCATTTTGGAAACTAGACTCCCCAAGGAGCTTATCTAGATGTGTGGTGAGCACTTTGAACCCCCAAGTGTTTCACAGAAGTTTATAAATGCTGAGCCGTGAAAAAAAAATAATTTTTTTCCTCAAAAGTGATTTTTTAGCCAGCTATTTTTTATTTTCACAAGGGTAGCAGAAGAAATTAGAACCCCAAAATTGGTGTGCAATTTGTCCTGAGTAGAGTTGAGCGAAACAGGTCGGTCAGAGTCATAAGTCGCCGACTTTCGCCAAAGTCGGGTTTCACCGAGCGAAACCCGACCATAGCGTGAAGTCGGCCATGCGGTAGTCGACCCGAGCGCCAATGTCGGTTTTCCCATAATGCTTGCAGGCGCCTTTTTTCAGCCAATGAGCAAGGACGTACACAGTGGGCAACGAGATGGCATGGGCAGCGTCCACCACCATCTTAGAGAAGGTCATTACAGTGATTTGCTTGCTTTGGGGGGCGTCATAGTGTCTATAAAAGCCCTGACCGCCGACCGCCATTTTACTTCTGCCAATCTTAACAGTAGGGAGAGGTTGCTGACGCTGTTTATCAGTAGGGAGAAAGTTAGGGCTGGAAAGAGAAGTTCTTATGTGCTTGTGCTGAAAGCAATTGTGCTGTACAGTCATTGTGTAGTGACAAGTGAGGATTTTCTTGTGTGCAGCAGCGCTGGTTATTAGGTTGCCTGCTAGTGACAGGGGAGGATTTTATTGTGTGCAGCAGCGCTGGTTATTCGGCTGCCTGCTAGATGTATTGCTGTGTGTATACTGCTGTGCAGACTGCTTTTTACACAGCACTAATACTTTTATTCTTTTTTCTGCACAGTTACCAAGCGTTCATTTTTTCCCACACCGTATAGAGCTGTACGCTCCTCACACACTACCGTGTACCGACTGATATCACGAACAAATACATGCAGACTATCTGTGTGTGACTCCGGAAATATATACTGAGATTTACAATTTTCCCCTATACTATAAACACCTGGTATCTTCTGATACAGTACCCTTTTAGTGCTTTTTATATTCTGGTCTAGTCATACTGAGCCTGTGAGCATCTGTGTGTGACTCCGGAAATACATATGGAGATTTACAATTACCACTAGACTGTATACAGCTGTATGCTTCTGATACAATATCCTTTTTCTGCTTTTCATATTCTGGTCTAATCCATACTGAGCCTGAGAGAGTCAATGTGTGACTCTGGAAATATATACTGATATTGAAATTTTCCCTATACTATAAATACCTGGTATCTTCTGATACAGTACCCTTTTTCTGCATTTTATATTCTGGTCTAATCCATACTGAGCCTGTGAGCGTCTGTGTCTGACTCCGGAAATATATACGGAGATTAACAATTACCCCTACACTGTATACACCTGGTATCTTCTGATACAGTATCTTTTTTCTGCTTTTTACATTCTGGTCTAATCCATACTGATCCTGTGAGAGTCTGTGTATGACTCCGGAAATATATACGGAGATTTACAATTACCCCTAGACTGTATACAGTTGTACGCTTCTGATACAGTACCCTTTTTCTGCTTTTCATATTCTGGTCTAATCCATACTGAGCCTGAGAGTGTCTGTGTGTGACTCCGGAAATATATACTGAGATTTTCAATTTCCCCTTCACTGTATACAACTGGTATCTTCTGATACAGTACACTTTTTCTGCTTTTTATATTCTGGTCTAATCCATACTGAGCCTGTGAGCGTTTTTGTATGACTCTGGAAATATATACGGAGATTTACAGTTACCCCTAGACTGTATACAGCTGTACGCTTCTGATACAGTATCCTTTTTCTGCTTTTCATATTTTGGTCTAATCCATACTGAGCCTGAGAGCGTCTGTGTGTGACTCCAGAAATATATGCTGAGATTTACAATTTTCCCCTATGATATATACACCTGGTATCTTCAGATACAGTACCCTTTTTATGCTTTTTATATTCTGGTCTAATCCATACTGAGCCTGTGAGCATCTGTGTGTGACTCCGGAAATATATACGGAGATTGAAATTTTCCCCTATACTATAAACACCTTGTATCTTTTGATACAAAACCCTTTTTCTGGTTTTTATATTCTGGTCTAATCCATACTGATCCTGTGAGCGTCTGTGTGTGACTTTGGAAATATATACGGAGATTTACAATTACCCCTACAGTGTAAACACCTGGTATCTTCTGATACAGTACCCTTTTTCTGCTTTTTATATTCTGGTCTAATCCATACTGAGCCTGTGAGCATCTGTGTCTGACTTCTGAAATATATACGGAGATTTACAATTACCCCTAGACTGTATACAGCTTTATGCTTCTGATACCGTACCTTTTTTCTGCTTTTTATATTCTGGTCTGATCCAAACTGAGCCTGAGAGCGTCTGTTTGTGACTCCGGAAGTATATACGGCGATTTACAATTACCCCTATACTACATACACTTGCTATCTTCTGATACAGTACCCTTTTTCTGCTTTTTATATTCTGGTCTAATCCATACTGAGCCTGTGAGCGTCTGTGTGTGACTCCGGAAATATATACGGGGATTTACAATTACCCCTAGACTGTATACAGTTGTACACTTCTGATACAGTACCCTTTTTCTGCTTTTCATATTCTGGTCTAATCCATACTGAGCCTGAGAGTGTCTGTGTGTGACTCCGGAAATATATACTGAGATTTAAAATTTCCCCTTCACTGTATACAACTGGTATCTTCTGATACAGTACACTTTTTCTGCTTTTTATATTCTGGTCTAATCCATACTGAGCCTGTGAGCTTTTTTGTATGACTCCGGAAATATATACGGAGATTTACAGTTACCCCTAGACTGTATACAGCTTTATGCTTCTGATACCGTACCTTTTTTCTGCTTTTTATATTCTGGTCTGATCCAAACTGAGCCTGAGAGCGTCTGTGTGTGACTCCGGAAGTATATACGGCGATTTACAATTACCCCTATACTACATACACTTGCTATCTTCTGATACAGTACCCTTTTTCTGCTTTTTATATTCTGGTCTAATCCATACTGAGCCTGTGAGCGTCTGTGTGTGACTCCGGAAATATATACGGAGATTTACAATTACCCCTAGACTGTATACAGTTGTACACTTCTGATACAGTACCCTTTTTCTGCTTTTCATATTCTGGTCTAATCCATACTGAGCCTGAGAGTGTCTGTGTGTGACTCCGGAAATATATACTGAGATTTAAAATTTCCCCTTCACTGTATACAACTGGTATCTTCTGATACAGTACACTTTTTCTGCTTTTTATATTCTGGTCTAATCCATACTGAGCCTGTGAGCTTTTTTGTATGACTCCGGAAATATATACGGAGATTTACAGTTACCCCTAGACTGTATACAGCTGTACGCTTCTGATACAGTATCCTTTTTCTGCTTTTCATATTTTGGTCTAATCCATACTGAGCCTGAGAGCGTCTGTGTGTGACTCCGGAAATATATGCTGAGATTTACAATTTTCCCCTATGATATATACACCTGGTATCTTCAGATACAGTACCCTTTTTATGCTTTTTATATTCTGGTCTAATCCATACTGAGCCTGTGAGCGTCTGTGTGTGACTCCGGAAATATATACGGAGATTGAAATTTTCCCCTATACTATAAACACCTTGTATCTTTTGATACAATACCCTTTTTCTGGTTTTTGTATTCTGGTCTAATCCATACTGAGCCTGTGAGCGTCTGTGTGTGACTTTGGAAATATATACGGAGATTTACAATTACCCCTACAGTGTATACACCTGGTATCTTCTGATACAGTACCCTTTTTCTGCTTTTTATATTCTGGTCTAATCCATACTGAGCCTGTGAGCGTCTGTGTCTGACTCCGGAAATATATACTGAGATTTACAATTACGCCTTGACTGTATACAGTGTGAGACAGTGAGGATATGTGGTGAATGGGGTGTACATTTCACCTAGGTTCTTTTCTAACTATAAGGGAAATGGGTGGCTTTGTAGACCTGGTGGTAGAGAAAGGTCACTACACCTTGCATTCATTGCACACTTGCAGCTCAAACCTGAAGCCAATCAGCTGTTAATTAGGAAGCCAGAAATAGGTGTCTGCGGACACAGTCAGAGAGCTCGCTTAGCCTGGACACGAGGGGTCCCGGCACAAGAAGCAGTCTCCAGAACCATTGGAGCTGTCTCAGTCTGGGTTAGATGTACCCCGGACATAGGAGCGGTCTCTGTAAGAATCCATGCGGATAAGCTGCTGAAGAGGAGGGGAGCTGTCTCAGTCTGGGTTAGATGTACCCCGGACACAGGAGTGTCTCTGTGAACCTCCATGCTGATGATTACTGAATAGGAGGGGAGCTGTCTCAGTCTGGGTTAGAGGTACCCGGACACAGGAGTGTCTCTGTGAACCTCCAGGATAATGACTACTGAATAGGAGTGGATCTCTCTCAAGTCTGGACGTCGGGTGGACCTTCAGACGTAAGGAGGAGTATCTGGGAAACTCCATACTGGTAACATATATCATATGTGTTGTTTTGGGCACAGACTGATAGAGTCTGGGTTCCTGATAGAAAGGGACATTACATAAGTGTAATTAGTGGCTAGACAAGCCTAGGTCTTTTGTTTATGCTTTGTTTTTATCTGTTTGCTGTGGACTTTAATAAAACTGGTTGCGGCCAGTTTTTACCATAATTGCTGTCTGAATGAACTGTTTCCGTGCCATTCTGTCTACCCAGACAGCGATCTCAGAGCTAAATCCCCTGGAAATGTTACAATTGGCGGAGAATGCTGGGGCAGCGCAGTGGCTGGTACAGTTAGTGCTGGAGTGTGCGTGCTGCACAGTGGCGAGAGACAGCATTAAAGGTGAAGTCTGTTGAAATAGCAGCAGAGGAAAAAAAAAAAAAAAAAAAAGTGTGTCAGCAGAAACGTCTGTTTGAAGCAGTCTTGGAGAGACAGTGGCCCTGATAGGGTCTGCAGAGAGAACATGTATGCACAGCAAAGCTGAACTTGTTGTGAAAAGACTTTGAAAAAAAAAAAAAAAAAAGGGTGTTTGCACAGCAAGCTGAATTTGTTGTAGAAATGACTGTGGTGTGTGCTGTGGCTCGTGGGGTCACGAAGGTGACAAGCGGCTGGCTGTGACTCGTGGGGTCACGAAGGTGACAAGCGGCAAGACAGCGCAGCGTGCAAGTCTTCTCGTGGGAGGAGCTACAGTGACTTGCAGCAAGAGGTTCCGCAGGAGCTGCAGTAACAGCCACAGCGGCTTATGAGCAACATCTGAAGGTGTTGGTGGTTGTGGCTGCAACGGGAGCGGCGGCAGTTTCAGCCGGAGCTGGTGTGGTGCAATCAGACAGTGTGAACTAAGTCACACAGACTCTTAAAGGGCCAGTAACAGCCCAAAAGAGATAAACTTGTATTGGGTGGTTTGTGCCTAAGAAAGCTGTGGGGGAGTCCACAGGGTGTATCCCGGAGTGGGGTGGTGTCCCTAGGGAGGAGGCGTGGCCTAAAAGGGCGGTAACACACCCGCAGGGATGATGCGCAAAAAGGGGGTGGAGTGTCCCAACAGAAAAGGGGAGGTGCTGACAAACTGTTGCCCGGCGCAAATGGGTTATCGGTGTCCAGTCTGCCTTATGAATTATCCACCAGGCACACTACTAAGGGGTGTGTGCCTTACAGATAAACACTGAAGACGCGGTGGGTCTGGTCGACTCGGAAAGCCCGGTGACGCTAGTGAGGGGTGTACCTGAGGGATGGCAGCTGACCGGTAGAAAGATCGGGGTCACTTGCATCCATGGGGACACTAGGGAATATCCAGTGGCCAGACTGATCTTTGATGTTGGCTGCGACACTGAGGTACAGGATGTCGCTGTAGACCCAAATTTGTCATGTCCAGTAGTTATAGGTCGGGACTTTAAGCTACTCTCCGGTTTATGGGACAGAGGAGTTTCTAGGCAGCAAGAGGGAGGCCTTGCTACTGTTGGGGTGGCAGAATGTGGGACAGTGACTCCTTCCCAAACTGACGGATCTAACCAACCCGGTAACATAGCAGACGGTGACACCAGAAGAAAGGGTGCGTCTGCCCAACTTACTGACATGTCACCTGAAGTGTATGACAGAAGAACTGATAATAATGTGATAGTTAACACGTCTGGAACGGACACCCAGTTAGAGGGTAACTGGGGGGTTAACGATACAGGGGGAGGTGACTTAGACTCTGCAGGTGACTGTGACTCTAATGGAGAGAGGGAGTCCAGTAATGAAGGGCCCCACAAGGAGAAGAAGTCCTCCCGTCGCCGGAAACTTAAAGGGCGCAAAGAGCGTGAGCCCCTTGCACCCAGTAAGGAGGTCAATGAGGAAGAACCTCTTGAAAAAAAATTAGAGTGTGTGGAGCTCTCTGAAGATACAAGGGACAGTGGTAGTGATGGTGTGTCCTCTGATGACAATAAAGCAACCAGTGCAAATGAGGAAGGCATGGTAGCAGAGAAGATTGAGAGTCTGAGAAGAAAGCTGATGCTGACCTTACAGCCGGACAGAAGATGGCATCTGAAGATGTTTTACAGTTGGCCCATGCCCTGGCGAAGACTAAGGTGAAAGAAGAAGAGCTGAGCTTTGAAGGCAGGACTCTGACACTAAACACCGCACAAGTAGGTGCTGATGAAAATGAGAAGCTATTAATGTATCGTGGGGGTCTGCATAAGGCTGAAATAAAGACCCTGAAAGAACATGTTGAACAAGAAAAGGCTCTGAGACAAACTGCTGAGCAAAGAGTGGATGAGCTGGAGAATGAAGTCTCTGAGCTCAGAGATCACTTGGCAAAGTGGCAAAGTGTGAATAAGACCATAAGGGAAGATGTGGAAGTGCTCAGAGAAGCAGTAAGAGGTCTTCTGCAGAAGGAGAAGTTGCGGGTTGAAGACGCAAAGCGGCCATGCCTATGTGATGACCAGGCGGAGGTGCCAGTATCTATCTTGGCAAGGAGCCTTGAAGAAGCTAAATGTCAGGAGGGTCTTGAACAAAGAACTGAACAAGACACTCATCTGGTCGTGGCAGATGTCTTGGAGGAACGGTCCGAGGTAAACCAGGAAGAGAAAAAGACCTCACTCTTTAAGTGTGTGGTAAAAATACCTGAAGACATGCGAGAAGCCTGTGCCAGTGAGGGTGTGCATGAGGCCTTTAAGAAGGCAGTAAAAGCCTATAGTGTGAATTGGGCACCAGAGACGAACCAGTTGGTGATCCTGGCAGAGGGAGAAGACACAGAGAAGCTGGTGGCTCTCCTGAAGGATATGCATCTGCAGTGTCTTCACGCAAAACAGATGATTATGTTAAGTAACATGAAAGCCGCTCACCGTCTGGAGCAGGCCAAGGAAGATCAAAATCGGCTGGGTTTGGCAGAAGAGGTAATTCCGGTACCCAGAAATTTGGTGGGGAGAATCGTCGGAAGACTTGGAAAAGTGATGCAGGAAATGGTGGATAGATCCGGTGTAAGGAGAGTGAGGATTCCAGCTGATGGCGAGATCAAGGTGGCTGGAGAAGATATGGTTCCATTCATTAGTGTGGGCTCGGTGGAGAGCCTGAAGAACATCCGAACGCTCCTGGAGTATCGAATAACATACCTACGAGAAGTAGAGCAGCTGATCTCAGGAAGAAAACAGATAAAGGAACAGCTGCATGAGTTAAAACGAAGATGGCGACTGCTTCCAGCCCAAGATATAGAGAGACAAGAGGCCTCTCTGGGGACTGGCAGTAGACGGGCTGAAACACTGAGGGGTAGAAATGACGATCCGGTTAGCTCAGGGCTGAGTGACCTATGTGTGAGACCCGGTAGTGGACGAAATAAAAAGGACTCAGACCAGACAGGACGTATGGGTACAAGGAAATTGCGACGCCGTACTGACCGCTGGGGATGCGGGTGGTCTGACAAGGGGAGTCGGCAACAGACGTGACAGAGTCGGAGGACAGACGCCCACAGAAGAGATCAGTAGCAGGGCCTGACTTAGAGAAACCGTGTGACTGGCAGAGACGACCGAGAAGAATCTCTGGTCGGGTAACAAGTGTTCAACCCCACAAGTTTGAACAGAGGGGGCACTGTGTATGGCCCTCGGGATATGCATGAAGACATGTGATGGATGGACGGTATGTATCGCAGAGGTGGGTGGCCCTGTGATGGAAGCCTGGATTTGTTTTGGTTCAGCAGATCTACTGCTGAGATTTGTGCTATACATTGGGAGGCTTCCAGGTGACTTGGAGAGCTGGGCGGGTCCAGTCACCTACAAACCCACCCAAGGGGTAGGTGTCTAAATACCATAGGATAAAGCTGTATGCAGAGGGGACGGATGGGTAATGCAGCGCTGGCTGGCATTCATTTAATGGATCAGTATGTATGTTTTGACTGTCCATGTTCCTTCCCCTCAGTTGACTGGTCACATGACTGTGACATCACACAGTGTGTGTGTGTGTGTGTAAGGGTATAGAAACCCTGCTTAATGGAAGATAAAGATGAAGCTAATGATGGCTATACTTCAGGTAAAGATGAAGCTGATGTTGGCCATGACTTGAGCTGTGTTCACTGTCTCTTTAGGTTTGTTGACCAGTCCTCCGGTCTGGATGACCAGCCCTCCGGTCTGGAGAAGAGGGGGGGGATATGTGAGACAGTGAGAATATGTGGTGAATGGGGTGTACATTTCACCTAGGTTCTTTGCTAACTATAAGGGAAATGGGTGGCTTTGTAGACCTGGTGGTAGAGAAAGGTCACTACACCTTGCATTCATTGCACACTTGCAGCTCAAACCTGAAGCCAATCAGCTGTTAATTAGGAAGCCAGAAATAGGTGTCTGCGGACACAGTCAGAGAGCTCGCTTAGCCTGGACACGAGGGGTCCCGGCACAAGAAGCAGTCTCCAGAACCATTGGAGCTGTCTCAGTCTGGGTTAGATGTACCCCGGACATAGGAGCGGTCTCTGTAAGAATCCATGCGGATAAGCTGCTGAAGAGGAGGGGAGCTGTCTCAGTCTGGGTTAGATGTACCCCGGACACAGGAGTGTCTCTGTGAACCTCCATGCTGATGATTACTGAATAGGAGGGGAGCTGTCTCAGTCTGGGTTAGAGGTACCCCCGGACACAGGAGTGTCTCTGTGAACCTCCAGGATAATGACTACTGAATAGGAGTGGATCTCTCTCAAGTCTGGACGTCGGGTGGACCTTCAGACATAAGGAGGAGTATCTGGGAAACTCCATACTGGTAACATATATCATATGTGTTGTTTTGGGCACAGACTGATAGAGTCTGGGTTCCTGATAGAAAGGGACATTACATAAGTGTAATTAGTGGCTAGACAAGCCTAGGTCTTTTGTTTATGCTTTGTTTTTTATCTGTTTGCTGTGGACTTTAATAAAACTGGTTGCGGCCAGTTTTTACCATAATTGCTGTCTGAATGAACTGTTTCCGTGCCATTCTGTCTACCCAGACAGCGATCTCAGAGCTAAATCCCCTGGAAATGTTACAATAGCTTTATGCTTCTGATACCGTACCTTTTTTCTGCTTTTTATATTCTGGTCTAATCCATACTGAGCCTAAGAAAGTCTGTGTGTGACTCCGGAAATATATACGAGATTTAAATTTTCCCCTACACGTATACAGCTGTACGCTTCTGATACAGTACCATATATCTGCTGGTATTTTTGGTACATTTTCCCAAACATGAGGAAGTATGGTGAAAGAGGCCACGGACGTGGGTGGGGGGGCCAGCTGGTACTAATGGTGGTGGAGGTGCATCTGCTTGGTAGTGCCAAAGCACAATAGCACCTAAGGCAGGAGGTGTTGAGCCTGCGTCATCATCTGGCTCCAGAAAGCCTGGAAGGCTCCATTTTCTGGGAGTAGGTAAACCGCTTTTAAATTTGGAGCATCAGGAACAGGTTTTGGCTTCTTTCCCAAAAACAGCCTCCCTCTATCACCTCCTTTCTAAGGGTTAAAAAAACTAAAGCACTACTCATGAGGCCCCGGGTCGGAAAACACCTTTCCTTGGCCCCTTCACCCCACCAAAATGAAGGTGGGGCAGGCCCACACTTCAGGTTACTCCTTTGAGCTCTTTTCACATACCCTGCCCGGGGTTTTCAAGTTAAATCCCAATTCACCCCCAAGATGATTGACTGGACTCCATGATGCCAGCCCGCTAGCTATTCTGCGGTAATTACCCAAAAGCCTACATTGCTCTCGCATCTACGACCCGAAGCGACCCGATGAAACTCGGTGCCCATTGAAATAATTAAAACCCCTTTCCGGTGAAAACAGGGAAGGGACAGAGAAATTGAATAGGATATGGTACCCCGTTGTTGACCATTTGGATCCATTGGGGAAGAGGTGCCACTGGCAAAACTCAAAAGAGGAGATCCGCCAAGGGGCGACATTGCAACTGCGGTTACTAGCACCGTAGCAGTCCAAAAACATGTTTTTTAAAAAAAAAAAAAGGTTACAAACACTTGGCCCGACTTAAAAATTAAAACCGCGTGAAGCCCCAAAAATTTATCCCAAGTAGAAGATGCAGTTGGGGAAATTTTTTTTACCAAAATCTATTGATGAGGCAAAAGGGATCTGTTTTATTTGGTAGTGAGGAGAGCAGCAAAAAAAGGGAAAAACACAAGCAGTTGGGAAAATATGGAAATTTCAGTCCCCGACTAACCACCCCAAAATAGACAGCCGTGGGGCTTTTTTACGTTGGGCCAAACCCCGTCAAGCCCGAAAAACACACCCAAAAATAGAAAGAGGAAAAATACTGCCCCGGACAGACCCCCAAAAAACATAAAAGCCCCAAACATTTAAGGGGTTAGACAAGAAGAAAAAACGGGCCAGACAGAAATAGTATGACAAAGTTGGGGCCCCAAAATTACAAAAAAAAGGTAGGAAAGGGGACTTACTGCAATCCCCCAA
>JARQOD010000004.1:321860157-322090102 GCA_033576555.1 Oophaga sylvatica
CACAGCAGCGATCTGGTAAAAGAGGCTGAAATTTCAGCCTCTTCTGCCCGATCAGTGCAGGAGCTCAGCACTGCAGTTGCCGAGCTTCCTGCACTGACAGCCTTTTGTGGATTTGTTCATTCTGCCTCCCAAAGATCGCAGTAAGGCGATCACAGTGGTTCTCAACTGCATATGGGATATCAGCGTACTCAGGGCAAATTGAACATCAACTTTTGGGGTCCTATTTCTCCTGTTACCCTTATAAAAATAAAAATTTGGGGGCAAAAAGGTCATTTTTTTGGAAAAAAATATGATTTTTTTATTTTCACGGCTCTACGTTATAAACTTCTGTGAAGCCCTTGGGGGTTCAAAGTGCTGACCACACATCTAGATAAGTTCCTTGGGGGGTCTAGTTTGCAAAATAGGGTCACTTGTGGGGGGTTTCTACTGTTTAGGCACATCAGGGGCTCTCCAAACGTGACATGACACCCGCAGACCATTCCATCAAAGTCTGCATTTGAAAACACGCTCCTTCCTTTCCGAGCTCTGCCATGCATCAAAATAGTGGTTTACCCCCACATATGGGGTATCAGCGTACTCAGGACAAATTGCACAAACTTTTGGGGTCCTGTTACCCTTTGGAAAATAAAAATTGGGGGTGGAAAGATCATTTTTGTGGAAAAGATATGATTTTTTAATTTTATGGCTCTACGTTATAACCTTCTGTGAAGCCCTTGGGGGTTCAAAGCTCTCACCACACATCTAGATAAGTTCTTTGGGGGGTCTAGTTTCCAAAATGTGGTCACTTGTGGGGGGTTTCCACTTTTTAGGCACACAGGGACTCTCCAAATGCGACATGGAGTCCAATCTCAATTCCAGCCAAAAAAGTCAAATGGCGCTGCTTCCCTTCCGAGCTCTGCCATGTGCCCAAATAGTGGTTTACCCCCACATATGGGGTATCAGTATACTCAGGAAAAATTGCACAATAACTTTTGGGGTCCTTTTATCCTTTGGAAAATAAAAATTGGGATGAAAAGATCATTTTTGTGGAAAAAATATGATTTTTTAATTTTACGGCTCTACGTTATAACCTTCTGTGAAGCCCTTGGGGGTTCAAAGTGCTCACCACAGATCTAGATAAGTTCCTTGGGGGTCTAGTTTCCAAAATGGGGTCACTTATGGGGGGTTTCCAATGTTTAGGTACATCAAGGACTCTCCAAACGCGACATGGTGTCCGCTCTCGATTCCAGCCATTTTGACATTCAAAATCTCAAATGATGCTCCTTCCCTTCTGAGCACTGCCGTGCGCCTAAAGATTGGTTTTCCCCCACATATGGGGTATCGGTGTACTCAGGAGAAATTGTAAAACAAATATTGTGGTTCATTTTCTCCTGATACCCTTGACAAAATTTAAAAAATTGTGTCGAAAGAAAAATTTTGGGAAAAAAAGTTAAATGTTCATTTTTTCCTTCCACATTGCTTCAATTCTTGTGAAGTACCTAAAGGTTTAATAAACTTCTTGAATGTGGCTTTGAACACCTTGAGGGGTGCAATTTTTAGAATAGTGTCACTTTTGGGTATTTTCTGTCATATTGAGCCCTCAAATTCACTTCAAATGTGAGGTGGTCCCTAAAAAAATGGTTTTGTAAATTTTGTTGGAAAAATGAGAAATTGCTGGTCAACTTTTAACACTTATAACTTCCTAACAAAAAAAAATTTTGGTTCCAAAATTGTGCTGATGTAAGGTAGACATGTAGGAAATGTTATTTATTAACTATTTTTTATGACATATCTCTCTGATTTAATGGCATAAAAATTGAAAGTTTGAAAATTGCAAAATTTTCAACATTTTTGCCATATTTCTGCTTTTTTCATAAATAAACGTAAGTTATATCGAAGAAATTTTACCACTATCATGAAGTATAATATGTCACGAGAAAACATTCTCAGAATAGCCAAGATCCGTTGAAGCGTTCCAGAGTTATAAGCACATAAAGAGACAGTGGTCAGAAATGTAAAAATTGGCCTGGTCATTAACCTACAAAATGGCTTGGTCGTTAAGGGGTTAAGGAACATCATTTCCAGAGTAATAATTTGTATGTAAGGCAAAATAATAAACCCCAACTAAAAATGTACCTCCACCACTTGGGCTATGTACACACTTAGCATTTTTGGTGCGTTTTTCAACATTAGCATAGCAACCTTAGCTGTTCATGTGGTGTGTGACACATCATCAGACACTTCCTGTTTCATTTATGAAGGAGGGACTCTGAAAGTCATAAAGCCTATTTTTATAGGGGCATCAGGCGGCATTTATATTCTTAAAGGGCCATCAGACGGCTATGCTTTGTTGTTCCCATTATTAAACAGTGGGTCTCCTATACTGTTATTGCCTATGCAGTGAGTGGCTGGGCTGCCAAAAAGTAGGACGCACCCCAATACCACTTTGATGAGACGTACAGGAGGGCCTCATGAAAAAATGTTCCCATTATAAGAAAGTCGGTCTCCCATACTGTATACCTATGCATTGAATGCAAGGCCTGCCTTGCCCCAAATTGACACGCACCTGTTGTGAACATGTTGGAGGCGACTTCAGAGCTGGGGCTCCCTCCGGTGGTTGCTTAGGGTAATGAACCAATTGCTGAATGGCTTTCAGCTGGGTCCGAATGGTCTGATATAAGTGACCTGAACTCCCATCAGCCTTGCCGGTAATCAGTTGTTCTTCCTGGACTTGGTTTGAACTCAGCTTGCATTCCTGCTATCATTCAGATAAGTGGCTTGTGTTTTTTTTTCCTCTGGTTGGATTTTCCTTGTTGGTTTTCTGCCTTGCAGTGGACTTCAGCCTGGTCCCCTTTTGGGGCCTGGCGCTGCATTTGTGCTCAGTTTGTGATTGCACTTTTGCTCTGTTCCTGTGTCACTTTTTATTTGCTGAATTGCTGTGTGTTACACCAGAGATCTGATTTAGGTGGTAGAGATCGTGTGATCTCAGGTTTTTTGTTAATCCGAAGTGTTGGTATTTTTGTCAGGGTTTTTTGGGTTGCAGACAGAATTCTTTCCTATACTTTTCTATCTAGACAGTATTGGGCCCCAGCGTTTGCTTATGCTATTTTCTGTCTGTGTTCGTATTTTCTTCTTGTCTAACCGCCATTACATGTTTGGGGGCTTCCTGTTTCTTTGGGGGTTCTGCTACAGGGCAGATAGCTTTCATCTTTCTTTCTTTAGGTGTAGCTATCTCTCCGGCTGTGATGAGGCGTCTAGGATCACCGTAGGTACGCTCCACGGCTACTTCTAGTGTTGCGGTTAGTTTAGGGTTCTGCAACCCAGTAGTTTCCAGCCTCTCTGGTGTATTGCTACTTCAGCTATTTTTGCTATTTCCCCTCAGCTACCGAAACATAACACGCACCCCAATAACCCTTTTAACTGACATAGTGGATTGCCACATGAAACCAAAGTTCCCATTATGCTTTTTTTTTTACTCCCATACAGTTTTCACATGAAGTGTATGCCTATGCATTGAATGCAAGGCCTGCCTTGCCCCAAATTGACACGCACTCCAGTAACCCTTTCAACTGATGTACTGGATGGACACATGAAACCAAAGTTCCCATTTTGTTCATTTGGTAGTGCCATACTGGAAGCCTATGCACTGAATGCAAGGCCTGCCCTTCACCAAATTTAGACACACCCAATACCCCTTTGAAGAGACGTACAGGAGGGTCTAATGAAAAATTTTCCCATTCGGAGAAAGTGGGTCTTCCATAGTATTTACTTATGCATTGAATGCAAGGCCTGCCTTGCCTCAAAGTTACATGCACCTCAATAACCCTTTGAACCGATGTCCAGGATGGCTACATTCAGCCAAAGTTCTCATTATTTTTCATTTGGTACTGCCATACTGTTTGCCTATGCCTTGAATGCAAGGTCTGCTCTGCCCCAATGTTACACGCACCCCAAAAACCCTTTGAATCAACATACTGGATGGTCACATGAAAGCAAATTTACCATTATTCTTTATTTGGTACTGCCATACTGTTTGCCTATGCATGGAATTCAAGGCCTGCCCTGCCCCAAAGTTACACGCACCCCACTAACCCTGTGAACCACTGTCCTGGATGGCTACCTGCAACCAAAGTTCCCATTATTTTTCATTTGGTACTGCCATACCGTTTTCCTATTCATTTTATGCAAGGCCTTCCCTGTCCCAAAAGTTACATCGACCCCAATAACCATTTGAAGTGACGTACTGGATGGCCACATGAAACCAAAGTTCCCATTGTTATAAATGTGGTAGTCCCATAATGTTTGCCAATGCATTTAATGCTATACTTGTAATGCCCATATGCTAAGTGTATGGGCTGACAAACATTTCCCCCTGGGGTGTACACATCAACATACTGTATCAACCTTTTTGGTACGGGCATCATAAACACCCTTGAATACACTAACGTGGCTGTTGCATCAAAGAACATGGTCACCCTGATGACCTAGTGGTGGTGTTGGAAGAGACTTGGAGGATGGCCTCAGAAAAAGGTCTTCCCAGTTTAAAGGAGAGGGTCTCCTATACATGTAATGCCCATACACTTGGGCTGACAAACATTTCCACCTGGGGGGAACACATCAACATACTGTGACAACCTTTTGTTGAGAGCATCATATACACCTTGAAAAACACTAAATGCTGTTGCATCATGGACTGACCCTGGTGATCTGGTGGTGTCGGAAGGCAACTGGAGGATGGCATCAGAAAAAGGTCTTCCCAGGTTAAAGGAGCGAATCTCCTATACTTGCAATGCCCATACACTAAGTGTATGGGCTGACAAACATTTCTCCCTGGGGGTACACATCAACATACTGTGTCAACATTTTTATTACGGGCATTTTAAACACCCTTGAAAAAACTAACGTGGTTGTTGCATCTTGGAACATGGTCACCATGGTGATCTAGTGGTGGGGATGATGAGGATGAGGAGAAGGAGGAGGATAACAATAAATAGCCAAAATCAGGAAGCGTATACCCATGTGTGTGTGAAGAGGTGCATGGGAATACACTTCCCAAAAAAAGAAAATGTATTTGAGGTTATGTTTCGCTGTTATCATTCTGTGGTGTAGAGAAGTCTGGCCCAATCCAGCACTTGTTCATTTTTATAATCATTAGCCTGTCAGAATTTCTAGTTGACAGCTAGATGCGCTTATCAGTTATAATTCCACCAGTGGTACTAAAAACCCGCTCTGACAAAACACTAGCGGCAGGGCAGGCCAGGACCTCCAAGGCGTAGAGAGCCAGTTCATGCCACTTGTCCAGCTTGGATACCCAATAATTAAAAGGCACAGAGGAATCACGAAGGACGTTGTTATGGTCAGCAAGGTACTCCCTCAGCATCTTCCAAAACATTCCACTCCTTGTGAGAGCAACCCACGCATCAGGGCCAGTGCGATGGGAGGGTCTTAGAAAACTGTCCCAGAACACTACCATATAGAGTGCTCTCAGTGGGAGAAGCAAAATAGGAATCTGGAGGGTATGATACCTTTTAATGGCTAACAAAATATAGTGAAAGATATTACAGGGCAAGCTTTCGAGACTGCTTACGTCTCTTCATCAGGCTGGTATAACAAAATATTTGAAGAAACACAATTATATACAGTGAAAAACAGGCATGGTGTGATACATGGACATTTAAATAAACAAATACTGAATAATTGTGTTCATACTGCGTTATGGCAGTCCGTTAGACGGACTGTGTTACACCGTGGTATAACGCGGTGTAACGCAGTCTGTTAACGCTGCCATTCACCCCCATTTGCAGGCGCATCGTGACGCATGCGTTCGCGACGTGCCGTCATTCAGTGACGGAGCCTCGGACGCGGGCTGCATCGTCTGGGCTCCGTCACCACTAGCGCAGATGAATCATCTGCTGATTCATCTGCGCTAGCGGGTATAGCATAATGCGATCGCGTTATGCTAGACCGTTACCAGCCCGTCAATGCTATGTGTTGAACAGGCTGGTAAAACGCAATATGAACCCAGCCTTAGGGTTAGGGTTAGAACTATGGTTAGGGTTAGCCTTAGGGTTAGCATTAGGGTTAGAATTAGGGTTAGGGTTACAATTAGGGTTAGGGTTGGAATTAGGGTTAGAGTTGGAATTAGGGTTAGGGTTAGAATTAGGGTTGGAATTAGGGTTAGGGTTGGGATTAGGGTTAGGTTTGTGGTTAGGGTTATGGTTAGAGTTGGGATAAGGGTTAGGGATGTGTTGGGGTTAGGGTTATGGTTAGGATTTGGATTAGGGTTAGGGTTGTGGTTAGGGGTGTGTTGGGGTTAGGGTTGGAGTTAGAATTGAGGGGTTTCCACTATTTAGGCACATCAGGGGTGTCCATACACAACATTGCGCCACCATTGATTCCTGCAAATTTTGCGTTCAAAAAGTCAAACAGTGCTCCCTTTATTCCGAGCCCCGACGTGTGCCCAAACAGTGGTTTACCTCCACATATGGGGTATCAGCGTACTCAGGAAAAATTGCGCAACAACTTTGGGGGTCTAATTTTTCCTGTTATCCTTGGGAAAAAATTGGGGACTAAAAAAATTATTTTTGTGGAAAAAAAATGATTTTTTATTTTCACAGCTCTGCGCTTTAAGCTTCTGTGAAGAACTTGGAGATTCAAAGTGCTCACCACTAGTGTTGAGCGATACGATACCGCAAGTATCGGGTATCGGCCGATATTAGCTGTTTCAGCCTTTCGATACTTAGTTCCGATATTTTCCATATATCGTATACCGGAATCGGAAGTTCCCAGAATTCTTTGAGAGGCAATGTGATTTTAGTCAGCCAATGAGGAATCCTAAGAAGTTTGGGCACATCCTGTACTGCTGCGGTCATGTTAACTAATGGCATGGCTGTGATTGGATGCTGAAATGAAGTCAGAATGCACTATAAAAGGCGCCGCCGCCATTTTAGCGTCACTGTGCTGTGAATTCAGTAAGGGACAGAACGCTGCTGTGCTGACTCTGAGGGACAGTTAGAGATTGCGATTTAGTGTACTGTGCTGTAGGCAGGCTAGCACCAACCGCTGTGTAAAGCTTCCTTTTGCCTGCAGTGTTGTTTTAACAGCTCTGCAAGGTGTGTGTGAGTGCAGGTGACGCTGCAGTTTGCTCTGCATGCAACGCTGTCTGTAGGCATCTGCACGTGTCACTCACAGACTCTTTTTTTTTTTCTTCAGTGTAATTCTTGCTGCTCCATGCAATTTAACTATTAGTGTGACGCGCTTCCATCCGTATCCAATACATTGGTTGCAAACACTATAGAAGTAGACAAAGGAGTAGCCTTTCACAGATTGTGAACAGTTGTGTTTCAGTGTTCACTTCAGTCTGTGTTTTTTATTTTTTGAGTGCACATCACGCTCCAGTTACTTGTTCAAGCACTGCTGCTTGTACTCTGCTGAGCGTGTCTCAGTGCCTCATCCTTTTCATTTCTCTCCAATTGGTTCTGCTCCATTCCATTTAAAATAAATATAATCTATTAGTGTGACGCGCTTCCATCCGTATCAAATACATTGGTTGCAAACACTATAGAAGTAGACAAAGGAGTAGCCTTTCACAGATTGTGAACAGTTGTGTTTCAGTGTTCACTTCAGTCTGTGTTTTTTATTTTTTGAGTGCACATCACGCTCCAGTTACTTGTTCAAGCACTGCTGCTTGTACTCTGCTGAGCGTGTCTCAGTGCCTCATCCTTTTCATTTCTCTCCAATTGGTTCTGCTCCATTCCATTTAAAATAAATATAATCTATTAGTGTGACGCGCTTCCATCCGTATCCAATACATTGGTTGCAAACACTATAGAAGTAGACAAAGGAGTAGCCTTTCACAGATTGTGAACAGTTGTGTTTCAGTGTTCACTTCAGTCTGTGTTTTTTATTTTTTGAGTGCACATCACGCTCCAGTTACTTGTTCAAGCACTGCTGCTTGTACTCTGCTGAGCGTGTCTCAGTGCCTCATCCTTTTCATTTCTCTCCAATTGGTTCTGCTCCATTCCATTTAAAATAAATATAATCTATTAGTGTGACGCGCTTCCATCCGTATCCAATACATTGGTTGCAAACACTATAGAAGTAGACAAAGGAGTAGCCTTTCACATATTGTGAACAGTTGTGTTTCAGTGTTCACTTCAGTCTGTGTTTTTTATTTTTTGAGTGCACATCACGCTCCAGTTACTTGTTCAAGCACTGCTGCTTGTACTCTGCTGAGCGTGTCTCAGTGCCTCATCCTTTTCATTTCTCTCTCAATTGGTTCTGCTCCATTCCATTTAAAATAAATATAATCTATTAGTGTGACGCGCTTCCATCCGTATCCAATACATTGGTTGCAAACACTATAGAAGTAGACAAAGGAGTAGCCTTTCACAGATTGTGAACAGTTGTGTTTCAGTGTTCACTTCAGTCTGTGTTTTTTATTTTTTGAGTGCACATCACGCTCCAGTTACTTGTTCAAGCACTGCTGCTTGTACTCTGCTGAGCGTGTCTCAGTGCCTCATCCTTTTCATTTCTCTCCAATTGGTTCTGCTCCATTCCATTTAAAATAAATATAATCTATTAGTGTGACGCGCTTCCATCCGTATTCCAATACATTGGTTGCAAACACTATAGAAGTAGACAAAGGAGTAGCCTTTCACATATTGTGAACAGTTGTGTTTCAGTGTTCACTTCAGTCTGTGTTTTTTATTTTTTGAGTGCACATCACGCTCCAGTTACTTGTTCAAGCACTGCTGCTTGTACTCTGCTGAGCGTGTCTCAGTGCCTCATCCTTTTCATTTCTCTCCAATTGGTTCTGCTGCATTCCATTTAAAATAAATATAATCTATTAGTGTGATGCGCTTCCATCCGTATCCAATACATTGGTTGCAAACACTATAGAAGTAGACAAAGGAGTAGCCTTTCACAGATTGTGAACAGTTGTGTTTCAGTGTTCACTTCAGTCTCTGCGTAATAACCACACTTAGGCCTTATAACTTTTCTGACTTTCTTTATCAATCTACCAAGATGAAGAAGGCAGGGAGTAAGGCACGTGGTCGTGGCCGTGGAGTTTCAGCAGGGAGAGGACGTGGTGATTCTGTGGCTGCTGCCGCCCTCAGTGACACAGCATCCACCAGTTTTACCCATGAGCGTTCCTTTATGTGCACTTTGGTAGGAGCTCGGCGTGCCCCCCTGCTGCGGGAAGAACAAATTGAAGCCGTTGTTGGTTGGATGGCAGCCAATGCATCGACTTCAATTCCTTCCACCTCCTCTCAGGAACACAACACTGTTGAGCAGCCATCTGTCTGTTCACCGCCTGTCAAATTGCCCAGGCAGTCTGAGAGTTCTGTACAGGAGCCAGCTGAGTCTCTGCTTCTGTTCTCAGAATCTGTTGGCTCGCAAACACGGGCACAGGCAAGCAGCATTCTGCAATTTGAAGAAGAGGGAGTATGCAGTGATGCGCAACAGCTGTGTCTCTCTCAATCTGAAGAGGCGGGTGAGCCAGTGCCGATGGACAGCACACCGCAGAACGCATCTTATGATGATGATGAGACTCAGGTGCCAGGTTTTGTGGAGCATGGTGCTGCACAGACCATCCAACAGCAGCAGGTGTTGGAAGATGGTAGTGGAGATGATGAAGTCCGAGACCCAACATGGCGTGAGCAACAGGAAGGTGGTGGGAGCAGCTCTGAGGAAGAGATTGTCCCAACGGTACAAAGAGGAGGGAGAGGTAGGCTGCAGACTCGCTTGCCTGTAGCCTCCAGTTTGGCACCTGTTGGGAGCAGTTCTCTTAGAAATGTCAAAATTGGCGCTCCTATGACTTGCACTGCGTGGTCCTTTTTTGACAGACTTGTAGATGATATTTGCTATGTTCAATGCAAGCTGTGTAAGCAAAAAGTTAAAAGAGGTAAAAATATCAGTAACCTGAATACCACAAATATGTGGAAACATGTACGGACAAAGCACGTAGCTGAGTTACAAAGACACACTGGAGATGTAGGCCAACCTACAGCAGCACCTACATCTTCAGGTCGTGTTGGAGCCTCTACCTCCAGCTCACACATACCTGGTTCGGCTTCCTCACAGGATCTCCATGGAAGAACCTCGGTCACTGTTGTCCATAGACAAACTGTTATTCCACCCACAGCAGCAAGTTCACAGTCATCGTCACACTCCCAGACCACAAAACAGCCATCGGTACCACAGGCATGGGATAAAAGACGGCCATACTCGGCAAACCATCCACGAGCACAGGCTCTGAATGCTGGCATTGCAAAACTCCTGTCCCTTGAAATGCTGTCATTCAGACTGGTGGAGACTGACAGTTTCAGGAACTTTATGGCATTGGCAGTCCCACAATATAATGTGCCAAGCCGATTTTATTTCAGCAGGCAAGCCGTCCCTGGTCTGCAAAAACATGTCGAGGGAAACATTAAACATGCGCTACTAAACGCCGTCAGTAGCAGGGTCCACCTGACCACCGATGCGTGGACCAGTACCCATGGCCAGGGACGATACCTTTCCCTCACTGCCCATTGGGTCAATGTTGTGGAGCCGGGTACAGATCTTGCCAGTGGCGCTGTACGTGTTCTGCCAACTCCAAGGATTGCAGGAATCCAGTCTGTACACATTGATTCCTCCTCCTACTCCAGTTCCTCAGAATCATCGCTGCACGAGCCGTCACGGTATACCTCCACATGGACCCGTGAACGCTTACCTGATGCGACCGATATGAGCACAGCCGTGGCCAAACGTCAACAGGCCGTCCTGAAATTAATTTCCATGAGGAGTCACAAATTCAATTACCTTCAGGACAGTCAGCGCAACGTGGTTCCTCACAAAGGGCTGGGCAGGGCTCACTTTGTGAGGAGGATGAGGAGGAGGAGGAGTCAATGGAGGAGGAAGAAATCCCTACAGAGGGAGGTACACAACGCTCTAGTCAGTATGTAGAGCGAGGGTGGGGTGATGCAGAGGAGGCAGAGATGATGCCTCTTCAGAGGACAGTCTTTGTTGGCCAGTTGGGAGTCTGCAGCACATGGTTGATTTCATGCTTCAGTGCCTGAGAAACGACCGCCGCATCGCCCACATTCTCACCACGTCAGATTATTGGGTGTACACCCTCCTAGACCCTCGCTACCGGGACAACTTACAAACCCTCATCACACCGGTGAACCGGGACCGTAAAATGCAGAAGTACCAAGACACACTGGTGCAATCCATACTGTTGTACATTCCAGCCGAGAGAGCTGCTGCTGCTGCTACTGCTTACAAAGCAGCTCTGTGCGTCGAGGCAGTGTAGACACCTCTACAACAAGAGGGAGCAAAGCAGCGCCTCTGCACAGGGCAAGAGCTGTATGTTACAAATGTGGCAAAGTTTTGTGACAGCGCCAGCAAGGTCTACACCATCCGAGACGGCTCCAGTCACCAGGAAGAAACGTTTCCGTAAGATGGTGACAGACTACTTGGCTTTCCCTCTAAGTGTACTCCCAGATGCCTCTTCCCCTTTCAAATTTTGGGTCTCTAAGTTGGATACATGGCCAGAGCTTAGCCAGTATGCATTGGAGGTGCTGGCTTGCCCTGCTGCCAGTGTATTATCTGAGCGCGTCTTTAGTGCTGCAGGTGGTGTAGTAACAGACCGTCGCATGCGACTATCCTCAGAGAATGTAGACCGGCTTACTTTTCTGAAAATGAACAAGGCATGGATCTCACCTGAATTTGCCTGTCCGTTTTCAGATTAAATAACTGTTTGGCAACGTTTTCCATGTCTCCTGTTATGTTCATCTTTCTACCACCTGAACTCTACTCCCTGGGCTACAACACCGCCATTTGTTGCTCGTAAGTAATTGGCAGGGGTACTGACTCCTGGCCAGCCTGGTTACAGCACGACAGCTGTTTCCTGGAAGTGTGAACGTCAATTATCCTCCAATAAGTTGTGCTGTCGTGTTGCATTCGGGTTAGCCGACTCTATGGTGCCTGCAGTTTAGGTGATTCCTATATGTGCTGTGGGATATGTAAATAAAGGCTGTTTCCATTGTGACAATAGGACAAGCACCCACTGTAGGACTGTGTGATTCGGTAACTGCGGACGGCTTGCGTCCTGTCAACTTACATTTTCATGGGTGCGTTCTGCTACCCGTCTGGGGTCCAGTACCGTCAACTGGTTCTCCCCAGTGCCTTTGGCCTAGGTGCCTCCATCTCCGTATCCGAGTTCCAGCAACGTCTGCTGGTCCTTGGTAGTGCTTTGGAGCACAGGTACCTCCTGCTTAGTAACCGTGTCACAGTAACGTCAGCTGGTACTCGGTTGTGACATTGCCTCTTTTCCTTCTGCTACCCGTCCGGGGTCCAGTACCGTCAACTGGTTCTCCCCAGTGCCTTTGGCCTAGGTGCCTCCATCTCCGTATCCGAGTTCCAGCAACGTCTGCTGGTCCTTGGTAGTGCTTTGGAGCACAGGTACCTCCTGCTTAGTAACCGTGTCACAGTAACGTCAGCTGGTACTCGGTTGTGACATTGCCTCTTTTCCTTCTGCTACCCGTCCGGGGTCCAGTACCGTCAACTGGTCTCTCCCCAGTGCCTTTGGCCTAGGTGCCTCCATCTCCGTATCCGAGTTCCACCAACGTCTGCTGGTCCTTGGTAGTGCTTTGGAGCACAGGTACCTCCTGCTTAGTAACCGTGTCACAGTAACGTCAGCTGGTACTCGGTTGTGACATTGCCTCTTTTCCTTCTGCTACCCGTCCGGGGTCCAGTACCGTCAACTGGTTCTCCCCAGTGCCTTTGGCCTAGGTGCCTCCATCTCCGTATCCGAGTTCCACCAACGTCTGCTGGTCCTTGGTAGTGCTTTGGAGCACAGGTACCTCCTGCTTAGTAACCGTGTCACAGTAACGTCAGCTGGTACTCGGTTGTGACATTGCCTCTTTTCCTTCTGCTGCCCCTCTGGGTTCCAGCACAGTCAGCTGGTCCTCGTTACTTCCATTGTCTCTTGCTCCATCTGATACCCGTCAGGGTTCCAGTAACGTCAGCTGGTTCTCGGAAATTAGACGACCTTAAAGACCACCCAGAAGAAGATGACGACAACAAGGACGACGAGCATGAAGCCAACCAGCCTGAACACCATCACAAAGAAAAAATAAAAGATTACCCAGAAGAAGATCACCAACAGGACAAAAAAGGTTAAGACAAACTACAAGATACAGAACAAGAGACAGAAGAACAATAAGCAGAAGATCAAAAAGCAGAAGAACATGAAGTATAAGACCAAAATGAAGAGCAAAATATATGCTCTAAATTCTAAGCAGAAGAAGACTAAGCAGTGTATGGGGGTGAGTCCTTCCTCCTCGTGGTGCCCCTGGAAAATGCCTGCTGCTGCAGGCTAAACTGAACACGGACAAATACTGTTGTAATTTAAATCTTTTGTGACAGCAAGAACGGAAGGATGAACAATTCATACTTTTACAGATTACAAGTACAGGAATCTCTGTCACAAATAAGAATATGATGAAGAAGATGAAGAGGAAGAAGATGAAGAATTTGAATATGAAGAAGATTAATTAGTTTAATAATAACAATATGAGTAATGTAAACAAAAACATGAATAGCAAGAAGTTTAAGAAGAAGATTAAGAAGGTGAAGATGAAGAATAATTTGATGAGAAAGATGATGCTGCTGAAGATTATGAAGGAGAAAGTGTGGCACTGGCAAAAGTTAAAAAGGTGAAGAGCATGGAAGTTGTGAAACATACATATTTGCCAAAATAGAAAAAAGGTTAACAACATTGTCAATTTGTTAGTCAATCCAAACGTATTTCAAAAAAAATATATATTAATGCTATTCCAATGCATTGGGTTAAACATGTATGCCTTTATTGTCTCCTCAACCTCCCCCAATACATTCTACATTAGTCTTTGTTGTTTTCCTTCATGTACAATTAACCAACAAGGCAAGAATGGTTTTTTTTTAATGTCGATATTTGGTTCCCATAGACTTACATGGGACTTCCGGTATCGGAATCGGATATCGACGATATTTAGTGATATCGGCGATACCATTCCGATCCGATATTTTTAGATATCAAGCAGTATCGCTCAACACTACTCACCACACATCTAGAAGAGTTCCTTGGGGGATCTAGTTTCCAAAATGGGGTCACTTGGGGGGCTTCTACTGTTGAGGCACATCATGGGCTCTGCAAACGTAACATGACGCCCGCAGACCATTCCATCAATTCGGCATTTCAAAACGTCACTACTTCCTTCCGAGCCCCGACGTGTGCCCATACAGTAGTTTTCTCCCACATATGGGATATCAGCGTACTCAGGACAAATTGGACAACAACTTTTGCGGTCTAATATCTCCTGTTACCCTTGGGAAAAAAAAATTGGGGACTAAAGATCATGTTTGTGGAAAAATTATGATTTTTTTATTTTCATGCCCGGGCGTTATAAACTTCTGTGTAGCCCTTGGGGGTTCAAAGTGCTCACCACACATCTAGATAAGTTCCTTGTGGGGTCTAGTTTCCAAAATGGGGTCACTTGTGGGGAGTTTCTACTGTTTAGGCACATCAGGTGCTCTGCAAACGTAACATGACGCCCGCAGACCATTCCATCAAGCCGGCATTTCAAAACGTCACTACTTCCCTTCCGAGCCCCGACATGTGCCCATACAGTAGTTTTCTCCCACATATGGGATATCAGCATACTCAGGACAAATTGGACAACTTTTGGGGTCCAATTTCTCCTGTTACCCTTGGAAAATAAAAAATTGCGGGTTAAAAAAATCAGTTTTTGAAGAAAAAAAATGATTTTTTATTTTCATGCCCGGGCGTTATAAACTTCTGTGCCCGCAGACCATTCCATCAAAGTCAGCATTTCAAAACGTCACTACTTCCCTTCCGAGCCCCAACGTGAGCCCGAACAGTGGTTCCCCCCACATATGGGGTACCAGTGTACTCAGGACAAACTGTACAACAACTTTTGGGGTCCAATTTCTCCTGTTACCCTTGTGAAAATAAAAAATTGCGGGTTAAAAAAATCAGTTTTTGAGGAAAAAAAATGATTTTTTATTTTCACGGCTCTGCATTATAAACTTCTGTGAAGCACGTGGGGGTTCAAGGTGCTCACCACACATCTGGATATATTCCCTGGGGGGTCTAGTTTACAAAATGGGGTCACTTGTGGTTGGTTTCTACTGTTTAGGCACATCAGGGTCTCTGCAAACGTAACAAGATGCCCGCAGACCATTCCATCAAGTCGGCATTTCAAAGCGTCACTACATCCCTTCCGAGCCCTGACATGTCCCCAATCAGTGGTTCCCCCCCCACATATGGGGTACCAGCATACTTAGGACAAACTGGAGAACAACTTTTGGTGTCCAATTTCTCCTGTAACTATTGTGAAAATAAAAAATAGGGGGCTAAAAAATCATTTTTTGAGAAAAAAAAAGATTTTTTATTTTCAGGGCTCTGCGTTATTTACTTCTGTGAAGCACCTGGGGGTTCAAAATGCTCACTGTGCATCTAGATAAGTTCCTTAGGGGGTCTTGTTTCCAAAATGGAGTCATTTGTGGGGGAGCTCCACAGTTTAGGCACACAGGGGCTCTCCAAACACGACATGGTGTCCTCTAACAATTGGAGCTAATTTTCCATTAAAAAAGTCAAACGGCGCTCCTTCCCTTCTGAGCCCTGCCGTGTGCCCAAGCAGTGGTTCCCCCCCACATATGGGGCACCATCGTACTCAGGAAAAACTGGACAACAACTTTTGGCATCCAATTTATCCTGTTACCCTTGGGAAAATAAAAAATAGCGGGCTAAAAACACATTTTTGAGGAAAAAAAATGATTTTTTTTATTTTCACTGCTCTGCGTTTATAAACTTCTGTGAAGCACTTGGGGGTTCAAAGTGCTCACTACACATCTAGATAAGCTCCTTAGGGGTTCTAGTTTCCAAAATGGGGTCACTTGTGGGGGGTTTCTACTGTTTAGGCACATCAGGGGCTCTGGAAACGAAACATGATGCCTGCAGAACATTCCATCAAGTCTGCATTCCAAAATGGCGCTCCTTCCCTTCTGAGCACTCTCATGCGCCAAAACAGTGGTTCCTCCCCACACATGGGGTACTGTTGTACTCAGCACAAATTGCACAACAACTTTTGTGGTCCAATTTCTCCTGTTACCCTTGTGAAAATCAAAAATAGCGGGCTAAAAAATCATTTTTGAGGAAAAAATGATTTTTTTATTTTAACTGCTCTGCGTTATAAACTTCTGTGTAGCATTTGGGGGTTCAGAGTGCTCACAACACATCTAGATAAGTTCCATAAGAGGTCTAGTTTCCAAAATGGTGTCATATGTGGTTTTTTTTCACTGTTTAGGCACACAGGGGCTTTCCAAACGCGTCATGGTGTCCGCTAACGATTGGAGCTAATTTTTCATTCAAAAAGTCAAATGGCGCTCCTTCCCTTCTGGGCCCTGCCTGCGCCAAAACAGTGGTTTATGACCACTAGATAAGTTCCTTGGGGGGTCTAGTTTCCAAAATGGGGTCACTTGTGGGGGAGCTCCAATGTTTAGGCACACAGGGACTCTCCAAATGCGACATGGCAACAACTAAATATTCCAGCATATTTTCCATTCAAAAAGTCAAATGGCGCTTCTTCCCTTCTGAGCCCTACCGTGTGCCTAAACAGTGGTTTATGACCACATATGAGGTATCTGTGTACTCAGGAGAAATTGCCCAACAAATTTTAGGAGCCATTTTATCCTGTTGCCCATGTGAAAATGAAAAAACTGAGGCTAAAATAAATTTTTTGTCAAAAAAAGTACTTTTTTTTATACTGATCAATTTGTGAAGCACCTGGGGGTTCAAAGTGCTCACTATGCATCTAGATAAGTTCCTTGGGGGGGGTCTAGTTTCCAAAATGGGGTCACTTGTGGGGGAGCTCCAATGTTTAGGCACACCGGGACTCTCCAAATGCGACATGGCAACCGCTAAATATTCCAGCATATTTTCCATTCAAAAAGTCAAATGGCGCTCCTTCCCTTTTGAGTAGTGTTGAGCGATACGATAATGCAAATATCGGCTATCGGCCGATATTAGCTCTATCGGCCTTTCGATAATTAGTTTCGATATTTTCGTCATATCGGATACCGGAATCGGATTTGTCACTGTCACTGTCAGTGTCCGTCGGTCGGGTCTGTCACTGTCAGTGTCCGTCGGTCGGGTCTGTCAGGAGTCAGCGGCACTTACCTGGCAGAAGATCTCCGGCGGTCACATCCCGGACTGCTTCATGGCCGCCATCCTCTTCTCCCCGGCGGTCACATGCAGTTTCTCGCGATAACTGCAGTGACTGCTGGGTAATCCCGGCCGTAAAGCAGTCAGTCCGATGACGTCACCGCCGGGGAACCAGGTAATCAGCTGTGCTGCGTCGCGATGACAGGCTCTGCCTGTCATTGCGATGTAGCAGAGCTGGATCGTCGTGGGACAATCGTTACTATGGACTGCGTCGGACAGGTGGTATACTGTTGGTTTGTTTTTTTTCTTTTTTTACAGGAGATCGATGGCGTCGCAGGAATGAGAGTACAATAAAAGAAATGAAAACTGTGTTGTCTCTTTTATTTCATTAAAATACTTTTTTCTTGCTTTGTCTTTTTTTTATGCATTTAATAACTTTGGGATTAATAATGGATCGGTGTCTTATTGACGCCTCTCCATTATTAACCGGGCTTATTGTCACCGTGCAATCAACGGTGACATTAACCCCTTATTACCCCGCTTGCCACCGCTACAGGGCAAGTGGGAAGAGCCGGGTAAAGTGCCACAATTGGCACATCTTTTGATGCGCCAAATGTGGGGCTGCTGTAGCCTGGTATTATCAGGCTGTTGAGGGCCAAAATCCATGGGCCTTGACAGTCTTTTAATACCAGGCCGCAGCAGTCTGCATTTTACTTGGCTGGTTAACAAAAATAGGGGGACCCCTACGCCGTTTTTTTTTCGAGGGGATCCCCTATTTTTGTTAACCAGCCAAGCTAAGCAGACTGCTGTGGCCTGGTATTATCAGGCTTGCAAGGTCCATGGATATTGGATCCTTACCAGCCTGAAAAACCAGGCCTCAGCGGTCTGCTTCATCTGGCTGGTTAACAAAAATAGGGGGACCCCACGCCATTTTTTTTTCAAAGGGAACCCCTATTTTTGTTAACCAGTTCCCTCTGACGTCACTGATTGTGTCCATGGCTGACCTGAAGTGAAAGTGGAAAGCAATCAATTAAGCTTTCCACTTCCTCTCCTGTCAGCCAGGAGAGGAACTCATTCATTTGGGGGTTTACTGTGAGGCTGCAGCATTAGCTGCGGTCCCTGCAGTAAACATTAACCCTTTCTGAAGGATTACACCGTGGGACCTGACTGTGCATCGGATTGGTAAGAATAATTTTGCTTTATTATTTTATTTTTATTACAGGAAATGGTTTTAGCAGGAAAATAAAATATGGTCAAAAACTGTGTGATTATTTCATTAAACTTTTTTATTAAAGTGTGTGTGTTTGATTTTTCTTTCATACAATAGGATTAATAATTGATAGTTGTCTAATTGACAGCTCTCAATTATTAACCTGGCTTAAAGTGACCTTTCAATTGCAAGGTCATTTTAACCCCTTATTAACCTATTCGCCACCGCTACAGGGCAATGGGAATAGACGGGCAAAGTGCCAGAAAGGGCAAATCTAATTAGAGATTTGCCCTTTCTGGGGTGTCTGGGGGCAGATGTTAGAAGCCGGGGGGGGGCCAAAAATAATGGTCCCTCTCTGGGCTATTATTATCTGCCCCCACTCACTGGCTTTGTCTGTCTGGTTGCGAAAATAGGGCGGGAGCCCACGCATTTTTTTTCAGCAATTTTACACCTCATATATATATATATACATGTCATTAAATTTGTGACACATATATATATATATTTATATTTATAGTTCATACACTTCTACATAGTATAATAGCCGCTAATTCAATTGCCGGCTTTTGTGAAAATGCAGAACCCGACATGAAATGACACTTGGTTTACATAGAGTTAACCATGTCTTTTCATGTAGTTTGATATCTGATTTGCACAAACAATTACATGAGTGTAAGTGTGCAAAATTTCACACCTGTAGGGGTTAATTAAGAGTGTAAATTCGTAGCAAAAAAGTCCGTTTTTTTTACAACGAATTTACACCTTTAATTAACCCCTACAGGTGTGAAATTTTGCACACATAGACTGATTAATTGTTTGTGCAAATCAGATTGCAAACGACATGAAAAGACATGGTTAACCCTATGTACACCAAGTGTCATTTCATGTCGGGTGCTTCTGTCTTTTCACAGAAGCCGGCTTTACCCGGCAATTGAATCAGAGGATATTTTACTATGTAGAAGTGTATAAACTATACATATATGTATATATATATATGTCACAATGACATGTATATATATATATATGTATTCTATGTGTGTATATTTAGTGTTTACAAGGAAATAAAGGTTTTTTTTAGTTTCTATATTTTGTTCCCATAGACTTACATGGGACTTCCGCTATCGAAATCGGATATCGACGATATTTAGTGATATCGGCGATACAATTTCGATACGATATTTTTAGATATCGAGCAATATCGCTCAACACTACTTTTGAGCCCTCCCGTGCGCCCAAACAGTGGTTTATGACCACATATGGGGTATCTGTGTACTCAAGAGAAATTGCCCAACAAATTTTAGGATCGATTTTATCCTGTTGCCCATGCAAAAATGAAAAAATTGATGCTAAATTAAAATTTTTGTTGGAAAAATTAAAATGTCCATTTTTCCTTCCACGTTGCTTTAGTTCCTGTGAAGCCCCTGAAGGGTGAATAATCTTCTTGAATGTAGTTTTGAGTAGCTTGAGGCGTGCAGTTTTTATAATGGTGTCTCTTTTTGGTATTTTCTACCATATAGACCCCTCAAAGTGACTTCAAATGTGAGGTGGTCCCCAAAAAAAATGGTTTTGTAAATTTTGCTGTAAAAATGGGAAATCGCTGGTCAACTTTTAACCCTTATAACTTCCTAACAAAAAAAAATTTGTTTCCAAAATTGTGCTAATGTAAAGTAGACATGTGGGAAATGTTATTTATTAACTATTTTGTGTCACATAACTCTCTGGTTTAACAGAATAAAAATTCAAAATTTGAAAATTGTGAAATTTTCGCCAAATTTCCATTTTTTTCCACAAATAAACGCAAAAATTATCGACCTAAATTTACCACTAACATGAAGCCCAATATGTCACGAAAAAAACAGTCTCAGAATCGCTAGGATCCATTGAAGCGTTCCTGAGTTATTACCTCATAAAGGTACTCATAAATTATATGTACTAAATGTCCAACTGGGGGTCTGTATGTGGGAGAGACCGGGCAAAAACTGAGAACAAGGATGAATTCTCATCGCCACACAATGAGAGAAAAAAGAATGGATTTACCTGTGGCAAAACACTTTTGTATGCCCGGTCATAGCATGATGGATATGGAATTACTTGTATTAAAATCTAACTTCAAATCTGAGAAAGATAGAAAGGTTTGGGATATATAAACTTATGATGACCTTTGACACTCTTAGTGCTGGAATGAATATATCACATGGATTCATGTCTTTCTACATCAATTAAGGAATCTGCTTCTCTGACCTTCTAGGGGCATCAAAACACAATAGCAGACTTCAATCAGAGGGCAATAAAACTTTCACTCCTTATCCATGAACTGTTCCAATATTTATGTTCATCCCTCTGCCATAATGACAGTTCTGCTTCACGTTACTTGTCTTACCTATTGCATTATTCCTGTGTCCTGTTGTGTATAAATATGTGATTCTTCAGATTTTGTATTAGTCTTCGCCTGATGAAGAGACCTGAGTAGTCTCGAAAGCTTGCAATTTGTTACCATCTTTTCACTTAGCCATTAAAAGGTATCAACCACTGAGGACTCTCAAGTCTAAATATTTTTCTACCTCATAAAGGGACACTGGTCAGAATTGCAAAAAATGGCAAGGTCTTTAAGGTCAAAATAGGCTCGGTCATGAAGGGGTTAACATACATGTGAACTGCTATCTTGGACTTATAATTTTTATAAATAAAACAAGGATCAATTCAGAAGCTCGAACCTTTTCCTTTCTTTTTACAGATCTGTCTGCTCTTTCAGAGCTGTCCAGAACTCTTCAGCATTGTGTGGTTTGTCACCTAGGCATAATAGCTTCAGCACAGCCTGTTGCCGCTTGGCTGAGGCAGTGCTGCAGTGCTTCCAGCTTGTGACTGGTGTGGTCATTTCAGAGATGGAGGCTGAAGAGGAGGAGGAGGATGAGGTTCAGGAGCTCTACGCTGTGGGGGCTATTCTGACTGACCTAAGGCCCGCAATCCTCAGCGTTGGGAGGACGTGTTCCATCCCAAGGTCCAACTGGGTCACAGCTTCCACTATGTTAACCCATTGTGCCGTCAGCAAGATGCACCGTCCCTGCCCTCAAGCACTTGTCCACGTGTCCGTGGTTAGGTGGACTTTCCCAGTAGCAGCATTTGTTGAGGGCAAGGGTAATGTTGTGGGACACGTGCTTGTCTAATGCCGAGATGGCACACCGGAAGAAATAGTGGCGGATGGGGACCGAATACGTTGGAACAGCCGCAGGCATCAGATTGTGGAAAGCTTCCATCTCCATGAGCCTAAAAGGCAACTTTTCGAGCAAAAGCAGGCAAGAAATGTTTGAATTTAGTACTGTGGCCTTTGGGGTGTTGGCTACGTATTTCCGCTTGTGTTCCAATGACTGGGGTATGGACAACTGAAAGCTGCAATGGGGCAAGGATGTGGACGTGTTTAATGATGGAGCTAGTTGAGTGTGGGCAACGACAGGTGCAGTACAAGAGGCATCTCCGCATTCACCGTGGACAGTGGATTGGCTTGCACATACAACAGTGGAAGAAGCAGTGGAGTCACCGCAGACACTGTTCCTGGATACTGGCTTTCAGCCCACAAAGTCAGGTGCTTTGCTGCCATGTGCCTGATCATGCTAGTGGTGGTCAGGCTGGTAGTTTTGCTATCCCTGCTGATGCATGCATGGCAGGTGGTGCAAATGGCCTGTTTTGGGGTTATCGGTAGAGTCTTTAAAAAAATAACCAAACTCGGGAAGACCTAACAATTTTACTGCCCACTTCTGTTGTGTTGGTGTTACAAGGAACAGTTGCCAACATTCTGTCTGTGACCACCACACTGCTACTTCCTACCTGTTGGGGTCCCACGTCTCCCTCCCCCTGTGTGCTGCTGTCCTCACTCTGCATGTCCTCCTGCCAGGTTGTGTCAGTTACTATATAATCCACCACCTCGTCTTCCACTTTAGCACCCTGGTCCTCCTCCTGACTTTCTGGCAATTGTGTCTCATCATCGTCCACCTCTTGTAACACGTTTCCACCGCCGCCTTTGTGGACTATGGCTGCCCAAATATTTGGGCATCGCTACATGCGATGTCATCTTGCCCCGCTGCTTCAAATGGACTGGGCAAGTGGCCCAAATCTATAAATGGAAAAGTGGACAGCTCTTTGGAGTGTCCAAGTGTGGGATCGGTTGTCTCCATGCACTCGGCATGGTGGGAGGAAGGAGGATCAGGGGGAGGAATATGCGGTCCAGACTCACGGCTACTCAGACTTGACCATGTGGAAGACAGGGTGGTAGTGGTTGTGGCAAAATGACTGGAAGCAGTATCTGCTATCCAACCAATAACCTTTTTACACTGCTCTGTGTTCAATAATGGTGTCCTGCTGCTGTCCCCTAGTAATTGGGACTAGAGTTGAGCGATACTTTCCGATATCCAAAAGTATCGGAATCTGAATGGTATCGCCGATACACAAAAAATATCGGCGATACCCGATACCGATACCGGAAATACAATGTAAGTCTATGGGAACCAAATATCGGAATTAAAAAAAACCCATTCTTGCCTTGTTGGTTAATTGTACATGAAGGAAAACAACAAAGAGTAATGTAGAATTTATTGGGGGAGGTTGAGGAGACATTAAAGGCATAGATGTTTAACACAATGCAATGGAATAGCATTAATATTTCTTTTTTTGAAATACGTTTGGATTGACGAAGAAATTGACAATGTTGTTAACCTTTTTTCTATTTTGTCAAATATGTCTGTTTCACAACTTCCATGCTCTTCACCTTTTTAACTTTTCACACACTTTCTCCTTCATAATCTTCAGCAGCATCATCTTTCTCATCAAATTATTCTTCATCTTCACCTTCTTAATCTTCTAAAACTTCTTGCTATTCATCTTTTTGTTAACATTACTTATATTGTTCTTATTAAACAGTTATTATTCTTCATATTCTACTTCTTCATCTTCTTCCTATTCATCCTTTTCATCATATTCTTATTTGTGACAGACATTCCTGTACTTGTAATCTGTAAAACTCTGAATTTTCATCCTTCCGTTCTTGCTGTCACGAAAGATTTTAATTACAACAGTATTTGTCCGCGTTCAGTTTAGCCTGCAGCAGCATCAGGCATTTTCCAGGGGCACCACGAGGAGGAACGGACTCACCCCCATACACTGCTTAGTCTTCTTCTGCTTAGAATTTAGAGCATATATTTTGCTCTTCATTTTGGTCTTATACTTAATGTTCTTCTGCTTTTTGATCTTCTGCTTATTGTTCTTCTGTCTCTTGTTCTGTATCTTGTAGTTTGTCTTAACCTTCTTTGTCCTGTTGGTGATGGTACAAAAGCCAATGGAAGTAACGAGGACCAGCTGACTGTGCTGGAACCCGGAGGGTCAGCAGAAGGAAAAGAGCCAATGGCACAACCGAGGACCAGCTGACGTTACTGGGACACGGTTACTAAGCAGGAGGTACCTGTGCTCCAAAGCACTACCAAGGACCAGCAGACGTTGCTGGAACTCGGATACCGACATGGAGGCACCTAGGCCAAAGGCACTGCGGAGAACCAGCTGACGGTACTGGAACCCGGACGGGTAGAAGAAGGTACAAGAGCCAATGCAAGTGACGAGGACCAGCTGACTGTGCTGGAACACGGAGGGTCAGCAGAAGGAAAAGAGCCAATGGCACAACCGAGGACCAGCTGACGTTACTGGGACACGGTTACTAAGCAGGAGGTACCTGTGCTCCAAAGCACTACCAAGGACCAGCAGACGTTGCTGGAACTCGGATACCGACATGGAGGCACCTAGGCCAAAGGCACTGCGGAGAACCAGCTGACGGTACTGGAACCCGGACGGGTAGCAGAAGGTACCCATGGAAATTAAAGTTGAGGCAGCAGGACTTTTTGCCGTTCACACAGCAGGGGAACAGCTGACATTACTGAACCCCAGTAACACGGGAGCAAGTGTTAACTGTGCTAACAGCACTTCCGAGAAACAACTGGCGGTGTTGTAACCCAGGGATGAGAAGAGAACATGGTGGAGGCAGCAGGAATTTTTGCCGTTCACACAGCAGGGGAACAGCTGACATTACTGAACCCCAGTAACACGGGAGCAAGTGTTAACTGTGCTAACAGCACTTCCGAGAAACAACTGGCGTTGTTGTAACCCAGGGATGAGAAGAGAACATGGTGGAGGCAGCAGGACTTTTTGCCGTTCACACAGCAGGGGAACAGCTGACATTACTGAACCCCAGTAACACGGGAGCAAGTGTAGACTGTGCTAACCGCACTTCCGAGAAACAACTGGCGGTGTTGTAACCCAGGGATGAGAAGAGAACATGGTGGAGGCAGCAGGACTTTTTGCCGTTCACACAGCAGGGGAACAGCTGACATTACTGAACCCCAGTAACACAGGAGCAAGTGTAGACTGTGCTAACAGCACTTCCGAGAAACAACTGGCGGTGTTGTAACCCAGGGATGAGAAGAGAACATGGTGGAGGCAGCAGGACTTTTTGCCGTTCACATAGCAGGGGAACAGCTGACATTACTGAACCCCAGTAACACAGGAGCAAGTGTTAACTGTGCTAACAGCACTTCCGAGAAACAACTGGCGGTGTTGTAACCCAGGGATGAGAAGAGAACATGGTGGAGGCAGCAGGACTTTTTGCCGTTCACACAGCAGGGGAACAGCTGACATTACTGAACCCCAGTAACACAGGAGCAAGTGTAGACTGTGCTAACAGCACTTCCGAGAAACAACTGGCGGTGTTGTAACCCAGGGATGAGAAGAGAACATGGTGGAGGCAGCAGGACTTTTTGCCGTTCACACAGCAGGGGAACAGCTGACATTACTGAACCCAGTAACACAGGAGCAAGTGTAGACTGTGCTAACAGCACTTCCGAGAAACAACTGGCGGTGTTGTAACCCAGGGATGAGAAGAGAACATGGTGGAGGCAGCAGGACTTTTTGCCGTTCACACAGCAGGGGAACAGCTGACATTACTGAACCCCAGTAACACAGGAGCAAGTGTAGACTGTGCTAACAGCACTTCCGAGAAACAACTGGCGGTGTTGTAACCCAGGGATGAGAAGAGAACATGGTGGAGGCAGCAGGACTTTTTGCCGTTCACACAGCAGGGGAACAGCTGACATTACTGAACCCCAGTAACACAGGAGCAAGTGTTAACTGTGCTAACAGCACTTCCGAGAAACAACTGGCGGTGTTGTAACCCAGGGATGAGAAGAGAACATGGTGGAGGCAGCAGGACTTTTTGCCGTTCACACAGCAGGGGAACAGCTGACATTACTGAACCCCAGTAACACGGGAGCAAGTGTTAACTGTGCTAACAGCACTTCCGAGAAACAACTGGCGGTGTTGTAACCCAGGGATGAGAAGAGAACATGGTGGAGGCAGCAGGACTTTTTGCCGTTCACACAGCAGGGGAACAGCTGACATTACTGAACCCCAGTAACACAGGAGCAAGTGTAGACTGTGCTAACAGCACTTCCGAGAAACAACTGGCGGTGTTGTAACCCAGGGATGAGAAGAGAACATGGTGGAGGCAGCAGGACTTTTTGCCGTTCACACAGCAGGGGAACAGCTGACATTACCGAACCCAGTAACACAGGAGCAAGTGTTAACTGTGCTAACAGCACTTCCGAGAAACAACTGGCGGTGTTGTAACCCAGGGATGAGAAGAGAACATGGTGGAGGCAGCAGGACTTTTTGCCGTTCACACAGCAGGGGAACAGCTGACATTACTGAACCCCAGTAACACAGGAGCAAGTGTAGACTGTGCTAACAGCACTTCCGAGAAACAACTGGCGGTGTTGTAACCCAGGGATGAGAAGAGAACATGGTGGAGGCAGCAGGACTTTTTGCCATTCACACAGCAGGGGAACAGCTGACATTACTGAACCCCAGTAACACAGGAGCAAGTGTTAACTGTGCTAACAGCACTTCCGAGAAACAACTGGCGGTGTTGTAACCCAGGGATGAGAAGAGAACATGGTGGAGGCAGCAGGACTTTTTGCCGTTCACACAGCAGGGGAACAGCTGACATTACTGAACCCCAGTAACACAGGAGCAAGTGTTAGACTGTGCTAACAGCACTTCCGAGAAACAACTGGCGGTGTTGTAACCCAGGGATGAGAAGAGAACATGGTGGAGGCAGCAGGACTTTTTGCCGTTCACACAGCAGGGGAACAGCTGACATTACTGAACCCCAGTAACACAGGAGCAAGTGTAGACTGTGCTAACAGCACTTCCGAGAAACAACTGGCGGTGTTGTAACCCAGGGATGAGAAGAGAACATGGTGGAGGCAGCAGGACTTTTTGCCGTTCACACAGCAGGGGAACAGCTGACATTACTGAACCCCAGTAACACAGGAGCAAGTGTAGACTGTGCTAACAGCACTTCCGAGAAACAACTGGCGGTGTTGTAACCCAGGGATGAGAAGAGAACATGGTGGAGGCAGCAGGACTTTTTGCCGTTCACACAGCAGGGGAACAGCTGACATTACTGAACCCCAGTAACACAGGAGCAAGTGTTAACTGTGCTAACAGCACTTCCGAGAAACAACTGGCGGTTGTTGTAACCCAGGGATGAGAAGAGAACATGGTGGAGGCAGCAGGACTTTTTGCCGTTCACACAGCAGGGGAACAGCTGACATTACTGAACCCCAGTAACACAGGAGCAAGTGTAGACTGTGCTAACAGCACTTCCGAGAAACAACTGGCGGTGTTGTAACCCAGGGATGAGAAGAGAACATGGTGGAGGCAGCAGGACTTTTTGCCGTTCACACAGCAGGGGAACAGCTGACATTACTGAACCCCAGTAACACAGGAGCAAGTGTAGACTGTGCTAACAGCACTTCCGAGAAACAACTGGCGGTGTTGTAACCCAGGGATGAGAGAGGAACATGGTGGAGGCAGCAGGACTTTTTGCCGTTCACACAGCAGGGGAACAGCTGACATTACTGAACCCCAGTAACACAGGAGCAAGTGTAGACTGTGCTAACAGCACTTCCGAGAAACAACTGGCGGTGTTGTAACCCAGGGATGAGAAGAGAACATGGTGGAGGCAGCAGGACTTTTTGCCGTTCACACAGCAGGGGAACAGCTGACATTACTGAACCCCAGTAACACGGGAGCAAGTGTTAACTGTGCTAACAGCACTTCCGAGAAACAACTGGCGGTGTTGTAACCCAGGGATGAGAAGAGAACATGGTGGAGGCAGCAGGACTTTTTGCCGTTCACACAGCAGGGGAACAGCTGACATTACTGAACCCCAGTAACACGGGAGCAAGTGTAGACTGTGCTAACAGCACTTCCGAGAAACAACTGGCGGTGTTGTAACCCAGGGATGAGAAGAGAACATGGTGGAGGCAGCAGGACTTTTTGCCGTTCACACAGCAGGGGAACAGCTGACATTACTGAACCCCAGTAACACAGGAGCAAGTGTAGACTGTGCTAACAGCACTTCCGAGAAACAACTGGCGGTGTTGTAACCCAGGGATGAGAAGAGAACATGGTGGAGGCAGCAGGACTTTTTGCCGTTCACACAGCAGGGGAACAGCTGACATTACTGAACCCCAGTAACACGGGAGCAAGTGTTAACTGTGCTAACAGCACTTCCGAGAAACAACTGGCGGTGTTGTAACCCAGGGATGAGAAGAGAACATGGTGGAGGCAGCCGGACTTTTTGCCAGACACACAGCAGGGGAACAGCAGGCGTTACTGAACCCCAGAAACACATCAGCGATTGTTTTCATCTGTGCATCTAACACTTCTGAGCAGCAACTGGCGCTGTTGAAGCCCAGGGTCAAGGAGGGTGTAGGCATAAAATATTTAGTTATTGCCTTGTTACGTGGCCATTGCAAATGTATGTACTTCAAACAAGAATAAATGAAGTTTTACTACGACAATAAAATGATGAATTTCAATTACAAGAATAGAAAAATATTTATACTTGACAGTCCTCTGTGGTTGATAACGTTTAAAGGCTAACTGAAAATATGGTAACAAATTCAAAGCTTTCGAGACTACTCAGGTGTCTTCATCAGGCTAAGAGTAAAGCCAAAAATGAAGAATCACATATTTCTACACACAACAGGACACAGGAATAGCTAAGACAAGTGAGGGAGGGACAAGTGAGGGGAGACCGGCAACAAAAAGGAGAACAAGGATGAATTATCAGCGCCACACAATCACAGATAAATTAATGAATTTACCTGTGGCAAAAGACTTTTGTATGCCCGGTCATAGCATGATGGATATGGAATTACTGGTATTAAAATATAACTTCAAATATGAGAAACGTACAAAGGTTTCAGAATATAAGCTCATCATGACCTTTGACACTGTTAGTGATGGAATGAATAGATCACATGGATTTATGTCATTCTATATCAATTAAGGAATCTGCGTCTATGCCCTTCCAGGGTCATGAAAACCCAAAAAAAGACGCCAATGAGAGGGCAATCAAACTTTCTATCCTTATCTAGGAACTGTTCCAATATTTATGTTCATCCCTGTGAGATAATGACAGTTCTGATACACGTCACTTACTTGTCTTACCTATTGCACTATTCCTGTGTCCTGTTGTGTATAGAAATATGTGATGCTTAATTTTTTTATTTACTCTTTGCCTGATGAAGAGACGTGAGTAGCCTTGAAAGCTTGCAATTTGTTTCCATCTTTTCAGTTATCCATTAAAAGGTATCAACCACTGCTGACTCTGAAGTCTAAATATTTTTCTATCTACTGGCTAACACGGTACAAAGATACACATGTTTTCTAATTTCAAGAAGGAAAAATAAAGAAAATACAAATATAAACGCATATATGCACATGCCAAAAATAAATGGAACAACACAACACCCAAAAAATTGGTAACAAAATATAGTGTTGTAAATTTAAGAATAAAAGTCCATTTTTTTTTTTTATGAATAATGCTTAAGGAACGCTATGTTAAACCATAACATAGTGAAGACAATGGATTTTGTAATAGTCACTCATCATCATCATCGCAAATTTTATGTGACAGTCACTGACATTTCAATTATTTAAGTTCATAACATCGTAACTTTCTATAGCATGTATGACATGTCCAGCATGGACTCATCAATGTGATTGATGACACAATAATGTACGATAAAAAATAACCATTTAAAAAAACATTAGGCATTGTTTGTCACAATTTAAGTGTGTGCCTGCAAGTGTAGGTGAAACAAAGGCTACGGATAGCAAAGGTATATTCTATGTCTGTATCAGACAGTGGACAGCCTCTGATGGGTAATGCCGATGTTATACTGTACGTCAATAAAGTCTGCGTCTGAAATCATGCATTTTTTGCTTGTAGAGTGTTGAAGAGGGTAAAAGAATGTCTGGTTGCGCAAAGCTTTATCCGTCAACACTACCTTCCTACTGTCACGCGTAGGGTAGGGTAGCGTGTGGCAATTAGCTGACTATCAAATGTGAGGTTAGGCTGCGTTATTGCGCACTAGGGACACAAAAAAAAATACAGCAGTAATAATTAAATGTGTAATACTCCACCTATGACAAACAAAAAAATTACGTTCCCTCTTTAACAATGTACAACACTAACAAGCCTAATGGTTGACGCTGACTTAATTGAGATACAGTATTACATCAACATTGTCCATGAGTAACTATGCACTGTGATACCTATATACCAGTATTAATTTATATCTCTTGTGGTTGTTTCAACAGCACTTGCAGGTATAACTACCTATTGTCAGTATGCATGATGCACTTTCTAGATGTAATAATTTATTATTGGACATTATTACCATGTTTACATGCTGGCCATTTCATATATGGTGTTTGAAGTTACAGTTGGCATCAGTATGTGTATTTTATAATGTCTGTCATAAATAAAACTCGTGATGATGATGATGAGGATTTAATGATTCGTACATCCATTGAGTGCATTATCTTACAGGTACAGATAAAGTTCCTTAAAAAGCATTAATTCATAAGTCTGAAATGTACTTTTATGCATTAATTTCAAAATGTGAAGAGTAGACTATGTTTTATTTTTTGTTACCATTTCTAATAGACATGTGCAGATATGCGCTGTGATGACAAATTATTATTTGTCCATATTTGTCATAAAAATTTATCATTCTAGGCCTGCAAAACTTCACAATTTCATGTTTTCAGCATAACAAGCAGGGTGACGGCTCTTCCCTATTTGGAGCATGTTGGTCATGTGTTTTTCTGTCCATGTGTCGGGAACAGGAGACTTCTTGCCGTTCACACAGCAGGGGAACAGCTGGCGTTACTGAACCCCACTAACAGTAGAGCTTGTGTTTTGTTCTGTGGACACGACACTTCTGAGCAGCAACTGGCAGTGTTGGAGCCCAGGGAGTAGAGTTCAGGTGGTAGAAAGATGAACATAACAGGAGACATGGATAACGTTGCGAACCAGTTATTTAATCTGAAAACGGACAGACAAATTCTGGCGAGATCCATGCCTTGTTCATTTTCAGAAAAGTAAGCCGGTCTACATTATCGGAGGATAGTCGCATGCGACGGTCTGTTAGTACACCACCTGCAGCACTAAAGACGCGCTCCGATAATACACTGGCAGCAGGGCAAGCCAGCACCTCCAATGCATACTGGCTAAGCTCTGGCCATGTATCCAGCTTAGAGACCCAAAACTTGAATGGGGAAGAGCCATCTGGGAGTACACTGAGAGGCAATGCCAAGTAGTCTGTCACCATCTGACGGATACGTTGCCTCCCGCTGACAGGAGCCCTCTCGGATGGTGTAGACATTTGTGGCGCTGCCACAAAACTTTGCCACATTTTTAACATACTGGTCTTTCCCTGTGCAGAGGCACTGCGTGTGCTCCCTCTTGTTGCAGAGCTCTCTACACTGCCTCGACGCACAGAGCTGCTTTGTAAAGCAGTAGCAGCAGCAGTGCTCTCGGCAGTAAGGTAGAACATTAGGGATTGCACCAGTGTGTCTTGGTACTCACGCATTTTACGCTCCCGGTTCAACGGTGTGATGAGGCTTTTGACGTTGTCCCGGTAGCGAGGGTCTAGGAGGGTGTACACCCAATAATCAGACGTCGTGAGAATGTGGGCAATGCGGCGGTCGTTTCTTAGGCACTGCAGCATGAAATCAACCATGTGCTGCAGACTCCCAACTGGCAAAGAAACGCTGTCCTCTGCAAGAGGCGTTATCTCTGCCTGCTCTGCATCACCCCACCCTCGCTCTACATACTGACTAGAGCGTTGTGTACCTCCCTCTGGAGCGATGTCTTCCTCCTCCATTGACTCCTCCTCCTCATCCTCCTCACAAAGTGAGCCCTGCCCAGCCCTTTGTGAGGAACCACGTTGCGCTGACTTTCCAGAAGGTGATGGAATTTGTGACTCCTCATCCTCCACCTCTTCCAAAACCTCATCCCTTATTGCTTGCAGTGTTTTTTGAAGCAGGCAGATAAGGGGGACAGTCAGGCTGACTAGTGCATCATCTGCACTCGCCATCCGCGTTGACTCATCAAACGCACGCAAAACGTGGCACATGTCCTTCATAGTGGCCCACTCATTAATGGTGAAGTGTGGACGGCGCAAATTGCGTGTTGATTGCGCCTGATGCAGCTGATACTCCATAACTGCTGGCTGCTGCTCACACAACCGCTCCAACATATGTAACGTTGAATTCCACCTGGTGGATACGTCACATATGATGCGATGTTCAGGAAGGCGCAATCTGCGTTGCAGAGCTGCAATGCGCGATCTGGCCATGCTGGAACGTCGCAAGTGAGCGCACTCTAGGCGGACCTTGTGCAGCAGTGCATCAAGATCCGGATAGTCCCTCAAAAAACTCTGCACGACCAAGTTGAGCACATGTGCCAGACATGGTATGTGAGTGAGTTTGCCAAGGCCCAGAGCTGCCACCAGATTTCGGCCATTGTCACACACTACCAAGCCTGGCTGGAGATTCGCTGGCAAAAACCACACGTCACTCTCCTGCTTGATGGCATTCCAGAGCTCCTGCGCTGTGTGGCTTCGATTCCCCATGGGAATTAATTTCAGAACGGCCTGTTGCCGTTTGGCCACGGCTGTGCTCATATCGGTCGCATCAGGTAAGCGTCCACGGGTCCATGTGGAGGTAGACCGTGACGGCTCCTGCAGCGATGATTCTGAGGAACTGGAGTAGGAGGAGGAGTCAATGTGGACAGACTTGATTCCGGCAATCCTTGGAGTTGGCAGAACACGTACAGCGCCACTCGCAAGATCTGTACCCGGCTCCACAACATTCACCCAATGGGCAGTGAGTGAAAGGTATCGTCCCTGGCCATGGGTACTGGTCCACGCATCGGTGGTCAGGTGGACCTTGCTACTGACGGCGTTTAGTAGCGCATGTTTAATTTTTGCCTCAACATGCTTTTGCAGACCAGGGACGGCTTGCCTGCTGAAATAAAATCGGCTGGGCACATTGTATTGTGGGACTGCCAATGCCATTAATTCACGGAAACTGTCAGTCTCCACCAGTCTGAATGACAGCATTTCAAGGGACAGGAGTTTTGCAATGCCAGCATTCAGAGCCTGTGCTCGTGGATGGTTTGCCGAGTATGGCCGTCTTTTATCCCATGCCTGTGCTACCGATGGCTGTTTTGTGGCCTGGGTGTGTGAGGATGACAGGGAACTTGCAGCTGTGGGTGGAATAACACTGTGTCTCTGGACAACAGTGACAGAGGTTCTTCCATGGCGATCCTTTGAGGAAGCCGAACCAGCTGTGTGTGAACTGGAGGAAGAGGCTCCAACACGAGCTGAAGATGTAGGTGCTGCTGTAGGTTGGCCTACATCTCCAGTGTGTCTTTGTAACTCAACAAAGTGCTTTGACCGCACATGTTTCCACATATTTGTTGTATTAAGGTTACTGACACTTTTACCTCTTTTAATTTTTTGATTACACAGCTTGCATTTGACATAGCAAATATCATCTGCAACTGTATCAAAAAAGGACCACGCAGAGCAAGTCCTGGGAGCGCCCGGTTTGGCTGTTGTAAGAGAACTGCTCCGAACGGGTGCCAAACTGGAGGCTACAGGCAAGCGAGTCTGCAGCCTACCTCTCCCTACTGTTTGGACCGTTGGGGCAATCTCTTCCTCAGAGCTGCTCCCACCACCTTCCTGTTCCTCACGCCATGTTGGGTCTTGGACCTCATCATCTCCACCACTACCCTCTTCCAACACCTGCTGTTGTTGGGTGGTCTGGCCAGCACCATGCTCAACAGAAACTGGCAACTGAGTCTCATCATCATCAGATGCGTTCTGCGGTGTGCTGACCATCGGCACTGGCTCACCCGCCTCTTCAGATTCAGAGAGACACAGCTGTTGCGCATCACTGCATACTGCCTCTTCTTCACATTCCAGAATGCTGCTTGGCTGGGCCCCTGTTTGCAAGCCAACAGATTCTGAGAACAGAAGCAGAGACTCAGCTGGCTCCTGTACAGAGCTCTCTGACTGCCTGGGCAATTTGGCAGGCGGTGAAGAGACTGATGGTTGTTCAACAGTGCTGTGGTCCTGAGAGGAGGTGGAAGCTATTGAAGTCGATGCATTGGCTGCCATCCAACCAACAACGGCTTCAATTTGTTCTTCACGCAGCAGGGGGGTACGCTGAGCTCCTACAAAAGTGCGCATAAAGGAACGCTCACGGGGAAAACTGGTGGATGCTGTGTCACTGGGTGCGGCAGCAGCCACAGAATCCCCACGTCCTCTCCCTCTGCAAATCCACGGCCTCGACCACGACCACGTGCCTTACTCACTGACTTCTTCATCGTGGTAGATTGCTAAAGAAAGTCAGAAAAGTTATAAGGCCTAAGTGTGGTTATTCCTCACAGACTACAGTGAACCCTGCAGACAACTGTTCAGTAGCTGTTAAAGGCCCCTTTGTGTACTTCTATAGTGTTTGCAACCAATGTATTGTATACGGATGGAAGCGCGTCACACTAATAGATTAGATTTTTTTCCACTAAAATGGAGCAGCACCAATTAGAGAAAAATGTGAAGGATGAGGCAGTGACACACGCTCAGCAGACTACAACCGGCAGTGGTTGAAGAACAAACTGGAGCGTAATCTGCACTCACAAAATGAAAAGCTCACAGACTACAGTGAACACTGAAACACAACTGTTCAGTAGCTGTTAAAGGCCCCTTTGTGTACTTCTATAGTGTTTGCAACCAATGTATTGTATACGGATGGAAGCGCGTCACACTAATAGATTAGATTTTTTTCCACTAAAATGGAGCAGCACCAATTAGAGAAAAATGTGAAGGATGAGGCAGTGACACACGCTCAGCAGACTACAACCGGCAGTGGTTGAAGAACAAACTGGAGCGTAATCTGCACTCACAAAATGAAAAGCTCACAGACTACAGTGAACACTGAAACACAACTGTTCAGTAGCTGTTAAAGGCCCCTTTGTGTACTTCTATAGTGTTTGCAACCAATGTATTGTATACGGATGGAAGCGCGTCACACTTATAGATTAGATTTTTTTCCACTAAAATGGAGCAGCACCAATTAGAGAAAAATGTGAAGGATGAGGCAGTGACACACGCTCAGCAGACTAAAACCGGCAGTGGTTGAAGAACAAACTGGAGCGTAATCTGCACTCACAAAATGAAAAGCTCACAGACTACAGTGAACACTGAAACACAACTGTTCAGTAGCTGTTAAAGGCCCTTTGTGTACTTCTATAGTGTTTGCAACCAATGTATTGTATACGGATGGAAGCGCGTCACACTAATAGATTAGATTTTTTTCCACTAAAATGGAGCAGCACCAATTAGAGAAAAATGTAAAGGATGAGGCAGTGACACACGCTCAGCAGACTACAACCGGCAGTGGTTGAAGAACTAACTGGAGCGTAATCTGCACTCACAAAATGAAAAGCTCACAGACTACAGTGAACACTGAAACACAACTGTTCAGTAGCTGTTAAAGGCCCCTTTGTGTACTTCTATAGTGTTTGCAACCAATGTATTGTATACGGATGGAAGCGCGTCACACTAATAGATTAGATTTTTTTCCACTAAAATGGAGCAGCACCAATTAGAGAAAAATGTAAAGGATGAGGCAGTGACACACGCTCAGCAGACTACAACCGGCAGTGGTTGAAGAACTAACTGGAGCGTAATCTGCACTCACAAAATGAAAAGCTCACAGACTACAGTGAACACTGAAACACAACTGTTCAGTAGCTGTTAAAGGCCCCTTTGTGTACTTCTATAGTGTTTGCAACCAATGTATTGTATACGGATGGAAGCGCGTCACACTAATAGATTAGATTTTTTTCCACTAAAATGGAGCAGCACCAATTAGAGAAAAATGTAAAGGATGAGGCAGTGACACACGCTCAGCAGACTACAACCGGCAGTGGTTGAAGAACTAACTGGAGCGTAATCTGCACTCACAAAATTAAAAGCTCACAGACTACAGTAAACCCTGCAGACAACTGTTCAGTAGCTGTGAAAGGCTCCTTTCTGTACTTCTATAGTGTTTGCAACCAATGTATTGTATACGGATGGAAGCACGTCACACTAATAGATTTGATTTTTTTCTAATATAATGGAGCTGCACCAATTCCACAAAATAAAATAAAAAAAAAAGTCAGTGACACGTGCAGATGCCTACAAACAGCGGTGGATGCAGAGCAAACTACAGCGTCACCTGCACTGTCACACACACACCTTGCACAGAGCTGTTAAAACAACACTGGCAAAATGAAGCTTTACACAGCGGTTGGTAAACTAGCCTGCCTAAAGCACAGTAGTACACAAAATCGCTATATCTAACTGTCCCTCAGAGTGAGCAGAGTAGCGTTCTGTCCCTAACTCAGTTCACAGCACAGTGACGCTAAAATGGCTGCGGCGCCTTTTATAGTGCATTCTGACATCATTTCAGCAGCCAATCACAGCCATGCCATTAGTTAAGATGACCGCAGCATTACAGGATGTGCCCACACTTCATAAGATTCATCATTGGCTGACTAACATCACATTGCCTCTCAAAGAATTATGGGAACTTCCGATTCCGGTATACGATATTGAAAAAGTATCGGAATTAAGTATCGGAATTCCGATAACGCGAATATCGGCCGATACCCGATACTTGCGGTATCGGAATGCTCAACACTAATTGGGACAGAAAGGTGGAGAGAGAAGATGTGGGTGTTTGTTGTGGCTTGCCCACGGACTCTGCCTCTGCATGCACCACTACCCCGTCACTTGCCACGCGACTTACCCATTTTTAATGTACTACAATATTTTCCACGTTCACTAGAAATGCCTGAATTTGGAGCAAACTTATATGTGATCGTGTGCATTAACACAACATTGTATAGAGGCCTCAAGTGCCACAATTTGTAGCGAACTGATAGATGAGGCGCGTGACGTATATATCACACTGTTCAATATGTGGCCTGTAGTTTTATTTTTTTACAGCAAAATACTGTCAATAACTAGGGTAGCACACAGCAAAAACAGTTGAATGGAGGCCTGACATAACACAATTTTTAGCACACAGATTGATGAGGCGTGTGACGCAGATATCACACTGTTCAATATCTGGCCTGTATTTTTAGTTTTTTACAGCAAAATTCTGTCAAGAACTAGGGTAACACACAGTAAAAACAGTTGAATGAAGCCCTCAAATGCCACAATTTGAAGCAAACTGATAGATGAGGCATGTGACGTAGATACCACACTGTAAAATATGTGGCCTGTATTTTAATTTTTTTACAGCAAAATACTGTCAAGAACTACGGTAGCACACAGCAAAAACAGTTGAATGGAGGACCCAAATGCCAGAATTTGTAGCCCACTGATAGATGAGGGGTGTGATGGAGATACCACACTGTAAAATATGTGGTCTATATTTTTAGTTTTTTACAGCAAAATAGTGTCACTAACTAAGTTAGTACACAGCAAAAAACAGTTGAATGGAGGCCTCAAATGCCACAATTTTTATCCCACTAACAGATGAGGCATGTGATGGAGATACCACACTGTAAAATATGTGGCCTGTATTTTTTTTATTTTTTTTATTTTTTTACAGCAAAATACTGTCAAGAACTAGGGTAGTACACAGCAAAAACAGTTGAATGGAGGCCTGAAATGCCTCAATTCGTAGCTCACTGATAGATGAAGAGTGTGACAGAGGTACCACACTTTCAAATATCTGGCCTATATTTTTTTTGGGGGGGCCAGTAAAATTGTGTCAATAAGTAGGCTAAGACACAACAAAAACAATTCTATGGAGGCCTGAAATGGCACAATTTTTAGCGCAATTATGTGCGATCCGTGTGGGGGACAAAACCCAGTGTAAAATATCTGCCCTGTAGCTAAATATTTTTTTGGCAGCTAAATAGTTTTTGGCAGCAAAATGGTGTCAAAAAATTGTATAACACACTCAAAAATTTTTTTACAGTACCACAAAAATGTCTGAATTTTCTACGTACTCAGATGTGATCGCTGGGACAGGCAAACCTATTTAAAATAGCTGAATATTCACCCTGTACTATGAAAAGGATCTGGCTGTATTCTGCAGTCCCAACAAGCAAATGGAGAAAAAAAATGTGTGCTCTGGATTGATTTTGAATTAAATAATCAGGATTAAGATGCACTAAAAATTATTCCTGGCCACTGATACATGGGGCTATGTATATATGGCCAATATATGTAATAGGCAGCAGCAGACAGTAATGGAATGGACCCTCTTGATGTATGCAATTAAGTATGCCACATACAATGCCTGCCTCACTAGCAGTGAGATCTTAATACCCACATACAGTGCTGCACTGATATGTATATACCCACATACACTCTCTGCCTACCTATCACTGCAATCTATATACCCCGTAATTAGTCCTTAGGCCGGGGTCAGACTTGCGAGAAACTTGCACGAGTCTCTCGCATCAACACTCGGCGCTGCCGCCGGCACTCGGACCGGAGCGTGTGGCTGCATGTATTTCTATGCGGCTGCACACTCCGGTCCGAGCGACGGTGGCAGCGCTGGGTGTTGATGTGAGAGACTCGTGCGAGTTTCTTGCAAGTCTGATCCAAGCTTTAGAAGAACTGTTTATTTGGCTGGATTTGTATATTCAATTATAGTATACCCACACTATCTTTGAAACCCTAAAATCTGACCCTATCTCAGCAGCAACTCTCCCTACACTAGCTGATTCCGGAGCTGAATGTGACGAGCAGGGCGGCGCAAGGTCTCATACAGACCTGATGACGCTGTGCAGCCAGCCAATCACTGTAATGCCACAACCAACATGGCTGCGGCATTATAGTGCATGGCACACAATCCATTCATGTTGGTTTGAGCTCTAAAGAGCGCCAAACATGCAGGGCGTGGACCAGAACTCCTGCTGAGCAATCCCGAAAATGCTCGGCGCTCGCCGAGTACTGCGAGTACAGCGATGCTCGGGTGAGTAACGAGCATTACCGAGTATGCTCGCTCATCACTATATTTAAACAATGATTATTACTCCAATTTTCAATGTGCTTTAACACTAGTGCAGTAGTACAATTCAATCCAATTTAATCCTGTTTCTGTCCTTATGTGGAATTAGCAGTACGCTCTGATCTTTTAACCCTGCGCTATAGAAACATACAATGACTCTCAATTTTAATACTGGCAATGATACCGTCTCCCTCCTCTTTGTGATCGACTGAACAAGACCATGTGATGTGATAGCTGCAAGGCATTATGAAGTAGCCCAGCTAGCCATGTCTAGCACCATTAGCTCACTCTGTAACACTTGCGTTGTGTGTGAAATGGGCACTTTTTTGACTGATACACGTAAAATGTATCCAAGCTGTTTGAATTTGACGCAAAATGTATTCTCTGCGGATTGATTCAATCTTCTCTATTTTGTGTCTGTGTGTCAATCAGAGCATGTTTTTTGCACAAGCTGGCAGCAGAGTGGCGTCACTGTACCAGGCAAAGACCAGTGACATCACCTGAGGAGGCGGCGTTAGTCTCCTGCACCGCCAGTTATAATGACACCGCTCTGCTGCCGGCTTATTATTATTTATAATCCGACATCAAATTGGATGCTGCAAGCAGGGACAGAGCAGGAGCAGCACTGTGCACAGGGGAGACACAGCAGGGACACCAAAGCCCCTAAAATGAGCATCACTGATGCGCCCTTCGTTTGAGTATTCCAGCATGCCCTAGGGATACTCAAACATATTGCCTTCAGACCAGAAGCAGAAAAAAAATACAATCGCTGTAGTTAGGGAATGATATTGAATTTTTAAAGCAATTATTAGAAAATAGCTTAGATTATGGGACTAAATAGATAGGAATTTAGGAGAAAAATTACTTTGCCTTCTTACCACATCTTTAACATCACTCTCCATCCAAATGTAACCAAGAAAATACAGTTGTTCTCTGAAAAGCTATATATGCAAATATTGAGTATATGAAATTGGAATTACTGATAAAGAAAAAATGTTAAAAAATGAAGATACCTAGTGGACATATTGGCCAATTTGCTTGCTGTTGAGCATTCACAAACTGACTAATTTGTGCGCTTACTAACCTCATTTTGGATACTACACCCCACAATGATTTTATTCACAGGTATAGTGAGCATTTTTTACTCATAGGTAGTGTTGAGCGATACTGCTCGATATCTAAAAATATCGTATCGAAATGGTATCGCCGATATCACTAAATATCGTCGATATCCGATTCCGATACCGGAAGTCCAATGTAGGTCTATGGGAACAAAATATCGACATTAAAAAAAAAACATTCTTGCCTTGTTGGTTAATTGTACATGAAGGAAAACAACAAAGACTAATGTAGAATGTATTGGGGGAGGTTGAGGAGACAATAAAGGCATACATGTTTAACCCAATGCATTGGAATAGCATTAATATATTTTTTTTTGGAAATACGTTTGGATTGACTAACAAATTGACAATGTTGTTAACCTTTTTTCTATTTTGGCAAATATGTATGTTTCACAACTTCCATGCTCTTCACCTTTTTAACTTTTGCCAGTGCCACACTTTCTCCTTCATAATCTTCAGCAGCATCATCTTTCTCATCAAATTATTCTTCATCTTCACCTTCTTAATCTTCTTCTTAAACTTCTTGCTATTCATGTTTTTGTTTACATTACTCATATTGTTATTATTAAACTAATTAATCTTCTTCATATTCAAATTCTTCATCTTCTTCCTCTTCATCTTCTTCATCATATTCTTATTTGTGACAGAGATTCCTGTACTTGTAATCTGTAAAAGTATGAATTCTTCATCCTTCCGTTCTTGCTGTCACAAAAGATTTAAATTACAACAGTATTTGTCCGTGTTCAGTTTAGCCTGCAGCAGCAGCAGGCATTTCCCAGGGGCACCACGAGGAGGAACGGACTCACCCCATACACTGCTTAGTCTTCTTCTGCTTAGAATTTATAGCATATATTTTGCTCTTCATTTTGGTCTTATACTTCATGTTCTTCTGCTTTTTGATCTTTTGCTTATTGTTCTTCTGTCTCTTGTTCTGTATCTTGTAGTTTGTCTTAACGTTCTTTGTCCTGTTGGTGATATTCTTCTGGGTAATCTTTTATTTTTTCTTTGTGATGGTGTTCAGGCTGGTTGGCTTCATGCTCGAAGTCCTTGTTGTCGTCATCTTCTTCTGGGTGGTCTTTAAGGTCGTCTAATTTCCGAGAAACAGCTGACGTTACTGGAACCCTGACGGGTATCAGATGGAGGAAGAGACAATGGAAGTAACGAGGACCAGCTGACTGTGCTGGACCCGGGACGGGTAGCAGAAGGAAAAGAGGCAATGTCACAACCGAGTACCAGCTGACGTTACTGTGACACGGTTACTAAGCAGGAGGTACCTGTGCTCCAAAGCACTACCAAGGACCAGCAGACGTTGCTGGAACTCGGATACGGAGATGGAGGCACCTAGGCCAAAGGCACTGGGGAGAACCACTTGACGGTACTGGACCCCGGACGGGTAGCAGAAGGAAAAGAGGCAATGTCACAACCGAGTACCAGCTGACGTTACTGTGACACGGTTACTAAGCAGGAGGTACCTGTGCTCCAAAGCACTACCAAGGACCAGCAGACGTTGGTGGAACTCGGATACGGAGATGGAGGCACCTAGGCCAAAGGCACTGGGGAGAACCACTTGACGGTACTGGACCTCGGACGGGTAGAAGAACGCATCCATGAAAATGTAAGTTGACAGGACGCAAGCCGTCCGCAGTTACCGAATCACACAGTCCTACAGTGGGTGCTTATCCTATTGTCACAATGGAAACCGCCTTTATTTACATATCCCACAGCACACATAGGAATCACCTAAACTGCAGGCACCATAGAGTCGGCTAACCCGAATGCAACACGACAGCACAACTTATTGGAGGATAATTGACGTTCACACTGCCAGGAAACAGCTGTCGTGCTGTAACCAGGCTGGCCAGGAGTCAGTACCCCTGCCAATTACTTACGAGCAACAAATGGCGGTGTTGTAGCCCAGGGAGTAGAGTTCAGGTGGTAGAAAGATGAACATAACAGGAGACATGGAAAACGTTGCCAAACAGTTATTTAATCTGAAAACAGGGCAGGCAAATTCAGGTGAGATCCATGCCTTGTTCATTTTCAGAAAAGTAAGCCGGTCTACATTCTCTGAGGATAGTCGCATGCGACGGTCTGTTACTACACCACCTGCAGCACTAAAGACACGCTCAGATAATACACTGGCAGCAGGGCAAGCCAGCACCTCCAATGCATACTGGCTAAGCTCTGGCCATGTATCCAACTTAGAGACCCAAAATTTGAAAGGGGAAGAGGCATCTGGGAGTACACTTAGAGGGAAAGCCAAGTAGTCTGTCACCATCTTACGGAAACGTTTCTTCCTGGTGACTGGAGCCGTCTCGGATGGTGTAGACCTTGCTGGCGCTGTCACAAAACTTTGCCACATTTGTAACATACAGTTCTTGCCCTGTGCAGAGGCGCTGCTTCTGCTCCCTCTTGTTGTAGAGGTGTCTACACTGCCTCGACGCACAGAGCTGCTTTGTAAAGCAGTAGCAGCAGCAGCAGCTCTCTCGGCTGGAATGTACAACAGTATGGATTGCACCAGTGTGTCTTGGTACTCCTGCATTTTACGGTCCCGGTTCACCGGTGTGATGAGGGTTTGTAAGTTGTCCCGGTAGCGAGGGTCTAGGAGGGTGTACACCCAATAATCTGACGTGCTGAGAATGTGGGCGATGCGGCGGTCGTTTCTCAGGCACTGAAGCATGAAATCAACCATGTGCTGCAGACTCCCAACTGGCCAACAAAGGCTGTCCTCTGGAAGAGGCATCATCTCTGCCTCCTCTGCATCACCCCACCCTCGCTCTACATACTGACTACAGCGTTGTGTACCTCCCTCTGTAGGGATTTCTTCCTCCTCCATTGACTCCTCCTCCTCCTCATCCTCCTCACAAAGTGAGCCCTGCCCAGCCCTTTGTGAGGAACCACGTTGCACTGACTGTCCTGAAGGTAATTGAATTTGTGACTCCTCATCCTCCACCTCTTCCAAAACCTCTTCCTTTAGTGCTTTCAGTGATTTCTGAAGCAGGCAGATAAGGGGGACAGTCATGCTGACTAGTGCATCATCTGCACTCGCCATCCGCGTTGAGACATCAAACGCACGCAAAACGTCGCAGATGTCCTTCATAGAGGCCCACTCAGTAGTGGTGAAGTGTGAACGGCGCAAATTGCGAGTTGATTGCGCCTGTTGCAGCTGATACTCCATTACTGCTGGCTGCTGCTCACACAACCGCTCCAACATATGTAACGTGGAATTCCACCTGGTGGGTACGTCACATATGATGCGATGTTCAGGAAGGCGAAATCTGACTTGCAGAGCTGCAATACGCGATCTGGCCATGCTGGAACGTCGCAAGTGAGCGCACTCTAGGCGGACCTTGTGCAGCAGTGCATCAAGATCCGGATAATCCCTCAAAAAACTCTGCATGACGAAGTTGAGCACATGTGCCAGACATGGTATGTGAGTGAGGTTGCCAAGGACCAGAGCTGCCACCAGATTTCGGCCATTGTCACACACTACCAAGCCTGGCTGGAGATTAGCTGACAAAAACCACACGTCGCTCTCCTGCTTGATGGCATCCCAGAGCTCCTGTGCTGTGTGGCTTCGATTCCCCATGGGAATTAATTTCAGTACGGCCTGTTGACGTTTGGCCACGGCTGTGCTCATATCGGTCGCAACAGGTAAGCGTTCACGGGTCCATGTGGAGGTATACCGTGACGGCTCGTGCAGCGATGATTCTGAGGAACTGGAGTAGGAGGAGGAATCAATGTGCACAGACTGGATTCCTGCAATCCTTGGAGTTGGCAGAACACGTACAGCGCCACTGGCAAGATCTGTACCCGGCTCCACAACATTGACCCAATGGGCAGTGAGGGAAAGGTATCGTCCCTGACCATGGGTACTGGTCCACGCATTGGTGGTCAGGTGGACCCTGCTACTGACGGCGTTTAGTAGCGCATGTTTAATGTTTCCCTCGACATGTTTTTGCAGAGCAGGGACAGCTTGCCTGCTGAAATAAAATCGGCTTGGCACATTATATTGTGGGACTGCCAATGCCATAAAGTTCCTGAAACTGTCAGTCTCCACCAGCCTGAATGACAGCATTTCAAGGGACAGGAGTTTTGCAAGGCCAGCATTCAGAGCCTGTGCTCGTGGATGGTTTGCCGAGTATGGCCGTCTTTTATCCCATGCCTGTGTTACCGATGGCTGTTTTTTGTTCTGGGAGTGTGACGATGACTGTGAACTTGCTGCAGTGGGTGGAATAACAGTTTGTCTATGGACAACAGTGACCGAGGTTCTTCCATGGAGATCCTGTGAGGAAGCCGAACCAGGTGTGTGAGAGCTGGAGGTAGAGGCTCGAACATGACCTAAAGATGTAGGTGCTGCTGTAAGTTGGCCTACATCTCCAGTGTGTCTTTGTAACTCAGCTACGTGCTTTGTCCGTACATGTTTCCACATATTTGTGGTATTCAGGTTCCTGATATTTTTACCTCTTTTAACTTTTTGCTTACACAGCTTGCATTGAACATAGCAAATATCATCTACAAGTCTGTCAAAAAAGGACCACGCAGTGCAAGTCATGGGAGCGCCAATTTTGACAGTTCTAAGAGAACTGCTCCCAACAGGTGCCAAACTGGAGGCTACAGGCAAGCGAGTCTGCAGCCTACCTCTCCCTCCTCTTTGTACCGTTGGGACAATCTCTTCCTCAGAGCTGCTCCCACCACCTTCCTGTTGCTCACGCCATGTTGGGTCTCGGACTTCATCATCTCCACTACCCTCTTCCAACACCTGCTGCTGTTGGATGGTCTGGGCAGCACCATGCTCCACAAAACCTGGCACCTGAGTCTCATCATCATCATAAGATGCGTTCTGCGGTGTGCTGTCCATCGGCACTGGCTCACCCGCCTCTTCAGATTGAGAGAGACACAGCTGTTGCGCATCACTGCATACTCCCTCTTCTTCAAATTGCAGAATGCTGCTTGCCTGTGCCCGTGTTTGCGAGCCAACAGATTCTGAGAACAGAAGCAGAGACTCAGCTGGCTCCTGTACAGAACTCTCTGACTGCCTGGGCAATTTGACAGGCGGTGAACAGACAGATGGTTGCTCAACAGTGTTGTGTTCCTGAGAGGAGGTGGAAGGAATTGAAGTCGATGCATTGGCTGCCATCCAACCAACAACGGCTTCAATTTGTTCTTCCAGCAGCAGGGGGCACGTCGAGCTCCTACCAAAGTGCGCATAAAGGAACGCTCATGGGTAAAACTGGTGGATGCTGTGTCACTGAGGGGGCAGCAGCCACAGAATCCCCACGTCCTCTCCCTGCTGAAACTCCACGGCCACGACCACGTGCCTTACTCACTGACTTCTTAATCTTGGTAGATTGATAAAGAAAGTCAGAAAAGTTATAAGGCCTAAGTGTGGTTATTCCTCAGAGACTGCAGTGAACACTGCAGACAACTGTTCAGTAGCTGTGAAAGGCCCCTTTGTGTACTTCTATAGTGTTTGCAACCAATGTATTGGATACGGATGGAAGCGCGTCACACTAATAGATTATATTTTAAATGGAATGGAGCAGAACCAATTGGAGATAAATGAAAAGGATGAGCCACTGAGACACGCTCAGCAGAGTACAAGCAGCAGTGCTTGAACAAGTAACTGGAGCGTGATGTGCACTCAAAAAATAAAAAACACAGACTGAAGTGAACACTGAAACACAACTGTTCACAATCTGTGAAAGGCTACTCCTTTGTCTACTTCTATAGTGTTTGCAACCAATGTATTGTATACGGATGGAAGCGCGTCACACTAATAGATTATATTTTAAATGGAATGGAGCAGAACCAATTGGAGATAAATGAAAAGGATGAGCCACTGAGACACGCTCAGCAGAGTACAAGCAGCAGTGCTTGAACAAGTAACTGGAGCGTGATGTGCACTCAAAAAATAAAAAACACAGACTGAAGTGAACACTGAAACACAACTGTTCACAATCTGTGAAAGGCTACTCCTTTGTCTACTTCTATAGTGTTTGCAACCAATGTATTGTATACGGATGGAAGCGCGTCACACTAATAGATTATATTTTAAATGGAATGGAGCAGAACCAATTGGAGATAAATGAAAAGGATGAGGCACTGAGACACGCTCAGCAGAGTACAAGCAGCAGTGCTTGAACAAGTAACTGGAGCGTGATGTGCACTCAAAAAATAAAAAACACAGACTGAAGTGAACACTGAAACACAACTGTTCACAATCTGTGAAAGGCTACTCCTTTGTCTACTTCTATAGTGTTTGCAACCAATGTATTGGATACGGATGTAAGCGCGTCACACTAATAGTTAAATTGCATGGAGCTGCAAGAATTACACTGAAGGAAAAAAAAAAAGAGTCTGTGAGTGACATGTGCAGATGCCTACAGACAGCGTTGCATGCAGAGCAAACTGCAGCGTCACCTGCACTCACACACACCTTGCAGAGCTGTTAAAACAACACTGCAGGCAAAAGGAAGCTTTACACAGCGGTTGGTGCTAACCTGCCTACAGCACAGTACACTAAATCGCAATCTCTAACTGTCCCTCAGAGTCAGCACAGCAGCGTTCTGTCCCTTACTGAATTCACAGCACAGTGACGCTAAAATGGCGGCGGCGCCTTTTATAGTGCATTCTGACATCATTTCAGCATCCAATCACAGCCATGCCATTAGTTAACATGACCGCAGCAGTACAGGATGTGCCCACACTTCTTAGGATTCCTCATTGGCTGACTAAAATCACATTGCCTCGCAAAGAATTATGGGAACTTCCGATTCCGGTATTCGATAAGACGAAAATATCGAAACGAATTATCGAAAGGCCGATAGAGCTAATATCGGCCGATACCCGATATTTGCAGTATCGTATCGCTCAACACTACTCATAGGTACCATACAAATTTTTGTAAAATTAGGTCGTCACATTGAAAAATGTAACTTTTTTCATGAAAATGTTGTTTTAGCCCCAATTTTTTCACTTTTGCAAGCGGTAACATGTAAAATTGGACGCCATAGTTTGATACTTACTTTCGTTTGAGAAGTATGATACCCCCACATGTTTTAGCTCGAAATTAGTAATTTTTAAAATGGATAATAGGTAGGGTTGAGCATTCCGATACTGCAAATATCGGGTATCGGCCGATATTGGCTGTATCGGAATTCCGATTCCGAGTTCCGATATTTTCGTCTTATCGGATACCGGAATCGGGATTGTCACTGTCACTGTCAGTGTCCGTCGGTCGGGTCTGTCAGGAGTCAGCGGCACTTACCTGGCAGAAGATCTCCGGCGGTCACGTCCTGGACTGCTTGATGGCCGCAATCTTCTTTCCCCGGCGGTCACATGCAGTTTCTCGCGATAACTGCAGTGACTGCTGGGTAATCCCGGCCGTAAAGCAGTCAGTCCGATGACGTCACCGCCGGGGAAGCAGGTAATCAGCTGTGCTGCGTCGCGATGACAGGCTCTGCCTGTCATTGCGATGTAGCAGAGTTGGATCGTCGTGGGACACTCGTTACTATGGACTGCGTCGGACAGGTGGTATACTGTTGGTTTGTTTTTTTTTCTTTTTTTTACAGGAGATCGATGGCGTCGCAGGAATGAGAGTACAATAAAAGAAATGAAAACTGTGTTGTCTCTTTTATTTCATTAAAAGACTTTTTTCTTGCTTTGTCTTTTTTTTAAACATTTAAAAACTTTGGGATTAATAATGGATCGGTGTCTTATTGACACCTCTCCATTATTAACCGGGCTTATTGTCACCGTGCAATCAACGGTGACAATAACCCCTTATTACCCCGCTTGCCACCGCTACAGGGCAAGTGGGAAGAGCCGGGTAAAGTGCCACAATTGGCACATCTTTTGATGCGCCAAATGTGGGGCTGCTGTAGCCTGGTATTATCAGGCTGTTGAGGGCCAAAATCCATGGGCCTTGACAGTCTTTTAATACCAGGCCGCAGCAGTCTGCATTTTACTTGGCTGGTTAACAAAAATAGGGGGGATCCCCAAAGCCGTTTTTTTTTCGAGGGGATCCCTATTTTTGTTAACCAGCCAAGCTAAGCAGACTGCTGTGGCCTGGTATTATCAGGCTGGCAAGGTCCATGGATATTGGATCCTTACCAGCCTGAAAAACCAGGCCTCAGCGGTCTGCTTCATCTGGCTGGTTAACAAAAATAGGGGGGACCCCACGCCAATTTTTTTCGAGGGGATCCCCTATTTTTGTTAATCAGCCAAGATATGCAGACTGCTGTGGCCTGGTATTATCAGGCTGGCAAGGTCCATGGATCTTGGCTCCTTAACAGCCTGAAAATCCAGGCCTCAGCGGTCTGCTTCATCTGGCTGGTTAACAAAAATAGGGGGGACCCCACGCCAATTTTTTTCGAGGGGATCCCTATTTTTGTTAATCAGCCAAGATATGCAGACTGCTGTGGCCTGGTATTATCAGGCTGGCAAGGTCCATGGATCTTGGCTCCTTAACAGCCTGAAAATCCAGGCCTCAGCGGTCTGCTTCATCTGGCTGGTTAACAAAAATAGGGGGGACCCCACGCCATTTTTTTTTCGAAGGGAACCCCTATTTTTGTTAATCAGTTCCCTCTGACGTCACTGATGGTGTCCCTGGCTGACCTGAAGTGAAAGTGGAAAGCAATCAATTAAGGGTATGCCACACTAAACAATATCGCTAACGGGATCGCTAAAAAACGTCACTATTTAGCGATCCCGTTAGCGATGTTGTTCAGTGCGGCAGCTTCCAGCGACGAGCTTCCTGCTGTGATCTCGCTCGTCGCTGGAATCGTTCCGGACCCTATTTTCTCGTCGGCGCTCCCGCTGGGTAAGTATCTTATCGCTGTGTGGCACCTTTTCTTAGCGATTTAGCGGTACTTTTGTACCGCTAAAGTCGTTAAGAAGATCGCTAACGGCGATAGCGTCGTTAACTGCGGCCACATTTAGCGATATAGAAACAATCCCGCTAGCGATCGCATTAGTATGCGTCGTTATCGTGATCGCTAGCGGGATTGTTTAGTGTGGCAGTACCTTTAAGCTTTCCACTTAAGGGCCCGTCTCACATAGCGATATCGCTACCGAGATCGCTGCTGAGTCACTAGTTTTGTGACGCAGCAGCGAGCTCACCAGCGATATCGCTGTGTGTGACATTCAGCGACGATCAGCCCCCCTGCCGGGTATCGCTGATCGTCGCTGAAATGTCAGGACCTTTTTTTGATCGCTGGTTTCCCGCTGACAGGCACACATCGCTGCGTGTGACAGGCGGGAGACCAGCGATCCGCTGGTAACCAAGGTACACAGCGGGTTTCCAGGCGTGGGGCTGTGCCTAGAAACCCACTGTGTACCTTGGATACCAGCGCCCTGATGCAGGGAGCTGGTATCCAAGGTACACAGCGGGTTTCCAAGCGCTGCGCGGTGCCTGGAAACCCGCCGTGTACCTTGGTTACCAGCGGATCGCTGGTCTCCCGCCTGTCACACGCAGCGATGCGTGCCTGTCAGAGGGAAACCAGCGATCAAAAAAAGGTCCTGACATTTCTGCGACGATCAGCGATACCCGACAGGGGGGCTGATCGTCGCTGAATGTCACACACAGCGATATCGCTGGTGAGCTCGCTGCTGCGTCACAAAACTAGTGACTCAGCAGCGATCTCGGTAGCGATATCGCTATGTGAGACGGGCCCTTAAGCGATGTTACCCGCAGTGTCGCTGTCCCAGATCGCTGCCTGAGCTGCCTGTTTGGCAGCTCAGCAGCGATCATGTAGCGATACACCAGCGATCCTGACAAGTGCATATCGTTGTCGGGATCGCTGGTGTATCGTTATGTGACACCCAGCCTTTACTCTCCTGTCAGGCAGGAGAGGAACTCATTCATTTGGGGTTTACTGTGAGGCTGCAGCATTAGCTGCAGTCCCTGCAGTAAACATTAACCCTTTCTGAAGGATTACACCGTGGGACCTGACTGTGCATGGGATAGGTAAGAATAATTTTGCTTTTTTATTTTATTTTTATTACAGGAAATGGTTTTTGCAGTAAAATAAAAGATGGTCAAAAACGTGTCTTTATTTCATTAAAATGATTTTTAATTAAAGTGTGTGTGTTTTATTTTTATTTCATGCAATAGGATTAATAATTGATAGTTGTCTAATTGACAGCTCTCAATTATTAACCTGGCTTAAGGTCACCTTTCAATAGCAAGGTGGCTTTAACCCCATATTAACCCATTCGCCACCGCTACAGGGCAATGGGAATAGACGGGCAAAGTGCCAGAAAGGGCGAATCTAATTATAGATTTGTCTTTCCTGGGGTGTCTGGGGGCAGATGTTAGTAGCCGGGGGGGGGCCAAAAATAATGGTCCCTCTCTGGGCTATTATTATCTGCCCCCACTCACTGGCTTTGTCTGTCTGGTTGCGAAAATAGGGCGGGAGCCCACGCATTTTTTTCAGCAATTTTACACCTCATATATATATATACATGTCATTGAATTTGTGACACATATATTATATATATTTATATTTGTAGTTCATACACTTCTACATAGTATAATAGCCGCTAATTCAATTGCCGGCTTTTGTGAAAATGCAGAACCCGACATGAAATGACACTTGGTGTACATAGGGTTAAACCATGTATTTTCATGTCCTTTGCTATCTAATTTGCACAAACAATTAAATCAGTCTATGTGTGCAAAATTTCACACCTGTAGGGGTTAATTAAAGGTGTAAATTCGTAGCAAAAAAGTCCGTTTTTTTTACAACGAATTTACACCTTTAATTAACCCCTACAGGTGTGAAATTTTGCACACATAGACTGATTTAATTGTTTGTGCAAATTAGATAGCAAAGGACATGAAAAGACATGGTTAACCCTATGTACACCAAGTGTCATTTCATGTCGGGTGCTTCTGTCTTTTCACTGAAGCCGGCTTTACCCGGCAATTGAATCATAGGATATTTTACTATGTAGAAGTGTATAAACTATACATATATGTATATATATATATGTCACAATGACATGTATATATATATATATATTATTCTATGTGTGTATATTTAGTGTTTACAAGGAAAGAATGGGGTTTTTTTAGTTGCGATATTTTGTTCCCATAGACTTACATGGGACTTCCGGTATCGGTATCGGGTATCGCCGATATTTTAGTGATATCGGCGATACCATTCCGATTCCGATACTTTAGGATATCGGAAAGTATCGCTCAACTCTAATAATAGGATAAAATGGATCCTATTAAACGTTATGCCATTTGTCCCGAAAGTGATGATACTCCCACATGTGGTCAAAAACTGCTGTTTGGACACATGGCAGTGATCGGAGAGGAAAGAGCACTGTTTGATTTTTGGCGAGAAATTTTGTTGGGAATAGATTGTAAATGCCGTGCCTGATTTGAAGAGCCTAGACTGTCAAAAAAGCAGAAACCCTCCACAAGTGTCTGCATTTAGGAAACTAGACTCCACAAGGAATTCATCTGCACTGAGCATTTTTAATCTACAGGTAATTCACTAAACTGTATGACATTTAGATATGAAAACAAAAAAAAATAATTTTTTTCACTAACTTACACAAGTGGTAATAGGAAAAAATTGACCCCACAGTGACACCTCTTATTTGTTGAAAAACACACTTGTGCCCTAAAAAGACACTTAAAATGATTTGACATTACCGGAACAGAGACCAGACAGAATCCAAAGTGACTCTGAATGTGCCAGTGTATGTGGTTGTAAACTACTGTTTGTGCACAAGGCAGGCATTGGAGGGGTAGGAGCGCAACTTGGCTTTTAGAATGCAGATTTCATTTGAATAGATTGTGAGCTACATTAGCCGAGCCCCTGAGGTGCCAGATCAGCAGAAACCCACACAAGTGACCTCATATTGGAAAATTCACTGTGTAAGGATTTCATCCAAGGATATAGTGAGTATTTTGAATGCACAGGAGCCTCATAGAATTTTATAACAATGAGACATGGAAATATAACATTTTTGTGGTAAAAATTTAATTTTTTTATTAGCTACAAATTTGTCAGGTACACAAGGGTTAAAAGGTGAAGCTGGACCTCCCAATTTATTGCTCAATTTCTCCCCAATGCAGTGATGCCCTATATATCATCAGAAACTACTGTTTGTCCACATGTCAGTACTGAGAAGGAAAGAGTGCTATTTGGCTTTGGGTGCACAAATTTTGCTAGAATAGTTTGTGGGCGACATTTGCAGAGCCCCTAAAGCAGTGATGGCGAACCTATGGCACTCGTGCCAGAGAGGGCACGCAGAGCCCTCTCAGCTGGCACGCGGCCTCGCCTCATCGTTGTTCTGGACTGCAGCTTCCTCTCACACATTGAGCTGCGCGGCCGTGGAGCTGAAAGATGATGTCATCCAGCAGCGGCCGGCTGCGCCGCTCAATGAGTGAGAGGAAGTGAGAGGAAGGAAGCTGCTGGCGCGTGGAGAGGTGAGTGTGGCGCTGTGCCAGTGAAGCTGCTGTGGTGTGTGTATGTGTGTGTGCTGAGTGCGGCCGCTGTGGTGTGTGTGGCCACTGTGGTGTGTGTGTGCTTGCTGAGTGTGGCCGCTGTGGAGAGATGATGGCGGTGACAGGGAGATGGCCGGTGATGGAGAGAGGGCCAATGATGTGAGTGATGGGGAGAGGGCCAATGATGGTGGTGATGTGGAGAGGGTCAGTTATGGGGAGAGGGCCAATGATGGGAGTGATGGGGAGATGGCCAGTGACTATTATTATTATTATTATTTATTTATATAGCACCATTAATTCCAAGGTGATGTACATGAGAAGGGGTTACATACAAAGTTATAGATATCGTTTACAGTAAACAAATTTACAATGACAGACTGGTACAGAGGGGAGAGGTGATGATGAGGACAGGGCCAATGATTGGGAGAGGGCCAATGATGGGAGTTATGGTGAGAGGGCCAATGAAGGGCGTGATGGGGAGAGGGCCAATGATGGCGGTGATGGGGAGAGGGCCAATGATGGGAGTGATGGGGAGAGGGGCAACAATGGTGGTTGGGGAGAGGGCAATGATGGGGTGATGGGGAGGAGGAAATGATGGAGGTGGTGGAATTTCTACATTTCTACATGAAGGGGATCATGATGGGGCATTTCTGCATGAAGTGGATCATGATGGGGCATATTTCTGCATGAAGGGGATCATGATGGGGCATATTACTACAAAAAGGGGATCATAATGGGGCATATTAGTACAAGAAGGGGATCATGATGGGGCACATTACTACAAGAAGGGGATCATGATGGGGCATATTTCTGCATGAAGGGGATAATGATGGTGCACATTTCTGTATGAAGGGGATCATGATGGGGCACATTTCTGCATGAAGGGGATCATGATGGGGCATTTCTACATGAAGACGATCATGATGGGGCATATTTATGCATGAATGGGATCATGATGGGACATATTTCTACATGAAGGGGATCATGATGGGGCATATTTCTACATGAAGGGGATCATGATGAGGCACATTTCTGAATGAAGTGGATCATGATGGCATTTCTACATGAAGGGGATCATGATGGGGCAGATTTCTACATGAAGGGGATCATGATGGGGCATATTTCTTCATGAAGGGGATCATTATGGGGCATATTTCTACATGAAGGGGATCAGGATGGTGCATATTTCTACATGATGGGGATCATGATGAGGCATATTTCTACATGAAGGGGATCATGATGGGGCATATTTCTACATGAATGAGATCAGGATAGGGAATATTTCTGCATGAATGGGATCAGGATGGGGCATATTTCTGCATGAAGATGATCATGATGGGTCATATTTCTACATGAAGGGGATCATGATGGGGCATATTTCTACTTGAAGGGGATCATGAATGGGCATATTTTTGCATGAAGGGGATCATGATGGGGCATATTTCTACATGAAGGGGATCATGATGAGGCACATTTCTGAATGAAGTGGATCATGATGGCATTTCTACATGAAGGGGATCATGATGGGGCAGATTTCTACATGAAGGGGATCATGATGGGGCATATTTCTTCATGAAGGGGATCATTATGGGGCATATTTCTACATGAAGGGGATCAGGATGTTGCATATTTCTACATGATGGGGATAATGATGGGCATATTTCTACATGAAGGGGATCATGATGGGGCATATTTCTACATGAATGAGATCAGGATAGGGCATATTTCTGCATGAATGGGATCATTATGGGGTATATTTCTACATGAAGGGGATCAGGATGTTGCATATTTCTACATGAAGGTGATCATGATGGGTCATATTTCTACATGAAGGGGATCATGATGGGACATATTTCTACTTGAAGGGGATCATGAATGGGCATATTTTTGCATGAAGGGGATCATGATGGGGCATATTTCTGCATGAAGGGGATCATTGTGGGGCATATTTCTAAATGAAGGGGATCATGATGGGGCACATTTCTGCATGAAGGGGATCATGATGTGGCATATTTCTGCATGAAGGGGATCATGATGTGGCATATTTCTGCATGAAGGGGATCATGATGGGGCATTTCTACATGAAGGGGGTCATGATGGGGCATTTCTACATGAAGGGGATCATGATGGGGCATTTGGCATGTGTTGGCACTTTGTCATAAATAATTCAGTTTTAGGTTGCAGTTTGGCCACTCGCTCTCAGAAAGGTTCGCCATCACTGCCCTAAAGGGTTAAAACACCAGAAAGACCTCAAAAGTGACCCAACTGTAGAAATTGCACCTCTCTTTTAATATATCTATGGCTGAAGTGTCACATCCATGCTATGCTACATTCCTGGAGAATGGCAAATATGCCAGTTTAGTGCCCATAGATTGTGCCCAGGTTGTGCTTCTGGTGACTTGCACTCCATAAATTGTTAAGTGCGCTCTACTAATATAATGAAAAACAGGTGGCTGTTTACTATAGTTCAAGCATAGTGGGACTCAGAAGGAGGGTGACATTTTGATTTGGTAGCACAGATATCACTGGAGCATTTCCAGAGTCTTTGTTCTACCAGTAACGTGGTGACCCTGGTATTTACAGTGACAGATTGCAGGCTTAAGTGGGGGCTGGTTTTGCGCTGGATAAATTAGGCATTTTATTGGTGACACAACATTTTTTGATCACTTTCAGTATAATGGTGGGTTAACATTCTTGTGTTCTGCACTAAGCATTTACTTAGGTGTTTTTGTATAAATATCACAAACAGGTTAATCAACCTAAACCCAATTCATTATAATGAGGCAAATGGAGATATTTTGACTCTGTTTGGCATCTCCTCCAGTAGTATCCATCTTTCTAAGTGTGCACAGAACTGTGGTCAACCAGACCTAAAATGATTTGACATCGCTGGAACAGAGTCCAGAAGGATTCCAAAATGACTCCATCTGCCTCATTATAGTGAGTGGTTCCCTTTGGGGTTTTGTCTGAATCATGGTTTTGGGGATTTACACGGAAGGTCAATGGAAAGCACAAGATAAATATGAGCCAAACCTTTTTTTAGATTTTTGGGTGGCAGAACGAACAAATAGAAAGCAGTACAAGAATAGCTTGTTTTTTTTTTTTTTTGCACCATTCACTTTGGGTTATAGTGATAAGATGGCTTTATTCTTTAGATTTGTGCAATTACAGCAATATCAGATTTATTAGCATTTTTATGTTTTTCTACTATCATACGGTAAAAATGCTTTTTTTTTAAAAAAATATATTTTTCCATCGCCATATTCTGAGAGTCATAACTTTTTTAAAATTTTTTTGCGAACCTAGGGCTTATATTTTGCTCAACAAGTTTTTTGGTACCATTTTGGGGTATATAGCCTTTTGATCGCTTTTCATTCAGATTTGTATAGTGAACAAAATCCAGCAATTATTCTTTTCATATTTTTTTGCTTGGTTGTTGCTGTAAATGTGATAAGACCCTTTTATTCTTTGGGTCATTCCAATTTTAGTGATATCAGATTTATATTTTTTTATATGCTAGTTTTTATTTACTACTTTAACAGACTAAAAACAATATTTTGCAAAAATGAATTTGATTTTGCATTGCCATATTCTAAGAGCTGTAACTTTTTTTTTCTGAATGAGCCATATTTAGGCTTGTTTATGTAGGATGGTTTCATGTTTTCATTTGTACCATTTTTTTGCTTTTTATTACATTTTTTTGTGTCATTATGATGAAAAGGGCACATTTGTGACTTGTTTTTTATATTTATGAATGGTGGTTCTCACTCTGTGTGATAGAGTGGGAATCACCAGCTCTGATTAGCGGTATCCTTACATGATACTGCCGGTCCTAGTGATGATGTTCCCACACGTTTGAGCCAGCAGCTGTGATCAGCTGTAACCGACTACTACTCATCAGCGTTCGCCTGGTGTTGCTTTTTCTCTGTGTGTCTTTATTAATTTTCACTATGGGGTTAGTAATGGAGATGTCTGATAGATGACTCTCCGTTGCTAACCTCTGGGCTTGATGTGAGTGGACATAAAAAAATAGATACATCTTTTTTGAGGCAGCTGTGGGCTGCCCTTTTTAGGCTGGGGAGGGCAAACATCCATGGCCTTTTCCCAGCCTGAGAATTCCAGCCCCAGCTGTCTGCTTTAGCTTGGCTGGTTATCAAAAATGGAGGGGACCCATGCATTTTTTAAAATTATTTATTTAAATAATTTAAAAAAATAGCTTGGGGAACTGTCACGCTGCTGCAATACAGGTAGATGCAAGCTCCACCAGATGACAATAGAGTGGAGGGAGGACTGCACACAGCAATAGCAGACCTGCAGCGCAGCAGCGAGGCTACCAGCAGGTGGCAGCAGAAAAGTAAAACAAGCCAGGTCGATATTAGTCTGTAGCGTAGTACCAAAGGAATAAAAAATCAGAGAGTCAGAAACAAGCCAAATAGGTCAGTACCGGTCAGGAGCAGATATGCCAAAGACAAGAGACAGATAGCAGGTCAGGGTCCAAGCCAAGTCAAATACCAGAGAGTCCAAAACATGAGAGTGGGACACAGAGTCGGGATGGGAAGAAGGGAACAAACAGACACGTGCCAAGTCAGTAACAGCAGAAGGACAAGTTAGGGTATGCACGGAGTCAGCTACTCACGCCGTAGGCAGAAACTATAACTGACAGCGCCTGCAAGATGCAGTGAAGAGAAGTAGCCAGCCTGAAGCCAGAACGAGGCAGAGAAAAGTTAACCATTGACATGATCAGACTGGGAAAGAAAGACAGGATACAAAACCCGGCCTGGATCATGACAGGAACCCTCTATTTTTGATAACCAGCAAAAATAAAGCTGACAGCTGTGGGCATTGCATTACTTGCAATGGCAATCAAGAATAGAGCAGAGCCCACATCTTTTTTAATTAATAATTATTAATTAATTATTAATTATTATTAACCCCTTCACGACCGCTGATACGCCTTTTCACGGCGGTCATTAAGGGTACTTAAACCACAGCGCCATTAATTAACGGCGCTGTGGAAAAAGCCTATAGCGCCCCCCGCATTTGGATTTTTTCCGGGGTCTCGGCTGCCAGGGGTAGTCGAGACCCCAGAGAACATGAATTGGGTCAGTTTTTACCGACCCCGGTGTTGCGACCGCCGTTATTAACCCTATTATTAACCCTATAACAAAAAAATGTGCCATTTAATTTCTCTCTCCTCTGATGTGATCGGACATCAGAGGAGAGAGAAAAAGGGTCCCCGATCCCTCCTTTGTGGCCCCCGATCCTACCCTTGTGGCCCCAGGGCCCTCCTGTGTCCCCCGGTGGGCACCGCCATCTTTGATGGCGAGAAAATGGCGGGTGCATGCTCAGTGCACCCGCCGCGATGTGCTGGGGGTGCTTGGGCAATTTTTCTCCGGGGTCTCGGCTGCCGAGAGTAGCCAAGACCCCAGAGACCATGATCCGTGTTGCTATTTACCGACCCCGGGTCGCGATCGCCGTTATACTGAGTATAATGGCAACCGCAAAAAAAAAAATATTTCTCTCCCCTCTGATGTGATCGCACATCAGAGGGGTGAGAAATAGTGTCCCGGGACCCCCGATCTCCCGCTATACCTGTAGGGGTCCCCTCTGTGTCCTCCGATCCTCCCCTTGTCCTGCGATCCTCCCCCTGTCCTCCGTCAGCTCCCCCTGGCCTGCGATCCTCAGCATCTTCTTCCTGAAAAAAAAAATGGCAGGCGCATGCGCAGTGCACCTGCCGAATCTGACTGGCGGCAGATTCAAAAAATGAACTCATTCATTCTCCAAAAGTACATTTTGATCACTGTGATAAACTATCACAGTGATCAAAATAAAAAAAAACAGTACATAAACCCCCCCTTTACCACCCCATTAGTTAGGGACATATAATAAAATATAGAAATTGTATTTATTTTCATTTTTCCATTAGGGTTAGGGCTAGGGTTAGGGTTATAATTAGGGTTAGGGTTAGCATTAGGGTTAGGCTGGGTTCATACTGCGTTATGGCAGTCCGTTAGACAGACTGCATTACACCGCGGTATAACGCGGTGTAACGCAGTCCGTTAACGCTGCCATTCACCCCCATTTGAGGGTGCATCGCGATGCATGCAGTAAAGCGGCATGCGTTCGCGACGTGCCGTCATTCAGTGACGGAGCCTCGGACGCGGCCTGCAGCGTCTGGGCTCCGTCACCGCTAGCGCAGATGAATCATCTGCTGATTCCTCTGCGCTAGTGGGTATAGCATAACGCGATCACGTTATGCTATACCGTTACCAGCCCGTCAAAGCTATGTGTTGAACGGGCTGGTAAAACGTAAAATGAACCTAGCCTTAGGGTTAGGGTTATAATTAGGGGTAGGGTTACAATTAGGGTTAGGGTTACAATTAGGGTTGAAATTAGGGTTAGGGATTAGGGTTAGGGTTAGGATTAGGGTTAGGGGTGTGTTGGGGTTAGGGTTGTAGCTAGAATTGAGGGGTTTCCACTATTTAGGCACATCAGGAGGTCTCCAAACACGACGTGGCGTTCAAAAAGTCAAATGGCGCTCCCTCCCTTCTGAGCTCTGCCATGCACCCAAACAGTGGTTTACCCCCACATATGGGGTATCAGCATGCTCACGACAAATTGCACAAAAACTTTTGGGGTCTTGTTACCTTGGGAAAATAAAAATTGGGGTGAAAACATTGTTTTTGTAGAAAAAATATGATTTTTTATTTTCACGGCTCTACGTTATAAACTTCTGTGAAGCACTTCAAAGTGCTCACCACACATCTAGATAAGTTCCTTAAGGGGTCTAGTTTCCAAAATGGGGTCACTTGTTGGGGGTTTCCACTGTTTAGGCACAACAGGGGCTCTCTAAACGCGACATGGCGTCCAGCCAATTCTGCTGGATGCCCAAAAAGTGGTTTACCCCCACATATGGGGTATCAGCATATTCAGGAGAAATTGCACAACAAACTTTGTTATTCATTTTTTCTTTTAACACTTGTGAAAATAAAAAAATTTGGTTCCGAAGTAAAGATTTTGCAAAAAAATTTAAATGTTAATTTTTTCCTTCCACATTGCTTCAGTTCCTGTGAAGAAAGTAAAGGGTTAATAAACTTCTTGAATGTGGTTTTGAGCACCTTGAGGGGTGAAGTTTTTAGAATGGTAGAATGGTGTCACTTTTGGGTATTTTCTATCATATAGACCCCTCAAAGTGACTTCAAATGTGATGTGGTCCCTAAAAAAAAATTGTGTTGTAAAAATGAGAAATCGCTTGTCAACTTTTAACCCTTATAACTTCGTAACAAAAAAAAATTTTGTTCCCAAAATTATGCTGATGTAAAGTAGACATGTGGTAAATGTTATTTATTAAGAAATTTGTGTGACATATCTCTCTGATTTCAGGGCATAAAAATTGAAAGTTTGAAAATTGCAAAATTTTAAAAATTTTCGCCATATTTCCGTTTATTTCATAAATAAAATCAAGTCATATAAAAATTTTTTTACCATTAACGTGAAGTACAATATGTCACGAAAAAACAATCTCAGAATCAGCTGGATTCGTTATAGCGTTCCAGAGTTATAACCTCATAAAGTGACAGTGGTCAGAATTGTAAAAATTGGCCCAGTCATTAAGCTGCAAAATGTCTGTCACTAAGGGGTTAATAATAATTTATTTCCTTTACATGGTTCGCTAGCCAATCAAAGTTATGACAATACTAGACATGGCTGTGATGGGGCCAGAAGTGGCCACACAGGAAAATATTGTTGATGGCTGCGCTGCAGCCTTTCAACAAGCTTTCTTCTGGCTGATGAACTTGAACAGTAACACAAACTTTACCATTCGGGTGTGCCCATCACTATACAATCATGGCCAAAAGTTTTGAGAATGACACAAATATTATATTTTCACATGATCTGCTGCCCTCTGGTTTTTATGTGTGTTTTGACAGATGTTTTTATCACAGACAGAAATATAATTGCAAACATATGAATAATAAAAGCTTTTATTGACAGTTAAAATGAGTTAATGCAGCAAGTCAATACTTGCAGTGTTGACTCTTCTTCTTCAGGACCTCTGCAATTCTCCCTGGCATGCTCTCAATCAACTTCTGGACCAAATCCTGACTGATAGCAGTCCATTCTTGCACAATCAATGCTTTCATTTTGTCAGAATTTTTAGGTTTTTGTTTGTCCACCCGTCTCTTGATGATTGACCACAAGTTCTCAATGGGATTAAGATCTGGGGAGTTTCCAGGCCATGGACTCAAAATCTCTACGTTTTGTTCCCTGAGCCATTTAGTTATCACCTTTGCTTTATGGCAAGGTGCTCCATCATGCTGGAAAAGGCATTGTTGATCGCCAAACTGCTCTTGGAGGGTTGGGAGAAGTTGCTCTTGGAGGACATTCTGGTACCATTCTTTATTCATGGCTGTGTTTTTAGGCAAGACTGTGAGAGAGCCGATTCCCTTGGCTGAGAAGCAACCCCACACATGAATGGTTTCAGGATGTTTAACAGTTGGCATGAGACAAGACTGGTGGTAGCGCTCACCTTGTCTTCTCCGAATGAGGCGTTTGCCTGATGTCCCAAACAATCGAAAATGGGATTCATCAGAGAAAATAACTTTACCCCAGTCCTCAGCAGTCCATTGCCTGTACCTTTTGCAGAATATCAGTCTGTCCATGATGTTTTTTCTGGAGAAGTGACTTCTTTGCTGCCCTCCTTGAGACCAGGCCTTGCTCCAAGAGTCTCCGCTAGTGTTGAGCATTCCGATACCGCAAGTATCGGGTATCGGCCGATATTCGCTGTATCGGAATTCCGATACTTAGTTCCGATATTTTTCCTATATCGTATACCGGAATCGGAAGTTCCCATAATTCTTTGAGAGGCACTGTGATTTTAGTCAGCCAATGAGTAATCCTACGAAGTGTGGGCACATCCTGTACTGCTGCGGTCATCTTAACTAATGGCATGGCTGTGATTGGCTGCTGAAATGATGTCAGAATGCACTATAAAAGGCGCCGCCGCCATTTTAGCGTCACTGTGCTGTGAACTCAGTTAGGGACAGAACGCTGCTCTGCTGACTCTGAGGGACAGTTAGAGATTGCGATTTTGTGTACTGTGCTTTAGGCAGGCTAGTTTACCAACCGCTGTGTAAAGCTTCCTTTTGCCTTGCAGTGTTGTTTTAACAGCTCTGTGCAAGGTGTGTGTGTGAGAGTGCAGGTGACGCTGCAGTTTGCTCTGCATCCAACGCTGTTTGTAGGCATCTGCACGTGTCACTCTGTGACTTTTTTTTTTAATTTTATTTTGTGGAATTGGTGCAGCTCCATTCAATTGAAATTAACAGTGATCTATTAGTGTGACGCGCTTCCATCCGTATACAATACATTGGTTGCAAACACTATAGAAGTACAGAAAGGAGCCTTTCACAGCTAGTGAACAGTTGTGTGCAGTGTTCACTGTAGTCTGTGAGGTTTTCATTTTTTGAGTGCAGATCACGCTCCAGTTAGTTCTTCAACCACTGCTGGTTGTAGTCTGCTGAGCGTGTGTCACTGCCTCATCCTTCACATTTTTCACTAATTGGTGCTGCTCCATTCTATTTTAAAAAAATCTAATCTATTAGTGTGACGCGCTTCCATCCGTATACAATACATTGGTTGCAAACACTATAGAAGTACAGAAAGGAGCCTTTCACAGCTAGTGAACAGTTGTGTGCAGTGTTCACTGTAGTCTGTGAGGTTTTCATTTTTTGAGTGCAGATCACGCTCCAGTTAGTTCTTCAACCACTGCTGGTTGTAGTCTGCTGAGCATGTGTCACTGCCTCATCCTTCACATTTTTCTCTAATTGGTGCTGCTCCATTATATTTGAAAAAAATCTAATCTATTAGTATGACGCGCTTCCATCCGTATACAATACATTGGTTGCAAACACTATAGAAGTACAGAAAGGAGCCTTTCACAGCTAGTGAACAGTTGTGTGCAGTGTTCACTGTAGTCTGTGAGGTTTTCATTTTTTGAGTGCAGATCACGCTCCAGTTAGTTCTTCAACCACTGCTGGTTGTAGTCTGCTGAGCGTGTGTCACTGCCTCATCCTTCACATTTTTCTCTAATTGGTGCTGCTCCATTATATTTGAAAAAAATCTAATCTATTAGTGTGACCGCTTCCATCCGTATACAATACATTGGTTGCAAACACTATAGAAGTACACAAAGGGGCCTTTCACAGCTACTGAACAGTTGTCTGCAGTGTTCACTGCAGTCTCTGAGGAATAACCACACTTAGGCCTTATAACTTTTCTGACTTTCTTTATCAATCTACCAAGATGAAGAAGGCAGGGAGTAAGGCACGTGGTCGTGGCCGTGGAGTTTCAGCAGGGAGAGGACGTGGGGATTCTGTGGCTGCTGCGGCACCCAGTGACACAGCATCCACCAGTTTTCCCCGTGAGCGTTCCTTTATGCGCACTTTTGTAGGAGCTCGGCGTATCCCCCTGCTGCGGGAAGAACAAATTGAAGCCGTTGTTGGTTGGATGGCAGCCAATGCATCGACTTCAATTGCTTCCACCTCCTCTCAGGACCACAGCACTGTTGAACAACCATCTGTCTCTTCACCGCCTGCCAAATTGCCCAGGCAGTCAGAGAGCTCTGTAAAGGAGCCAGCTGAGTCTCTGCTTCTGTTCTCAGAATCTGTTGGCTTGCAAACAGGGGCCCAGCCAAGCAGCATTCTGGAATGTGAAGAAGAGGCAGTATGCAGTGATGCGCAACAGCTGTGTCTCTCTGAATCTGAAGGGCGGGTGAGCCAGTGCCGTTGGTCAGCACACCGCAGAACGCATCTGATGATGATGAGACTCAGGTGCCAGTTTCTGTTGAGCATGGTGCTGGCCAGACCACCCAACAGCAGCAGGTGTTGGAAGAGGGTAGTGGAGATGATGAGGTCCAAGACCCAACATGGCGTGAGGAACAGGAAGGTGGTGGTAGCAGCTCTGAGGAAGAGATTGCCCCAACGGTCCAAACAGTAGGGAGAGGTAGGCTGCAGACTCGGTTGCCTCTAGCCTCCAGTTTGGCACCCGTTCGTAGCAGTTCTCTTCCAACAGCCAAAACGGGCGCTCCCAGGACTTGCACTGCGTGGTCCTTTTTTGACACACTTGCAGATGATATTTGCTATGTCAAATGCAAGCTGTGTAATCAAAAAGTAAAAAGAGGTAAAAGTGTCAGTAACCTTAATACCACAAATATGTGGAAACATGTGCGGTCAAAGCACGTGGTTGAGTTACAAAGACACACTGGAGATGTAGGCCAACCTACAGCAGCACCTACATCTTCAGCTCGTGTTGGAGCCTCTTCCTCCACCTCACACACAGCTGGTTCGGCTTCCTCACAGGATCGCCATGAAGAACCTCTGTCCCTGTTGTCCAGAGACCCAGTGTTATTCCACCCACAGCTGCAAGTTCCCTGTCATCCTCACACTCCCAGGCCACAAAACAGCCATCGGTAGCACAGGCATGGGATAAAAGACGGCCATACTCGGCAAACCATCCACGAGCACAGGCTCTGAATGCTGGCATTGCAAAACTCCTGTCCCTTGAAATGCTGTCATTCAGGCTGGTGGAGACTGACAGTTTCCGTAACTTAATGGCATTGGCAGTCCCACAATACAATGTGCCCAGCCGATTTTATTTCAGCAGGCAAGCTGTACCTGGTCTGCAAAAGCATGTTGAGGGAAAAATTAAACATGCGCTACTAAACGCCGTCAGTAGCAAGGTCCACCTGACCACCCATGCGTGGACCAGTACCCATGGCCAGGGACGATACCTTTCCCTCACTGCCCATTGGGTCAATGTTGTGGAGCCGGGTGCAGATCTTGCCAGTGGCGCTGTACGTGTTCTGCCAACTCCAAGGATTGCAGGAATCAAGTCTGTCCACATTGACTCCTCCTCCTACTCCAGTTCCTTAGAATCATCGCTGCAGGAGCCCTCACGGTCTACCTCCACATGGACCCGTGAACGCTTACCTGTTGTGACTGATATGAGCACAGCCGTGGCCAAACGTCAACAGGCCGTCCTCAAATTAATTTCCATGGGGAATCGAAGCCACACAGCGCAGGAGCTCTGGAATGCCATCAAGCAGGAGAGCGACGTGTGGTTTTTGCCAGCGAATCTCCAGCCAGGCTTGGTAGTGTGTGACAATGGCCGAAATCTGGTGGCAGCTCTGGGCCTTGGCAACCTCACTCACATACCATGTCTGGCACATGTGCTCAACTTGGTCGTGCAGAGTTTTTTGAGGGACTATCCGGATCTTGATGCACTGCTGCACAAGGTCCGCCTAGAGTGCGCTCACTTGCGACGTTCCAGCATGGCCAGATCGCGCATTGCAGCTCTGCAACACAGATTTCGCCTTCCTGAACATCGCATCATATGTGACGTACCCACCAGGTGGAATTCCACGTTACATATGTTGGAGCGGTTGTGTGAGCAGCAGCCAGCAGTAATGGAGTATCAGCTGCATCAGGCGCAATCAACTCGCAATTTGCGCCGTTCACACTTCACCACTACTGAGTGGGCCTCTATGAAGGACATCTGCCATGTTTTGCGTGCGTTTATGAGTCAACGCGGATGGCGAGTGCAGATGATGCACTAGTCAGCCTGACTGTCCCCCTTATCTGCCTGCTTCAAAAAACACTGCAAGCACTAAGGGATGAGGTTTTGGAAGAGGTGGAGGATGAGGAGTCACAAATTCCATCACCTTCTGGACAGTCAGCGCAACGTGGTTCCTCACAAAGGGCTGGGCAGGGCTCACTTTGTGAGGAGGATGAGGAGTCAATGGAGGAGGAAGACATCGCTCCAGAGGGAGGTACACAACGCTCTAGTCAGTATGTAGAGCGAGGGTGGGGTGATGCAGAGCAGGCAGAGATGACGCCTCTTGCAGGGGACAGCGTTTCTTGGCCAGTTGGGAGTCTGCAGCACATGGTTGATTTCATGCTGCAGTGCCTGAGAAACGACCGCCGCATCGCCCACATTCTCACCACGTCTGATTATTGGGTGTACACCCTCCTAGACCCTCGCTACCGGGACAACTTACAAAGCCTCATCACACCGTTGAACCGGGAGCGTAAAATGCGGGAGTAACAAGACACACTGGTGCAATCCATAATGTTCTCCATTCCAGCCGAGAGCACTGCTGCTGCTACTGCTTTACAAAGCAGCTCTGTGCGTCGAGGCAGTGGAGACAGCTCTGCAACAAGAGGGAGCACAAGCAGCGCCTCTTCAAAAGGCAAGACCAGAATGTTCCAAATGTGGCAAAGTTTTGTGGCAGCGCCACAAATGTCTACACCATCCGAGACGGCTCCAGTCAGCAGGAGGCAACGTTTCCGTTAGATGGTGACAGACTACATGTCTTTCCCTCTCAGTGTACTCCCAGATGGCTCTTCCCCATTCAAGTTTTGGGTCTCTAAGCTGGATACATGGCCAGAGCTAAGCCAGTATGCATTGGAGGTGCTGGCTTGCCCTGCTGCCAGTGTATTATCGGAGCGCGTCTTTAGTGCTGCAGGTGGTGTACTAACAGACCGTCGCATGCGACTATCCTCCGATAATGTAGACCGGCTTACTTTTCTGAAAATGAACAAGGCATGGATCTCGCCAGAATTTGTCTGTCCATTTTCAGATTAAATAACTGGTTCGCAACGTTATCCATGTCTCCTGTTATGTTCATCTTTCTACCACCTGAACTCTACTCCCTGGGCTACAACACTGCCAGTTGCTGCTCAGAAGTGTCGTGTCCACAGACCAATACACAAGCTATAGTGTTAGTGGGGTTCAGTAACGCCAGCTGTTCCCCTGCTGTGTGTCCGGCAAGAAGTCTCCTGTTCCCTACACATGCACAGAAAAACCCATGTGGAACATGCTCCAAATAGGGAAGAGCCGTCACCCTGATTGTTATGCTTAAAACAGGAAATTGTGAAGTTTTCCAGGCCTAGAATGATAAATTTTTCTAACAAATATGGACAAATAATAATTTGTCATCACAGCGCATATCTGCACATGTCTATTAGAAATGGTAACAAAACTAAAACATAGTGTTCACTTTTTGAAATTAATGCATAAAAGTACATTTCATACTTATCAATTAATGCTTTTTAAGGAACTTTATCTGTACCTGTAAGATAATGCAGTCAATGGATGTACGAATCATAAAATCTTCATCATCATCATCACGAGTTTTATTTATGACAGACATTATAAAATACACATACTGATGCCAACTGTAACTTCACACACCATATATGAAATGGCCAGCATCTAAACCTGGTAATAATGTGCAATAATAAATTATTACATCTAGAAAGTGCATCATGCATACTGACAATAGGTAGTTATACCTGCAAGTGCTATTGAAACAACCACAACAGATATAAATTAATAATGGTATATAGGTATCACAGTGCATAGTTACTCATGGACAATGTCGATGTAATACTGTACCTCAATAAAGTCAGCGTCAACCATTATGCTTGTTAGTCTTGTAGATTGTTAAATAGGGAACGTGCTTTTTTTGTTGGTCATAGGTCGAGTATTAGACAGTAAATGATTACTGCTGTCGTATTTTTGGCGTCCCTAGGGCACAATTACGCTGCGTAACGTCACATTTTATAGAGAGTCATCTAATAGACACACGCTAATCTACCCTACGCGTGACAGTAGGAAGGTAGTGTTGACGGATAAAGCCTTGCGCAACCAGACATGCTTTTACCCTCTTCAACACTGTACAAGCAAAAAATGCATGATTGCAGCCGCAGACTTTATTGACGTACAGTATAACATCGCCATTACCCATCAGAGGCTGTCCACTGTCTGATACAGACATAGAATATACCTTTGCTATCCGTAGCCTTTCTTTCACCTACACTTGCAGGCACACACTTAAATTGTGACAATGCATAATGTTTTTTTAAATGGTTATTTTTTATCGTACATTATTGCGTCATCACATTGATGAGTCCATGCTGGAGATGTCATACATGCTGTACAAAGTAACGATTTTATTAACTTAAATAATTGAAATGTCTATGACTGTCACATATAAATTGCAATGATGATGATGAGTGACTATTACAAAATCCATTGTCTTCACTATGTTATGGTTTAACATAGCGTTCCTTAAGCATTATTCATAAATACAAAAATGGACTTTTATTCTTAAATTTACAACACTATATTTTGTAACCAATTTTTTGGGTGGTGTGTTGTTCCATTTCTTGTTGGCATGTGCATATATGCGTTTATATTTGCAGGGTCTTTATTTTTATTCTTGAAGTTAGGAAACATGTGTATCTTCGTACCGTGTTAGCCAGTAGATAGAAAAATATTTAGACTTGAGAGTCCGCAGTGGTTGATACCTTTTAATGGATAACTGAAAAGATGATAACAAATTGCAAGCTTTCGAGGCTACTCACGTCTCTTCATCAGGCAAAGACTAAAACAAAAAATGAAGCATCACATATTTCTATACACAACAGGACACAGGAATAGTGCAATAGGTAAGACAAGTGACGTGTAGCAGAACTGTCATTATGACAGAGGGATGAACATAAATATTGGAACAGTTCATAGATAAGGATAGAAAGTTTTATTGCCCTCTGATTGGGGTCTGGTTTTGTGTTTTCATGCCCCTGGAAGGGCAGAGACGCAGATTCCTTAATTGATATAGAATGACATAAATCCGTGTGATCTATTCATTCCAGCACTAAGAGTGTCAAAGGTCATGATGAGCTTATATTCCGAAACCTTTGTATCTTTCTCAGATTTGAAGTTATATTTTAATACCAGTAATTCCATATCCATCATGCTATGAACGGGCATACAAAAGTGTTTTGCCACAGGTAAATCCATTATTTTTTCTCTTATTGTGTGGCGATGATAATTCATCCTTGTTCTCAGTTTTTGGCCGGTCTCCCCCACATACAGACCCCCATTTGGACATTTAGTACATATAATTAGGTACACCACATTACATGTGATGCAGCTGAAAGTAGCTGGGATATTGTAGTCGTGATGGGAGTTGGGGATCTTTATCTTGTCCGTGGTCATTATAGATGCACAGGTTTTACATTTCTTCTTGTTGCAAGGAAAGGTTCCTGCAGCTGTTGGGGAGGACAGGGAGCTTCTGACAATGATGCTTCTTAGATTTGTGGGCTGCCTAAAACACAGTAGTGGGGGGTCTGGAAATATGGATTGTAATATCGGGCATCTTTTTGTAGTAAAGGTTTAGTTTCCGTGTAGCTCCCCTTAGCACCTCCAGATTTGGATTGTAGGTCATCACTAGAGGCACCCGGTTATTTTCTTCTTTACCTTTGTAATGTAGCAGGTGATTCCTTGATATTCAGTTGGCTCTTGAAATTTGGTTTTCAATTGTTCTTGGATGGTATCCCCGGTTCAAAAGTCTTTCTGAGGCGACCCCCCACTACTGTGTTTTAGGCAGCCCCCAAATCTAAGAAGCATCATTGTCAGAAGCTCCCTGTCCTCCCCAACAGCTGCAGGAACCTTTCCTTGCAACCAGAAGAAATGTAAAACCTGTGCATCTATAATGACCACGGACAACATAAAGATCCCCTACTCCCATCAGGACTACAAGATCAAAGGTACTTTCAGCTGCATCACATCTAATGTGGTGTACCTAATTATATGTACAAAATGTCCAACTGGGGGTCTGTATGTGGGGGAGACCGGCCAAAAACTGAGAACAAGGATGAATTATCATCGCCACACAATAAGAGAAAAAATAATGGATTTACCTGTGGCAAAACACTTTTGTATGCCCGGTCATAGCATGATGGATATGGAATTACTGGTATTAAAATATAACTTCAAATCTGAGAAAGATACAAAGGTTTCGGAATATAAGCTCATCATGACCTTTGACACTCTTAGTGCTGGAATGAATAGATCACACGGATTCATGTCATTCTATATCAATTAAGGAATCTGCGTCTCTGACCTTCTAGGGGCATCAAAACAGAACACCAGACCCCAATCAGAGGGCAATAAAACTTTATCTCCTTATCTAGGAACTGTTCCAATATTTATGATCATCCCTCTGCCATAATGACAGTTCTGCTTCACGTCTCTTGTCTTACCTATTGCACTATTCCTGTGTCCTGTTGTGTGTAGAAATATGTGATTATTCATTTTTTGTTTTAGTCTTAGACTGATGAAGAGACCTGAGTAGTCTCGAAAGCTTGGAATTTGTTACCATCTTTTCAGTTAGCCATTAAACGGTATCAACCACTGAGGACTCTCAAGTATAAATATTTTTCTATTCTTGGAATTGAAATTCATCATTTTATTGTCCTAGTAAAACTTCATTTATTCTTGTTTGAAGTACATACATTTTCAATGGCCACGTAACAAGGCAATAACTCAATATTTTATGCCTACACCCTCCTTGACCTGGGCTTCAACACCGCCAGTTGCTGCTCAGAAGTGTTAGATGCACAGATGAAAACAATCGCTGATGTGTTTGTGGGGTTCAGTAACGCCTGCTGTTCCCCTGCTGTGTGTCTGGCAAAAATTACTGCTGCTAACTACAACTTCAACTTCAAACATCTCATACTAGGCCTCTGCCTACACCCTCCTTGACCCTGGGCTTCAACACTGCCAGTTGTTGCTCAGAAGTGTTAGATGCACAGATGAAAACAATCGCTGATGTGTTTGTGGGGTTCAGTAGCGCCTGCTGTTCCCCTGCTGTGTGTCTGGCAAAAATTACTGCTGCTAACTACAACTTCAACTTCAAATATCTCATACTAGGCCTCTGCCTACACCCTCCTTGACCCTGGGCTTCAACACCGCCAGTTGCTGCTCAGAAGTGTTAGATGCACAGATGAAAACAATCGCTGATGTTTTTGTGGGGTTCAGTAACGCCTGCTGTTCCCCTGCTGTGTGTCTGGCAAAAATTACTGCTGCTAACTACAACTTCAACTTCAAACATCTCATACTAGGCCTCTGCCTACACCCTCCTTGACCCTGGGCTTCAACACCGCCAGTTGCTGCTCAGAAGTGTTAGATGCACAGATGAAAACAATCGCTGATGTGTTTGTGGGGTTCAGTAACGCCTGCTGTTCCCCTGCTGTGTGTCCGGCAAAAATTACTGCTAGCTACCTACACATGGTGCAAAAAACATGACATGTCAAAGTGTCTAGTGCTACACATAGATATGAGGCTACACCCTGATTTCTAAGCTGTAAACATTTGAAACGTCAGCTTTAAAACCATAAAATGATTAGTCTTTGTCAGAAATCTGTAACAAAATAATTGTGACATATTATTTCAGATATGCACATGTCGAAAACAAATGCTAACACAAAAGCCTACTTATGCTATAGGATACTGATGGTCAACCTTGTCACTCCATAGCTTAGACCAATCCAACTCACATCATGACTCAAATGCTGCAATGTTGGAAGTGCATAATGTGGGTTGAACTTTGACAACAGCTACAGTGCGAAGGTTAGACTTCAGTGTTCTTGGCTTTTAAATAAAAGCATACAAGTAAATATAATAATCCAATGTTGATTAAGGGAGGTGATGTACACCTGTAATATTGTGCAAACAATGCATGTAGGAATAGTCCTCTTCAACATTACTTATATTTGTGTCATTTTAAAAAATACATATTTAATTAGAAAGTTAACAGCCCATATCATAAAGGTCCTTCATGTAAACATGATAATCGCTAACAAAAATCATGCATTACCTTGGTAAAGTCAATAGTGCAGTCACAATAGCAAAATATATACCTGTAAGTGGTGCTGAAAGAACGACAACTGATAGAATAGGTGAATGATATCTATTTATCAGACTGAATAGCGACACCTGTACAATGTCGATAAATACTGTACCTTAACAAAACAGCTGTGTCACACCTCACACTCGTTTTTCTTGTAGCTTGTTATGTAATAGGGCACATGCGTGTATGTTTCATCATAGGTGCATGTTTACTGAGTAAAGCAGTCATGACAACGCCTTTGTGTTGTCGGTACGCTTGCGATGATGAACGATGCGCACCGTGAATGTTAGTCTGCGTCATAAGACGCACAGACGCTCCAATACCCAACGCGTCACAGCAGGAAGCCAGTCTGTGCGTCCAAACAAAGGCGCAACCATACATGCACGTAACCTTTTATAAAGCTATATAAAAAAAAGGATGTAGTAGTAACGCACACTTTATTGAGGTACAGTATTACATCGCCATTCACCATCTGTGGCTATGCAGTCTCATCTATATATACCTTATCTATCCGTTGTCATGCTTGCAAGTCCACAGTCAGGCATAAATAGCTGTTTTCACTATGCACTATGCACTTTTTAAAGTTTTTGTTTGTTAATATAAATGATTGGCACATATTATCAGTATTACATGATGGAAATTTTAGATATTTTTAAAAACTTTTTAGTGATATTATTCACCAAATGTAAAGTTTTATGAATGTCAAATATAACTTGTAATGCTGATCCTCCAGGGGAGGAGTCTCGAGGAGATAATTTGCATATTCCCAGTGCCTTCTGGGATAAGTGAAGAGTCTCCGCGAGCTCAAGGAACACTGGATTTTGGCTGTTGCAGCTGAAAGGAGGACATCAGTAAACCAGGGGAGGAGTCCCGAGGAGATAATTTGCATATTCCCAGTGCCTTCTGGGATAAGTGAAGAGTCTCCGCGAGCTCAAGGAACACTGGATTTTGGCTGTTGCAGCTGAAAGGAGGACATCAGTAAACCAGGGGAGGAGTCCCGAGGAGATAATTTGCATATTCCCAGTGCCTTCTGGGATAAGTGAAGAGTCTCCGCGAGCTCAAGGAACACTGGATTTTGGCTGTTGCAGCTGAAAGGAGGACATCAGTAAACCGCGCGCCTAGCGGCGCGTGAGTTTTGGCTTATATTTCACCGCTTGATTATCTCTTGAACAATAAGAACATGGAAGAGGCTAGGAGCCATGTGGTGAGCTGCATTTCTTGCTACATGTTCATAGACTTACCAGTGGAAAAGAGAAAAAACTTCACATGCCAGAAATGCAAGCTTGTGTCCCTGTTGGAGGAAAAGTTGCAAAATCTGGAAGAGAGGTTATCTACATTGAAGACCATTAAGGAAGGTGAAGAGTTCTTAGACAGAGCAGAATTATCTCTTCATGGTACAGAAAGAGAAGAAATTCGAAGTGCAACTGAAGAAACAGAGGAATGGAAGCATGTGACCCAGAGAAGCAGGAGGATCAGGAGGCAGTCAGCACCAATTCTGCTCAGGAACCAATACCAGGCTCTTACACAGGAGAACGATGAAGAAATACATCAGGATAAGACTTTGCCCACAAACAACCTTGTACGCCCTCAGAGTCCTCCTGAATGGAGAAAGAAAACTGTTGTGAAGAAGAAACGGAGAGTTGTTGTCATGGGCGATTCCCTGTTGAGAGGAACAGAGGCCGCTATCTGCAGACCGGATATAACCTCAAGAGAAATGTGCTGTCTTCCAGGTGCAAAAATTAAAGATGTGTCTGACAGGATATCAGGACTCTTCAGACCTAAAGATGACTACCCATTCCTGCTAATACATGTGGGGACAAATGACACCGCTAGAAACGACCTGGAAACCATCTGCAGTGACTTTGAAAACTTAGGTAAGAAAGTGAAAGAACTGGGAGCGCAGGTGGTCTTCTCTTCCATCCTCCCAGTGGATGGCCATGGAACAAGGAGGTGGAATAAGATTCTGCAGGTGAACAACTGGCTACGTCGATGGTGCCGTCAGCAAGGATTTGGATTTCTGGATCACGGAGTGAATTACCTATACGATGGACTACTTGCTAGAGATGGGGTGCACCTTACGAAGACAGGAAAACATGTATTTGGAAGTCGCCTTGCTACACTCATCAGGAGAGCTTTAAACTAGAACAATGTGGGAAGGGAAGCAAAACGCCAGCAAAAGCCATACACTTGACAAATACTATTGAGATTTCTGCTATTAGAAGTGAAGGGGAAGAACAAAGACAAAAAAATTTACATAATAAAAATATTGAAGGAAGAGAAACCAATCACAAACTAAAGTGTTTCTATACGAATGCACAAAGCATGGGCAACAAACAAGGAGAACTGGAGCTACTAACGCAGGAGAAGAAATATGATGTCATTGGAATCACTGAGACTTGGTGGGACGATACACATGATTGGAATACAAGGCTAGAAGGATACAACTTATTTGCAAGAAACAGACTTGATAAACGAGGAGGAGGTGTTGCATTGTATGTTAGAAAAGCGTATATCTGCACAGAGATTGACGCTTCAGAGACTGGGAGTTCTGTGGAAACTGTTTGGGTAAGAATACAAGGACAGAACAATGGAAAGGACACCATTGTAGGCATTTACTACAGGCCGCCTGTGCAAGCTGAAGATATGGATGAACTCTTTATGCATCAAATGGCCAAGTTCTCCAAAAATATTGACATAGTGGTCATGGGAGATTTCAACTATCCAGACATTTGTTGGGAATCTCTCTCGGGCAAAACTAACAGGTCCAGGAAATTCTTATCCTCTCTTGCTGACAACTTTATCTTCCAAAAGGTAATGGAGAAAACAAGGGGATTTGCTACCTTGGATCTAATCCTCATAAACAGGGAGGAAATGGTGGAGGAAGTAAGAGTGGCTGGGACTCTAGGAGGTAGTGACCATGCTATTTTAGAATTTTGGATAACAAGAGGAGGAAGACCTGTGAAGACTCAGACGTCAAGGTTAGATTTCAGAAAGGCAGATTTTAAGGAACTCAGAAAGAGAATTGGAGGGATCCAATGGCTGGATATCCTTAAGGACAAAAATGTCCAGGAAGGATGGAAAATCTTGAAAAATGAGATTCTCAAAGCACAATCGTTAACAATTCCGAAAAGAGGGAAGAATGGGAAGCATTTAAGGAAACCAGGATGGATGAACATAGAACTTAAACACATGCTAAAAAGGAAGAAAGAAATGTTTATCAAATGGAAAGAGGGAGGCATATCTAAAGAAGAATATAATGCCGTCTGCAGAACCTGCAGGGCACAAATCAGATTATCTAAAGCTGACAATGAATTAAGGCTTGCAAGTGACGTCAAAAGCAACAAAAAAGGATTTTGGGGATACGTCAAAAGTAAAAGAAAAGTCAAAGATGCTATAAGATTTTTACAGGATGAAAATGATGAAATGGTAAGTCAGGATGTTGAGAAGGCTGAACTTTTAAATTCCTATTTTGCATCTGTTTTCTCTCAGAAAGGAAATGTAACATCAACTGATCTTCACTGTCCTATTAAAGGAATAGAAGAATCCAGGATATCTATAAACAGAAAGACAGTGAGGAAACACTTAGCTAACATAAATGAATTCAAGTCTCCAGGTCCAGATGAATTACACCCCGGGGTACTGAAGGAGATAGCAGAAGAAATTCTTGAACCACTGTCCATAATCTTTGAAAATTCTTGGAGAACAGGAGAAGTCCCAGAAGACTGGAGAAGAGCAAATGTTGTTCCTATCTTCAAAAAGGGGAAGAAGGTGGACCCAGGGAACTACAGGCCGGTGAGTCTGACTTCTATACCAGGAAAGATCTTTGAACAAATTATTAAAGAACATGAATGCAAGTACCTGGATAAGAATGAAGTGATTAAACAGAGTCAGCATGGGTTTGTAACTAATAAGTCATGTCAGACTAACTTAATTTCCTTCTATGACAGAATCACTGACTAGGTGGATCAGGGAAATGCTGTAGATATAGTATATCTTGACTTCAGCAAAGCATTTGACAAAGTATCTCACACAATCCTTATTGAAAAAATGACTAAGTATGGAATGGACAAGGCAACTGTTAGGTGGATTCATAACTGGCTTAGTGATTGGACCCAAAGAGTGGTTGTAAATGGCTGCACATCCAGTTGGAAGAATGTCTCAAGTGGGGTACCACAAGGCTCTGTTTTGGGCCCTGTATTGTTCAACATCTTTATCAATGATTTAGATGAAGGAATTGAGGGTAAACTGATCAAATTTGCTGATGACACAAAGCTAGGAGGGGTAGCTAATACTAGAGAAGAGAGAGAGAGGATTCAAAAAGATATACATAAACTGGAGCAGTGGGCAGCAACTAACAGAATGGATTTTAACAGGGAAAAATGCAAAGTACTACATCTGGGCAATAAAAATGAAAAAAGCATATACAAAATGGGAGGAATAGGGCTAAGTAACAGCACATGTGAAAAAGACTTGGGTATACTAATTGATCACAGACTTAACATGAGTCAACAGTGTGATGCAGCAGCAAAAAAGGCAAATGCAATTCTAGGATGTATCAACAGAAGCATACAGTCTAGATCACGTGAGGTCATTATTGCCCTCTACTCCTCTTTGGTCAGACCTCATCTGGAATACTGTGTCCAGTTTTGGGCACCACATTTTAAAAAAGACATCAACAAACTGGAGCAAGTTCAGAGAAGAGCCACCAGAATGGTGACCGGTCTGCAAACCATGTCCTATGAGGAACGGTTGCAGGATTTGGGAATGTTTAGCTTGCAAAAAAGAAGACTGAGAGGAGACTTAATAGCTGTCTACAAATATCTCAAGGGCTGTCACATTGTAGAAGGATCATCTTTATTCTCATTTGCACAAGGAAAGACTAGAAGCAATGGGATGAAACTGAATGGGAGGAGACACAGATTAGATATTAGAAAAAACTTTTTGACAGTTAGGGTGATCAATGAGTGAAACAGGCTGCCACAAGAGGTGGTGAGTTCTCCTTCAATGGAAGTCTTCAAACAGAGGCTGGATAGACATCTGTCTGGGATGATTTAGAGAATCCTGCTTTGAGCAGGGGGTTGCACCAGAAGGCCCAGGAGGTCCCTTCCAACTCTACCATTCTATGATTCTATGATTCTATGTTTTTAAGTCAGCCATTCATTGTCTACACAATAAAAATGGTGTACATACTGTTACTTAGCCATCATTAATGGATTCTGATATGTACTTGTATGCTTTTATTTTAAACCGTATAGCAGATTATTTAACCTATTTTAATTGTGGTTTGCATTGCTTTTCAACATGTTAATGTATGCGTTTATGTTTGTAAATTATTAATTTACATATATTTTTTTAAGTAAAATCATCATCTTATGGTACTAAAGGTTATATTTCTCTTGTTTGGAGTATAGACATTTTTAATTGACACGTAACAAGGAAAATACTTGATCTAGTATTTAAACATCCTCCTTGACCCTGGGCTCCAACACCGCCAGTTGTTGCTCGGAAGTGCTGTTAGCACAGTCAACACTTGCTCCTGTGTTACTGGGGTTCAGTAATGTCAGCTGTTCCCCTGCTGTGTGTACGGCAAACAGTCCTGCTGCCTCCACCCTGTTGTCTTCTCATCCCTGGGCTCCAACAGCGCCAATTGTTGCCTGGAAGTGCTGTTAGCACAGTCAACACTTGCTCCTGTGTTACTGGGGTTCAGTAATGTCAGCTGTTCCCCTGCTGTGTGTACGGCAAACAGTCCTGCTGCCTCCACCCTGTTGTCTTCTCATCCCTGGGCTCCAACACCGCCAGTTGTTGCCTGGAAGTGCTGTTAGCACAGTCAACACTTGCTCCTGTGTTACTGAGGTTCAGTAATGTCAGCTGTTCCCCTGCTGTGTGTACGGCAAACAGTCCTGCTGCCTCCACCCTGTTGTCTTCTCATCCCTTGGCTACAACACCGCCAGTTGTTGCTCGGAAGTGCTGTTAGCACAGTCAACACTTGCTCCTGTGTTACTGGGGTTCAGTAATGTCAGCTGTTCCCCTGCTGTGTGAACGGCAAAAAGTCCTGCTGCCTCCACCCTGTTGTCTTCTCATCCCTGGGCTCCAACACCGCCAGTTGTTGCCTGGAAGTGCTGTTAGCACAGTCAACACTTGCTCCTGTGTTACTGGGGTTCAGTAATGTCAGCTGTACCCCTGCTGCGTGTACGGCAATCAGTCCTGCTGCCTCCACCCTGTTGTCTTCTCATCCCTGGGCTCCAACAGCGCCAGTTGTTGCCTGGAAGTGCTGTTAGCACAGTCAACACTTGCTCCTGTGTTACTGAGGTTCAGTAATGTCAGCTGTTCCCCTGCTGTGTGTACGGCAAACAGTCCTGCTGCCTCCACCCTGTTGTCTTCTCATCCCTGGGCTCCAACAGCGCCAGTTGTTGCCTGGAAGTGCTGTTAGCACAGTCAACACTTGCTCCTGTGTTACTGGGGTTCAATAATGTCAGCTGTTCCCCTGCTGTGTGTACGGCAAACAGTCCTGCTGCCTCCACCCTGTTGTCTTCTCATCCCTGGGCTCCAACACCGCCAGTTGTTGCCTGGAAGTGCTGTTAGCTCAGTCAACACTTGCTCCTGTGTTACTGGGGTTCAGTAATGTCAGCTGTTCCCCTGCTGTGTGTACGGCAAACAGTCCTGCTGCCTCCACCCTGTTGTCTTCTCATCCCTGGGCTCCAACAGCGGCAGTTGTTGCCTGGATGTGCTGTTAGCACAGTCAACACTTGCTCCTGTGTTACTGGGGTTCAATAATGTCAGCTGTTCCCCTGCTGTGTGTACGGCAAACAGTCCTGCTGCCTCCACCCTGTTGTCTTCTCATCCCTGGGCTCCAACACCGCCAGTTGTTGCCTGAAAGTGCTGTTAGCACAGTCAACACTTGCTCCTGTGTTACTGGGGTTCAGTAATGTCAGCTGTTCCCCTGCTGTGTGTACGGCAAACAGTCCTGCTGCCTCCACCCTGTTGTCTTCTCATCCCTGGGCTCCAACACCGCCAGTTGTTGCTCGGAAGTGCTGTTAGCACAGTCAACACTTGCTCCTGTGTTACTGGGGTTCAGTAATTTTAGCTGTACCCCTGCTGTGTGTACGGCAAACAGTCCTGCTGCCTCCACCCTGTTGTCTTCTCATCCCTGGGCTACAACACACGCCAGTTGTTGCCTGGAAGTGCTGTTAGCACAGTCAACACTTGCTCCTGTGTTACTGGGGTTCAGTAATGTCAGCTGTACCCCTGCTGTGTGTACGGCAAACAGTCCTGCTGCCTCCACCCTGTTGTCTTCTCTCCCTGGGCTACAACACCGCCAGTTGTTGCTCGGAAGTGCTGTTAGCACAGTCAACACTTGCTCCTGTGTTACTGGGGTTCAGTAATGTCAGCTGTTCCCCTGCTGTGTGAACGGCAAAAAGTTCTGCTGCCTCCACCATGTTGTCTTCTCATCCTTGGGCTACAACACTGCCAGTTGTTGCTCGGAAGTGCTGTTAGCACAGTCAACACTTGCTCCTGTGTTACTGGGGTTCAGTAATGTCAGCTGTTCCCCTGCTGTGTGTACGGCAAACAGTCCTGCTGCCTCCACCCTGTTGTCTTCTCATCCCTGGGCTCCAACACCGCCAGTTGTTGCCTGGAAGTGCTGTTAGCACAGTCAACACTTGCTCCTGTGTTACTGGGGTTCAGTAATGTCAGCTGTACCCCTGCTGTGTGTACGGCAAACAGTCCTGCTGCCTCCACCCTGTTGTCTTCTCATCCCTGGGCTAAAACACCGCCAGTTGTTGCTCGGAAGTGCTGTTAGCACAGTCAACACTTGCTCCTGTGTTACTGGGGTTCAGTAATGTCAGCTGTTCCCCTGCTGTGTGAACGGCAAAAAGTCCTGCTGCCTCCAACCGGTTCTCTTCTCATACCTGAGCTACAACACCGCCAGTTGTTGCTCGGAAGTGTCATTGGCACGGGTACTCACTCCTGCCCAGACTGGTTACAGCACGCCATCTGTTTCCTGTCAGTGTAAACGTCACTTAGCCTCCAATAAGTTGTCCTGTCGTGTTGCGGTCGGGTTAGCCGACTCTATGGTGCTTGGAGTTTAGGTGCTTCCTATGTGTGCTGCGGGATATGCAAATAAAGGCTGTTTCCGTTGTGACAATAGGACAATCACCCACTGTAGTACTGTGGGATTCGGTAACTGCGGCCGGCTCGCGTCCTGTCAACTTAAATTTACATGGGTACCTTCTGCTACCCGTCCGGGTTCCAGTACCGTCAGCTGGTTCTCCGCAGTGCCTTTGGCCTAGGTGCCTCCATCTCGGTATCCAAGTTCCAGCAACGTCTGCTGGTCCTTGGTAGTGCTTTGGAGCACAGGTACCTCCTGTTAGTAACCGTGTCCCAGTAACGTCAGCTGTTCCTCGGTTGTGCCATTGACTCTTTTCCTTCTGCTGCCCCTCCGGGTTCCAGCACAGTCAGCTGGTCCTCGTTACTTGCATTGGCTCTTGTACCTTCTGCTACCTGTCCGGGTTCCAGTACCGTCAACTGGTTTCCGCAGTGCCTTTGGCCTAGGTGCCTCCATCTCGGTATCCAAGTTCCAGCAACGTCTGCTGGTCCTTGGTAGTGCTTTGGAGCACAGGTACCTCCTGCTTAGTAACCATGTCCCAGTAACGTCAGCTGGTCCTCGGTTGTGCCATTGGCTCTTTTCCTTCTGCTGCCCCTCCGGGTTCCAGCACAGTCAGCTGGTCCTCGTTACTTGCATTGGCTCTTGTACCTTGTGCTACCCGTCCAGGTTCCAGTACCGTCAACTGGTTCTCCGCAGTGCCTTTGGCCTAGGTGCCTCCATCTCGGTATCCAAGTTCCAGCAACGTCTGCTGGTCCTTGGTAGTGCTTTGGAGCACAGGTACCTCCTGCTTAGTAACCGTGTCCCAGTAACGTCAGCTGGTCCTCGGTTGTGCCATTGGCTCTTTTCCTTCTGTTGCCCCTCTGGGTTCCAGCACAGTCAGCTGGTCCTCGTTACTTGCATTGGCTCTTGTACCTTCTGCTACATTTACAAATTGAAGATTTTTTAAATGTTTTTTTGGGTAATCACTCTGGATCTCCAACAATGAAGACGACGACCCTGATGACCACCCCGAAGAAGATGACGACCACAAGGACGACGAGCATCAAGCCAACCAGCCTAAACACCATCACAAAGAAGAAATAAAAGATTACCCAACAGGACTGAGAAGGTTAAGACAAACTACAAGATACAGAACAAGAGACTTAAGAACAATAAGCAGAAGATCAAAAAGCAGAAGAACATGAAGTATAAGACCAAAATGAAGAGCAAAATATATGCTCTAAATTATAATCAGAAGAAGACTAAGCAGTGTATGGGGGTGAGTCCATTCCTCCTCGTGGTGCCCCTGGAAAATGCCTGCTGCTGCAGGCTAAACTGAACACGGACAAATACTGTTGTAATTTAAATCTTGTAACATTCCAGGGGGTTTTAGCTCTGAGATCGCTGTCTGGGTAGACAGAATGGCATGGAAACAGTTCATTCAGACAGCAGTTCTGGTGCAAAACTGGCCGCAACCAGCTTTATTAAAGTCCACAGCAAACAGATTAAAACAAAGCATAAACAAAAGACCTAGGCTTGTCTAGCCACTAATTACACTTATGCAATGTCCCTTTCTATCAGGAACCCAGACTCTATCAGTCTGTGCCCAAAACAACACATATGATATATGTTACCAGTATGGAGTCTCCCAGATACTCCTCCTTATGTCTGAAGGTCCACCCGACGTCCAGATTTGAGAGAGATCCACTCCTATTCAGTAGTCATTATGCTGGAGGTTCACAGAGACACTCCTGTGTCCGGGGTACCTCTAACCCAGACTGAGACGGCTCCCCTCCTCTTCAGTAATCATCAGCATGGAGGTTCACAGAGACACTCCTGTGTCCGGGGTACCTCTAACCCAGACTGAGACGGCTCCCCTCCTCTTCAGTAATCATCAGCATGGAGGTTCACAGAGACACTCCTGTGTCCGGGGTATATCTAACCCAGACTGAGATGGCTCCCCTCCTCTTCAGTAATCATCAGCATGGAGGTTCACAGAGACTGCTTCCTTGTGCCAGGACACCTCTCTGTGTCCAGGCTAAAGACAGCTCTAACACTCTTGGAGACTGTTTCTTGTGCCAGGACACCTCCCTGTGTCCAGGCTAAACTAGCTCTCTGACTGTGTTTCCAGACACCTATTTCTGGCTTCTTAATTAACAGCTGAGTGGTTACAGGTTTGAGCTGCAAGTATGCACTGAGTGGAAGGTGTAATGACCTTTCTCTACCACCAGGTCTACAAAGCCATACACCTCCCTTATACCAGTCAGCAAAGCACCCAGGTAAAATATACACCCCATCTAACCCATATATTCTCACTGTCTCACATATCCCCCCCCTCTTTTCCAGACCGGAGGGCTGGTCATCCAGACCGGAGGACTGGTCAACAAACCTCAAGAGACAGTGAACACAGCTCAAGTCATGGCCCACATCATCTTCATCTTTATCTTCCATTAAGCAGGGTTTCTATACCCTTACACACACACACACACTGTGTGATGTCACAGTCATGTGACCAGTCAACTGAGGAGAAGGAACATGGACAGTCAAAACATACATACTGATCCATTAAATGAATGCCAGCCAGCGCTGCATTACCCATCCGTCCCCTCTGCATACAGCTTTATCCTAGGTATTTAGACACATACCCCTTAGGTGGGTTTGTAGGTGACTGGACCCACCCAGCTCTCCAAGTCACCTGGAAGCCTCCCAATGTATAGCACAAGTCTCAGCAGTAGATCTGCTGAACCAAAATATATCCAGGCTTCCATCACAGGGCCACCCACCTCTGCGATACATACCGTCCATCCATCACATGCCTCCATGCATATCCTGAGGGCCATACCCAGTGCCCCCTCTGTTCAAATTTGTGGGGTCGAACACCTGCCACCCGACCAGAGATCCCCCTCGGTCGCCTCTGCCAGTCACCCCGTCTCAGTTGATTTTGGGCACTATGCAATATCACCTCTTTGTTAGGCCTCTCCCGCCCCCAGCGGTCAGAACGTTGGCCTTGTCCTTGTGTCGGTGTCACCTCACCCGACCTTTCTTTCCCGAACTGACTCCTACCGTCTTTGCGGCCACGAGTCCATCGTCCAGTCAAGCTTACTGGTAGCTCTGAGTCTGACTCTCTGTCTTTTCGTCCGCCACCGGGTCTCACACTCAGCCGTGAGCTAACAGAAGCGTCATCTCTACCCCTCATTGTTTTAGCACGTCTACTGCCAATCCCCAGGAAGCCTCTCGTCTCTCCCTTTCTTGGGCTGGAAGTAGTCGCTCTCTTTGTTCCAACTGTAAAACATCCTCAGATGGCATCTTCTGTCTGGCTGTAAGGTCAGCATCAGCCTTCTTCTCAGGACTCTCAACCTCTTCTGCTACCATGCCTTCCTCATTTGCACTGATTGCTTTATTGTCATCAGATGATTCATTATCACTCCCACTATCCCTGTCTGACCCCTTTTTCTCAGCCACATCCGGCTCACTTTCAGGGTTAGACACTTCATTCTCATTCTCATCCTGCTCACTTTCAGGAGTATACAATTTATTTTCATTCACATCTTGCTCACTGTCAGGGTTATACAACTCATTCCCATTCACATCTTGATCTGGAACCTTAGTTAACATGTTATCCTCAACATTAACTTCACCATCTGGTCCCTCAAGTATGTGACTATGTGACAACCCCAGCACTATACCTCCATATAGCTCAGGTACCAGGAGCTGACTCACGACCTCTCCCTGGACTTCAGTGTCCCTAAACAATAGGTTATTGTTCATGGCAGCATGAGGAAACCTCTCCTCAGAGCCAGGCTCTTGGGGAACCTCATTCAGAACAATTACATTTTCCTGTGTCGTTTTAAGAGTGGGGTCTCGCACCGGCTCTCTCCCAAAATTGTCACAGGACACAGGCAGGTCAGGGACACTCGGTTCCCGAGAACCACCATCCTCGTCTCCCAACATCACCTGCAAAGAAATTTCATCTTTATCACGGTCATCATCAGTATCATCACTATTATGATTAGCATCATCATCATTATCAATATCATCATCACTATCACACAAGATAAACGGCCCACTAACATTGTGTTCCGCCCCTCGGGACTGCGTACCCTCAGTAGGGGCTTCATCACACTGTCCATCAGAATCACCCTTCCCCCAGAGATCCTTAGACCGGGAAAGTCATTACACAACACAACGGGGTGCACCAGGTTCTTCACTACCCCCACTTCACATGAAACCTCCCCGAGTTTAGGGACCAAGTCCACGGCAGTCTCTGGGTAGACTTTGGTGTCTCCATGGATGCACACCATACTCAAGTGCTTATCAGGGATGAAGTCCCTATCAATCAGGCTGTCACATACGGAAGTCACTGGACTCTCTGAGTCCAAGAGGGCCTGCGCTAAGCAACCATTTGTAACCACCGGGGACACCTGTGGTCCAGTCTCTTCGGTTGCGGTGGTCACACACAAAGGTTCTGCGCAGAGAGAGAGGGATCTGCCAACATCACGGCACATAGGCTCCCCCTCTAATGGACAGTTGGCTGCAATTTCACGACATCTCCAACACTGTCCATCACACTCTTCCACCCACATGTCCCTTCGGGCCTGAACCCGCTTATCAGCATACCCCATGTCCCCAACAGCTGGAACGCTCTTACCGGAGAGTTCGACGTCCGGGAACTCTGAAGTGACGTCCTCTCAGACGGCTGTACCTCAGGAGAACATGCTCGGGTGTAGCGGTTCACTGTAGGACATGCTCGGGTGTAGCGGTTCACTACCACCTTTTCAACTCCATAATCAGGCCTGCTGACTGCAGACTCCCAACTGTATCTCCAGTCATGAACTCCCCTGGCATGGGCTGTCACCGTAACGCCCAGCCGGGTACGAATCTCCGCTTTCAACTTGGCATAGTCTTTGCTGTCCTGCTTGCTCAGGTCAGCATAGGCCACCTGGGGCACTCCAATCAGATAGGGTGCGACCATCATGGCCCACTCAGATAGGGGCAGATTCTCCTTCTCTGCCAGTCTCTCAAACCTAGTGAGATATACCTCCACATCATCACGAGGTGTCATCTTTTCCAGGGACCGTCTTACCGCCTTCTTTACATCGGACAAGTCAGGTGCCTTCACAACATTACTCTGAGACGCGGTGCGGAGAGCTGCAATCTGCTGCAACAACCGGTTATTCTCCTGCTGCTGCTGCAGGAATTGCTGCCGGTGCTCCTGCATGTGCTGCTGGTGCTGCAGGCGCTGCTGCTCCATGCTCCGCTGGGCCTGTACCAGGTACTCAACGAGCCCCTCCATACTGCCGGACTCATCTGTCTCAATCACAGCAGTCTTATGTTGCACAATAACTTGCGCCATTTGTTCAAACAGCGCCTCCATGCTGTCATACATGCTGTCAGACTTCTCTGTCTTCACAACTGTAGTCTTCACTCAAGACATACACACACTCTACAGTCTTTTCCATAGAAAAATTTAGCTCTGCTGTGCAGACACTTTTTTTTTTTTTTTCCTTTGCAAAGTCTATTAGGGCTACTGTCTCTTTAAGACTGCTCCACAAACTTTTCTTTTGCTGCTGCACATTCCACAGTCATTTTCACAACAAGTTCAGCTTTGCTGTGCATACATTTCCTCTCTGCAGACCCTATCAGGGCCACTGTCTCTCCAAGACTGCTCCAAACAGACGTTTCTGCTGACACACACTTTTTTTTTTTTTTCCTCTGTTGCTATTTCAATAGACTTCACCTTTAATGCTGTCTCTTGCCACTGTGCTGCATGCACACTCCAGCACTAACTGTACCAGGCCCTGCGCTGCCCCAGCATTCTCCACCAATTGTAACATTCCAGGGGTTTTAGCTCTGAGATCGCTGTCTGGGTAGACAGAATGGCATGGAAACAGTTCATTCAGACAGCAGTTCTGGTGCAAAACTGGCCGCAACCAGCTTTATTAAAGTCCACAGCAAACAGATTAAAACAAAGCATAAACAAAAGACCTAGGCTTGTCTAGCCACTAATTACACTTATGCAATGTCCCTTTCTATCAGGAACCCAGACTCTATCAGTCTGTGCCCAAAACAACACATATGCTATATATTACCAGTATGGAGTCTCCCAGATACTCCTCCTTATGTCTGAAGGTCCACCCGACGTCCAGATTTGAGAGAGATCCACTCCTATTCAGTAGTCATTATCCTGGAGGTTCACAGAGACACTCCTGTGTCCGGGGTACCTCTAACCCAGACTGAGACGGCTCCCCTCCTCTTCAGTAATCATCAGCATGGAGGTTCACAGAGACACTCCTGTGTCCGGGGTACCTCTAACCCAGACTGAGACGGCTCCCCTCCTCTTCAGTAATCATCAGCATGGAGGTTCACAGAGACACTCCTGTGTCCGGGGTACATCTAACCCAGACTGAGACGGCTCCCCTCCTCTTCAGTAATCATCAGCATGGAGGTTCACAGAGACTGCTTCCTTGTGCCAGGACACCTCTCTGTGTCCAGGCTAAAGACAGCTCTAACACTCTTGGAGACTGTTTCTTGTGCCAGGACACCTCCCTGTGTCCAGGCTAAACTAGCTCTCTGACTGTGTTTCCAGACACCTATTTCTGGCTTCTTAATTAACAGCTGAGTGGTTACAGGTTTGAGCTGCAAGTATGCACTGAGTGGAAGGTGTAATGACCTTTCTCTACCACCAGGTCTACAAAGCCATACACCTCCCTTATACCAGTCAGCAAAGCACCCAGGTGAAATATACACCCCATCTAACCCACATATTCTCACTGTCTCACAATCTTTTGTGACAGCAAGAACGGAAGGATGAAAAATTCATACTTTGACAGATTACAAGTACAGGAATCTCTGTCACAAATAAGAATATGATGAAGAAGATGAAGTACAATATGAATAAGAATAATAGTTTAATAAGAAGAATATGAGTAATGTTAACAAAAAGATGAATAGCAAGAAGTTTAAGAAGAAGATAAAGAAGGTGAAGATGAAGAATAATTTGATGAAAAAGATGATGCTGCTGAAGATTATGAAGGAGAAAGTGTGTCAAAAGTTAAAAAGGTGAAGAGCATGGAAGTTGTGAAATATACATATTTGCCAAAATAGAAAAAACGTTAACAACATTGTCAATTTCTTCGTCAATCCGAACATCTTTAAAAAAAAAAATATTTATGCTATTCCATTTGATTGGGTTAAACATCTATGCCTTTAATGTCTCCTCAACCTTCCCCAATACATTCTACATTACTCTTTGTTGTTTTCCTTCATGTACAATTAACCAACAAGGCAAGAATGGGGTTTTTTTAATTCCGATATTTTGTTCCCATAGACTTACATTGGATTTCCGGTATCGGTATCGGGTATCGCCGATATTTTTTGGGTATCGGCGATACCATTCCGATTCCGATACTTTTGGATATCGGAAAGTATCGCTCAACTCTAGTCTCCGCCTCACAGTACGTGCAGATGCACTCACACCTGCCTGCAGCCATTCCTGATCAAGCTCTGCACTGCTGGTAGCCCGATCCCACAGCTGAAACACTTTTAAGAGACGGTCCTGGCGCTTGCTGGTCTTTCTTGGGCGCCCTGGAGCCTTTTTGGCAACAATGGAACCTCTCTCCTTGAAGTTCTTGATGATGCAATAGATTGTTGACTGAGGTGCAATCTTTCTAGCTGCGATACTCTTCCCTGTTAGGCCATTTTTGTGCATTGCAATGATGACTGCACGTGTTTCTTTAGAGATAACCATGGTTAACAGAAGAGAAACAATGATGCCAAGCACCAGCCTCCATTTAAAGTGTCCAGTGGTGTCATTCTTACTTAATCATGACAGATTGATCTCCAGCCATGTCCTCATCAACACCCACACCTGTGTTAATGGAGCAATCACTGAAAAGAGGTTAGCTGGTCCTTTTAAGGCAGGGCTGCAATGATGTTGAAATGGTTTTGGGGGATAAAGTTAATTTTCTAGCCAAATATTGACTTTGCAAGTAATTGCTGTTAAGCTGATCACTCTTTCTAACATTCTGGAGTATATGCAAATTGCCATTAGAAAAAGTGAAGCAGTAGACTTTGTAAAAATTAATATTTGTGTCATTCTCAAAACTTTTGGCCATGACTGTACATGACAGTTTTACAGTTTGAGTATTTCCACATGCATTGGTGCATTGACACCAATTATGTATACTGTTTTTATGTTTATTTTTGTTTTAACACTAAAGCTGTGTTTTGTAATTTATGTGTGCTTTTTGTGCATTTTTTTTTACTTTTTTACACGTTATATTGAACTGTTTTTTTTTGTTAGTCTCACTATGGGCCATGAATATTTCTTGCTTTGATAACTGGTCTCATGCAATGCAGTACTTGTGTACTGCAGTTCCTGAGATCTGTCAGTACTGCACTGACACTGCCAGTTAGACCATGCTTTTAGCAGGATCTAACAGGCCACCATACATACCTTGAGGTCATCAGTTGATCTCTGGGCTTCATGGCAACCATCAGTACTTGCAATCTCTGATGGGATGAGGGTGGTAATGGAGGTCTTTAAACTACTTAGATTCCGATGTTGCGATTGACAGCAGTATTTAAGCGGTTATTCGGCCCTGATAGGTACCAAAACTGGTCGTAACTGATGCTGCAAGGTGTCAGCTTTCATATACTGCTGTTATCTGTGGAGTTTTCTCCTGTTGGAGGCGCTACACATTTATTCCTGATAGTCGTTTTAAAATAGAGGTGAGGGAATAAGACCCCTTAATGACTGCTGTTATAATGCATATCAGTGGTCATTATATTATTATATACATTTTTTATATTGTATTATAAATAATCAATGAAATACCTTTACATGTAGTTATGAGATAATCATACAATTGTAAATCATTAGTGCAATGTTCTCCAACTCCAACCCTCAAACAGATCATGTTTTCAGGATTACGTTAGCATTGCACAGGTGGTAATTACATCACTTGAACAAGTGATAATACCATCACCTGTACAATTCTAAGGAATTTCTGAAAACATGATCTGTTCATGCAGGGCAACACTGGCTATCTGGCAATTCTGGCAAATGCCAGAAGGGCCTGCCTGGTCATGGGCTGCCTTGTCTGCTACGTTGTTAGCAGAAACGGTGTTCTCAAGACACCTATACTGTTAAGACGGAGCACAAAGTCGCTGACTCAGTCACTTACCCCAGCAGGCCACGGGTATCATTCGAAATAGTGGTCTTGTAGTAAATCTTGCTTTCCTCCATCCACAGCAATATTAGTAGTAATATATCCCATCTGGTGCTTGGGGATGGGGACAGCATCGACCTGTGTGATTTACCCATCATACATATCCTTCATCCCATAGTCCCGTGCCCATATACCCATCATACAATAATGTCTGTGAAGCGCTGTAGAATTAATGGCACAACATAAGTGAGTAAAATAAATAAATGCATATCCTCCATCCATAGTCCCATGCCCATCCTCCATCCATAGTCCGGTGCCCATATACCCATCACACATCCTCCATTCCATAGTCCCATGCCCATATACCCATCATACATATCCTTCATCCCATAGTCCAGTGCCCATATACCGATCACACATCCTCCATCCCATAATCCTGTGCCCATATACCCATCATGCATATCCTCCATCCATAGTCCTGTGACCATATACCCATCACACATCCTCCATCCTATAGTCTCAATCCGGGAGGCACTGAGCAGGGAGTTCCTGGAGATGTGCTGTTATGTAACCTGGCAGTGTGGCTCTGTGTGCAGCGCTGATGATGCGATTTTCTATGCCAGTAACAATAGAGCCTGTCAGTAATAGAGGAGGGGGTGATTCATGTGCTCTTCTGCTCCTTTCTGGGGGGCAGACAATGGCAGGGAGCTTATGTTTCCAGGGATGCTAGATTTCTCCCACTCAGTCAGTGTCTGCTGAGGTGTTGTGGAGTGGGGAAACTGCTCATAGCAACCAATCACAGCTCAGCTTTCATCTTTTAAACAGCTCTGGTGAAATGAAAGATGCTTAGTGATTTGCTGCTATGGGCAGCAAAGGCAGTGTAACTTGTTGTGGTCAAGAAGATGTGCTTATGAAATATATATATCAGATATTTATTATATTTGTTGTGGTGCAGCAAAGGGTGTAGTGCTGGATGGAAGATATATTTCTCCAAGCAGGATAAAATTTGGCCGGGATTTTCCCTAAGGATGAGGACCTGCAATGATGTCACGATCACGTGATCAGTCCATGTGATGTGTACCTCATCTGTGGGTGTGGTTATGGCCTATGTAATGGAGATTGTTTGGCACATGGTCTGTGTGCAAGGTGCGAGGAACTAGGCTGGCGTTTGTTAGGGATAGAGTTCCCACTGCTGCACAAGGGGAATCTCGAACCAGTCCCTCTGTGGTCCCCCTTCCATCCCGGCCGCAGTGGAGCCTGCTCAGCGGAGACTTCGGTCCCAGCATCTCGCTCAGTCTAATACTGTGCAGAGGCTTGTTGCTGCCTCTTCTGGTTCCTCTATTATAACTAGTGCTGGAGCAGGCAGTCTTGGGACTAAGTCCTGCGTTTCTCCATCTGAGCATGCCCAGGGCAAGATCTCCCATTGCAGATCGGAGTCACATGCTTGGTTACAGCAGCGACTCCCATTGGTCCACCAGGAAGGTCCTGAAACTGCTTGTGTTCTGGAACAGTATCTCATTGGTCTTTTTCTGGAAGGTCCTGTAGCTGCTACTATAAAAGGTGTGCATGTCCGCTCGGCCATGAGCTAGTATCAAATCTGTTACGTGCTTGCGCCAGTGTGGTCATGTATGCATGTGGGTAGGTCCGGCTGAAATAAGCCCCTAGAATACCGGCACCTCCGGTGAGGAGTTTTGTATGCACTTGTTCAGGGCTCGGCTGAAAACGCCATTAGAATACCGGCTTCTCCTCACCGGTATTCTAATTGTGTTCTGATTGCATGACCATAGACTTCAATCCGCTTAGCAGTCATCTGTGTCCCCTGTGAGTCTGACAGGACACAGTCTTTGTCACAGCGGCTCTGTGAATTAACAGAGTCCGCTTATACCGCCATATAGTGCTACGGCGTTTACATCTGCGACTCTGCGGGATAGCAGAGTTCGCTCATACTGCCTATTTGCGCCATCTTACTAGCAGCAGGCTCTGCCTGCACGGTGGACCCCGGGCTGCGAACGCACCTCTCCTTAATATCTATTAGGTGCTTTCCGCAGGACTTTAACAGCGCTAGCCTGAAATTTTTCTGTTGGACTACACGTGCTGCAAAGGGATGCCCTTTTTAGGAAGCATTAGCGAAACGGCGTCAGGGGTAGTGGCTTGCTGCATCTATTCTTAAAGGCACCAGTGCACTTTGTAAGTATTTTTGCTCTGTGTGGCTTGATTTACCGAAAACCTTGCACCTGCTTTAAATGCCTGAAGCACTTTTTTTATTTTTTTTTTACATACAGCCTTTGAATTAAGCACTTGCACTTTATGTTAGGCTTTAAAATGCTATGTGTTTATGGTAAAATACCTTTATGACATGGAATTGTGGGTAAGTTTAACCTGGACAGTGAAATATTGAATATTTTGCCCTAATATGATGGCTCTATATGTGATGCACTTATCCAATCTTTTGTAAGCAAGCCACTATTGTTCTATCTCCTTGGATTTTTAAACATTATTTTAATATGATTCAATAAAATATTTTAATTTCAAGATTTATATTGTTACAATGGATCCTCTTTTCCCTAAAAACAATTATTCATTTGGGGATGTGTTTTGATATAATCTGATATTTATTTACATCTATTGTATTCAGGGCCCCAGGCAAAAGAGTCTCAGTGGGTCCCTTTAACACATACCATGATTCATGATGCACAGATAAGAAATATAGGTATAGTATAATGCTAAAGATTTCTCTTACTTCTTACAATACATAAGTGATATATTTTGTAAATTCTACAAAAGCTCAGAAACAGGCGAATCCTCGCAGACTTATCATTTTAGACAGGACAGTATATTCCTTCATACAGTATTATGGACTAGAGATGAGCGGTGTTTGAATTGAACTGTTCGCCAATCTCAAATTCAAGCATTTTTGGGCGGTATTCGAGCCGTTGGGCGAACCCGAATGATTTGGAAAAAATCCGGCTGTTCGAGGTTATGTTCGATAACTGTTCATGCACCAATATCGTAACTGGATTTTTTCACAGTAGTGCTGATAATCACTGTTAATACACAGTTTGAGTGTACAGCGGGGCGGGGGGAGGGGAATGGGATGGATCTCTGCAGAAATAATGAAGATCTCCATTTTTTTTCTGTTTCCCGCATTTCCAGTGGCGATGCAGTCTGTCAGCCTATCAGCAGCTTTTTTTTCACACAAGCAAGGGCATGTGTCATTGGCTGTGTAAGTCACATGTCCTTGCCCTATAACACCCAGCCATTTTCCCCTTTGCCATCATTTTCTCACTGCTGCAGCTCAGTGTTAGACGGCACTGCTGCTGTGAGCGCTATATTGTCACTGTGAAACTGCGAATTGCAAATGATTTTTCTGGTAATTAGACAGGAAGGTTTAGGGAGTAGGGACTAGCTTGTAATTGCAGCCCTTTTGAGGGCTAGGTTACAGCAGTTCCTAGCACTTGTAGCAGGCAGGTCTGTGTTCTTAAATAGACAGCTAGGTCAACTTAGGAGTAGTGACTATTTGTAATTGCAGATCTTTTGAGGGCTAGGTTACCTCAGTTCCGATCACTTTTTGACAGCTCCACCAGCGTTCAAATAGCTACGAATTTATTGCTGCATCTTGCCTGGACAATAATTTTGGGCATAGTAGCAGTGTGTGGTACTCATTCTTTTAGGCCATCTATACAAAGTTCCACCAGCGTTCAAAAAAAAAAGAATTTTTAGCTGCATCTTGCCTGTAGAATAATTGTGGGCATAGTTGCAGTGTGTGGTACTCATTCTATTAGGCCATCTATACAAAGCTCCACCAGCGTTCAAAAAAAAAAAAGAATTTTTAGCTGCATCTTGCCTAAACAATAATTTTGGGCATAGTAGCAGTGTGTGGTACTCATTCTATTAGGCCATCTATACTAAGCTCCACCAGCATTGAAATTACTAATAATTTTTATCTGCATCTTGCCTGGACAATAATTTTGGGCATAGTAGCAGTGTGTGGTACTCATTCTATTAGGCCATCTATACAAAGCTCCACCAGCGTTCAAAAAAAAAAAGAATTTTTAGCTGCATCTTGCCTGAACAATAATTTTGGGCATAGTAGCAGTGTGTGGTACTCATTCTATTAGGCCATCTATACTAAGCTCCACCAGCGTTGAAATTACTAATAATTTTTATCTGCATCTTGCCTGGACAATAATTTTGGGCATAGTAGCAGTGTGTGGTACTCATTCTATTAGGCCATCTATACAAAGCTCCACCAGCGTTAAAAAAAAAAAGAATTTTTAGCTGCATCTTGCCTGTAGAATAATTGTGGGCATTGTAGCAGTGTGTGGTACTCATTCTATTAGGCCATCTATACAAAGCTCCATCAGCGTTCAAAAAAAAAGAATTTTTAGCTTCATCTTGCCTGTAGAATAATTGTGGTAATAGTAGCAGTGTGTGGTGCTCATTCTATTAGGCCATCTATACAAAGTTCCACCAGCGTTAAAAAAAAAGAATTTTTATCTGCATCTTGCCTGTAGAATAATTTTGGGCATAGTAGCAGTGTGTGGTACTCATTCTATTAGGCCATCTATACAAAGCTCCACCAGCGTTAAAAAAAAAGAATTTTTATCTGCATCTTGCCTGGACAATAATTTTTGGCATAGTAGCAATGTGTGGTACTCATTCTATTAGGCCATCTATACAAAGCTCCACCAGCGTTGAAATTACTAATAATTTTTATCTGCATCTTGCCTGTAAAATAATTTGGGGCATAGTAGCAGTGTGTGGTACTCATTCTATTAGGCCATCTATACTAAGCTCCACCAGCATTGAAATTACTAATAATTTTTATCTGCATCTTGCCTGGACAATAATTTTGGGCATAGTAGCAGTGTGTGGTACTCATTCTATTAGGCCATCTATACTAAGCTCCACCAGCGTTCAAATGGCTACGAATTTTTAGCTGCATCTTGCCTTTAGAATAATTGTGGGCATAGTAGCAGTGTGTGGTACTCATTCTATTAGGCATCTATACTAAGCTCCACCACCTGTGTATCTAATAAAATTGTTTTACTGCTTCTAACCCAGCCAATCCTTTTGGGCTAGTACCACAAATTGGCCACTCAGCTCTGCTCAGTTTCCATCCATCGTTTTTTGTGCAACCAACTCCAGAGTTGTCAATTAGGAGGGTGGGGGAGAGGGATTAACCAGGGCGCATGGTAGCAGCCAAACTAGTGAGGAAGGTGCAGGAGCCCAGGAAGAAGTGGAGGACGAACTGGCGATGGGCATGGAAGACTCATCAGATGAGGGAGACCTTGATCACATTTCTGTTGTGCGAGGTTTGGGGGAGAGGGCAGAGGAAGGAAGCAGGATTCTTACCTCGCCACCAACACAACAGGGACTTGGTGCTCCTGGATGCGCAAGACACATGAGTGCCTTCTTGCTGCACTACCTGCAACATGACCCTCGAATTGTCAGAATTCAAAATAATCCTGACTACTGGGTAGCCACACTGTTAGATCTCCGGTACAAAAGTAAATTTGATTAAATAATTCCAGCCATAGAAAGGGATTCACCCATGCAGGAGTATCAGCAGAGACTGTTGCAGAATCTTACATGTGCTTTTCCACAAAACACCAGTGTTGCACGTAGTGAATCTCACAGTTCTAACTTGCCAACCGTGGGACTGTCGTCGAGTCTTCAGCACTAAAACCGTAACAGAAACACAGTATCTGCTGGTGTTAACAGCAATTTTGCGGAATCCTTTCACCAATTTTTTAGCCCATCCTTTGCAAGGCCACAGGAGACAAGAAGTCAGACACATAGTCAACGCCTAGAGACGATGGTACAGGAGTATCTCCAACTGAACATGGAAGCCATGACTGTGTCACTGGACCCTTGCTCTTTTTGGGCTTCCAATCTGGATAAATGGCCGGAGCTCGCCACTCACGCCTTGGAGATCTTGTCGTGCCCCGCAGCCAGAGTTCTCTCTGAACGTGTGTTCAGCGCTGCTGATGGTGTGCTGACAGATAAGCGCACGTGTCTGTCCACTGCCAATGTAGACAGACTCACGTTCATAAAGATGAACAAATCATGGATCTGCAAGGACTTTTCTACCCGTGTCATCCTGGGGAGAGTAAAAGCTTGAGGATTTGTTAAAATCACCTCACCAAACGTTTTAAGCAACTCTAGGGCAATTGATGCTACTTAACTGGTGTCTGTGTCCCAAATTTTTGGAAAAAATTGAGTCTCTTTTTGGAGTCCCCTTGCTGTTTTATGTGACGTTGGCATTGTCAATTACAGGTGGGTTGAGTCTTCCCCCCCCTTTTAACCGTAAGAAACTACATACACTATGGCTTGGGGTAACACAGATGGTTGAGTGTCAAGACTAAGCTGTTTACTCATACTATAGCCTGGGAATCAGAGGTCTGCTCCAAAGCTTCAGTGTCTGCTAGTCAGTGGAGTAGCCACCGGCTGTAGATCTAATAAAAAATTTTTTTTGCAAATTCCTTTTTTTTTTTTTGTTGTGGTGAAAAAGTACAAGAAAATACAATATACATAGTAAAATGGGTAGTATAACTATAAATGTATGCATAACGACAGTACATTGGGGGGTACAGGGAGGGTTTTCCATCAATATCCAGATCAAGCATGTATTTTTCTTTTGCAATAATTTTATTCAAATTTTCAAGGACGGGAAGGGAAACAATAGGGAATAAGGAAGGGAAAAAGGGAGATAGAAGGAAAGGGAAAGGAAAAAGCAGGAAAGGCAGTGAAGGAGGAAACAATATGAAATTGTAACTATAGTACATTAGTGACAAAGTTTATAACATAAAATGAACTAATAAGAAAGAAAACAGACAAGTACATTTCGTATATTAGGGAAACAATTCCATCCATTTGGACCATTTTTTGAAGAATTTATCGCAGTGGTTAATAACCAATGCTAATTTATATTCAAACGATTTATGAAGTGTCATTTTATCAACAATGACTTGAAAAGAGGGTGACTCTGATTTTTTGCAGTAGAGAGCAATGCTGTTTTTGGTTACCAATAGGATGTGGACTATTAATAATCTCAAATGTGGGTAAATTTTTTAAGTATTTAGTGTGAGAAGGGCCAATTGAGGTGTTACTAGAATTTGTTTAGAAGAGATGGCATTAATAAGTCCCAAAATTTTCTTCCAGAGGGGACGGATTTTCGGGCATTGCCAGAAAATATGGAGGAAATTACCATAACGACCATAGTGTCTCCAGCAATTAGGTGAATGAATTTTGTTAATTTTAGATAATCTAGCAGGAGTAAAATACCACCTTGTGAGGAGTTTGTGGTATGATTCTTGAAGGGCCATAGAGAGAGAAGATGCATAGGAAAGCGTACATGCATATTCCCATTCAGAGTGGTCAAACGTTAAATGAAGTTCCGACTCCCATTTAACCATGTTTTGCGTTTTGACCAACTGCGTGCTGTGGTTAAACCATTGGTAAACGTAGTTAAGACTTCAAAAAATGTTATGATCTAAGTTGCAAAGTAAATTTAAAACCGGTTCAGAAATCCGAGGGCGCACTTGCAGGAAGACATAAATTTGTTCCTTGAGAATAATGTAGTGAAAAAATGATAGGGAGGATGAATGGAAATGTTCTTTAATAAAAGAATAAGGATAGAATTTAGAACCATCGTAGATATCTCCCAGTTTCTTAATACCCAATTTGAGCCAGAGAGGGTCCAAGACCAATCCCCTAGATTCATGGATAAGAGATAATGGAATATTCTTGAGCATATGGATTTTATCACAACCCTTTTTTGGTTTAGCAAGCCTTTTCCAGGCCTCAATGGAGGGCTGGAGAATGGGGTGAGAACTATAAGGAATTTGCTTGTTTAAGAGAAAACCTAATTCTAACAAATGGAGAGGTTTGTAGTTGTTTAAAAAGATTTCTAAATCGTACCAGGCTGGAGGGTCTTTATGAAGCCACCAAAAACAGCTCTGTTTGATCAGATTAGCAGAGTAATAAGCCGAAATGTTCGGTAGTCCAGCCCCACCATAAATTTTTTGATTATAAAGAACATTTTGAGCCACTTTAGCTTTCATCCTACCCCAAATAAAATGATTAAGTGAGCTTTGCAAACTGGTAAGGAATGAGGAGGAGATTTTCAAGCATGTATTTTTCTTTATGAAAGATAGAGAGAGAGGGAGCGGACCACGGCAGACCACCAATCAATAGAGTGCGATTATGATCATTGTTGTGCCAACGTCATGGATAACTTTAGTTGGGGCCTTGATGGTAGGAGTCCGAGTTTTTTAAATCAATCCAATTCCTCCAAATCACACAGTATCTATCAACATCAGCCGGTGAGATGGCAATCATATGCTCCATCCTATTAAGGAGGGAGATCTGGGCAAACCATTCCTCCACAGTGGGTGGGTCTCTGCTTTTCCAGTGTCGTGGAATGACATTCTTAGCCACCTGTATTAGGTAGCCTATTGATGATGAGCTTTTATAACTATGTTTACTTATTGGTAACATTGATAAAAGGAGGGCTTCGGGCGTATTAGGGATAGTCCAATCAGTTATTTTCTCAATCATGGGAACCACCTTTGCCCAAAATGCATTTATTAAAGAGCATGCCCACCATATGTGTGACATTGTCCCTTCCCCCTCCCCACATCTCCAACATCTATCTGAGACCACTGGATACCATCTATGAAGGACTGCTGGTACCCAGAACCATCTAGAGATAATTTTGAAGGAGGTTTCCTGAGCTTTGGACCCTATTGAGGTTTTATGTGTTAGGAAGAAACATTTAGCCCATTGTGAGTCACAGAAGGACTTCCCCAGTTCCCTTTCCCATGCACCGCGGAATCCTGGCCTATTGTCAGTTACCTGGGCAATGAGTAGATTATACAGTAGGGACATGGAGTGTGTAGGGGGTGACAATGATAGGCTCAATTTTTCAAAGTTTGCGAGATATCTATGAAGATGTGTGCGCTTCTTCACAGTTGAATAGAAGTGTAACTGGCTATATTCAAAATTTACCTTCGGGGAACTGTTTCTTCCCTGTAACAAGTCATTGAGGGGGAGCAGCAAAGTATTGGAGATGACATGAGAAAATAATTTCGGATGGGATTTATTTGTACCGAGAAATCTATTTGCAGATAGTCCTGGTGGGAAATCTGGATTATTTGATATCGGGAGCAAGGGGCCCTGGGGGTCGATTGAGGATAAGCTTTTTTTTGGGGATCTCAAAGCTAAAGCAGTGGCATAAGTACTATATGACATGAGGCCAAGAGAGGGGACAATTAAATGGGCGTACCATGGGAGAGTGCTAAGAGCTTTAGGACAAATGGATTGAGCTATTTTAACCCAAATTTCCCCTCCGAATTATGGAAGAAGTCGAGGATTCTAGCGTGTACTGCTGCCATGTAATACCTTCTACAATCCGGAAGGCTAAGACCCCCCTTTTGTTTGTGTCTGATCAGAACGTCCCCCCGAATGCGTGGACGCCCACTTGCCCAGATAAATCTGCAAAAGCTAATGCGTAGTCTTTTCCAAAAATTTGAGGGAATTACCACGGGAATGGTTTGGAAGAGGTATAAGAGTTTAAGTAGGACGTTCATTTTTAGTATATTTACAGTTATATGAAAAAGTTTGGGCACCCCTATTAATCTTAAGCTTAATGTTTTATAAAAATTGGTGTTTTTGCTACAGCTATTTCAGTTTGATATATCTAATAACTATTGGACACAGTAATGTTTCTGCCTTGAAATGAGGTTTATTGTTATGTTTCAGTAGCTGAGGAGAGCAGGCAAAAACGGCAATACACCAGAGAGGTTGGAATCTACTGGATTGCAGTACCCTGACTAACCACCACAATTAAAGGCAGCCGTGGAGCGTTCCTACGTTGGTCCTAGAAGCCTCGTCACAGCCTGAGAGGTTAATAACACCTAAAGATAGAAAGAGGAAAGCTATCTGCCCCGGAGCAGATCCCCAAAGAACATAGGAAGCCCCCAAACATGTAATGGCGGTTAGACAAGAGGAAATACAGACACAGACAGAAAATAGTATGAGCAAACGCTGGGGCCCAATCTGACTTAGAAAAGGATAGGAAGGATACTTACTGCAATCCAAAAAAAACCAACGCTACTAATTGCAAAAACACCTGAGATCACACGACCTCTACCACCTAAATTAGTTCTCTGGTGTAACAAAACTAAGCCGCAGCCACAGAAAAAAAAACTGGAAAAGGCAAATGAACAAACAAAAATGGCTCCAGAGGAACCGAGAGGAGACCAAGCCCCCCGGGGAGGGGAACCTGGCCAACCTCACAGAAATGCAGCGAAATATACAAATGACAAGCACAAAAACAAAAAACAGAAAATATCTTATCTGAGAGCAGGAGAAGAGGCAAGACTCAGCAAGCTTCCAAGTGAACCAGGAAACAATGTTGAGACAAGAACAATTGATCACCGGCAACCATGATGGGGGGAAACCTCCCTTATATCCAGACAGTCCGTGATCCCTGATTGCCAATCCTCATTGAATGGTTCAGTACTGTCTGAACCACCAGAGGAAGCTTCTGCTCAGAATTATTTCTAAAACATTCATAACAGTACCCCCCCTTGAGGAGGGGTCACCGAACCCTCATTTGTGCAACAAGGTGGGTCAGGATGAGCTCTGTGATATGCACGGATCAGTCTCCTAGCATGGATGTCCGAAGCAAACACCCAAGAATTGTCCTCCTGACCATAACCTCTCCACTTAACCAAATACTGGAGTTTCCGTCTAGAAAAGTGAGAATCCAATATTTTCTCAACCACATACTCCAGATTGCCCTCAACCAAAACAGGGTCAGGGGGCGCAGCCATAGAAACCACTGGCTCGACAAACCTCTTCAATAAGGACTTATGGAACACGTTATGGATCTTAAATGTCCCTGGAAGAAGTAAACGAAAGGAAACAGGATTAAGAATCTCCATGATCTTATAAGGTCCAATAAACCTAGGCTTAAACTTAGGAGATGCAACTCTCATAGGGATATTTCTTGAGGACAACCAGACCAAGTCCCCCACTTTAAAACCGAGGACCATCAGTCCTATGCTGGTTGGCAAAGCGCTGGGCCTTCTCCTGAGAGAGGGACAACCTCTCCACTACCTGGTCCCAAATCTGCTGCATACGCTCCACAACAGAGTCAACACCCGGACAGACAGAAGCCTCCGTCTGTCCTGAAGAAAATCGAGGGTGAAACCCAAAATTGCAGAAAAATTGAGACATCAAAGTGGCAGAGCTTGCCCTATTATTAAGAGCAAACTCAGCCAAAGGCAAAAAAGAGACCCAGTCATCTTGATCAGCAGACACAAAGCATCTCAGATAAGTCTCCAATGTCTGGTTTGTTCTCTCAGTTTGTCCATTGGTCTGAGGATGAAAAGCAGAGGAGAAAGACAATTGAACACCAAGTTTAGAACAAAAAGTCCTCCAAAATCTGGAAACAAACTGGACTCCTCTGTCAGACACAATGTTCTCAGGAATGCCGTGTAACCGAACCACGTGCTGAATTTACAAAGGCACCAATTCGGAGGAGGAAGGCAACTTAGGTAATGGCACAAGATGTATCATCTTGGAAAACCTATCACAAATAACCCAGATAACGGTCATTCTGTGAGAAACAGGGAGGTCAGAAATAAAATCCATAGAGATATGGGTCCATGGTCTCTTGGGCACAGGCAATGGCATCAACAAACCACTAGAGCGAGAGCAAGGCTTGGAGCGAGAAGCAGCAAGTCCCACAGGACTGCACAAACTCCCTGACGTCACGAGACAAAGTAGGCCACCAAAAGGACCGACTCACCAAGTCTCTGGTACCAAAAATTCCGGGATGACCGGCAAACGCGGAACAATGAATCTCAGACATCACACTCCTCTTCCACTGGTCTGGGACAAACAATTTCCCAACAGAGCAGCGCTCAGGTTTATCCTCCTGACACCCCTCCAGAGCCAGTCTCAAATTGGGCGAGATGGTGGAAAGAACTACACCCTCTTTCAAAATAACAGCAGGATCAAATAACTCAGGAGAGTCCGCAAGGAAACTCCTGGAAAGGGCATCCGCCTTAATATTCTTAGTGCCAGGAAGAAAGGAAACCACAAAATTAAAATGTGTGAAAAACAAGGCCCACCTGGCCTGTCTAGGATTAAGTCGCTTGGCTGATTCCAGATAAACCAGATTCTTATGGTCCGTGAGCACCACCACCTGATGTTTGGCTCCCTCCAGCCAATGTCTCCACTCTTCAAAAGCCCACTTCATGGCCAATAACTCCCGATTACCCACGTCATAATTACGTTCAGTTGGAGAAAATTTTTGAGAGAAAAAAGCACAAGGGTTACTTTTAGAGGTCTCAGGCTCTCTTTGGGACAAAACGGCACCTGCCCCAATTTCAGAGGCATCAACCTCTACCTGAAATGTCAGAGAAACATCAGGCTGCCGTAGAACAGGAGCAGAAGTGAATCTCCGCTTAAGCTCCTGAAACGCAGAGACTGCCTCAGGAGGCCAATTCACCACATCAGAACCCTTTTTGGTCAAATCAGTCAATGGTTTAACAATACCGGAGAAATTACCAATAAATTTACGATAAAAATTGGCAAAACCCCAAGAATCTCTGAAGAGCCTTTAATGAAGTAGGTTGGACCCAATCACAGATGGCCTGAACCTTGACCGGGTCCATTTCAATAACTGATGGAGACAAAATGAATCCCAGAAATGAGATCCTCTGTACGCCAAAAAGACACTTTGATCCCTTCACATACAGAGCATTCTCTCTCAAAATCTGGAACACAGTCCGAACATGTTTCACATGAGAGTCCCAGTCATTGGAAAAAAATCAAGATAGCATTCAAATAAACAATCAGAAATTTATCCACAAAATCCCTGAAAATGTCATTCATGAAGGACTGGAAGACGGAAGGAGCATTAGTGAGCCCAAAGGGAATCACTAGGTACTCAAAATGCCCCTCTGGGGTATTAAACGACGTCTTCCATTTATCCCCGTGCTTAATGCGAATAAGGTTATACGCCCCCCTGAGATCAAGCTTGGTAAATCAAGTAGCACTTTTTGCCCTGGAAAACAGGTCAGAAATCAAGGGTAACGGATATTGATATTTCACAGTGATATTGTTCAAGAGACGATAATCAATACACGGCCTTAATGAACCATCCTTTTTGGCCACAAAGAAAAAACCGGCACCCAAGGGTGAAGAGGATGGTCTGATATGACCCTTCTCCAATGACTCCTTGATATAAGACCGCATAGCATCATGTTCAGGTACAGACAAGTTAAAAAGGCGACCTTTAGGGAATTTACTACCAGGCACTAATTCAATAGCGCAATCATAGCTCCTATGGGGGGGTCAAGGATGCAGATTTACTTTTGCTAAACACATCAGAAAAATCAGTCAAAATGTCAGGCACATCTTGAGCCTTGGGAGAGGCAGAAAAAACAGGAGTGTTGGCATTAACACATTGGCAGCCCCAACTGGTTACAGACACAGATTTCCAATCCAAAACAGGATTATGAGACTGCAACCAAGGGAAACCTAGTACAATAATGTCATGCAGATTATACAGCACCAAAAATTTGCAACTCTCCTGATGATCAGGTTCAACCCTCATTATCACCTGAGTAGAGAATTGGGTTTATTCTCAGCCAAAGGGGTAGAATCAATCACCAGTAGGGGAATAGACTTTCGCAGGGGTATCAAGGGAAACCCACAACGTTTAGCAAAATCAAAATCCATCAGGTTAATAGCTGCTCCCGAATCAACAAAAGCCTGAGCAGAAAATGTGGACAGGGAGCAAATCAGGGTAACAGTCAACAGAAATTTAGTCTGAACACTACCCAAGACAACTGAGCGTGCAAAACGTCTTCCCCGCTTAGGCAGACTGAAAAAGAGCTGCCAAAGCATTATCATTCCATTTGGTCAGAACTGCCCACTTTCGGAATTTCTGACAGTACAACTCAGCATCCTCAAGCCCCTAATTTAATGCCAACAAGGTTTTTTCAGCTTGATCAGTGACATTAGGTTCATCGTACAATAACCCCAGAGCCAGAAAAAATGCATCAACATTACTCAAAACAGGGTCCCCAGGTGTCAGGGAAAAAGCCCAATCCTGAGGATCTCCGCGCAGGAGAGAAATGACAATTTGAACCTGCTGTGCTGCGTTCCCTGAGGACTTAGGTTTTAAGGCAAAAAACAACTTACAGTTATTTTTGAAATTCAGAAATTTAGCTCGATCCCCTAAAAACAAATCTGGTATGGGGATCCTAGGTTCCACAACCGGCAACCCTGCAAGATAGGTAGCAATACTCCGAACTTCAGTGGCAAGCTGATCCACACGGCCAGACAACTGTGCAAACTCCATTGAGAGAAAAAAAATTCCTCCTCAGCACCCAGAGAAAAAGAGGGAAAAAAAATGCAACAAACAGAAAAAAAAAATCTCTGACACTCTGACAACTTTTTTTTTTTTTTTTTCACACTATTTTTCCCTTCTGTGAGTACCATATAATTTTCAGTTTGGCCGGTGATACTGTTATGTTTCGGTAGCTGAGGAGAGCAGGCAAAAACGGCAATACACCAGAGAGGTTGGAATCTACTAGATTGCAGTACCCTGACTAACCACCACAACTAAAGGCAGCAGTGGAGCGTTCCTACGTTGGTCCTAGACGCCTCGTCACAGCCTAAGAGGTTAACTACACCTAAAGATAGAAAGAAGAAAGCTATCTGCCCCGGAGCAGATCCCCAAAGAACATAGGAAGCCCCCAAACATGTAATGGCGGTTAGACAAGAAGAAATACAGACACAGACAGAAAATAGTATGAGCAAACGCTGGGGCCCAATCTGACTTAGAAAAGGATAGGAAGGATACTTACTGCAATCCAAAAAAACCCTAAAAAAAAAACCAACGCTACTAATTGCAAAAACATCTGAGATCACACGACCTCTACCACCTAAATTAGTTCTCTGGTGTAACAAAACTAAGCCGCAACCACAAAAAAAAAAACTGGAAAAGGCAAATGAACAAACAACAATGGCTCCAGAGGAACCGAGAGGAGACCAAGCCCCCGGGGAGGGGAACCTGGCCAACCTCACAGAAATGCAGCGAAATATACAAATGGCAAGCACAAAAACAAAAAACAGAAAATATCTTATCTGAGAGCAGGAGAAGAGGCAAGACTCAGCAAGCTTCCAAGTGAACCAGGAAACAACGTTGAGACAAGAACAATTGATCACCGGCAACCATGATGGGGGGAAACCTCCCTTATATCCAGCCAGTCCGTGATCCCTGATTGCCAATCCTCATTGAATGGTTCAGTACTGTCTGCAACCACCAGAGGGAGCTTCTGCTCAGAATTCATTTCTAAAACATTCATAACAGTTTATTGTACTAACAGAAAATGTGCAATCTGCATTCAAACAAAATTTGACAGGTGCATAAGTATGGGCACCTCACCAGAAAAGTGACATTAATATTTAGTAGATCTTCCTTTTGCAAAAATAACAGCCTCTAGTCGCTTCCTGTAGCTTTTAATGAGTTACTGGATCCTGGATGAAGGTATTTTTGACCATTCCTCTTTACAAAACAATTCCAGTTCAGTTAAGTTTGATGGCCGCCGAGCATGGACAGCCCTCTTCAAATGATCCCACAGATGTGCAATGATATTCAGGTCTGGGGACTGATGGCCATTCCAGAACATTGTAATTGCTCCTCTGCATGAATGCCTGAGTAGATTTGGAGCAGTGTTTTGGATCATTGTCTTGCTGAAAAATCCATCCCCTGTGTAACTTCAACTTTGTCACTGATTCTTGAACATTATTGTCAAGAATCTGCTGATACTGAGTGGAATCCATGCGTCCCTCAACTTTAACAAGATTCCCAGTGCCGGCATTGGCCACACAGCCCCAAAGCATGATGGAACCTCCACCAAATTTTACTGTGGGTAGCAAGTGTTTTTCTTGGAATGCTTTGTTTTTTTGACGCCATGCATAACGCCTTTTTGTATGACCAAACAACTCAATCTTGGTTTCATCAGTCCACAGGACCTTCTTAAAAAAAGAAATTGGCTTCTCCAAAAGTGCTTTTGCATACCTCAGCCGACTCTGTTTGTGGCGTGCTTGCAGAAACGGCTTCTTTCGCATCACTCTCCCATACAGCTTCTCCTTGTGCAAAGTGCGTTGTATAGTTGACCGATGCACAGTGACACCATGTTAAGGCTGGCGGAACGCACAAAATAATATAAATAATAAGTGCGTTCGCAGCCCGGGGTCCACCGTGCAGGCGTAGACCGCTGCTGGCAAACAGGCGCAAGAAGCAAACTCTGTTATCCCGTAGAGCTGCCAACATAAACGCCGTAATGCGCTGTGGCAATGAGTGCGAACTCTGTTACTCCACAGAGCCGCTAGAAGAGGAGCCGCAACGCTATATGGCGATGTGTGCGCACTCACTAGACACAACTGAGTGGCAAAGAAAACACGCTAGGGCGCTGACTAGCGTTGAAAGCGAACCCTGTTACGTCACAGGGCCGCTTGAGAAAAAGCACTGTGTTCTGTAAGACTCTCAGATACACAGTTAAGTGCTAAGCGTACATAAAGCGTGATCATGTGCTAATGTCCTCGCGGGAGTCACCCGCAATCTATGGCGTCTGAACGCCAGACCCTGAATACGGCAATCAAAACTCCTCACCGGTTATGCCGGTAATCTAGGGCATCTAGGACACCGACCCTGACCAGCTACCATACCAAACTCCTCACCGATTAAGTCGGTATTCTAGTGGCTTATTTCAGCCGGGTCCCTATCCACACATACACATGACCACACTGGCGCATAGCATACAAAGATTGATATTAGCGCATGGCGGCCCAGCCATGCTACCCTTTTATAGCAACAGCTACAGGACCTTCCAGGAACAAGGACCAATGAGAAGCTGTTACAAACACACGTAGCTACATGACCTTCCTGGCGGACCAATAGGAGCCGCTGCAGCACCTGAACATGTGACCCCTGATCTCCAATGAGAGATCTCACTCTGGGCATGCTCAGATGTGAAAACGCAGGACTTTGTTCCAAAGACGACTGCTCCAGCACTGGCTATAATAGCAGATCCAGGAAAGGCAGCAGCAAGTCACTGCACAGTAGAGGAGTGGGCAAGACGCCTGGACCGAAGTCTCTGCTGAGCAGGCTCCACTGTGGCCGGAGATGAATGGGAGACCGCAGTGGGACGGGTTCGAGACTCCCCTTGTGCAGCAGCGGGAAATCGAACCCTAACACACCATCTGCAGCAAGTTGATGCTGCAGCTCTCTGGAGGTGGTCTGAGGATTGTCCTTGACTGATCTCACCATTCTTCTTCTCTGCCTTTCTGATGTTTTTCTTGGCCTGCCATTTCTGGCCTTAACAAGGACTGTCCCTGTGTTCTTCCATTTCCTTACTATGTTCCTCACAGTGGAAACTGACAGGTTAAATCTCTGAGACAGCTTTTTGTATCCTTACCCTGAACAACTATGTTGAATAATCTTTGTTTTCAGATCATTTGACAGTTGTTTTTAGGAGCCCATGATGCCAATCTTCAGAGGAGATTCAAGCAGGAGAACAACTTGCAAGTAGCCACTTTAAGTAGTTTTTCTCATGATTGCATACACCTGGCTATGGAGTTCAAAGCTCAATGAGGTTACAAAACCAAAAAAAGTGCTTTAGTAAGTCAGTAAAAAGTAGGTAGGAGTATTTAAAACAAGAAAATGATAAGGGTGCCCATACTTATGCACCTGTCAAATTTTGTTTGGATGCAGATTGCACATGTTCTGCTAGTACAATAAACCTCATTTCAAGGCAGAAACATTACTGTGTCCAATAGTTATTAGATATATCAAACTGAAATAGCTGTAGCAAAAACACCAATTTTTATAAAACATTAAGTTTAAGATTAATAGGGGTGCGAAAACTTTTTCATATAACTGTATTATGCCGAACCTGGAAAAATCCTTCACTGTGCAAGAAGTAAGATCTCTATGGAGTTGTTCAATAAAGGGTCCAAAATTAAGAAAAAATAGACGGGAGAGGTCTCTATGAATACGAATTCCTAAGTATTTGATATTGTGAAACATAAATTTCCACTTAAAAACAATTTTTAATATTAAATTCTAAAAAACACCAAAACCCAGTGTGAATAAGCATATACTAGATATGCCCCAATAAGAATATTCTAGCCTATTGAGTGTCCTAAGCTAGACCTCAATGTTCCAACCTGACCGTGGAGGTTGGCACCACTAGAGATTCGACTTGGCGCCCCCACTCAGCGCAGGCTAACCCTGACTGCCCTGTTAAACCCTACAATGTAGGTAGGAAAACAATGATAAATAGGCAGGGGTGAAGAGAGTCTTTAAGCTACTGTAAGTATACACACATATAGAAAAATCAGAGATAACAGTTATATCCTCTTTAAAAACTCCAAACTTGCTCAATCACAAAATATGCATAGATACTTGGATAATGTTTGGAGAGATTACCACAATCAATTAGGGCAGTACATTGGTACCCCTAAATGTCTACAGACCATTAGGTAGGCAATTTGTCCATTTACACATGGTAACCATCTATTAACCAGCATACAAGACATAACAAAATATTGGCATATTGCCACGTATGTTCCAAAGGGGACAACTTATCGTTATTCCAGTACACCCCGACGCGTTTCCCCGTTAATTGAACGGTTCCTCAGGAGGTCACAGACTGATGGAGACTTGCTGTCATTGTAGATGATGGTGCAAAGATGATTGAGCAAGTTTGGAGTTTTTAAAGGGGATATAACTGTTATCTCTGATTTTTCTATATGTGTGTATACTTAGCTTAACCCCTTCACCCCCAAGGGTGGTTTGCACGTTAATGACCGGGACAATTTTTACAATTCTGACCACTGTCTCTTTATGAGGTTATAACTCCGGAACGCTTCAACGGATCTTCGCGATTCTGAGACTGTTTTCTCGTGACATATTGTACTTCATGTTAGTGGTAAAATTTCTTCCATATAACTTGCGTTTATTTTTGAAAAATACGCAAATATGGCGAAAATTTTGAAAATTTAGCAATTTTCAAACTTTGAATTTTTATTTCCTTAAAACAGAGAAATATGTAACACAAAATAGTTAAGAAATAACATTTCCCACATGTCTACTTTACATCAGCACAATTTTGGAATCAAAATTTTTTTTGTTAGGAAGTTATAAGGGTTAAAAGTTGACCAGCGATTTCTCATTTTTACAACAAAATTTACAAAGCCATTTTTTTTAGGGACCACCTCACATTTGAAGTCACTTTGAGGGGTCTACATGACAGAAAATACCCAAAAGTGACACCATTCTAAAAACTGCACCCCTCAAGGTACTCAAAACCACATTCAAGAAGTTTATTAACCCTTCAGGTGCTTCACAGGAACTAAAGCAACGTGGAAGGAAAAAATGAATATTTAACTTTTTAGCCACAAAAATGATCTTTTACAAACTTTTTTTTTATTTTCACAAGGGTAAAAGGAGAAAATGGACAGATAAGGTTGTTATGCAATTTCTCCTGAGTACGCCAATACCCCATATGTGGGGGAAAACCACTGTTTGGGCACACGGCAGAGCTCGTAAGGGAAGGAGCGCCGTTTGACTTTTTCAAACTAAAATTGGCTGGAGTTGAGATTGGACGCCATGTCGCGCTTGGAGAACCTCTGATGCGCCTAAACAGTGGAAACCCCCCACAAGTGACACCATTTTGGAAACTAGACCCCCTAAGGTACTTATCTAGATCTGTTGTGAGCACTTTGAACCCCCAAGTGTTTCACAAAAGTTTATAATGCCTGGGTGTGAAAAAAAAAAAAAAAATTCCACAAAAATGATTTTTTAGTCCTAAATTTTTGAATTTTCCCAAGGAAATTGGACCCCAAAAGTTGTTGTCCAATTTGTCCTGAGTACGCTGATACCCCATATGTGGGGGTGGAAAACTGTTTGGGCGCACGGCAGGGCTTGGAAAGGAAGTAGTAACGTTTTGGAATGCAGACGTTGATGGGGGTCATGTTCCGTTTGCAGTGCCCCAGATGAGCCTAAACAGTGGAAATCCCCCACAAGTGACCCCATTTTGGAAACTAGACCCCCTAAGGAACTTATCTAGATCTTTGGTGAGCACTTTGAACCCCCAAGTGCTTCACACAAGTTTATAATGCCCGGGCATGAAAATAAAAAATCCTATTTTTTTCCCACAAAAATTATCTTTTAGTCACTAATTTTTTATTTTCCCAAGGGTATCAGGAGAAATTGGACCACATAAGTTGTTGTCCAATTTGTCCTGAGTACGCTGATACCCATATGTGGGGGGGAACCACTGTTTGGGCGCACGGCAGAGCTCGGAAGGGAAGGAGCACCATTTGACTTTTTCCAACCAAAATTGGCTGGAATTGAGATTGGATGCCATGTTGCATTTGGAGAGCCCCTGATGTGCCTAAACAGTGGAAACCCCCCACAAATGACCCCATTTGGGAAACTAGACCCCCTAAGGAACTTATCTAGATCTTTGGTGAGCAATTTTAACCCTCAAGTGCTTCACACAAGTTTATAACGTAGAGTCGTAAAATTTAAAAATCATATTTTTTCCACAAAAATGATCTTTTCACCCCAATTTTTATTTTTCCAAGGGTAACAAGACTCCAAAAGTTATTGTGCAATTTGTCCTGAGTACACTGATACCCCATATGTGGGGGTATACCACTGTTTGGGTGCATGGCAGAGTTTGGAAGGGAAGGAGCGCCATCTCACTTTTTCAACGCAGAATTGGCTGGACGCCATGTCGTGTTTGGAGAGCTCCTGATCTGCCTAAACAGTGGAAACCCCCACAAATGACACCATTTTGGAAACTAGACCCCTCAAGGAACTTATCTAGATGTGTGGTGAGAACTTTGAACCCCCAGGTGTTTCACTAAAGTTTATAACGTACAGCCTTAAAATAAAAAATCCTTTTTTTTTCTTACAAAAATGATTTTTTCGCCCCCAATATTTTATTTTCACAAGGGTAACAGAAGAAATTGGAACCCAAAAGTTGTTGTCCAATTTGTCCTGAGTACGCTGATACCCAATATGTAGGAGAAAACTACTGTATGGGTGCACGTCAGGGCTCGGAAGGGAAGTAGTGACGTTTTGGATTGCAGACTTTGATGGAATGGTCTGGGGGCGTCATGTCGCATTTGGAGAGCCCCTGATGCGCCTAAACAGTGGAAACCCCCCACAGTGACCCCATTTTGGAAAATAGACCCCACAAGGAACTTATCTAGATGTGTGGTGAGCACTTTGAACCCCGAAGTGCTTCACAGAAGTTTATAACGCACAGCCGTAAAAATAAAAAATCCTTTTTTTTTTTACAAAAATGATTTTTTCGCCCCCAATATTTTATTTTCACAAGGGTAACAGGAGAAATTGGACCCCAAAAGTTGTTGTCCAATTTGTCCTGAGTACGCTGATACCCAATATGTGGGAGAAAACTACTGTATGGGCGCATGTCAGGGCTCGGAAAGGGAAGTAGTGACGTTTTGGATTGCAGACTTTGATGGAATGGTCTGGGGGCATCATGTCGCATTTGGAGAGCCCCTGATGCGCCTAAACAGTGGAAACCCCCACAAGTGACCCCATTTTGGAAAATAGACCTCACAAGGAACTTACCTAGATGTGTGGTGAGCACTTTGAACCCCGAAGTGCTTCACAGAAGTTTATAATGTACAGCCGTAAAAAAAAAAAAATCTTATTTTTTTTACAAAAATAATATTTTCGCCCCCAGTTTTTTATTTTCCCAAGGGTAACAGAAGAAATAGGACAAATTTCACAATAACTCTTGGGGTCCAGAGTACGCTGATACCCCATATGTGGGGATAAACTACTGTTTGGACGCATGGCAGAGCTCAGAAGTGAAGGAACACCGTTTGACTTTTTCAACGCAGAATTGGCTGGAATGGAGATCAGACGCCATGTCACATTTGGAGAGCCCCTGATGTGCCTAAACAGCGGAAACCCCCCAATTCTAACTCCAACCCTAACCCCAACACACCCCTAACCCTAGTCCCAACCCTAATCCCAACCCTAACCCTAATCCTAACTCTAACCCTAATCCTAACTTTAGCGCCAACCCTAACCCTAACTTTAGCCGAAACCCTAACCCTAACCCTAATGGGAAAATGGAAATAAATACATTTTTTTTATTTTATTATTTTTCCCTAACTAAGGGGGTGATAAAGGGGGTTTGATTTACTATTTATAGCGGTTTTTATGATTGGCAGCTGTCACGCTAAAAGACGCTTTTTATTGCAAAAAGTAGTTTTTGCATCGCCACATTTTGAGAGCTATAATTTTTGCATATTTTGGCCCACAGAGTCATGTGAGGTCTTAATTTTTGCGGGACGAGGTGACGCTTTTATTGGTACCATTTTTGAGCACGTGACATTTTTTAATCGCTTTTTATTTCGATTTTTGGGAGGTTAGAATGAACAAAAATCAGCAATTCATGAATTTCTTTTGGGTGAGGCGTTTTTATTGTTCCGCGTGTGGTAAAATCGATAAAGCAGTTTTATTCTTCGGGTCAGTACGATTATGGCGATACCTCATTTATATAATTTTTTTATGTTTTGGCGCTTTTATAGAATAAAAACAATTTTATATAAAAAATAATTATTTTTGCATCGCTTTATTCTGCGAGCTATAACTTTTTTATTTTTTTGCTGATGATGCTGTGTGATGGCTCGTTTTTTGCGGGACAAGATGACGTTTTCAGCGGTACCATGTTTATTTATATCCGTCTTTTTGATCGCGTGTTATTCCACTTTTTGTTCGGTGGTATGATGATAAAGCACTGATTTTTTGCTTCGTTTTTATTTTTTATTTTTTAAGGGGTTCACAAAAGGGGTTAACTAGTGGGACAGTTTTATAGGGGGGGTCGTTACGGACGCGGCGATACCATATATGTGTACTTTTATTGTTTTATTTTTTTTATTTACAATAAGTAATGAATTTATTGGGGAATATTTTTTTTTTTTTTTTTTTTTTTTTTGGATTTTTTTTTACACATGTTTATTTTTACTTTTTTTTACTTTTTTACTTTGTCCCAGGGTGGGACATCACTGTATTTCATCAGATCGCTGGTGTGACAGTGTGCACAGCACTCTGTCACACCAGCGATGTGACAGGCAGTGCAGGACGCTTCCTCATGCCTGCTCTCGGCAGGCACTGAGGAAGCCGCCTCCCTCCAGGACCCCAGCGCCATCTTGGATCCGGGTCCTGGGAGGGAGGAAGCCCTCAGAGCAGCGCGATCACATCGCGCTGGTCTGAGGGTCTCAGGGGGGCGCGCAGGGAGCCCCCTGCCTGCGCGATCCTCCCCTGTGCCCCCAGTACACCGCGATCATGTTTGATCGCGGTGTGCAAGGGGTTAATGTGCCGGGAGCGGTCCGTGACCGCTCCTGACACACAGTCACGGGTGTCAGCTGTGATAATCAGCTGACACCAGGCGGCGATTAGCTGCGCTCCCTCCGGGAGCGCAGCTAATCGCCTATGACGTACTATCCCGTCCATGGTCAGAATGGCACGGGTTTTTATGGACGGGATAGTACGTCTAATGTCAGAGAGGGGTTAAAGACTCTCTTTACCCCTGCCTATTTATCATTGTTTTTATACCTACATTGTAGGGTTTAACAGGGCAGTCAGGGTTAGCCTACGCTGAGTGGGGGCGCCAAGTCGAATCTCTAGTGGTGCCAACCTCCACGGTCAGGTAGGAACATTGAGGTCTAGCTTAGGACTCTCAATAGGCTAGAATATTCTTATTGGTGCATATCTAGTATATGCTTATTCACACTGGGTTTTGGTGTTTTTTAGAATTTAATATTAAAAATTGTTTTTAAGTTGAAATTTGTGTTTCACAATTTTGATTTCATTTCCATAATCATTTATACTTGTTCAACTAAGTATTTGATACCCTGTGAGGGCCAGGCAAAGGAAAAGTTGGACTGGATGGAATCCTGTATGGATTTGGGGAGGGAAACATCGAGGGCCTCAGACTTCGCTGCATTGATTTTAAAATTTGATCATGTACCAAAGTGATCTATTTCAGCCATAACAGCAGTGATGAATATATGTGGTTGAGTGATATATACTAGGACAATATTTAGAATTGAGAGTCCTCAGTGGTTGATACCTTTTAATGGCTAACTGAAAAGATGGTAACAAGTTGCAAGCTTTCGAGACTACTCAGGTCTCTTCATCAGGCAAAGACTAATACAACATCTGAAGAGTCACATATTTATACATAACAGGACACAGGAATAGTGCAATGGATAAGACAAGTGACGTAAAGCAGAACTATCCATATGGGAGAGGGATGAACAGTTGTGGCAATAAATATTGGACCAGTTCATAGATAAGGAGTGTGAAAGTTTTATTGCCCTCTGATTGGGGTCTGGTAATGTTTTGTGATGTTCCCAAGGGTCCTGGGAGCAAATTCATTAATTAATGTAAAAAGTCATAAATCCATGTGATAGGTTCATTCCAGCATTAAGAGTGTCAAAGGTCATCATCAGTTTGTATTCACAAACTCTCCTGTGTCTCTGAGATGTGAAATTACCCTTCAATACAAGTAATTTCATGTCCATCATGCTATGACCGGGGATACAAAAATTTGACACTCTCAATGGATCACATGGATTTATGGATTTATCACATGGAGTTCTGCTTTACATCACTTGTCTTATCCATTGCACTATTCCGGTGTCCTGTTATGTATAAATATGTGATTCTTCAGCTGTTGTATTAGTCTTTGCCTGATGAAGAGACCTGAGTAGTCTCGAAAGCTTGCAACTTGTTACCATCTTTTCAGTTAGCCATTAAAAGGTATCAACCACTGAGGACTCTCAATTCTAAATATTTTTCTATCTACTGGCTAACAAGGTACAAAGATATAAATCTTTCCTATATACTAGGACATCATTCATCAGCAAATGCAGAGCACTTGTACTCGGTGCCTCCCACCTCAATCCCTCTAATATTGGGGTTATCATGAATTGATGAGAGCAGGTGCTCCATCGCTAGGATGTATAAGAGAGGGGACAGAGGACATCCCTGCCTTGTCCCATTGGTGATTATGAAAGGTGATGATAATGTTCCATTTATCTTCAGCCTAGCTGACGTATTGCGATACAGGGCCATGATTTTGGCTATAAAAGTGTCCCCAACCCCAAGCTTTTTAAGAGAATAATATATGGCGTGCCAGGAGATTCTATGGAATGCTTTCTCAGCATCCAACGAGAGTATCTAATTACAAATTTTTAACTGCATCTAGCCCAGACAATAATTTTGGGCCTAGTAGCAGTGTCTGCTAGTCAGCGGATTAACCCAGCTGTTAAGCAAGCTACACCACCTGTACTTTGGACACTTAATTTTTTCAAAGGAAATGCTTCGGGCCCCCGGGACACTCAGTGAAGAACATCGGGGAAGCACCCCAAGGCACAGGGGCTGTGACTGGTGGTAGGACGCCTTGCGGTGGACCTCCAAGCTCGATCCTTATAAAAGCTTTTTAACTGCAGCAGCTTTAGTGGACGCTACTGGAGCTTGAATTACCGCGGCTGCTGGCATGAGACTTGCCCTCCAATAGATCCTTGTAAAAGGATTTAAAGTGTACTCATTCAAATTAGAGAGACAATTTAAATTAAAAAGATTAGACCTGCCTCCACCGCAGGGGGGTTCGTTCGACCCACCAGCGGACAGGCACCAGTATTGGGAGAGGGGGGCTGGCCGTCAGGGTCCACCGCAGCTCTGGCACAAACCCGGCGACACGCAGGTTGCACGGGCAGGAGCGGACTGGCCGTGTCGGCTTCGCACTTTTTTGGTTTTAGAAGGGCATGACATGCCTATATCTGTGTCTCCCCCTCCTTTTACTCCTCCATCTCTTTTCTTTTCGCATGACTATATGTACTTGTCACTTTTCCATGTGTTAGTTGTGTCTTCTGAACAGTTTGTCAGCTTTTGGACACCTTTGAAGTGTTTTCTATGTGTTTTCTATGTGTTTCTATGTGTTTTAGTTTGCCTGCCATTGGTTTTAAACGGTGTTCGACGGTGTTCGACGAACAGTTCGATGAACAGTTCGTCGAACACATATGTGTTCCGCGAACCGAACCGAGGTCGAACACTACGGCGGTGGCTCAACATTATTATGGACACCATATATTCCACCAAAAAGTATTATGCTCACTACATAGTCCTCATTCAGCATTATGGGCACCACATAGTACTCCATACAGAATTCTGGGCACCACCTAGCTTTCCATACAGTATTATGGCCACCACATAGTCCTTCAAACAGTATTATGGAACCATATATTGCTCCATACAGTATAATGGGCCCCTTACATTACACCATACAGCATAATGGCCCTATATATTGCTCGATACAGTTGTATGGGCCCCATATAATGCTCTATACAATACATTGGGCCCCATATATTGCTCCATACAGCATAATGGGCCCCATATAAAGTTCCATACAGTTTACAAGGATCAAATAGTTAATATCCAGCTCCTCTTTGGACGAATGATCCCAGGAAATCCAAGATTTCTTAAAACATCTATTTATTTCTTCATATTAAAAACAGGTAACAAAAAAAGGTCAGGCAGTTTGGATACACTCATGATTTAAAAAAAGGTATAGAAACCAACATGTTTCGACTAAGGCAGGTCTTAATCATGGAGTTGCAGCTGTGTGTCTGTTTGGAAGTCTTAGGCAGGAGTCACACATAATGTATAAAAATCGGTCCTTTTTTCACAGACGAGGATCGCATCAATGATTTATGAAGAGTGATCCATAAGTAATCCGTTTTCAATGAGAGTATGCAATTTCCTCACATCAAAGTATCCGTGTGTCATCCGTATGCAATCCGTAAGGCATGCGTATACCGTGATTTTCTCACATCCTTGCAAAGTGGACATTTAACTGATCAATGGGCTGAAATATGCTTCAAAACATATAAATATGTTTTGAAGCATATTTCAGCCCATTGATCAGTTAAATGTCCATTTTGCAAGGGTGCGAGAAAATCACGGCATACACGTGCCATACGGATTTAACGAATAACACACGGATACTTTGATGTGAGGAAATTGCATACTCTCATTGAAAACGGATTACTTATGGATCACTCTTCATAAATCATTGTTTATTGTTTACTGTATGTAAATCATGTCTATATATATATATATATATATATATATATATGTTTTGAAGAATATTTCAGCCCATTGATCAGTTAAATGTCCATTTTGCAAGGGTGCGAGAAGATCACGGCATACACATGCCATACAGATTGCATACGGATGACACACGGGTACTTTGATGTGAGGAAATCGCATACTCGCATTGAAAACAGCTTACATATGGATCACTCTTCATAAATCATTGTTTATTGTTTACTGAATGTAAACTATGTCTCCAATCCTGTCGGCTTCTGCAATGATTTTACAGAAGCCGACAATTAAATTATCGCCTATTCTGCCATTTCCTTCTGATATATATATATTATATTATATATATAATATACAGTACAGACCAAAAGTTTGGACACACCTCATTCAATGATTTTTCTGTATTTTCATGACTATGAAAATTGTAGAATCACACTGAAGGCATCAAAACTATGAATTAACACATGTGGAATTATACATTACACTTTACAAAAAAGTGTGAAACAACTGAAAATATGTCTTATATTCTAGGTTCTTCAAAGTAGCCACCTTTTGCTTTGATTAATGCTTTGCACGCAGAAAAGGTGAACTGATGGACTCTACATGCCTGGTTCCCACCGTGAAGCATGGAGGAGGTGTGATGGTGTGGGGGTGCTTTGCTGGTGAGACTGTTGGGGATTTATTCAAAATTGAAGGCATAGTGAACCAGAATGGCTACCACATCATCTTGCAGCAGCATGCTATTCCATCCGGTTTGCATTTAATTGGACCATCATTTATTTTTCAACAGGACAATGACCCCAAACACACTTCCAGACTGTGTAAGGACTATTTGACCAAGAAGGAGAATGTTGGGGTGCTACGCCAGATGACCTGGCCTCCACAGTCACCAGACCTGAACCCAATCAAGATGGTTTGGGGTGAGCTGGACCGCTCACCGCTTCAATTTTGAATAAATCGCCAACAGTGTCACCAAAAAAGCACCCCACACCATCACACCACCTCCTCCATGCTTCACGGTGGGAACCAGGCATGTAGAGTCCATCCGTTCACCTTTTCTGCGTGCAAAGCAGTAATCAAAGCAAAAGGTGGCTACTTTGAAGAACCTAGAATTGAAGACATATTTTCAGTTGTTTCACACTTTTTTGTAAAGTGTAATGTATAATTCCACATGTTAATTAATAGTTTTGATGCCTTCATTGTGATTCTACAATTTTCATAGTCACGAAAATACAGAAAAATCTTTGAATGAGAAGGTGTGTCCAAACTTTTGGTCTGTACTGTACATATATATATATATATATATATATATATATATGTGTGTCAATGACATATATATATATATATATATATATATATATATACCTATACTATGTGTATACATGTATTCTATCTATTCAATATTAACCTGTCAGTGTGATTTTAAATTATAGCGCACTGAATTGCCGGCTTTTCTAAGGACATCGGTGCATATTTCTTGCAAATCAATGCATGGTCCGTGTGGTATCCGTTTTTTTTCCTCACACCCATAGACGTGCATTGGCGAGTCTCGTCCGATATATGATGCAAATCGCAGCATGCTGAGATTTTGCTCGCAAGTATAAAACGGCCGAGAAAAAAAGGATGATGGGAGCTGCCCCATAGATTAACATTGGTCCGAGTGCTATGTGATTTTTTTTCTTGCATGGCACTCATACGTATTGTACGATAGTGTGACTCCAGCCTTATAAAGAAGTCCAGGCTTCACAGGGAAAAGGAATCACCGCTTTCCAGTCCAACTGAACCCCTCATCATCTGTGTTTCATTAGTCCCTATTCTCATTAGTTTAGACAGTCCTTCTATGCTTTACAGTTTCATGTTATAAATGGATCACCTTTGTACAAGAATATAGAGAGAGAATTATTAACACTCACACCATGAATGGAAAATTTATATATGCGTGCCCTCTATTTCTTATCTTTTTTTCATTTCTTAACCACTCGGGAATAAGAAACACATATTAAAATGTCTACATTTACCTCTTTTAGGATTTAATATCACAAATACTCTATGTATATATGCGGTGTTTCAATGCTATTTGCTATTACATTCATTATATCTAGCATATTATGTGTCTACTTGTGTAGCACTATCAGATACATGCAATTTAAAAAAAACAAATGCCTTTTCACTTCATTAAGCTGAGTAGCTAATATGAACGTTGTCCTAGCATTTCTGTGTATTACTTATTCACCTATCCCTTTCAAACACATACTGATGATATAAATACCCCACATTTTTTAGCTCAACATGGCAAATATGAGCATGATTCTAGTGTTTTTTCTGAGAGATTATATTCTTAATCATGTTGCAACACCATATTCCGTCTGATGTTAAGTCCTACACGCACCCTTGTATTACGTTTAAAGATCCAGAAACTTTCCCTGTGCAGGATTTTTCTCCTCTCTGCGGTTTAATAATTTTTTTTATAGCACAGAATTTCAAGTGAGATGTATCCTCCTCATGGACATTAGCAAAGTGCTTAGATACAGCCAAGCTGTTTAGTTTCAACTGGCCTGTAGAATCAGAAATGTGACTACGTATTCTTTTTTTCAAGGGGCCCGAGGTACATCCTATATATTGGACATTACACATGAAAAGGAAGAAAATTCAGTGCTTTTTTTCACATGGCTACAGCACAGACACACTGTGTGTTCACATCTATAGAAAGCTTTAATTTCCAACCATGTCTGCTTCTGTACATCCTGATTTTTTACAGACTCGGTGATATCATGGAACCATTTGGGTGTGCTTGTTTTGCTACATATCTAATTGTGTTTGTGACTATAATTTTTCTCAATTTTTCATCTTCATTCAACATGGGGACATATTCAAATACCACTGCATTAGATAAAGAAATGGATATAGTGAAAAACGTTTAGTGGAAAGAGGATATAAACAAAAAAACACTAGAAAAAGTAAAGAAAGAAAGTAATATTGGCAAATAGAGAGAACCTTATTGCAAATAAAACCAAAGAAAAACTGGGAGACATTAAGAATATTACCGTATATACTCGAGTATAAGCCGACCCGAGTATAAGCCGACCCCCTAATTTTGCCACAATAAACTGGGAAAACTTACTGACTCGAGTATAAGCCTAGGGTGGAAAATGAGATTATGCCCTATATGCTGCCCATGTATTATGCCCCCATAGATGATCCATAGATTGTGCCCACATAGATGATCCATAGATTGTGCCCCCATAGATGATCCATAGATTGTGCCCCCATAGATGATCCATAGATTGTGCCCCATAGATGCTCCATAGATTATGCCCCCATAGATGCTCCACAGATTGTGCCCCCATAGATGCTCCATAGATTGTGCCCCATAGATGCTCCATAGAATGTGCCCCCATAGATTGTGCCCCCATAGATTGTACCCCCATAGATGATCCATAGATTGTGCCCCCATAGATTGTGCCCCAAAGATGCTCCATAGATTATGCTCCCATAGATGCTCCACAGATTGTGCCCCCATAGATGCTCCACAGATTGTGCCCCCATAGATGCTCCATAGATTGTTGTTATGATTTGGTAGCTGAGGAGAGCAGGCAAAAAGGCAATACACCAGAGAGGTTGGAATCTACCGGATTGCAGTACCCTGACTAACCACCACAACTAAAGGCAGCCGTGGAGCGTACCTACGTTGGTCCTAGACGCCTCGTCACAGCCTGAGAAGCTAACTACACCTAAAGATAGAAAGAGGAAAACTATCTGCCCCGGAGCAGATCCCCAAAGAACATAGGAAGCCCCCAAACATGTAATGGCGGTTAGACAAGAGGAAATACAGACACAGACAGAAAATAGTATGAGCAAACGCTGGGGCCCAATCTGACTTAGAAAAGGATAGGAAGGATACTTACTGCAATCCAAAAAAAACCAACGCTACTAATTGCAAAAACACCTGAGATCACACGACCTCTACCACCTAAATTAGTTCTCTGGTGTAACAAAACTAAGCAGCAGCCACTGAAAAAACTGGAAAAGGCAAATGAACAAATAACAGTGGCTCAGATAAACTGAGAGGAGCACAAGCCCCCGGAGGGGACCTGGCTGACCTCCACAGAAGTGCAGGACAAAATGCAAAAAGCAAGCACAAAAAATAAAAGCAGAAAATATCGTATCTGTTAGCAGAAGATGCAGGCAAGACAAAGCAAGCTTCCAAGTGAACCAAACAAAGTTGAGACAAGAACAATTGATCACCGGCAACCCTGATGGGAGGGAACCTCCCTTATATAAGACCAGTCTGTAACACCTGATTGCAAATCTTCACAATCTTCATTGAATAGTTCAGTACTGTTTGTAACCAACAGAGGGAGCTTCTGCTCAGAATTAATTTCTAACACATTCACAACAGTACCCCCCTTGAGGAGGGGTCACCGAACCCTCATTTGGGCAACCAGGTCTGTCAGGATGAGCTCTGTGATACGCACGGATCAGTCTCCTAGCATGGATGTCCGAAGCAAACACCCAAGAATTGTCCTCCTGACCATAACCTCTCCACTTAACCAAGTACTGGAGTTTCCGTCTAGAAAAACGAGAATCCAATATTTTCTCAACCACATACTCCAGATTGCCCTCAACCAAAACAGGGTCAGGAGGCGCAGCCATAGGAACCACTGGCTCGACAAACCTCTTCAATAAGGACTTGTGGAACACGTTATGGATCTTAAATGTCCCTGGAAGAAGTAAACGAAAGGAAACAGGATTAAGAATCTCCATGATCTTATAAGGTCCAATGAACCTAGGCTTAAACTTAGTAGATGCAACTCTCATAGGGATATTTCTTGAGGACAACCAGACCAAGTCCCCCACTTCAAACCGAGGACCATCAGTCCTATGCCGGTTGGCAAACCGCTGGGCCCTCTCCTGAGAGAGGGACAACCTCTCCACTACCTGGTCCCAAATCTGCTGCATACGCTCCACAACAGAGTCAACACCTGGACAGACAGAAGCCTCCGTCTGTCCTGAAGAAAATCGAGGGTGAAACCCAAAATTGCAGAAAAATGGAGACATCAAAGTGGCAGAGCTAGCCCTATTATTAAGAGCAAACTCAGCCAAAGGCAAAAAAGAGACCCAGTCATCCTGATCAGCAGACACAAAGCATCTCAGATAAGTCTCCAATGTCTGGTTTGTTCTCTCAGTTTTTCCATTGGTCTGAGGATGAAAAGCCGAGGAGAAAGACAATTGAACACCAAGTTTAGAACAAAAAGTCCTCCAAAATCTGGAAACAAACTGGACTCCTCTGTCAGACACAATGTTCTCAGGAATGCCGTGTAACCGAACCACGTGCTGAAGGAACAAAGGCACCAATTCGGAGGAGGAAGGCAACTTAGGTAATGACACGATGTATCATTTTGGAAAACCTATCACAAATCACCCAGATAACGGTCATTCTCTGAGAATCAGGGAGGTCGGAAATGAAATCCATAGAGATATGGGTCCATGGTCTCTTGGGCACAGGCAATGGCATCAACAAACCACTAGAGCGAGAGCAAGGCTTGGAGCGAGAGCAAGTCCCGCAGGACTGCACAAATTCCCTGACGTCACGAGACAAAGTAGGCCACCAAAAGGACCGACTAACCAAGTCTCTGGTACCAAAAATTCCAGGATGACCGGCCAACGTGGAACAATGAATCTCAGACATCACACTCTTTTTCCACCGGTCTGGGACAAACAATTTCCCAATAGGGCAGCGCTCGGGTTTATCCTCCTGACACCCTTCCAGAGCCAGTCTCAAATTGGGCGAGATGGCGGAAAGAACTACACCCTCTTTCAAAATAACAGCAGGATCAGATAACTCAGGAGAGTCCGCAAGGAAACTCCTCGAGAGGGCATCCGCTTTGACATACTTAGTGCCAGGAAGAAAGGAAACCACAAAATTAAAACGTGTGAAAAACAAGGCCCATCTGGCCTGTCTAGGATTAAGTCGCTTGGCTGATTCCAGATAAACCAGATTCTTATGGTCCGTGAGGACCACCACCTGATGTTTGGCTGGTGATACTGTTATGATTTGGTAGCTGAGGAGAGCAGGCAAAAAGGCAATACACCAGAGTGGTTGGAATCTACTGGATTGCAGTACCCTGACTAACCACCACAACTAAAGGCAGCCGTGGAGCATACCTACGTTGGTCCTAGACGCCTCGTCACAGCCTGAGAAGCTAACTACACCTAAAGATAGAAAGAGGAAAACTATCTGCCCCGGAGCAGATCCCCAAAGAACATAGGAAGCCCCCAAACATGTAATGGCGGTTAGACAAGAGGAAATACAGACACAGACAGAAAATAGTATGAGCAAACGTCGGGGCCCAATCTTCCTAGAAAGATAAGGATAGGAAGGACGCTTACTGCAATCCAAAAAAAACCCTAAAAAAATACCAACTCACTAATTGCAAAAACACCTGAGATCACACGACCTCTACCACCTAAATTAGTTCTCTGGTGTAACAAAACTAAGCAGCAGCCACTGTAAAAACTGGAAAAGGCAAATGAACAAATAATAGTGGCTTGGATAAACTGAGAGGAGCACAAGCCCCCGGAGGGGACCTGGCTGACCTCCATAGAAGTGCAGGACAAAATGCAAAAAGCAAGCACAAAAAATAAAAGCAGAAAATATCTTATCTGTTAGCAGAAGATGCCGGCAAGACAAAGCAAGCTTCCAAGTGAACCAACCAAAGTTGAGACAAGAACAATTGATCACCGGCAACCCTGATGGGAGGGAACCTCCCTTATATAAGACCAGTCTGTAACACCTGATTGCCAATCTTCACAATCTTCATTGAATAGTTCAGTACTGTTTGTAACCACCAGAGGGTGCTTCTGCTCAGACTTCATTTCTAACACATTCACAACAGATTGTGCCCCCATAGATGCTCCACAGATTGTGCCCCCATAGATGCTCCATAGATTGTGCCCCCATAGATGCTCCATAGGTTGTGCCCCCATAGATGCTTCATAGATTGTGCCCCCATAGATTGTGCCCCCATATATGATCCATAGATTGTGCCCCCATAGATTGTGCCCCCAACATATTCATGATCTCCATAGATTGTGCCCCCAATGATGCCCATAATTGTGCCCCCATAGATTGTGCCCCCATAGATTATGCTCCATAGTATAGGCCTCAATTCCTGCCGCTGCTGCTGCATCCGAAAAAAAAAAAAAAAAAGACATCTCACCTCTCGTTGCTGAGCAGGCGGGGACACCGGTGCGCTATGGGGACAGGTGCCGGTGTCACTGCTCGCTCATTGCCCCGGCACCTGCGATTTTTACCTGTCACCGGGTCCACCGCTGCTCGCCGCTGTCTTCCGGGTCCTCCAGCAGTCAATGATCAGGCAGAGGGCGCAGCGCGCAGTAACAATGTCATCGCGCGCTCTGCCTGATCATAACAGCAAGAGGACCCGAGGGACAGGTAAATATCGCTTATACTTACCCTTCCGCCGGCGCGTCTCTGCCCTGCTCCTCCCCACGGTCCCGGCGCCAGTGTTCAGCGGTCACGTGTTACCGCTCATTAAAGTCATGAATATGTGCATATTCATGACTTTAATGAGCGGTACCAGCTGACCGCTGAACACTGGCGCCTGGACCGTGGGAGAAGAGCAGTGGCTGCATAGACCGCGCCGGCAGAGGGGTGAGTGTATAGGACAGCTGCGCTCCCCCTCCCCCGCCGAACCCCTGGTATATGACTCGAATATAAGCCGAGAGGGGACTTTCAGCCCTAAAAAATGGGCTGAAAATCTCGGCTTATATTCGAGTATATACGGTACCGTTTGTACACAATATAGCACAGAATATAATGAGATTACAAAAATCATTAAAAAATATGTCCCCATGTTGAACCATGTCAAAAAAGCACTGAGTTTTCTTCCTTCTGCACAGGTACAACATATAAAATAAATTCATTCATGAACTGTAATACTAAAAATGTAATATACCTGGTGGAATGCTGCATGTGTAATTTCCAATATATGGGATGTACCTCTGGCCCCTTGAAAAAAAGAATACGTAGGCACATTTCTGATTCTACAGGCCAGTTGAAACTAAATGGCTCGGCTTTATCTAAGCACTTTGCTAATGTCCATGAGGGGGATACATCTACTTGAAATTCTGTGCCATAGAAAAAGTTTTTAAACCGCAGAGAGGAGAAAAATCCTGCACAGGGAAAGATTCTGGATCTTTAAACATAATACAAGCATGCCTGTAGGGCTTAACATCAGACGGAATATGGTGTTGCAATATTATTAAGGATATAATCTCTCAGAGAAAACGCTAGGATCATGTTCATATTTGCCATGTTGAGGTAAAAAATGTGGGGTATTTATATCATCAGTATGTGTTTGAAAGGGATAGGTGAATAAATAATACATAGAAATGCTAGGACAATGTTCACATTTGCTACTCTTAGCTTAATGAAATAAAAGGGCGGTTTATTTTTTAAATTGCATATATCTGACAGTGATAGACAACTAGACACATAATATGCTAGATATAATGAATGTAATAGCAAATAGCATTGAAACACCGCATATATCTATAGAGTATTTGTGATATTAAATCCTAAAAGAGGTAAATGTAGATGTTTTAATATGTGATCCTTATTACCGAGTTAAGAAATGAAAAAAGATAAGAAATAGAGGGCACGCATATATAAATTTTGCATTCATGGTGTGAATGTTAATAAGGCCTGGGTCACACATGCGAGAAACTCGCACGATTGTCATGCGAGTCTCTCGCATGAACACTCGGCACTCCCGCGGGCACTCGGACCGGAACGTGCGGCTGCATAGAAATACATGCAGCCGCACGCTCCGGTTCGAGTGCCGGCTGCAATGCTGGGTGTTGATGTGAGAGACTCACATGAGAATCGTGCGAGTTTCTCGCATGTGTGACCCCGGCATTATTCTGTCTCTATATTGTTGTACAAAGGTGATCCATTTATAACATTAAACCATACCTCCCAACCGTCCCGGATCTAGCGTGAGAGTCCCGATTTTGACCCTCCAACCCGCTGTCCTGCCCAGGACTCTATTTTTCCCACACTGCACTGAGATAAGCTGCCACGCCCCCCCATGCACCTCATCCTATCCCTCCCAGGTCTCTCCACCTCAGCCCCTCACAGCCAGCAATGAGGTTGCTAGGCTGTTCTTTTCTGTGCGCACAGGACCTGTGATGAGGTCACAGGAGGGGAGGAGTCAGGGGTCACATGATCAGGGGCCTCAGTCTGTGCAGGACTCTGCTGTGCTGCTTGTCATGGTGCTGGATGAGGGGAAGTTTATGTGTGGGGTCATTAAGGGTTTACATGGTGGGTTTACATAGTTATACATTTTATTTCCTCTGCCCAAGTTCACAACCTTACATTACTACATTACTAGTACATTACTTACTAGTACGGCTCAGGTCACTTCCCTCCCTTTGATGTGGGCTCCGGTGGTGAGCCCACATCTTTCATGGTACATGTCAGCTGTTTTAAACAGCTGACATGTACCCAGAACAGCCGCGAGTGGAATCGCGATCCATCCGCAGATATTGACTCGTGAAATGCCATTGTCAAACTCTGACAGCGGCATTTAATGTGCGCTTCCAGCCATCGGGACATAAATCCGTCTACCGGTGACCCCCCGTCACATGATCTCGAGTCACCGGTGGGTTGGCATGACAACCAGAGGTCTCTTATGTAGCAGAGGTATTCTGCTACATACAGACGATCTGATCACCTGTATCTAGCAGAACCGTTCGGGTTATGGCAGCTTCTAGTCTTCCATGGAGACTATTGAAGCATGCTGAAAGTAAAAAAAAGCTTTTAAAAATATAAATATATAAAAGATTAAATTACCCCCTTTTTGCCCCATTCAAAATAAAACAATTAAAAAAATCAAACATACACGTTTGGTATCACCGCATTCAGAATCGCCCAATCTATCAATATAAAAGAATTAACCCGATCGCTAAATGGCGTAACAAGAAAAAGTCACAATGCCAGAATTGTCTTTTGAGTTGCCGTGACATTGCATTAAAATGCAATAATGGGCAATCAAAAGATCATATCTGCACCAAAATGGCATCAATAAAAATGTCAGCTTGGTGCACAAAAAATAAGCTGTCACGCAACCCGAGATCACGTAAAATGGAGATGCTGCGGGTTTTGAAAAATTGCACAATTTTTTTTTTAGCAAACTTTGTATTTTTTTTCACCGCTTAAATAAAAAATATCCTAGACATGCTTGGTGTCTATGAACTCTTAATGTATAGAAAACTTGGCACTCAACTTAATGATATTGTTAAATCCGTTTTTATTGCAGTCAAAATATAGTGAAGACGTTTCGGTCCAAACATGGACCTTCATCAGTCTGACGGCAATATGGAATAATAAAAAGAATATATACAATTGAAATGAGTAACATAAACAACCAAAAAACAAATAAAAAAAGGAAATAAATACCGAATAAGGACCATATATTATGTAGTTAATATCACTAAAATAAAGATGGAAAAATAAAATAGAAAAGTAAATATAAATGAAAAAAAGTTCAAGTACCTACCCGACTGCTAATAGGGAATTATATGTATTTTTTCAAGAAATTTTCAATGTAAATCATGTAGACTATGTGCCTAAAGAGGAAGAAGTGGAAAAGTGAGGGTATATAGAGACAAAGTATTTGATATACTTGGTAGGAGGTATATTTACCTTAAAGGGTGTCATAAGAGTATATCTATTCTCAAGGCAAAAAGAGCACAAATGGAATCTGAAGTAAAGAAACCACATATTTTTGTAGTTGAAAAATGGGTGGCCTGAACGTAAATGTAAAGACAATGGTATACCTGTTTATCCAAATTGTAAGGGTTAGCGATCCAGTAGGATTCCTGATGTGCCTATTTAGTATCTGTGGATATATAGGAAAATCCCATATGGTTCAGTGTAAGGCTTACTATTATCATGTAGAAAAATATTTAGACTTGAGAGTCCTCAGTGGTTGATACCTTTTAATGGCTAACTGAAAAGATGGTAACAAATTGCAAGCTTTCGAGACTACTCCGGTCTCTTCATCAGGCAAAGATGAAAGAGAAAGATGAAGGACCGGAGTAGTCTCGAAAGCTTGCAATTTGTTACCATCTTTTCAGTTAGCCATTAAAAGGTATCAACCACTGAGGACTCTCAAGTCTAAATATTTTTCTATCTACTGGCTAACACGGTACGAAGATACACATCTTTCCTATATTATCATGTAAGTATACATAGCACTTTAATTATCAGGCTGTGGTATCAGATGGTGGGTGGTATAAATATAAGTTCCCTCAGGTGGCTCCCATGGTGTATGGCGACATACAAGAAATATACAAAGACTTACATGGGGTAGCGCCGATCTCTCCAGCATGGACGCGGTATTTAGGCACTTACAACCTAGCAACACACATTTCATAAACAGATACAGCATTCAGAGTGTAAACGCAAGCGCAAATGCGGCTGAACCGCATACGTCACTTCCGGTGACGTATCTTGCTAGGCGTCATCTTCAGTATCGCAATCTCATGGGACGCGTCACTTCCGGTGACGCGGTCTCATTGAACGCGTCACCTAATCCCGCCTCTTCCCTTTAAAACATGGGGGGGCGCGCTCTCTCCAGCTGACAAGCGGCGGATACCGCGTCCATGCTGGAGAGATCGGCGCTACCCCCATGTAAGTCTTTGTATATTTCTTGTATGTCGCCATACACCATGGGAGCCACCTGAGGGAACTTATATTTATACCACCCACCATCTGATACCACAGCCTAATAATTAAAGTGCTATGTATACTACATGATAATAGTAAGCCTTACGCTGAACCATATGGGATTTTCCTATATATCCACGGATACTAAATAGGCACATCAGGAATCCTACTGGATCGCTAACCCTTACAATTTGGATAAACAGGTATACCATTGTCTTTACATTTACGTTCAGGCCACCCATTTTTCAACTACAAAAATATGTGGTTTCTTTACTTCAGATTCCATTTGTGCTCTTTTTGCCTTGAGAATAGATATACTCTTATGACACCCTTTAAGGTAAATATACCTCCTACCAAGTATATCAAATACTTTGTCTCTATATACCCTCACTTTTCCACTTCTTCCTCTTTAGGCACATAGCCTACATGATTTACATTGAAAATTTCTTGAAAAAATACATATAATTCCCTATTAGCAGTCGGGTAGGTACTTGAACTTTTTTTCATTTATAATTACTTTTCTATTTTATTTTTCCATCTTTATTTTAGTGATATTAACTACATAATATATGGTCCTTATTCTGTATTTATTTCCTTTTTTTATTTGTTTTTTGGTTGTTTATGTTATTCATTTCAATTGTATATATTCTTTTTATTATTCCATATTGCCGTCAGACTGATGAAGGTCCATGTTTGGACCGAAACGTCTTCACTATATTTTGACTGCAATAAAAACGGATTTAACAATATCATTAAGTTGAGTGCCAAGTTTTCTATACACTATATTGGGCTGGGAACCTACTTGTGCACCATCACAGTAGTGCTACGTTATATTTTATGAACTCTTAATGACCTGGAGAATCATAGTGACATGTTACTTTTAGCATTTGGTGAACATGTTAAAAAAAGTCTAAAAAACCTTTGTGGTATTGCACTTTTTTGCAATTTAACTGCACTTGGAATTTTTTTCCTGTTTTTGAGTACACAATATGGTAAAACCAATGGTGTCGTTCAAAAGTACAACTAGTCCTGCAAAAAACATGCCCTCACATGGCCATATTGACAGAAAAATAAAAAAGTTATGGTCTGAGAAGCAGGGGAGCAAAAAACATAAATACAAAAATGTAAAAGGGTAAGGTCTCAAAGTGGTTAAACGTCAATTGCCATTTTTCAGCCCAAGCCTACATGATTTCTTCTGTAATATTAAATTATCGTCCTCTGTGTTTATTACCTTGCAAAGTTTGGTGCCATCTGCAAATATTATAATTCTACTCTGTTTGTCTCTAAGTTCATTAATAAATGTGTTAAAAAGTAGAGGACCCAATATTGACCCCTGTGGTACCCCATTGTTAACTTTTTCCCAATCCAAGTGTGTCCAATAATAACCGCCTTTTGTTTGCTATCACTGAGCCAGTTATTAACCCAGTTACACATATTTTCCCCTAGTTTCATTTTTCTCATTTTATATACCAAACTTTTAGGTGGCACCATATCAAACGGCTTTGATAAGTCCATTTACATTTGTGGTCAAAACTGTTGGTACCCCTCGTTTAATGACAGAAAACGCACAATGGTCAAAAAAACAACTTGAATCTGACAAAATTAATAATAACTAAAAAATCTATAATAATGAACAACTGAAAGTCAGACATTGCTTTAGAACCATGATTTCACAGAATTTAAAAAAAAAATAAAACTCATGAAATAGGCCTGGACAGAAATGATGATACCCCTGAAAATAATGTGATTAAAAGGGACAAGATAAATCACAGTGTGTCCTCTAATTAGCATCACAGGTGTCTACAATCTTGGAATCAGTGAGTGGGCCTGTACTGTATATAGGGCTACAGATACTCACTGTGCTGTTTGGTGTCATGGTGTGTGTCACACTCTACATGGACCAGAGGAAGCGAAGGAAAGAGTTGTCTCAGGAGATTAGAAAGAAAATTATAGACAAACATGTTAAAGGTAAAAGTTATAAGATCATCTCCAAGCAGCTTGATGTTCCTGTGACTACAATTGCACATATTATTTAGTAATTTAAGCTCTATGGGACTGTAGGTAACCTCCCTGGATGTGGTCGCTGGAGGAAAATTGATGACAAATCAAAGAGACGGATAATACGAATGGTAACAAAAGAGCCCAGAAAAACTTCTAAACAGATCAAAGGAGAACTTCAAGCTCAAGGAACATCAGTGTCAGATCGCACCATCCGTTGTTGTATGAGCCAAAGTGGACTTCACGGGAGTTGACCAAGAAGGACACCATTGTTAAAAAAAAAAATCATAAAAAAACCAGACTGGAATTTCCCAAACTACATGTTGACAAGCCACAAAGCTTCTGGGAGAATGTACTATGGACAGATGAGACAAAAATACAGGGAGTTTACACACAGCCCAGCCTCATCTCATCCCATGTGGATTGGGCGACAATGAGGAAGAGGAGGAGGAAGAACAGGAGCTAGTTTCATGCACTGTAGACGATACTACCTGCACAACTGTCATACCGTCTGTTCAGCATGGATGTCCTGTAGCCAGAGGAGGAGGAGGAGAGCATGTTCAGTCATCCTCTTGATGAGGACAGGGAATTCTTGCCTGTTAGCAGTTTATGTTACGCTGCATTTCCCATTACCCTCGCATTCTCCAAATTTTGGGTGACAGTCATTACTGGTTGGTGACACTTTTAGACCCACGCTACAAGGAGAACTTTCTATCGCTTATTCCCAAGGTGGACAGGTCTACTAAAATGGGGCAGTACCAGAAGACCCTTGTGGCGAAATTATTAAAAAAATTACGATCGGAACATGCTGGTGGCAGAGGTCACAGTTTGTTGGACAACCAAGGAGTACAGGAGAGAAACAACTCCAAGAGTACTTCCTTTCCACTTAAGTCAATGACTGTTTCTCTGCCTTCTGGGAGCTTTGGTGTATTCAAGCCGCCAGCCATACGGAGTCAGTGTGTAATCTCCGTTCTACAGCTCCAGAACCCGGTGAGGGCATTGTCAGGTGATGGTTGAGCCTCACTCAAGAATAGTATAGTCATGCAAGGACATCTACAGCTCCAAGTCAAAGCATTATATTCAAAGAAGTTTGTCGTCCATGTGCTGTCTGGTATGCTCATGGGTCATTCAGAGACAGGAATTCCTTTACCCATTCAGGTCTGGAGATCCAGTATGGTGCTTTGGTTGAAACAACCAAGTTGCAAGAGATATCTGGTTCCCGTGCATCTGAGTCAGTCAGCAGTCTCATCTTCTTCCTCAGGTCTGCTAGTCAGTGAGTTTAGGTGTGATGACATCTCCAATGAAGGGGAAGCGATGACGTTCTCTCTACATGGCTCCAAAGACAATACCGGTGTTCTGTTCCCAGGAACATCCCTGCCTCTTGATTGTCATCCTCTGGGTAATGGGCTGAAGATGGATGCTGAGTGTATGCCTTCAGCTCCCATGTGGTCAGTGGGTGAAGATACAAAGACAGAGGTTTACTCATCCTCTAACCCAGAAGAGGTGGTCCAGTTTTTTTAGGGTAATGGGCTGAAGATGCTTCCTGAATGTATGCTTTCTGCTTCCATGTGGCCGGTTGGTGAAGATACCAAGACAGAAGTTTACTCATCTCTGCTTTCCACCAATTGGGAGGAAGAGGCCCAGGTCATTGTGGAGGTTGACCTCGTCGGGCACCAAGAAACTGGGCATCCTGTGATTCCTGATGTCACGCTTGCCTCATTCTACCCGCAGGATGTCATGATGGCTTAGACTGTGTGTGGTCCGATACTTCTTCTGCAGGTCATCTTTGTAAGCTTGAAGAAGAGGTGGTGTAAAGGGGGGTACTGTAACAACCCTGCCGGCATCACTGCATGGCCTCCCATACCCCATCTGCCTTACACACCAACTTACTCACTACTCTGGGCCATGCTGTGAATTCTTTCTGTTGCTGGCTCCATGCTGTGTGCCTCATGTCTCCTGCCTGCTTTTTCCATGCTTCCTGGCTGTGTGCATAGGAGGGTGATGCCGGCACTTCCTGGTTTTATAGCGTCAGAGTGCACCTTCCTAAGGTGTCCCCAGCCAATTGCCAAGAGGCCTCTGGTATTTAAAGCATCCTCACCCATAGGAGGATGCCTGAGCAACCATTTCTTTCAGTCAGTATCTTGCTGCTGAGCTGCCAGGTCCTGTCCTGGTTTCTGCCTTCTCTGGGGGCTGAGTACCCAGATCTGTTTCTGTGCTTTGTGTCTTACTTGTTCCGCCCTCCAGGTGGCTGCATATCCTGGACTGTATACTAGTTCCTCTACCTTATCCCGTACCTGACCCTGTCTGTATTCAGTCCTATTTATGTGTCTGTTGTATCCTTGTCCGTAGCCTTCACTACCCTGCTGTATGTATCCTTGTGTTCACTCCTGCGGTTCTGCCTTTTGCTCCGCACTCCTGCGATTCTGCCTTTTGCTCCACACTCCTGCAGTTCTGCCTTTTGCTTTGCACTTCTGCAGTTCTGGCTTTTGCTCCGCACTCTTGCGGTTCTGTCCTTGGCTCAGCAATCTGCAGTTCAGTCTTACTCTCACTACACGCTCTGCGGTTCCGTCTTGTTCTTGCTCTGCACTCTGCGGTTCCGTCTTGCTCTTGCTCCGAGTTCTGCGGTTCCATCTGCTCTCGCTCCACACTCTGTGGTTACGTCCTGCTCTCGCTTCGCACTCTGCAGTTCTGTTCTGCTCTCGCTTCGCGCTCTGCGGTTTCGTACTGCTCTTGCTCTGCTCTTTGCAATTCTGCCCTACTCAGCTCCTTGCGGTTCTGCCTTGCTCCGCTCCTTGTGGTTCTGCCTTGCTCTGCTCCTTGCGGTTCTGCCTTGCTTCGTACCTCACAGTTCTGCACTTTGCTCTGCAACCTGCGGCTCTGCTCTGCTTGTTGCTCTGCAACCAGCGGTCCTTTTCTACACTCCACTCCGAAACCCTGCGGCTCTGCTCTTCTCCTGTTCCGCACCCTGCGGGGCCTCGCTTCTCCAGTCTGTAGAGGTTCCTACCTGTTCCCATAAACCACTCATTCCAGTCCATGTCTCTCTCCTTCCCTAGTCAGTACCAGCTGCACACCTTCCTGTATCCCACTCGTACCTACCTATATTCCTGTCCTACCAGTATCGGTTCCAGTCCCGCCAGCCATGCCTGCCTGCTGTGCCCCCCTGTCCTGCCAGAATGCCAGCGGTGCTCGCCTGTCCTGTCAGAGTGCCAGCCATGCTCGCTTTTCCTGCCATAGTGTCAGCCATGCCCGCCTGTCCTGCCACAGTGCCAGCCGTGCCCACCTACTCACCAGAGTACAAGCCTTGCCTGCCTGCCTGTCGTGCCTGTTGACACTCGCCCACACCTGTCCTAGTGTTCCGTTCCCCAGTGGGATCAGCAGCCACAGCCAGACACCACCCTGGAGTGGTACCTGGCAGCTACCTGCCGCACAAGCCTGACCTCACCATCAGAGGATCCACAAAAATATAGAAAATAGGCAGCACACCATAGAATTTCAGCAGCAGTGGATATTTATTAGACCCACATCATTGGCAACGTTTCGGCTCCATGAGCCTTCTTCCAGCAGTGTTTCTCACACAGATGCAGGTATTTAACAGATCTTTACAGAACAATATCATTAATTTCAATCAACTTTTTATATAATTTATAACGCTATAACTGTATCCAGTATATAGCTCTGTCTCACATATAGGATATATCAATATCCTCAGTAGATATTTTATATTTGTACATCCTAATATATATACATTCTCCTTATATTTATCTTTATATCATAATCCGTCCCTAATTAGGGCTCAGATCAGCTGTAACAGTGATTAAAATCAGAGGATCCAGTGAACACCAAGGTAGCTGCTTAGTCATGCCCCTTCCATGGTAGTCTGGTTTGTGGCACAGTGGTGCCACAATCCCCATGCTCACACCAACCAGTCAGGGCACGAGCATTATATAAGGCTAGGGTCACACAACTGTTTTTCTCTTATCTGAGAAAATCAGTTTGACTATGCTAATCACACTTTGATCAGATTCTGGTCAGCGTTGATCATAGTATGATCAGGTTGTGATATGATTTTCTCAAAGGTGGAGGAAAAAAAAGTTTTTCCACCTTCACTGTAATATCAATCTGTGATTTTTTCCACTGATCCATAGAGGTGAATGGGTGAGTCCCATCAATTCTTGCAGTCAAATTGTGCATGCTGCAATTTTTATGGTTGTGTTCATGAGCTCTTATGGAGATTTCGATAAATTGGTTTTGAGATTGGCAGAAATTACAGCAGCTCTACTTCCATTGATGAGAGGACACTGGACAATGTACTTTATGAAAATACATAGACATATTCTTTTTTATAGATTATTCCTGGTGAGTTGTGGTATTGTTCATTTCCTTATTAGCATACAAGTAGCATAATCTTCTGAAACACAGAAAAACACAGTAAAACAAATGTGTAAAAAATTCTGTTGTAAAAAAGTAACAGTAAACAGCAAGTGCTAGTAAACAGATGATAAAAAAACAGGGTACTTGGTTTATACGTTTTTTGCAAAAAATGTATACTAAGCCGCTCTACCAAACGTTAAGGTAACCCGTATCAGAGCAGTCCCTAACTGATGTATTTAAAAACTTGTCATGTGTATAATACCTATATGAGCAGGATTCAGACAGGTAATGTCCGATATTGACACGCTGCAGAGGACGGCCTTTATGTGCATGGCTCACAAGAGAGGGGTGGAAAACTCCTTAATCTTGCAAAAGCAAGAATCCAATTAGATGCAAACACATGAGCCATGCACAGAGTGAACAAGTCTGTAGGACAGTCTTCACACCACCAAAAGACTGAAACACAGAAAAACACAGTAAAACAAACGTATAAAAATACTCTTGTAAAAAAGTAACAGTAAACAGCAAGTGCTAGTAAAAAGATGATAAAGAACAGGGTATTTGGTTGATACATTTTTTGTTGTAAAAAAAGTAACAGCTATACTTCCATTGATGAGAAGAAACTTTGCACAATATACTTTATGAAAATACATAGACATATTCTTTTTTATAGATTATTCCTGGTGAGTTGTGGTATTGTTCATTTCCTTATTAGCATACAAGTAGCATAATCTTCTGATGTTGACTAATTTGACGATACAAAGGTCATTGCTACACTGAATATTTTCATGTTCAAACATCTAGCAACTATTAATATAAAGTAAACTGACAGTGAAAGCTATAGCAATAATTAGAGCAAAGCAACATGATAACATTATATATATGTAATGTGATTTTATATAACGAGTTCAAATTCTTGCAGTAGCTAAATGAAATAGCACTGGTGCATAAATGTTTTTTAATGAGCAATTGTAGAGAAAAATGTTCTCCCTCACGCTGGTAACATGAAAGCTATATGTTAAATGGATCGTGCAGGCGCTGAAGCTAAGAAGAGCTAACACGGGTAGGTCACAGAGGTCAGCATATAGAATTTTTAGTTTTAGCTTCAACAGTACAATACGCACTGCTGAATAACAATTGAGCTTTACAATAATGGCCAAGAAAATTATATTATGTTAACAGTAAGAAATGTTAAAGTGATACATAAATAATGTGCTAGATTAAGTTGCTTTCTGGTGTTTCATCAGAACTGAACACAATTGTTGATTTGCCTTCAAAAATAGTCATTGCCAAGCGCTTTGGCACCCTTAAAATTGTTCTAGAAAATGAAGTATTTCTAGCAGAAAATTATTGCAATTACACATGTTTTGTTATACTAATGTTTATTTCCTTTGTGTGTATTGGAATAACACAAAACAAAACCAGAGGAAAAAAAGGCAAATTGGACATAATTTCACCCAAAACCCCCAAAATGGTCCAGACAAAATTGTTGGCACACTCAACTTAATATTTGGTTGCACACCCTTTGAAATAAATAACATCAATCAATCACTTCCTTTGACCATCAACAAGCATCTTACACCTCTCAACTTGGGAGAAGCCATCCTTCAAATATGAGAGGCTTGGAGCAATTTGCAAAAGAAGAGTGGTCCAAAATTACAGATGAGATGAATTTTCAGAGAGAAATACTTCACTTTCTGGAACAATTTGCAGTGCACCGACACTTTCGGCAATGACTATAGTTATTTGGTTTATATGCTGCTTAATATTAATTAATTAAATAATTTATTTAAGTATCAGCACACGTGACCGCCTGCAGCAGCAGGAAGCCGGTGGCTGACACTGTGCGCTGCTGAAGAGGAATGAATGCTCACCGTGATCTCCAATGAACAGTTTCGGTGAGTATTCCGGCAGCTGCCCTTCAGCTTGCAAGCAGCACATGACGTCCCTGCCATGCACTGCTTACAAGCATTAAGCAGCTGCTGCTACCAGAGAAGGACGCTGCGACTGCGATGGAGTGGAGGGAGGTAAGTGTAATGTTTTTATTTTTTATCTTTTCTGATGGGGCCATGAATACCAGGAACGGGATGGGGCCAATTATACCAGAATAAGGATGGGACCAATCATTCAAAGAGCGGGATTGGGCCAATCATACCAGAATAAGGATGGAACCAATCATACCAGCAAAGGGATGGGGCTAATCATACCAGAATGCCAGAGAGAAATGAATATTCATTTGCCCTGCAGTGCATATTCATTTCTCTTTAGCAGAGGGCACAGGAGTTAGCCGGAGTCACCATCTCCTGCCCTTGTGACCCGCTGCTCCACCGAAACCTCTCCCCCAACTCCCCACCACAGCCAGAGACCATACATCAGGACTATAAGATGCACCCCCAATTTTCCTCTACATTTTGGAAGGAAAAAATTGCGTCTTAAAGTCAGAAAAATACGGTATCTCACACATATCAGTTACTGTGACTCATAGATTGCACTTGTAGCTCAAATTGCATTAATATCAACTGTAAGCGATCAACAGGAAAGGTATTGGATGGAGTGCATATCTCTCCCAGAAAGTTAAGCTGGGAAAGATATTAAAAATCGGCTAGTACTGATTGGTGCAGCAGCTTAAGTGCTAAGCCGTTTTATTTGTGACAGTTCCGGGCCAGGTTTTATTAAAGTGATGAGGAAGATTTAGTGGTGGGACTCATCACTCCAACTCCTAGTACAGGTTATGCTGAGAATTAGCCAGCCCAGATGAGAGTGGTCATCTCATTACTGACAAAGAAAACGCTGAAAGAAAAGCTTCAGCGCGTCACAGCCTCCGGACTGGCATGATGTGTTCTTGAGGTGAAAATGCACAGCGGTTAAATGTGCTAAATGCCAAGTTGTTGGAAAGCCAAGTTCGCATACGTCCCTGTTAGTGTGAGTTAGTGGAATTGTATGTGTAATATCTGTAACATCTGTACCTGGGGCACAGCATTGTTCCCCTCCTCCCCCATGTGAGGATGGCATACTCACAGCCCCGAACACATCAGCGTCCTCGTAATCCTCCTCCTTTACTGTGCATGCCACATTGTGATCCGGAGTCACACCTAGTGTAGAGTGTGCACTCCCCTGCTCATAACGGTGCAGCGCTTGTACATAATAAAATGCCCCAAGCCACACCTGAGAGGCATTTAGTTAAAGTGAATATGAAAGCCTGCAAGATGTCTCCCAGCCAACAGCTGTGAGGCATCTTGTATAAAAGACACCCTCCCCAATTGCGAGGTGCCTGATTAACACTTACAGTTCTTCTTAGTGGTGTTGGTGTTTGCAACTGTATGTTGCAAGGTACCCCGTCCCTAGTCTGCTAAAGTTATTCCCGTATCCTCTTTTCCAACTAGTATAGTATACCGTATTTTTCAGACTATAAGACGCACTTTTTCCCAAAAATTTTGGGGGAAAATGGGGGTACGTCTTATAGTTGGAATATAATTACAAGTAGTGTGGCAGCAGCAGGAGTTGTGCGATTCTGCGGTGGTCTGATGCTGCAGGGTGATGATCACACTCCCTTCCCAGGCTGATGCGCAGGTTCGGCGGTGCTCTGTAGTGTGGGAGGCTCCGCCGACATTTTGTCAAAGCCCGGAGGCCCCCGCACATCCATTACTTCAATGCGGTGGCCTCCAGGAAAATTGCTGCCTGGAGTGGCGCATGCTCAGATTGAGAACTAGGCACCCGAGATCTCATTGCCGGGATCTCAGTCTGAGCATTTGCTGCCCCAGCAGCCATTTACCCGGAGGCCACTGCATCACAGTAATGGATGTGCAGGGTCTCTGGGCTTTCAGAAAATTTTGGCGGAGCCCCCGCACCAGTCTCAGATGGGAGTCATATCACCGGACCACTGAACATCCCCTGTGTCCACGCTCCACCAGCGCTGCCAATCCCCCCTGGTAAGCTTAAATTTTATTCTTGAATATAATGTTTTCAAATTTCAGGAACAGCTCTATATACAGCAGCTTGATACAGCGATGGGAACGCGGGTAGCCCCAAGTTTTGCAAATTTATTCATGGGGCTATTCGAGTCCTCATTGCCAATTACTCAACAAGATTATGCTAATCGCATTATCTTATATCGTCGTTACATAGACTATCTTATCATTATTTGGAGGGGTAGTCAGGAGATAGAGGAGCAGTTGATTTGTGAGATGAATGCTAACCAGTGGGGAATTACATTCACCGCTAAGATTAGTAATGAGAAAATAGATTTTTTAGATTTGGAATTGTTTCATAATAAAAAAGATATTATCAGCAAGACTTTTTTAAAAAAAACTGACAATAATGGCTTCCTTCATTACAACAGTGCGCATTATAAAAAGTGGAAAACAGATATTCCCTTCAGTCAATTTAATAGAATTAGAAAAAATAACACATATACAGATGATTATATTGAACAGTCCAAAATTTTAATTAAAAAATTTCATGACAAAAAATACCTGAAAAAACTATTTCGGAGTGCTTATGAGAAAACTTTGAAAAAAACACAAGATGAATGTTTATTTAAACAAAAAGACGAAATGTACAAAAAAGATGATGACATCAAGAAAATTAATAGATGGCAATATAATTTTACTACACCATATAATAGAAATAATAATGATATTAGAAGGATACTTAATAAATATTGGTATCTATTGAAAAATTTTTTGCCAGAAAAAACTAACATCACTTTTCGCAACGCACAAACTATAGGAGGCATCATTGCCCCTAGACACCTAAAACAATTATCGCAGGGGGACCAGAATACTGATTTAATAAAAATAGATAAAAGTATTAAAGACTACAATATAAAAAACTGGTGTCATGTGATGTAATTCTAAAAAATGCTGCTGCTGTAAAATTATAAATCACAATGCTACTGGGATACATTGTAACAGCACTGGAGATTATCGAAAAATAATCTTGTGATAGCCAATTTGTGGTATTTGTCATTACATGTGCCTGTGGCATCCAATACGTGGGACGCACTACACAGTCCCTGAGAACACGTATGAATGGTCACAGGCACAATGCAAAAAATGGTTTCATGAAACAATCTGTCTCGACATTTATGTTTGAAGCACAACAAACAATTTAATATAAAAGTTACAACTGTTGAGCAAATTCCTGAGAATTGTCATGGGGACTGTTGTGAATGTGCTAGAAATGAATTCTGAGCAGAAGCTCCCTCTGGTGGTTACAAACAGTACTGAACTATTCAATGAAGATTGTGAAGATTGGCGATCAGGTGTTACTGACTGGTCTTATATAAGGGAGGTTCCCTCCCATCAGGGTTGCCGGTGATCAATTGTTCTGGTCTCAACTTTTGTTCCTGGTTCACTTTGAAGCTTGCTGTTTCGTGCCTGCATCTTCTGCTAACAGATAAGACATTTTCTTCTTTTAGTTTTTTGTGCTTGCTTTTTGCATTTTGTCCTGCACTTCTGTGGGGGTCTGCCAGGTCCCCTCCGGGGGCTTGTGCTCCTCTCAGTTTAGTTCAGCCAGTTGTTTGTTCATTTGCCTTGTTTTTTCTGTGGCTGCGGCTTAGTTTTGTTACACCAGAGAACTAATTTAGGTGGTAGAGGTCGTGTGATCTCAGGTGTTTTTGCAATTAGTGTGTTGGTATTTTTTTAGGGTTTTTTGGATTGCAGTAAGTGACCTTCCTATCCTTTTCTGTCTAGGAAGATTGGGCCCCAACGTTTGCTCATACTATTTTCTGTCTGTGTCTGTATTTCCTCTTGTCTAACCGCCATTACATGTTTGGGGGCTTCCTATGTTCTTTGGGGATCTGCGCCGGGGCAGATAGTTTTCCTCTTTCTATCTTTAGGTGAAGTTAGCTTCTCAGGCTGTGACGAGGCATCTAGGACCAACGTAGGTACGCTCGACGGCTGCCTTTAGTTGTGGTGGTTAGTCAGGGTACTGCAATCCAATAGATTCCAACCTCTCTGGTGTATTGCCTTTTTTGGCTGCTCTCCTCAGCTACCAAATCAAAACAGTATCACTGGCCTAAAACTGATAATTATATGGTACTCACAGAAGGGAAAAATAGTGTGAAAGAAAGAAGATTGTCAGAGTTGTCAGAGATTTTTTTTTTTTTCCCTCTGTATCTCTGGGTGCTGAGGAGGATTTTTTTTCTCTCAATGGAGTTTGCACGGTTGTCTGGCCGTGTGGATCAGCTTGCCACTGAAGTTCGGAGTATTGCTACCTATCTTGCAGGGTTGCCTGTTGTGGAACCTAGGATTCCCATGCCAGATTTGTTTTTAGGGGATCGAGCTAAATTTCTGAATTTCAAAAATAACTGTAAGTTGTTTTTTGCCTTAAAATCTAAGTCCTCAGGGAACGCATCACAGCAGGTTCAAATTGTCTTCTCTCTCCTGCGCGGCGTTCCTCAGGATTGGGCTTTTTCCCTGACACCTGGGGACCCTGTTTTGAGTAATGTTGATGCATTTTTTCAGGCTCTGGGGTTATTGTACGATGAGCCTAATGTCACTGATCAAGCTGAAAAAGCCTTGTTGGCATTAAAACAGGGGCTTGAGGACACTGAGTTATACTGTCAGAGATTCCGAAGGTGGGCAGTCCTGACCAAATGGAATGACGATGCTTTGGCAGCCCTTTTTCGGAAGGGTCTGTCAGAGAATGTAAAGGATGTTATGGTGGGATTCCCTGTCCCCCCTGGTCTCAGTGATTCTATGTCATTAGCGATTCAAATTGACAGACGTTTGCGTGAGCGTAGTGGTATGCGTGGAATAGTGTTGCCTTGTGAACCAGCTTCTGAACCCATGCAGTGTGATAGAGTGGCTTCTGGGGCACAGCGTCATGAGTTTCGAAAACGCAATGGGTTATGTTTCTACTGTGGTGATGCCTCTCATGCTATTTCAGTCTGCCCTAAGCGGGGAAGACGTTTTGCACGTTCAGTTGTCTTGGGTAGTGTTCAGACTAAATTTTTGTTGACTGTTACCCTGATTTGCTCCCTGTCCACATTTTCTGCTCAGTCTTTTGTTGATTCAGGAGCAGCTATTAACCTGATGGATTTTGATTTTGCTAAACGTTGTGGGTTTCCCTTGATACCCCTACGGAAGTCTATTCCCCTACTGGGGATCGATTCTACCCCTTTAGCTGAGAATAAACCCAAGTTCTCTACTCAGGTGATAATGAGGGTTGAACCTGATCATCAGGAGAGTTGCAAATTTTTGGTGCTGTATAATCTGCATGACATTATTGTACTGGGTTTCCCTTGGTTACAGTCTCATAATCCTGTTTTGGATTGGAAATCTGTGTCTGTAACCAGTTGGGGCTGCCAATGTGTTAATGCCAACACTCCTGTTTTTTCTGCCTCCCCCCAGGCTCAGGATGTTCCTGACTTTTTGACTGATTTTTCTGATGTGTTTAGCGAAAGTAAATCTGCATCCTTGCCCCCCCATAGGAGCTATGACTGCGCTATTGAATTAGTGCCTGGTAGTAAATTCCCTAAAGGTCGCCTTTTTAACTTGTCTGTACCTGAACATGACGCTATGCGGTCTTATATCAAGGAGTCATTGGAGAAGGGTCATATCAGACCATCCTCTTCACCCTTGGGTGCCGGTTTTTTCTTTGTGGCCAAAAAGGATGGTTCATTAAGGCAGTGTATTGATTATCGTCTCTTGAACAATATCACTGTGAAATATCAATATCCGTTACCCTTGATTTCTGACCTGTTTTCCAGGGTGAAAAGTGCTACTTGGTTTACCAAGACCTTGACCTCAGGGGGGCATATAACCTTATTCGCATTAAGCACGGGGATGAATGGAAGACGGCATTTAATACCCCAGAGGGGCATTTTGAGTACCTAGTGATGCCCTTTGGGCTCACTAATGCTCCTTCCGTCTTCCAGTCCTTCATGAATGACATTTTCAGGGATTTTGTGGATAAATTTCTGATTGTTTATTTGGATGATATCTTGATTTTTTCCAATGATTGGGACTCTCATGTGAAACATGTTCGGACTGTGTTCCAGATTTTGAGAGAGAATGCTCTGTATGTGAAGGGATCAAAGTGTCTTTTTGGCGTACAGAGGATCTCATTTCTGGGATTCATTTTGTCCCCATCTGTTATTGAAATGGACCCTGTCAAGATTCAGGCCATCTGTGATTGGGTCCAACCTACTTCATTAAAGGCTCTTCAAAGATTCTTGGGTTTTGCCAATTTTTATCGTAAATTTATTGGTAATTTCTTCTCTGTTATTGTTAAACCATTGACTGATTTGACCAAGAAGGGTTCTGATGTGGTGAATTGGCCTCCTGAGGCAGTTTCTGCGTTTCAGGAACTTAAGCAGAGATTCATTTCTGCTCCTGTTCTACGACAGCCTGATGTTTCTCTGCCATTTCAGGTGGAGGTTGATGCCTCTGAAATTGGGGCAGGTGCCGTTTTGTCCCAAAGAGATCCAGAGACCTCTAAAAGTAACCCTTGTGCCTTTTTCTCTCGAAAATTTTCTCCAACTGAACGTAATTATGACGTGGGTAATCGGGAGTTATTGGCCATAAAGTGGGCTTTTGAAGAGTGGAGACATTGGCTGGAGGGAGCCAAACATCAGGTGGTGGTCCTCACGGACCATAAGAATCTGGTTTATCTGGAATCAGCCAAGCGACTTAATCCTAGACAGGCCAGGTGGGCCTTGTTTTCACACGTTTTAATTTTGTGGTTTCCTTTGTTCCTGGCACTAAGAATGTTAAAGCGGATGCCCTCTCGAGGAGTTTCCTTGCTGACTCTCCCGAGTTATCTGATCCTACTGTTATTTTGAAAGAGGGTGTAGTTCTTTCCACCATCTCGCCCAATTTGAGACTGGCTCTGGAAGGGTGTCAGGAGGATAAACCCGAACTCTGCCCTATTGGGAAATTGTTTGTCCCAGACCGGTGAAAAAGAGTGTGATGTCTGAGATTCATTGTTCCGCATTGGCCGGTCATCCCGGAATTTTTGGTACCAGAGACTTGGTGAGTCGGTCCTTTTGGTGGCCTACTTTGTCTCGTGACGTCAGGGAATTTGTGCAGTCCTGCGGGACTTGCTCTCGCTCCAAGCCTTGCTCTCGCTCTAGTGGTTTGTTGATGAAATTGCCTGTGCCCAAGAGACCATGGACCCATATCTCTATGGATTTAATTTCCGACCTCCCTGTTTCTCAGAGAATGACCGTTATCTGGGTGATTTGTGATAGGTTTTCCAAAATGATACATCTTGTGCCATTACCTAAGTTGCCTTCCTCCTCTGAATTGGTGCCTTTGTTCCTTCAGCACATGGTTCGGTTACACGGTATTCCTGAGAACATTGTTTCTGACAGAGGACTCCAGTTTGTTTCCAGATTTTGGAGGACTTTTTGTTCTAAACTTGGTGTTCAATTGTCTTTCTCCTCAGCTTTTCATCCTCAGACCAATGGACAAACTGAGAGAACAAACCAGACATTGGAGACTTATCTAAGATGCTTTGTGTCTGCTGATCAGGATGACTGGGTCTCTTTTTTGCCTTTGGCTGAGTTTGCCCTTAATAATAGGGCTAGCTCTGCAACCTTGATGTCTCCATTTTTCTGCAATTTTGGGTTTCACCCTCGATTTTCTTCAGGACATACTGAGGCTTCTGTCTGTCCAGGTGTTGACTCTGTTGTGGAGCGTATGCAGCAGATTTGGGACCAGGTAGTGGAGAGGTTGTCCCTCTCTCAGGAGAGGGCCCAGCGGTTTGCCAACCGCATAGGACTGATGGTCCTCGGTTTGAAGTGGGGGACATAGACAGAGGTAGTGAGACAGTCTGGTGGGTGATTTGTGAGGGCAGGATTGCTCCATTCAAAACTCTCACCGATATTGGCTCGGCGATCATCACCAGCGGTATGGAATGGCGAGAGGCAAAGGAGGAGGACATAAAATTCCCCTCTGCCCCAGAGTCCACACAAAGCTTGGCGGGAAGAGTTGATGAACGTTGAGAAATTAACCCTTTAAGGAGCACTTTCGGAGCAAAATCCCTCGCGTCTAATGACCCTGCACCCACGGTCACGGAACATGACCGTTTACTCACTCACTCATTCGCTGGGGACATCGTTTGGCATAATGTCCTGGCTGCTGACACACTCTACAGACCACGGATACTTGAGTGGTCCGAGACTTAGATCCCACTGGAGTAGGTTCCACGGTCTCTGGGGAGTCGGACGCCCGAACGGGAAATTCAAGAGGTTTGGCAAAGGTGGGTGCCAGTCGAAACCTCTGTCTACACTGGGTCCGCTCTAACCTCCGCTCCTGAAAACGGAGGTCGATGCGGGTAGATATAGAAATGAGTTTCTCCAGTGTGGCAGGAATCTCCCTGATAGCCAAAGAGGGCCTTTACATGGTCTGCCAGTCCTCTCCAGAACACTGGAATAAGAACTTTATCTGGCCACTCTAATTCAGAGGCCAAGGTCCGAAATTGGACTGAGAACTGGCTGACCATGGACAAGCCCTGTGACATTGCCAGCAGTTGGAGTGCCGTATCGTGCGTGACCTGAGGTCTTAAAAAGACCTTTTTCAGAGCCTCCAGAAACTGAGGAGCACTCCGCACCACACGTTCGTCGCGTTGCCCACTCCAATGCTCTGCCCGATAGAAGAGACACAATAAATAGAAGTGAAACTATGAAACCCACTTGTGCCCGTTCCGTGGGGAAACGTGTTGCCAGAAGCTCAAGCTGTATAGAGCACTGACTCACGAATCCCCGACAATGTTTCCTGTCACCTGTAAACTTGTCTGAAAGTGGGAGGTGGGATAATGTCGGAGCAGAGGTAGCGGTGGACAAACTGGCTGCAGCTACGCTAGCAGCCTGAATAGCGACTGCGGTAACATCCACAGCTGAGGTTGTGCGCTCAAGGACCACCAACCTTCCCTTCAGCTGCTGGATGTACTGCTGTAGACGCTGGTCGTCCACCATTTTACTAGCCAGACCCTGGCGCTAGTATTATGTTAGGGTCTGTGGAACGCACCTAATAGATATTGTAGAGAGTTGCGTTCGCATCCCGGGGTCCAACGTGCAGGCGAAGCCCGCTGCTAGTAAGATGGCGAAGGTAGCGAACTCTGTTATCCCGCAGAGTCGCTAAAGTAAATGCCGTAGCGTGCGCTGTGGCAGTTAGTGCGAATTCTGTTAATCACCAGAGCCGCTAACGGGAATGCCACAGCGCTATATGGCGATAAGTACGAACTCACTTAACTTCAGTGAGCCGCAAAGTAAAATGCTAGGGCGCTGAACCAGCATTATAAAGCGAACCCTGTTGCGTCACAGAGCCGCTGAGAAAAAGACTGTGTCCTGTTAGACTCACAGGGATACACTACACAGATAACTGCTGTGCGGATAGCAGTCCGTAATCATGCAGACAGCAACGCAATCAAGCAATCTCCTCACCAGAGAAGCCGGTATTCTAGGGGCTTATTTCAGCCGAGCCCTAACCACATGCGTACATGATCACACTGGCGCAAAGCACATAATGCAATTGATACTAGCGCATGGCGGCCCAGCCATGCCACCCTTTTATAGTAAAAGCTACAGGAACTGCCAGAAAAAGGACCAATGAGAAACTGTTCCAAAACACATGTAGTTTCAGGATCTTCCTGGCGGACCAATAGGAGCTGCTGCAGTACCTGAACATGTGACCCCTGATCTTCAATGAGAGATCTTACCCTGGGCATGCTCAGAAGGGGAAACGCAGGACTTCGTCCCAAAGACGTCTGCTCCAGCACTGGCTATAGTAGAAAATCCAGGAGTGGCAGCAGCAAGTCTCTGCACAGTATTGGAATGGGCAAGACGCTGGGACCGACATCTCTGCTGAGCAGGCTCCACTGTGGACAGAGATGAATGGGGGACCGCAGCGGGACTGGTTCGAGATTCCCCTTGTGCAGCAGCGGGAACTCGAACCCCAACACACTTTCCTTCTTTTTTATTAGAAATATCATTGCACTAAAAATTTTGTCATTTCAAGCCTCCATAGAATTTTTTTGTTGTGTCATAGTCTACTTATTGACATAATTTTGCTGGCCAAAAAAAAAACCACAGGGCAGATATTTGAAAGTGGGCTCTCTTCTTCAGACGCTTCATCTATCAGTGTGCTAAAAATTGTGGCATTTCAGGGCAACATTCCCCTTTATTTGCTGTGTCTTACCCTATTTGTATAAACTCTTTTGGGGTAAAAAAAAAAAAAATCCAGGCTACATATTAACCATTGTTGTATCTGTGTCAGACGCCTATGAAGTGAAGATAAAAAATTTTTTTTCTTTATTCACTTGTCATTCCAAATACAGAGGAGTATCAGCATAGATTAGCAGCAGATGAATGCGTTATCAACGCATTTCAGGTGACGCAGCACCCTTAGTCATGAAGTCATTCCTCGTAACACCAACACGACAGAAGTTGTCAGTACAACTGTTAGGTCTTCCCGAGTCTGGTTGTTTTTTAAATACTCAATCAGGCCATTTGCTCCAATTGTCATGCCCACATCAGCAGAACTAGCAAAACTACCAGCCTGACCACCACCAGCATGATCAGGCACATGGCAGCAAAGCACCCGACTTTGTGGGCTGAACCCCAGGATCCAGGAACAGTGTCTGTGGGTGACACCACTGCTTCTTCCACTGTTGTGCATGGTAGCCAATCCCCTGTACATGGTGCCTGCGAAGATGCCTCCTGCCCTGCACCTGTCGTTGCACACACTCAACTTCCATCACCAGCAAGCACGTCCACGTCCTTGTCCCAGTGCAGCCTTCAGTTGTCCATACACCAGTTGTTGGAATGCAAGCCGAAAAATACCCAGCCAACGCCCCACAGGCCACAGTACTAAATTCACACATATCTCATCTGCTTGCGCTCGAAATGTTGTCTTTTAGGCTCATGGAGATGGAAGCTTTCCGCAACCTGATGGCGGCGGCTGGCCCAAAGTACTCTGTCCCTAGCCGACACTATTTCTCCTGGTGTGCCATCACGGCATTACATAAGTACATGTCCCACAACATTACCCGTTACCTCAACAATGCAGTTACTGCAAAAGTACACTTAACCAAAGACACGTGGAAAGTGCTTCTGGGCATGGAAGGTATATCTCTCTGACAGCACACTGGGTTAACATAGTGGATGCCAGAACCTTGGGATGGAACAAATCCTACCAGCACTGAGGATTGCGGGCCTTAGGTCAATCAGGGTTTCCCCCATAGTCTACAGCTCCTGCATGTCCTCCTCCTCCTCTTCAGTCAAGCCTTGGGATGGAACACGTCCTACCAACGCCAAGGATTGCGGGCCCTAGCTCAATCAGGGTTGCCCCCATAGTCTACAGCTCCTGCACATCATCATCCTCCTCCTCTTCAGCCTGCATCTCTGAAATGACCATATCCTTTGCAAGCAGGAAGCACTGCAGCACTGCCTCAGCCAAGCGGCAACAGGCTGTGCTGAAGCTAATATGCTTAGGCAATAAATCGCACAATGCTGAAGAGTTGTGGATAGCTCTGAAAGAGCAGGCATGTATGTGGCTAACACCGCTGAACCTACAGCCAGGCATGGTCATGTGTGATAATGGCCAGAACCTGGTGGCGGCTCTGAGGCAAGGCAAGCTCACACACGTACCATGCATGGCCCATGTGCTATTCTCGTGGTTCAGCGGTTTCTCAAAACCTACCCGGAGCTTCAGGATCTGTTTGTGAAAGTATGCCGCCTGTGTACTATTTTAGAATGTCATCTACAGCTTCATCTGCCCTTGCCATACTTCAGCAGTGTTTGCAGCTTCCGGCTCACCAACTGTTTTGTTATGTCCCCACGCATTGGAACTCTACACTGCATATGCTGGAAAGGATTTGGGAGCAGAAGAGGGCAGTTGCTCCACACATACAACCTCAAGAGTCGACATGGATGTCAGACATATGTACCATCCTACAAAACTTTGAGGAGTCCACCAAGATGGTGAGCGGCGATGGCGCCATAATTAGCGTCACCATCCTGCTTCTTTGTATTCTGAAAAGCTCTTGTCTCACAATGAATGAGGATGCATTGCAGGCGAAGCACGATCAGATGGAGCAAGGAACCATACAGGGTGATTACACACAGCCCAGCCTCATGTCATCCCAACGTGGATTGGTTGACAATGAGGAAAAGGAGGAGGAGGAAGAACAGGAGCTACTTTCATGCTATATAGATGGTACTACAAGCACAAGTGTCATACTGTCTGTTCAGCATGGATGGCCTGAGGACAGGGAGGAAGAGGAGGAAAGCATGGTCAGTCGCCCTGCTGAAGAGGACATGGAAGCCTTTCCAGGTAGTAGTCTGGCATGCATAGCAGACTTTATGTTGTGCTTCCTTTCCCGTGACCCTCGCATTATCAAAATTTGTGCTGACACTCATTGCTCGTTGGTGACATTTCTAGACCCACGCTACAAGGAGAACTTTCTTCCAGAGTCAGAGAGGTGTACTAAAATGATGCAGTACCAGAGGGCCACTGTTGCGGAATTATTGAAAAAATTCCCATCTGAAAACGCTGGTGGAAAAGGTCACAGTTCGTTGGACAACCAAGGAGTAGAGGCGAGAGAGACTCTACTACAGTCCAGCCTAGGCAGGGGAACACTGGCAAAGTTCTGGGACACTTTTCTCAGACCCTCCCATCGCCGTGGCCCAGAGTCGCGGGGTAGTCTCACAAGGAATGCAATATTTTGGAAGATGTTGAAGGAGTACCTTGCTGACCGTACCAACATAATCCGTGATTCCTCTGTGACTATTGGGTGTCCAACCTGGACAAGTGGCATGAACTGGCTGTCTAAGCCTTGGAGGTCCAGGCCTGTCCTGCTGCTAGCGTTTTGTCAGTGCAGGTTTTTAGTGCCGCTGGTGGAATAATAACTGATAAGTGCATTCGGCTGTCAACTGAAAGTGCTGGCAGGCTGAATAAGTCCTGGATTTGGGGTGACTTCTGTATACCACCGAATTATAATAGCAAAACATAACCTGCAATACAGTGTATTTTTTGGGCAGTGTGTTACCATGCACCTCTTCACACCCACACATGGGTATACACTTCCTGACTTTTTCTATTTGGTGTGTTATTGTCCTCCTCCATCTCCTCATCCTCTTCTTCCACCTCCACTAGATCACCAAGGAGACCATGTTCCGTGATGAAACAGTCACTATATTGTTTTGCAATTGTGTTGGATGTCCGTAGCAAAAAATATTTGCACAGTAGGTTGATGTGTATCACCCCAGGGGAAAATGTTTCTCAGCCCATACACTTAGTGTATGGGCATTCCAAGTATAGGAGACCAGCTCCTTTACACTGGGAAGACATTTTTCGGAGGTCATGCTCCACATCTCTTCAGACACCACCACTAGAACACCAGGGTGACCATTTTCCGTGATGCAACAGCCACGTAATTTTTTTTTTCGATGGGTGTTTATGATGCCCGTAACAAAATTGTTAAGACAGTATGTTGATGTGTACCCCACAGGGGGAATTATTTTGTCAGCCCATACACTTACTGTATGGGCATTACAAGTATAGGAGATCCGCTCCTTTGTAATAGAAACAGATTTTTAGGAGGACTTCATACACTTCTCTTCCAAGTGGTATTGTCATGGTATAGGACATGTTTAATGTCCTGCTCTCTCAGGATTAACTTTTGCTGGCCTCCCTTTGGATCTGGGAGGGGTATTTATACTCATTCAAGACTACAATTCCCTGTCAGCTATACTGTTGTTTTGACTGTGTGCCTGATCCCCTGGTGTGTTTGTTTACTGCATTGCTTGTTTGCCTCCCATTTATGACCTGATCTGTCTGCTCACTCTGTTCTCTGTCTCACGTTTTGGTACTATTGTCTTCTCCAGTTCTGACCTCCTGGCTTGGCTATTGTTACTCCTTTACAGTTTGTCCCTATTGTACCATCTATTGCCCGTTCTGGTTTACTGATCTCTTGCTACGTTCCTGACTATACGTTCTGTCTTATCCTTTGGTACTGTCGTGCTATCTCGTGCTTTGACCCCGGCCTGATCTGGTTTACATCCGTGTCTATGCCCCATAGTAACTTTGTCCCGTAAGGTGTTTTCTTTCTCCAAGCTCTCTGGAGCTTAGGCCACGCCCCCAGCAGTCACGTGCTTCAGGTCCTGTTTGTTTGAAGCATGCATTTTCATTGCTGCTGCCCCGCTCCACAGATATCTTTGAGCACAGTTTGTTTTGCTCAGGGCATGCGTACTTGCTCAGTGAGCAAGTGCAGTGTATTGTTCCTGACAAGTATTTTGGTTTGTACAAATTTGGGGTAGGCCTTGCATTCAATGCATAGGTAATAGTATGGCAGAACAAAATGAATAATGTGAACTTGGTTTTCCTGTGGCCATTCAGTACGTGGGTTCAAAGGCTTCTTGGGGCATGTGAATTTGCTGCAGGGCGGGTTTTGCATTCAATGTCTTGGCAAATAGTATGGGAGACCAACTTCCTAATAATGTGAACTTTGTTGGCTGTTTATCTTCAACAATACAATTCTTCAATGCCAGTTCTTCAGCCTAAACACTGCAATGCTAAAATGCATGGTCTTCTGACTCACGACTGCAATTCAGCAATGCATGTTCTTAGGCCTCAACAGTGCAATTCTCCACTGATGGTTATTCAGACTCAACACTGAAATGCTCCACTGCAGGGTCTTTAGCGTCAACACTGCAATTGTCCTCCGCTGGCTGTTTATCATCAACACTGCAATTGTCCACTGCCGGGTCTTCAGCGTCAACACTGTAATTTTCCACTGCAGTGTCTTTAGCGTCAACACTGCAATTGTCCACTGCCTGTTATTCAGCCTCAACAGTGCAATTGTCCACCGCTGGGTCTTTAGCATAAACACTGCAATTGTCCACAGCCGGGTATTTAGCCTCAACACTGCAATTGTCCACTGCCGGGTATTCAGTGTCAACACTGCAATTTTCCACTGCAGGGTCTTTAGCGTCAACACTGCAATCGTCCACCGCTGGGTCTTTAGCATCAACTCTGCAATTTTCCACTGCAAGATCTTAAGCGTAACACTGCAATTGTCCACTGCCAGGTATTTAGCCTCAACACTGCAAATCTCAACTGCCGGGTCTTCAGCCTCAACACAGACATTCTCCAATGCAGGTTCTTCAGGCTCAACAATTCACTGCGTAGCCAAACAATATGGGAGTACCAAATTAATAGGAACAATGCTTTCAAGTGGCCATCCAGTACATGGGTTAAAAGGCTTATTGGGGTGCATGTGACTTTGTGGCAGGGCAGGCCTTGCATTCAATGCATAGGCTAACAGTATGGCAGTACCAAAACAATAATGTGAACTTGGTTTTCCTGTATACATCCAGTACCTGGGTTCAAAGGCTTATGGGGGTACGTTTGAATTTGGTGCAGGGGAAGCCTTGCATTCAATGCATAGGCTAAAAGTATGGCAGAACAAAATGAATAATGTGAACTTGGTTTTCCTGTGGCCACCCAGTACATCAGTTCAAAGGCTTTTTGGGGTGCATTTGAATTTGGTGCAGGGCATGCCTTTTATTCAATGCATAGGCTAACAGTATGGCAGTACCAAAAGATTAATATGAACTTGGTTTTCCTGTGTCCAGCCAGTATCTGGGTTCCAAGGCTTATTGGGGTGCATGTGACTTTGTGGCAGGACTGGCCTTGCATTCAATGCATAGGCTAACAGTGTTGCAGTACCAAAAGAATAATTAGAACTTGATTTTGCAGTGTCCATCCAGTACCTGGGTTCAAAGGCTTATTGGGGTGCGTTTGAATTTGGTGGAGGGCAGGCCTTGCAATCAATGCATAGACTAACAGTGTGGCAGAACAAAATGAATAATGTGAACTTGGTTTTCCTGTGTCCATCCTGTACCTGGGTTCAAAGGCTTAATGGGGTGCATGTGACATTGTGGAAGGGCGTTCCTTGCCTTCAATGCATAGGCTAACAGTATGGCAGAACAATATGAATAATGTGAACTTGGTTTTCCTGTGTCCATCCAGTACCTAGGTTCAAAGGCTTATTGAGGTGCATGTGACTTTATGGCAGGGTGGGCCTCGCAGTCAATGCATAGGCTACCAGTATGGCAGAACCAAATAAATAATGTGAAATTGATTTTCCTGTGTCCATCCAGTACCTGGGTTCAAAGGCTTATTGGGGTGCATGTGAATTTGTGGCAGGGCAGGCCTTGCATTCAAAGCATAGGGTAACAGTAAGGCAGTAACAAAAGAATAATGTGAACTTGGTTTTCCTGTGTCCATCCAGTACCTATGTTCAAAGGCTTATTGGGGTGCATGTGACTTTGTGGCAGGGCGGGCCTTGCAGTCAATGCATAGGCTAACAGTATGGCACAATCAAATGAATAATGTGAACTTGGTTTTCCTGTGTCCATCCAGTACCTGGGTTCAAAGGCTTAATGGGGTGCATGTGACTTTGTGGCAGGTCAGGCCTTGCATTGAAAGCATAGGCTAACTGTATGGCAGTACCAAAAGAATAATGTGAACTTGGTTTTCCTGTGTCCATCCAGTACCTGGGATCAAAGGCTTATTATGGTGCGTTCTAATTTGGATCAGGGAAGGCCTTGCATTCAATGCATAGGCTAACAGTATGGCAGAACCAAATGAATAATGTGTACTTGGTTTTGCTGTGTCCATCCACTGCCTGGGCCAAAAACTTAGTGGGGTGCATGTGACTTTGTGGCAGGGCAGGCCTTGTATTCAAAGCATAGGCTAACTGTATGGCAGTACCTGTAATGTATGTAGTACAGTTCATATAGCGTCTTGTGCTTGGGTGCGATGAAAACACAGGAGTCACAGGTTTGATATAGAAAAGTCCTGTATTACTTCATACAAGTTGGCAGAAATAGTCACACAGTTTGCAGACACAGAAACAGGAGACACAGCAGGCCAGAGTAATCCAAGCTCAGCAATCACTCTCCAATACAGATTCAGGATCTTCTTCTCTGTTACCGTAAGTCCATGCAAACGTGGGTCTTTCAAAGAGCAGGGTTCAGAGTCCACAAGTGCTTCAGAGTTCCTCAGTAGGAATAGCTGGAGTACAAGGTCCAAGGCTTACAGGAGTCAAGTCACAGGTTCACTGCAGGCTAGATTCTGAAGCACTGATTGCTCAGCTGTGGCTGCTTAAGAAGCAAAGGAGAGAATCAGGGCGGGAACATGCAAGCTGGAAACTCCATTTTGACTGAGGGCAAGATAGCTGCAGCAAGACAGAAAGTAAAATGGCTGACGAACAAACTGACTTTCAGGAATATATACATAGAACCTTACATTACTCCCCCCTTAAGGACAACCTCCGGATGACCTCAGACCAGGCTTGTGTGGGTACCTCTGATGAAACTGACGGAGCAAGCGAGGAGCATTAACGTTATTGACCGGTTCCCATGAGTTGTCCTCCACTGGGTAGCCCTGCCATTTAATCAGATATTGTAACTGATTTCTATACAACCTGGAATCTAAAATCCTTTCCACCACAAATTCTTCCTGACCATCGACTAGCACTGGGTCAGGGCAAGGAGAGGAACGTCCAGGAAACGTATTGGGTGTCGCAGCCTTTAGTAGGGATACATGAAAGACAGGGTGGATTCTCATAGTTCTGGGCAGTTGAAGACGACAAGCAACGGCACTTATAATTTTACTGATTTTATAGGGTCCAATGTACTTATGTCCCAACTTAGACGATGGAATCCTTAACTTAAGATTTCTGGTTGACAGCCAGACCAAGTCTCCTACCTTGAAAGCTGGTGCAGGTTTACGAAATGTATCTGCTGCTTTCTTGTACCTTTCTTGAGCCGATTCCAGATTTTCCTTTAGAAGATCCATATTCTTCTGTAAAGACGTGATTCTTTCAGCCACTGCTGGTAAAGGCGTTTCTATGGGAAATCGTGGTAGAATGTTAGGATGATAACCTAGATTAGAGTAAAAAGGAGACTGTTTAGTGGAGGCACTCTGAGAGTTGTTATACGAGAACTCAGCTAATGGAAGTAGATCCACCCAATCATCCTGTAGGTGGCAGATAAAGCAGCGGAGATACTGCTCCAGGGTTTGATTGGTTCGTTCGGTCTGTCCATTAGTCTGGGGATGAAAAGCAGAAGAAAGGTTTACTTTAATGTCCGATGCTGCACAGAAATTTTGCCAAAACCTAGAAGTGAATTGCACCCCTCGATCCGAAATAACCTCATCCGGTACTCCATGTAAGCGAAACACATCTTTAATCATCAAATCTGATGTCTGTTTTGCAGTGGGTAAGCCGACACAAGGGATAAAATGAGCTGCCTTTGTTAGACGGTCAACCACCACTAGAATGGTGTTCTTCCCCTGAGAGGTTGGTAACTCCACAATGAAGTCCATAGAAATGGATCCCCACGGGCGGGAGGGGGTGGGAAGAGGCTGTAACAGACCAGTTGGTGAGGAGCGAGGTGTTTTGCATCTTGCACAGACCTCACATGAAGTGACATAATTCAAAACATCCTTCCTGCAAGTGGGCCACCAAAAGAAACGAGAAAGAAATTCCTGTGTCTTTAGAATTCCTCTATGCCCAGCTATCTTGGAATCGTGAATGAGTTGCAATACTCTTAATCTGACTGTTTCAGGAATATACAGACGTTGTCCCTGAATCCACACACCATTCTTAAAGACAAGACTTACGTCCCTTGGGGGTTGTGCCAAAAAGGAATCCGCATGGTATGCTTCCTTGATGTCCTTAAGTAGGTCTTGATTATGAATTACTCCTAGGAATCTAGAGTCAGGAAGAATAGTCTTAGGAGGAGTAATTGGACGTGTCTCTGCTGAGTAAATCCTAGAGAGTGCATCAGCCTTTCCATTGCGCGATCCTGGTCTATAAGAGATGATAAAATTAAATTGGTTTAAGAAAAGATTCCAGCGAGCCTGGCGAGGAGTCAGGCACTTAGCCGACCTGATAAACTCAAGGTTACGATGGTCTGTCAGGACGACTATTTGCTGTGCAGCTCCCTGAAGAAGGTGTCTCCATTCTTTGAAGGCGGCAATAATGGCCAACAACTCTCTATTGCCCACATCGTAGTTCCTCTCAGCCGAAGACAACTGCTGGGAAAAGAAGGCACAGGGATGCAAGACATTCTTCTCACCTGTTCTCTGAGAGAGTATAGCTCCAACGGCACAGTCTGAAGCATCCACCTCTATTATGAAGGCAAGCTCGGGGTTGGGATGTACTAGGATAGGTGCAGTGGTAAATTTATCTTTTAGACAGGAAAATGCTTCCTGGGCTTGGGGAGTCCAGGAAAACCTAGACTCTTTCCGGGTAAGTTGAGTGATAGGTGACACTACCTCAGAGAAATTTCTAATGAAACGTCTATAGAAGTTGGCAAACCCGATGAAGCGCTGTACCTCCTTCACATTTCTAGGACTTGGCCAATCCTTGATGGCTTGGGTTTTGCTTCCATCCATACTAATTCCTTGTGTAGACAGTACATACCCCAGAAATTGAATTTCGGTCCTATGGAATTCACACTTTTCAAGTTTGATGTAAAGATGATTTTGTCTTAGACGTTCCAAGACCATTCTCACATGTCCATGATGTTCCTCTGTGGAGTTAGAAAAAATTAGAATATCATCCAAATAAATTACCACGAATGTATCTAGGAGATCCCTGAAGATGTCATTCACCAAGTGTTGGAAAGTGGTTGGGGCGGTACTCAGACCAAAAGGCATAACTAGATATTCAAAGTGTCCATAGCGTGACCTGAATGCAGTCTTCCATTCATCCCCAGGTCTAATACGGACTAAGTTATAGGCCCCACGAAGATCTAGTTTAGAAAAAATTTTGGCATGTCGCACTCTCTCCAATAACTCAGGGATTAAAGGCAATGGATAACGGTTTCTAATAGTAACCTTATTGAGTTCCCTATAGTCTACGCATGGTCTCAGAGATCCATCTTTCTTCTTTACAAAGAAGATGGGTGCACCTGCAGGAGATGAAGAGGGGCGTATGAAGCCCTTGGCTAGATTTTCATCTATGTAATCCTTTAAAGCCTTTAGCTCGGGCCCCGCCAGGGGGTAGATCTTACCAAAAGGTATCTCTGCTCCAGGCAATAATTCAATTGGACAATCATATGGACGGTGAGGAGGAAGCTGGTCAGCGTTCTTCTTGTCACATAAATCCACATAGTCCTGGTATACAGCTGGTAGTTCAGGGACTGACATGATTCCTTTAGGAACAGAGCAAGCTGAAACTTTTGGACTCATCTGTTTCTCTGGAAAGTGTAATTCCTTGGTCTCCCAGTTAATGGTAGGATTCTGAGCCTGCAGCCATGGTAGCCCTAGAATAATGGAAAGTGGGGAGAAGAGATAAGCATAAAGGACAGTTTCTCTTGATGATCTTTACCCATAAGAACCCTCAAAGGCTCTGTTTCCTGATCCACTGGTCCAGAGGTCAGCAGGGAGCCATCCACAGTTTCCATCTGTACTGGAGTAGCCTTCTTCACTGAACGTATTCCCTGTTTCAGAGCAAAGGAGACATCCATAAAATTTCCACTTGCCCCTGAGTCGATCATAGCAGAGCTAGACACCCAAGCTGAGTCAACCCAGAGTTTGATGGAAAGAAAGCAATGAGAATTGTTTTTCTTACAACTCAGCTGGGACACCGCTGAGGAAACTTGAAAAATGGCAGCGTTTACACAGTCAACGTCCTCAGAGGTAACGGAGTTTAAGTCCGAGAAATCAAGATCTGTTGCTGCAGATCTCTCTGGAGCCTGAGGCTCGGACCTGACAGATCCCCTCTCGCAACACTCACAATGAATGAGTGCTGCAGTAGTCTTACGAGAACGGCTGGGGCAGTTTATAATGAAGTGCCCTGACTTACCACAATAGAAACATAGATTCTCCTTAAAACGATGTTCCTTGCGTGCATCACTAACCCGTCGTTGTAAAGAGTCTACCTGCATGGGTTCAGGTTCAGGTTCCCGTGTAATCCTACTCAAAGGTTCCTTAGCTGGAGAGGAAGGTAGGAAAAGGTTAGTACGATTGCTTTGGAACCATCTCTCTTGCCTGCGTTCAGTCAGACGAGTATCAATACGGATGCAGTAGTTAATAAAGTCACCTAACGCAGTGGGAGGGTCGGCACGAGCAAGTTCATCCTTAATCAGTGGAGATAACCCCTTTCGAAAAATAGATTTTTTGGCGGAACTGTCCCAGGTGGTATCAAGGGCCCATCTCCTGAAATCCAAGGCATATTCAGCTACCGAGTGCTTACCTTGGCGCAAAGCTAACATGGCTGCTTCAGCTGTTGCACCTCGATTGGGGTCATCAAACACCTGCCCCATGGCTGAAATAAAATCATCAAGGTGATTCAAACAATCATCCTCAGTCTCAATCAGAGGGTTTGCCCACATTAAAGCCTTGTTGGTAAGCAACATAATTATAGTAAGCACCTTAGATCGTTCAGTGGGAAATTGTGAAGCATGTGCAGAAAAAAAAGATTGCATTGATTAATAAATCCCCTGAATTTCTCACGTTCACCGCCAAAACAAAAAGGGGGCAACTTGGGAATCCCAGCACTCGGGGCTACGGCAGGAGCCTCGACTCGCCCCTCTAGAACCTCAATCCTGGCTCGCAAATCCTGGTAGTCTGTCCAACCACTTGCAAATTGTGATTATTGAGGTCCTGTAGATTTGTAAAACGGGTCTTTATATTCTGCAAATCTGCAAGGATATTATCAGTCACTCCGCAAAGTTCCTTTATGCGGGCCTCCATTTTCCAGATCTTTTAAGACAGGATTACTGGAAGAAGAGGAGAGAAAAAAAAACAATAGTGTTCACCTGTGGCAACACTGCAGAGAGAAAAAAAAATTAAGGGAACTGCTCACCTGGAATGGTTGTGAGAAGTCACAACCACTATCATCACAGAAAGTTTCAACCAGACATCTGATATCCAGAGTTACAGCAGACAAAAAAGAGAAAAGAAAGGAAAAAAAAAAACAATAGTGTTTACCTGTGGTAACACTGCAAAAAGAAAAAACTTAAGGGAATTGCTCACCTGGAATGGTTGTGAGAAGTCACAACCACTGTCATCACAGAAAGTACAACCGGACGTCTGATATCCACAGTACAGCAGACACAGCCTTCCAGACCCAGCAGACACTAACGTTTTGGCTTCAGAATCTTGTAATGTATGTAGTACAGTTCATATAGCGTCTTGTGCTTGGGTGCGATGAAAACACAGGAGTCACAGGTTTGATATAGAAAAGTCCTGTATTACTTCATACAAGTTGGCAGAAATAGTCACACAGTTTGCAGACACAGAAACAGGAGACACAGCAGGCCAGAGTAATCCAAGCTCAGCAATCACTCTCCAATACAGATTCAGGATCTTCTTCTCTGTTACCGTAAGTCCATGCAAACGTGGGTCTTTCAAAGAGCAGGGTTCAGAGTCCACAAGTGCTTCAGAGTTCCTCAGTAGGAATAGCTGGAGTACAAGGTCCAAGGCTTACAGGAGTCAAGTCACAGGTTCACTGCAGGCTAGATTCTGAAGCACTGATTGCTCAGCTGTGGCTGCTTAAGAAGCAAAGTAGAGAATCAGGGCGGGAACATGCAAGCTGGAAACTCCATTTTGACTGAGGGCAAGATAGCTGCAGCAAGACAGAAAGTAAAATGGCTGACGAACAAACTGAGTTTCAGGAATATATACATAGAACCTTACAGTACCAAAAGTATAAAGTGAACTTGGTTTTCCTGTGTCCATCCAGTACCTGGGCTCAAAGGCTTGTTGTGGTACATGTGACTTTGTGTCAGGACGGCCCTTGTATTCAATGCATAGGCTATCAGTATGGCAGAACAAAATGAATAATGTGAACTTGGTTTTCCTGTGTTCATCCAGTACATGGGTTCAAAGGCTTATTGGGGTACATATGACTTTGTGGCATGGCGGCCCTTACATTCAGTGCATAGGCTAACAGTTTGGCAGAACCAAATGAATAATGTGAACTTGGTTTTCCTCTGTCCATCCAGTACATGGGTTCAAAGGCTTATCAGGGTGCGTGTTATTTTGGTGCAGGGTAGGCCTTGCATTTAATGCATAGGCGAACACTATGGGAGGTCTATTTTCTTATAATTGGAACACTTTTTCTTGAAACCCTCTTGTCTCGTCAAAGGGGTATTGGGTTGCGTTCTAATTTTTGGCATCCCAGCCACTCAATGCATAGGCAATAACAGTATAGCAGACTCACTGTGTAATAATGGCCCTTTAAGAATTGTAATGCTGACTGATGTCCCTATAAAAATAGGCTTTGTGACTTTAAGAGTCACTACTTCAAAAATGAAACAAGATGTGTCTGATGATGTAGAGTATCACACACCACATTGCCAGCTAAGGTTCTCAAATGCTACAATGAAATTTCCCAGTAAATGCATTTGTATTGGTTGAAAGCAATGCTAACGTTGACAACGCATCAAAAATGCTACGTGTGAACATAGACAAAGTGGTGGAGAAACATTTTTGTTTTGTTTTAACCCTGCTGTACTGTTTGGGTCAATATGAACCGAAATGATTTTTGAGACCCTGTAGATTTTTTTATATGAGGATTTGAAACTAGTGGTATCTTGACTTCTCATTTGTGGAGCTTTATATATTTTTTTTGTTTTTGTTTTTTTTTTGTTTACTTTTTGCTTCACGCTGATTGTTACACTTGTTAAACTAAAAGTTTGTCGAATTGCGAAACCGGTCGCCACATATTTAGAGCTACAATGTGTCATGAAAGGTTTCATGAAATTTCTAGAGTACTGCGGTTTGATTCTAAAACAGATAGAATGGAAAGAAGAGCTAAAGATAAACTAGAACCTATTAGAAATGTTTGGAATCAATGGGTAGAGATTCTACCAAAATTGTGTAATAGTGGTGAAAATTTAACTGTTGATGAGCAACTGGTGGCATTCCGAGGTAGGTGCCCATTCAGACAATATATACCAAGTAAGCCAGCAAAATACGGCATCAAGATCTGGACACTTTGCGACAGCAAAAGTTCATATGCTCTAAATGTTCAAGTGTATACTGGAAAAACCCTGGTGAAAGACCTGAAAAAAATCAGGGTATGCGTGTTGTTCTCGATTTGACTCATGGACTAAAAGGACAAAATGTCACATGTGACAACTTTTTTACATCCTATCAACTAGGCCAGATGTTGAAGAAAAAACAACTTGCCATGCTGGGTACTATAAGAAAAAACAAACCAGAACTACCGCAAGGTATCCTTAGCAAGAGAGAGGTGTACAGTTCTACTTTTTATTTTTCTGGAAATACAACTGTTGCTTCTTATGTTCCAAAAACAAACAAACAGGTAATTCTAATGAGCACAATGCACCATGACAATGCCGTAAGTGATAGAGAAGACAGAAAGCCTGACATTATTTTGGATTATAATGCCACAAAGGGAGCAGTTGATACTTTAGATCAAGAAATATCAACATATACATGCAAACGCAAAACCAATCGGTGGCCAATGATTTTATTTTATAACATACTGGACGTTTCTGCATACAATGCATTTGTCTTATGGAGAGAAATCGACCCCGATTGGAACCGGAAAAAGCTGCATAGAAGAAGATTATTTCTTGAGGAATTGGGAAAATCCCTGGTTAGGCCATATATTGAGAGCAGAAAAGTGACCCCCAGAAGTGAAGGAGCAACAGCCATTGTAAAAAGTGTCCAGCATGCTCAAGAAAAAGACTCCACATCCACGGCCTCCACCAGCACAGCTACCAGCAGCACGGCTACCAGCAAAAAAAGGAAGAGATGTAGCTTCTGTCCACCTTCCTGTGACAATAAGACTAATCTGACATGTGCTGGATGTTCAAAATATCTGTGTAAAGGACATGTGTCTTATTATTGTGTTCAGTGTAAAAACGCATGAACATGTTCAGTTTTTTCTTTTTTCTTTCTAAAAAGGTTGAAGGTTTTATGATTTTTCATTTGTTGATTTATAAATATTGTTTTCAAAAAGTTAAATTTCATGTTTTAATAATAGTAATGTAAAGCTTCTTTGTTATTTGTGTGCAGAATGCCAACAATCAAAGATAATTGTAAAAAGCCTGTGTAACCTTTTTATGAAAAAAAATAAATTATTAAGTTTGAATTTAAATTGTTCATTTGTTTATGATCAACCACGTTCACTTACAGTATAATAATGAAAAAAGTATTCAAATAAAACACTTAGAGTAGCTAAAAATCAAGAATTAATAGGTCGGGTCATATTGACCCGGGAACAGTACAAGTGTATAGCAAATGCGAACAGAACAGTAGGGTTAATTATTTTGCCTTATATAAAAGTCAGTACACTGGAAAGGATGTCCCTTAACATATTTCCCAGAAAAATCCATTTGGTTTTGTTATGTTTTTTTGGTGCGCCTGTAAAAATGGCATAAGACTCTGACTACATTGTTCACAGCTGTGACCTGGGAGTCAGAAATGCTTCCAGATGCATTCCACATGATGTTCCCATGTCATTTGAGAACTTTTTCCATCATTTTCAGACTTTTTTTACTTTAAAATGACTCTCGGGGTGAGATATTGGCAAAAATGCTCGGTTTTCCCATAGACTTACATTGGGTCCATTGCTCTGGTCGAGTACCCGAATATTCCAATTTGCTCGACCCGATCAACGAGCACCCGAGCATTTTAGTGCTCACCCATCACTAGGAGTGACTCTTAAAATCACAAAACCTATTTTTATAGGGGCATCAGTCGGCATTGCTATTCTTAAAGGGCCATTATTAAATGAAGTCTTGATTGAAGATCGTAGATGAGGTTCCTCCATGGATAGATATGCAGATCTTGATGTCACAATACTTAAGTTGACTGCGGGAAAGCACACCGTCTAATTCTAACCAACATTCAGTCCATCCCTTACGAACTTCACCATTGCTTGGGTTAAAGTGGCAAATACCTTAAAAGGTGAAGGGACCTATCCTAGAGACTCTCACTCTTTTTTCTTATTCACACAAAACACATATTACAATTCCATTCCAAAATAAGCTTTTGGTTTAAATGCATATAGAGACTTAAGCTAAGATAGCATGGCAACTACTGATCCATAATGCACCTGCAGATCATTGATCCATGTGAAGTTGGAGTTATCTACCAGCTGTAAGTGCATGAACACCCTCACATGAACACACTTAACGTGGACCAAGTATGTCCATGTACAGGCAGTCCCGCACTTACTCCTGAAGTGTCTATATGCACACATATGGAATTTCATTAGGCAGTAAACTGATCAATGTACATGACATTATTATTTATATATAATATATATTGGATCCAAGGTAAAGGACTGGATTTTTCTTATGTCCTTAATCCCCTTCTCCGGCTGAGTGAATGGTGCTCAGCTTGACTTCTGTGCAGTTGGGCGGCCAGTCTTTTGGTCCTCCTGCAGATCATAAACAGTCCAATATACATAATAATGACCAGGGGGAAAATGACAGGAAGATGTAGCTTTGGGCTTTATTACAGTCTCCTCCTCATGGCTGGAATCTGAGAGGAGATGTTTCAGCTCTGCACCAAACATAAGAGGAATTTTCTGGAGTCTCTCAGGGCATCTGTTCAAAGGTCAAGTCTTCTCTCTGGAGTGATAGGTGTTCTTGTACATCAATACCTAAAATGGGATTAAGGGAATAGTACTCTCCTGGGAGTTCTCCCGGGGCAGTTAATAAACATATAATTTCCTTTATTTTAAGCTTCCCTGTCCCACCAAACTCACTCCTCATTTATGTGTTTATTTCCGAGTGACCTCCCCCGTTAACCTTTCTTGAGCTGCCCAGAAAGTCAGCTAATGCCTCGACTTCCCTGAACCCCCCAAAATGAATGAATGCAATTTTCCTTTAACACAATTCTAGTCAATTGCTTCTGTTTCCTATACAGACACCCATTCCAGTTTTCCACAATTCAAAAGAGTAACATACAACCCTCGCAGGTACTTAACACTCTTAGGAAAACTAAACGACAAACTAAGGTACAATGTTTTAGTTGTATCTTGCATCAAGTTTTAAACAAGGCCATGTTATCCGTCCAAACTTCAATGTCAAAGCACACAGTATAACATGACACTGCATCGTGTATGTCCATTATCTGTCCATGCTTCTCTGCCTGTCTTAGTTCAGGTAACAACACCCTGTTTCCAATCCAAAATGCACAGAAAACAAAAAAAAAAAACATTTTAAACAAACAAAAACAATTAACCGCTGAACTTCGAGGCCTAGGTGAACCCACACCTCTCTACCTATCTTGGGTCATGCAACAATGCTAGCTCATCCATGGATGTGGCTCTATTACCTGCAATCTGTGTATTTGTGTTACTCCTATCATTATGAATTCTATGGAAAACTGGATTGAAAACTAAAAGTCCCAGCAATACACCACATTTACTTCATGGGGAATCTGAATGAAAACAGAATACAACCAGACTGCTAACAAATCCTGTTACAATTGCATTCACATCGCACCCAAGAAAAAGCCTTTCTGCCTCCTGTCTGAACCTCACTGGTCTAACAATACATTTAAATTGCAAAAGAGCAAACCTAGTAAATAGAACTAAAACAAAGCAACCAATAAGAAAGACTAGAGGCCAGTTTGAAACTCTGATAAACTGCATTTACATCAAGTCCTCACTAGCCTTCTTGGTTGTAATCTGCCTTTTTGAGGTGTCTCCACATGGTGCGGCACATGAGACTGAGAGAAAATGCCATTATGTCTGTGTAAATGCCTGTACTACCTGACAATATTGCTAGGCCGCTAATAATTCCTTGTAATATGTCCAAAGTGACCATTTAAAACATTTCACAGAGTGATATTTCCTCTCTCTCTTTGTATCTGACCATTTGTAGTACCTGGCAATATGACCTGAGCCAGCACAGGCATAACATCTAACACCTGCCATGCTGATTTCGGGTCCTGACAGAACATGCTTCCTTCTGTCTGGAACTATTAAACTCTTCCATTACTAAGAATGCACTCTTAACAATGTTACATTTGCCTTTTCTTTGTAATTTGGACAGCACAAACAGTACAGACCAAAAGTTTGGACACACCTTCTCATTCAAAGATTTTTCTGTATTTTCATGGCTATGAAAATTGTAGAATCACACTGAAGGAATCAAAACTATGAATTAACACATGTGGAGTTATACATTACACTTTACAAAAAAGTGTGAAACAACTGAAAATATGTCTTATATTCTAGGTTCTTCAAAGTAGCCACCTTTTGCTTTGATTACTGCTTTGCACGCAGAAAAGGTGAACGGATGGACTCTACATGCCTGGTTCCCACCATGAAGCATGGAGGAGGAGGTGTGATGGTGTGGGGGTGCTTTGCTGGTGACACTGTTGGGGATTTATTCAAAATTGAAGGCATAGTGAACCAGCATGGCTACCTCAGCATCTTGCAGCAGCATGCTATTCCATCCGGTTTGCGTTTAGTTGGACCATCATTTATTTTTCAACAGGACAATGACCCCAAACACACCTCCCAGGCTGTGTAAGGGCTATTTCACCAAGAAGGAGAGTGTTGGGGTGCTACGCCAGATGACCTGGCCTCCACAGTCACCAGACCTGAACCCAATCGAGATGGTTTGGGTTGAGCTGGACCGCTCACCGCTTCAATTTTGAATAAATCCCCAACAGTGTCACCAGAAAAGCGCCGCTACATCATCACACCACCTCCTCCATGCTTCACGGTGGGAACCAGGCATGTCCATCCGTTCACCTTTTCTGCGTGCAAAGCAGTAATCAAAGCAAAAGGTGGCTACTTTGAAGAACCTAGAATATAAGACATATTTTCAGTTGTTTCACACTTTTTTGTAAAGTGTAATGTATAACTTCACATGTGTTAATTCATAGTTTTGATGCCTTCAGTGTGATTCTACTATTTTCATAGTCATGAAAATACAGAAAAATCTTTCAATGAGAAGGTGTGTCCAAACTTTTGGTCTGTACTGTACCTGTTGTTACTTTTTTTATTGGATCAAAATTTGATATAATATTTAATCCATCCCTTATTCCTTCGTTCCCCCCCTTTTTGCCGTGCACAGGGCACAATTGTTCGTGGATCTGACCTCGTTTTCAGAGACAAAGAGAAGGCCGGCATCACATTTGAAAAATCATTGATGATATTTTGCAAACTAGTAATCAGTTGGGAACTAGAATCAAGCTCCACATTCAACTGATTAATTACGGCATCACTAGCTGCTGCCTTGTCCTTACAAGCTTTGATCTCAGCCCTAGACTGAGTGAGCTGTGCTTACATATCAACACAATGATTTTTCGTTTCCAGCAGTTGTGATTCAAGCCTAGAAATCTGCTTTTCTCTGTCCACATTATACTAATCGTTCTCTGACAGTTGTGTCTGTAAGGCACACACTCTCTGCACATTAGTCACACAACATTGGCAGTGGAAATTTGGGGAATCTGTCTTACACAGGGATTCTTCATAAACACAGATCAGTTTTGCTAACATCTGTAGTAATTTACTTGACTTATTCAAGACCGACCGTCTGTCTATACACATGCTATCATGGCTACATGCTTGTTCCAATAGGGCAGACTACACCAATTCTGCAGATTTGGGTATAGTGGGGGTTACTGGGTGAAATTTACTTTGCTCTGCTAATCTTTTAAGGTCGATAAATCCATACTCACTCTTCCTGGAGCCATCTTGGTAATCCTCTTAGTCCCTTCTGTGATGCTTGAATAGGTCCTTTTACCTCTGGATCGCCTTTTCCTGACCAGCTGGACTTTTCTTTGAGAACAGCTATGACTTTATGGAAGAATGGATTGGTAAAGATCACCCCAAACTCTCAAAGATTACTTCAAAAGGAAAAAAAAACGTAAAAAATTTGCCTGGTAACAAAAGATTGGTTCTCTGCTAAAGATTTTGTTCTGTGTATAGCTCGTGCTGAAAATCTGCGTCACCTATCTGAACTATTAGCACTCTGAATGCACAAAATTACACAACAGTTTACCCTGTATCAATGTAACTTGTCCCTGTCCCTCTGGCCTGATAAGTTCACAGACGATGACCAGATATTCACACAGCAAAACACAAAAACAAAATCTCATCATTGGGCCTGTAGCTTGCCATTTTTAAAGGGCGAGGTTTTGCTCCAGAAATAGCTAAAAATTACAGTGAATAAAGGAGGAATTCTCCCTGCACCTCTATTGAGGTCCGACATTAACTATTAACGCCGAACTTTACTATTAATAATTAATATCCACTTAGTAATGCCTTAAAGTTATCTATTCCTTATATTATATGCTAGCTGAGACAAAACAGTGTATCAATAAAGTATATTATACACACAGTGTTACGTCATTACATACATTAATTTTATTCCCAAGCTGGCGACTTAAATATATATATGCACATTATCTGATACTTACAACTCTGAATAGTAATATACAACAATATACACAGTAAAAACCCAAAATTAATGACCGTATTTACCAACTCACAGATGCAATATCACCCTCCTAATCTATGGCTCACTATTCCCACCAGAACAAGAGAGAAGAGAAAAGCACTTTGCTTGTCAATTTATGTCCAGCTAATATAGGTGTGTCCAGCCTCAAGTATGGGGGATCATGTCACAGTATATTGTCCACTAAGATCCATACTCTCAATCCTGAAACCTGTTTTACCAGTATATTGCTGGCCCTTCTTTGTCTCAAGGAGCAAGCTGGAGGAGGGGGCCTCTGAGCACATGTGGGGGAATTATATATAGATATATATATACACAAAACATGCACTGTACACATCTCTATATAAAGATGTACATTTTGTGGCACTTCTCTTCAACAGTTAGTAATGGAGGTGTCTTATGAAAATATAAAGGTGACATCAAACCCCCAACTATCACCCCACTTGCCACCGCTACAGGGCAAGTAGGAAGAACAAGTCTTAGTGCCAGAATTGGTGCATCTTATAGATGTGCCTTTTCTGGGATGGCTAAGAGCTGATGTGTTTACCCCGGGGTGGCGATATCATTGACACCTTCCTAGGCTGTTAATATCAGCCCACAGCTGTCTGTATAGCCTTTGCTGGTTATAATTATAGGGGGACCCTACATCATTTTTGGGGGTTCCCAATTTTAATAGCCAGTAAAGGCTAAGTATACAGCTGTGAGCTAATATTAATAGCCTGGGAAACTCCATGGGTATTACCCCCTTCCAAGCCATAAACATCTACCTCCAGTCATCAGCTTTCCCTCTGCTCTGGGAGCTCAAACCATTTTTTTCAGAAAAGATAATCTTTTAATAATTAAATCCAGTAAGCTGCACTCATATTGCACTCTATGTATACATCACTGACATCTGTATATTTATTTATTCTATATGTAGGCACTGTATGTAATCCATCTATTCTATCCTGTCAGGTTCCGATGTGATTTTACAGTACATGGCTGCTGAATTGCTGGCTATATATATATATATATATATATAATATATATATATGTACAATATATATATAATATATATAATAGTTACTGCCATCTATATATCTATCTATTTATGTAGACTGTATGCAATCTGTGAATCTGCTGAATTGCCGGCTTTTTATATCTATTTATCTATCATCCACTTTAAAATACTTTAGTTCCAACGCAATTATTTCCCCGCACTTTTAACGAATTTTACCGACTTTTTCCAATTTAAAAAAAAAAATGCTTGTGTTTCCGATCACGAGTCCGAATGTGCCATATTCGTGCCGAATTTATGTTTGGTGATCATTTTCTGAACATATTCGTTCAGCTATACTAATGACTGCCTTGCCTGTCATTATGATACTCCTATGAATGCCATTGAGCATGTAATTGGACAATCGCAGTTTCAAGTACCTTTAGGGGAATAAAAAGTTTTTCAAAAAGGTTCTAAAAATTGAAAAAAATAAAAAACTTATCACACCCTTTTGCCCCATTGAAAAAATAAATAAAGCATTAGCTTAGGATGCAAAGAATAAATTTTCACAAAGCCCTATACCTCAAAAAATGAAAACACTTCGGGTTTCAGAAAATACAACAAAAGCAAAAAAAATTTTTCTTGCAAATTAGAGAATTTTTTTCAGCACTGAAATAAAAAAATAACTATATATGATTGGCATCTGCATACTCATACTGATCAGGAGAATAATATTGCCAGATTAGTTTTTCTGTATAGTGAACATGGTAAGTAAAAAACCCAAAAAGCAATTGTGGAATTGCACTTTTTTTTGCAAATTTGCTACACTTGGAATTTGTTCCCTGTTTTCCAGCACATTATATGGTAAAATGAATTATGTCATTCAAAAGTACACTCGAAGATAAATTTAAAAAAAAGGAAAATGGCCTAGGGGAGTAAGGGGTTCGACATTGTTGTCCATTATTTAAATTTTGATTGCGACACATTTGCGGCATTATTTCAGGCCTATTCCAGGTGAAATCCTTTTGTCGCTAGGATAATTATAATTTTGAAAATTTTCATCAAGCCTACACTAGAAAGAAAGTAATAATTATATTTTTATTTACATAGCACTAACATGTTAAGCACTTTATAATTAAATGTGGACATGTACAGACAATAAAAACATTGCAGAGTAAAACAATTAAACAATTACAGAATGAGTCATGGCCCTGCTCACAAGCTAACTGTCAGGGAAATCAAGGAGTTCCATGTCATAAACCAGGAGGGTACATCATAGACAGAGGGGTGAGACAAAGGCGTAATCAGGTCACAGTCTGGGGTCAGAATTCCAATCAGTTAATGAATAAATATCTCTACTTTAGGGAATGTTCATACAAAGATTTGTTGTAAATGTTTATGTGACTGTCAGATTCATTTGACCAGTGCTTACAGAAATCCATGCACCTGCTGCAGAAATTAGAATATTATTCAGTGTTTATATTGGCCAGCAAAATTCTAAGTTTATAAACTGTAATAAAAGAATGGAGCACAAAATCTTGATAACTCCCATTGTACACTGCAGGTTAGTGTGAGTAGGAGATATTTTTGCAGCTTTACTCAACTTTGAAGCATTTGACCTAAAATGATCAAAATCATTTGTTCACATACATGACACTCATTGTTTGTAACGAACTGACATTTTTGGAGCTTTTAAAAATATAGAATATATGTAAATGCATACATCTTCTTATAGCTTTGAATGAACACCTTCAGGCTGTTCTGGAAATAGAAATCCCAATCACTGGAATACAAAGTATAAGCCACAATATCATGTGGATAGTGACAGGTTCAGCAAATTACTATTCCAAATAATGAGCTGGCATTTGTGAATTAAATAACATTTAAGAATTAAGTCAGAATTAAAATAAATGTTTAATAGAATTTTTAAAAATGTCATTTTCCCACAACACCTGCTATTTTAAATAAGTTGCATACAGTATGTTTACAGTACAGTCATGGCAAAGTTTTGAGAATGACACAAATATTAGTTTTCAAAATGATCTGCTGCCCTTGATTTTTATGTGTGTTTGACAATGTTTTCAATCATACAGACAGAATAATAATAATGCAAACATTATGAGTAACAAAACTTGATATTGACAGTTAGAATGAGTTAATGCAGCAAGTCAATATTTGCATGTGTGACCCTTCTTCTTAGGACTCTGCAATTCTCCCTGGGATGCTCCATCACTTCTGGACCAAATCCTGATGATAGCAGTCCATTCTGCACAATCAATTGCTTAATTTTGTCAGAGTTTTTAGGTTTTTGTTTGTCACCCGCTCTTGATGATTGACCACAAGTTCTCAATGGATTAAGATCTGGGATTTCCAGGCCATGGACCCAAAATCTCTATGTTTTGTTCCCGAGCCATTTAGTTAGCACCATTGCTTTATGGCAAGTGCTCCATCATGCTGGAAAAGGAATTTGATGCCAAACTGCTTGGAGGGTTGGGAGAAGTTGCTCTTGGAGGACATTCTGGTACCATTCTTTATTCATGGCTGTGTTTTTAGGCAAGACTGTGAGAGAGCCGATTCCCTTGGCTGAGAAGCAACCCCACACATGAATGGTTTCAGGATGCTTAACAGTTGGCATGAGACAAGACTGGTGGTAGCGCTCACCTTGTCTTCTCCGAATGAGGCGTTTTCCTGATGTCCCAAACAATCGAAAAGGGGATTCATCAGAGAAAATAACTTTACCCCAGTCCTCAGCAGTCCACTGCCTGTGCCTTTTGCAGAATATCAGTCTGTCCATGATGTTTTTTCTGGAGAGAAGTGGCTTCTTTGCTGCCCTCCTTGAGACCAGGCTTTGCTCCAAGAGTCTCCGCCTCACAGTGCGTGCAGATGCACTCATACCTGCCTGCTGCCATTCCTGAGCAAGCTCTGCACTGCTGGTAGCCCGATCCCGCAGCTGAAACACTTTTAAGAGACGGTCCTGGCGCTTGCTGGTCTTTCTTGGGCGCCCTGAAGCCTTTTTGGCAACAATGGAACCTCTCTCCTTGAAGTTCTTGATGATGCGATAGATTGTTGACTGAGGTGCAATCTATCTAGCTGCGATACTCTTCCCTGTTAGGCCATTTTTGTGCATTGCAATGATGACTGCACGTGTTTCTTTAAAGATAACCATGGTTAACAGAAGAGAAACAATGATGGCAAGCACCAACCTCCTTTTAAAGTGTCCAGTGGTGTCATTCTTACTTAATCATGACAGATTGATCTCCAGCCATGTCCTCATCAACACCCACACCTGTGTTAATGGAGCAATCACTGAAAATAGAGTTAGCTGGTCCTTTTAAGGCAGGGCTGCAATGATGTTGAAATGTGTTTTGGGGGATAAAGTTCATTTTCTAGCCAAATATTGACTTTGCAAGTAATTGCTGTTAAGCTGATCACTCTTTATAACATTCTGGAGTATATGCAAATTGCCATTAGAAAAAGTGAAGCAGTAGACTTTGTAAAAATTAATATTTGTGTCATTCTCAAAACTTTTGGCCATGACTGTAAGCTATATTTAGCTTAAATCTCTCATCTGAAATGAAATTTCATTGCATAAATTTAAATATTTTTTGGAAGAACACTGAACACAAGCAATAACTTTTGCATAATTTAATATAGTATACAGCAAAATTTGTAGGGATATGATGCGGCCAATTTGGGGATTCCATACGAGAATGAATTCAATGCAGCAGATACGGATTTTAACGGATTGAGCTGTGACCTCTTTTAGGTTTTATCACTACAGCTATATGTGCATTTAACACATTTCCCATCACAGGTTCACAATCTCTGATATAGATATACAATCACACTAAAGACAGTTTCATAGAAAACTGGGGTAATTAACCTTCTCAAATGTTTTTAGAGTAAGGGCTCAAGCAAATACCCGGGCAAACCAGTTCGAGCACTGATCACTAATGCATGGACTGATCACGTGTCCAATGACCCAAGTCTCACAGCACTATAAAAATATATGAAGCTTTCACACTTGAGTCTGGAGCACCGCATCCACTCCATGCATTGTCATCCGAGATCAGACTGAAATCCATGAACGTCTTCTTGAGCCCTTAGTATCTGAAGAAGACTCAGTCACATTTCCATGAAGGGCTTGTTCTGGTCTGATTCAAATTCAGCATTTTAATTCTACATGTAATACTAATCTCAGTTGCCTTCCGTGTGATCATAATACTGCCCACTGTGCAATATTACCAGCTATCAATAAATATATGGTATTTTTTGTGTTTGTAAAAAATGGATGCTCTTCTGACTTTTTGAAGAAGGAGGAGCTTGTACAGCTCATAATTATTGTAATAATTTTGTTTTACAGTTTATTGTAAAAAATGTTGATGATCTGGACTTCTGTACATAAAACTTTTTTAGGCCTTTTGGACAGTGGAAAGACAAATTTACAAAGCCTTACAGCATGTTCAAATTGGAATATTTTTGGGTTATGTGCTGTCAGCGTGAGAAACACATAGTCAACAAACACTGATTATAGCCTAATGTGCTAGTTGACAAGAGTAATTTTCCACATGGATCTCAGAAAATTTAATATGGTTCTCCTTATAAAGCTTGTTAACTAGAGATGGGTGAATGTGCTCGGATAAGGCCTTATCCGAGCATACTCCGGTGCCTAACAAACAGGCAATCCTTGCATGTTTTGCGGCTATCGAACTGCCGCGAGTCATGCAGCCGTGGGGACTCAATCATATTTTTCGAGCACACTGAAGACACTCGCCTAGCACCCGAGCATGCTCGGATAAGACCCTATCCGAGAACGTTTGTGCATCACTAGTGTTAACCCCTTATTGAAATATGAATTACAGGGTATGTCAAATGCTGGCTCCCTGCTTTTGATGCGGGCTCAAACTAAGCCCACATCTTTGGCAGCAGATGATGTCTTTAATAATAGCTAGCAGTTGCGGGTGGAGTAGAACTGCACTCACGGCTGTTATCTGGTCAAATCTGCTGTCAGTCTGTGACAGCGGCATTTACAGCTCTATGGTAGTGCTTTAGCACTACAGAATGCAATTTTACTTTTTGTTATCTATAGAGATGGGTACTCCTAGTTCACATCTGTACACACCAGTTTTCTGATTTGGAAGTGCTGATAATTTTTTGAAATGTGGGGACTCCAAGTTGGGTGGACCAGTGCAATGTGCATGAGGTAATGCAAAGATGCTTTCAGGCAGGAGTAAAGTACTCTAATTTCTGAAACAAAAGATACTGATAAGCCAAAGTTATGTAATGTGTGAAGGACCAGTCAAGTTGATCGAAGGCCTTTACTTTGTCTAAGCCCAAAAAGACTGCTTCTAGACAACTTTAGTGATGGGTGAACACTAAAATGCTCGGGTGCTCGTTGCTTGGGTCAAGCAAATTGGAATACTCGGGTACTCGGACAGAACAATGAGCCCAATGTAAGTCTATGGGAGACCCGAGCATTTTTGCCACGATCCCCCACAGGGGTCCTTTTAAGGTTTAAATACGTCTGAAAATTATGGGAACACTGCTCAAGTGACACAGGGACATCATGGGGATCACCCCTGGAAGCATTCCTGACTCCTAGTTCACAGCTTTAAACAATGTTGTCAGAGTTTCATGCCATTTTTACAAGCGCACCAAAAAACTTACCAAAACGAAACCAAAACGGATTTTGCTGGGAAATATGTAAAGGTACATCCTTTCCAGGTTAATGACTTGTATATAAGGCAAAATAATTAGCCCCAGACCAAAATGTTCCTCCACCACTTGGGCTATGTTCAGACGCAGCGTTTTTGAAGCGATTTTCAACTTTAATATTCCTTTCAACCAAAACAAATGCATTCACGGGAAAATGTCACTGTAACATTTAACAACTCTAGCTGGCCATGTGGTGTGTGACACATAAGCAGGCACATCTTGTTTCATTTATGAAGGAGGGATTCTTAAAGTCACAGAGCCTATATTTACAGGGGCATCAGTCAGCATTAATCTGCTTAAAGGGCCATTAAACAGTGGGTCCCCTAAACTTTTATAACCTATGCTGTGAGTAGGTGGGCTTCCAAGAATTACAACGCACCCCAACGCACCCTTTGACGAGATGTCCAGGAGTGCTTCCATAAAAAATGTTGCATTGAATGCAAGGCAAGCCCTGCTACCAAGTCATATGCACCCTAATAAACCTTCCAGGTACTGGATGGGCCCAAGAAAATCCACTTCACATTATTCATTTTGTCCTCTCATTCTGTTTTTTTTTCATTGATTGCAAGGCCTGCCCAGCTACCAAGTCATATGCACCCCAATAACCCCAATCCCCCTTTGGAAGAAACATGGAGGAGGGCCTCATAAAAAAATTTCCCATTAAAAAGGAGCGGGTCTCCTAGGCTTGGAATGCCCTTTCACTAAGTGTGTTGGCTGGCAAACATTTTCCCCCGTGGGGTACACCTCAAACTTTTCCATAACAAGTATTTAACATCCAGCAACAATACCCACCCTTGTTATGATTTTGACACTGGCTGTAGCAGCAAGGAACACATTAACGCTGGTGATCTAGTGGCAGCGGATGATGAGACGTGGAGGAAGGCCTGATTAAAAACTAGGCCCAATTTAAAGGAGCGGGTCTCCTACACTTGGAATGCTGATACACTGGTTGGCAAACATTTCCCCTTGGGGGTAGATAACAACATAGTGTATAAATTTTGCTTTTAGGGGCATCATAAACATCTTGCAAAACTGTAACATGATTTCCTACACAGTTGCTGCTGGGAAGGTGCCTGTTTTTAGCAAAATATGGCGGACGAATCGTTGGATGAAGTGATCAGGAAAAGGGCCATGGTGATGACAGGAATGGGAAAGTACATGACTAATAACAGCAGTGGCTATGGGAGGTATGAGAGCCAGAATAAAGCCTACAATGATTCTTCGTTTAGCCACCATCAATTACCAGAATCGGTTTCATGCCCGTCAGAAGATCGGTGTAACAGATGCGCGTTTGAGACTCGGCCTAAGAAATACCCGCCCAAAACATTTTGCCAAACATGCACGTGGTTCACAGACGTGGATAAAAAGGACTTAAAAATCCTGAAAACTTTTTTAGCAAAAACACAAAATGAAAAATAGCCTCACCAAATCTTGTCAAATGACCAACGCACTAGCAAGATGCAGCAGGCTCCCATAGGTAAAGGCTGGAAAAGCACAGGTGCCCTCCACTGATGAGAACAGCCACCCTATCACAAAAAAAGTGATGATGGTGTTAGCTGCCTAGTGGAAAAAAGCACACAAATAAGGCTTGCTTAGGACATAAGTCACACAGGAAAGTGCAATGCATAGTGTCGGGATGGCAGCCTATTTATAACGCCTATAATGGAAGGCGGGCTGTTCAGCACCATATATGCACAACACAGTAAACCAAGCAATCAAAAAGGAGCCCAGCTGCATCCTGCAAAAAAATGATAAAAAGTGCAAAAATAATGCATATGATAAATGCATTAAATGAGGTATTAGTTACTATTTTGGCCAAAGCAGATAAGCTCACAACTAGAGTTGAGCGATACTTTCCGATATCCTAAAGTATCGGAATCGGAATGGTATCGCCGATATCACTAAAATATCGGTGATACCCGATACCGATACCGGAAGTCCCATGTAAGTCTATGGGAACAAAATATCGCAACTAAAAAAACCCCATTCTTTCCTTGTAAACACTAAATATACACACATAGAATACATATATATATATATACATGTCATTGTGACATATATATATACATATATGTATAGTTTATACACTTCTACATAGTAAAATATCCTCTGATTCAATTGCCGGGTAAAGCCGGCTTCAGTGAAAAGACAGAAGCACCCGACATGAAATGACACTTGGTGTACATAGGGTTAACCATGTCTTTTCATGTCGTTTGCTATCTGATTTGCACAAACAATTAAATCAGACTATGTGTGCAAAATTTCACACCTGTAGGGGTTAATTAAAGGTGTAAATTCGTTGTAAAAAAAACGGACTTTTTTGCTACGAATTTACACCTTTAATTAACCCCTACAGGTGTGAAATTTTGCACACATAGACTGATTTAATTGTTTGTGCAAATTAGATAGCAAAGGACATGAAAAGACATGGTTAACCCTATGTACACCAAGTGTCATTTCATGTCGGGTCACCCGACATGAAATGACACTTGGTGTACATAGGGTTAACCATGTCTTTTCATGTCCTTTGCTATCTAATTTGCACAAACAATTAAATCAATCTATGTGTGCAAAATTTCACACCTGTAGGGGTTAATTAAAGGTGTAAATTCGTTGTAAAAAAAACGGACTTTTTTGCTACGAATTTACACCTTTAATTAACCCCTACAGGTGTGAAATTTTGCACACATAGACTGATTTAATTGTTTGTGCAAATTAGATAGCAAAGGACATGAAAAGACATGGTTAACCCTATGTACACCAAGTGTCATTTCATGTCGGGTTCTGCATTTTCACAAAAGCCGGCAATTGAATTAGCGGCTATTATACTATGTAGAAGTGTATGAACTACAAATATAAATATATATATATATATGTGTCACAAATTCAATGACATGTATATATATATATGAGGTGTAAAATTGCTGAAAAAAAATGCGTGGGCTCCCGCCCTATTTTCGCAACCAGACAGACAAAGCCAGTGAGTGGGGGCAGATAATAATAGCCCAGAGAGGGACCATTATTTTTGCCCCCTCCCGGCTACTAACATCTGCACCCAGACACCCCAGGAAAGACAAATCTATAATTAGATTCGCCCTTTCTGGCACTTTGCCCGTCTATTCCCATTGCCCTGTAGCGGTGGCGAATGGGTTAATATGGGGTTAAAGCCACCTTGCTATTGAAAGGTGACCTTAAGCCAGGTTAATAATTGAGAGCTGTCAATTAGACAACTATCAATTATTAATCCTATTGCATGAAATAAAAATAAAACACACACACTTTAATTAAAAATCATTTTAATGAAATAAAGACACATGTTTTTGACCATCTTTTATTTTACTGCAAAAAACATTTCCTGTAATAAAAATAAAATAAAAAAGCAAAATTATTCTTACCTATCCCATGCACAGTCAGGTCCCACGGTGTAATCCTTCAGAAAGGGTTAATGTTTACTGCAGGGACCGCAGCTAATGCTGCAGCCTCACAGTAAACCCCAAATGAATGAGTTCCTCTCCTGCCTGACAGGAGAGTAAAGGCTGGGTGTCACATAACGATACACCAGCGATCCCGACAACGATATGCACTTGTCAGGATCGCTGGTGTATCGCTACATGATCGCTGCTGAGCTGCCAAACAGGCAGCTCAGGCAGCGATCTGGGACAGCGACACTGCGGGTAACATCGCTTAAGGGCCCGTCTCACATAGCGATATCGCTACCGAGATCGCTGCTGAGTCACTAGTTTTGTGACGCAGCAGCGAGCTCACCAGCGATATCGCTGTGTGTGACATTCAGCGACGATCAGCCCCCCTGCCGGGTATCGCTGATCGTCGCAGAAATGTCAGGACCTTTTTTTGATCGCTGGTTTCCCTCTGACAGGCACGCATCGCTGCGTGTGACAGGCGGGAGACCAGCGATCCGCTGGTAACCAAGGTACACAGCGGGTTTCCAGGCACCGCGCAGCGCTTGGAAACCCGCTGTGTACCTTGGATACCAGCTCCCTGCATCAGGGCGCTGGTATCCAAGGTACACAGCGGGTTTCTAGGCACAGCCCCGCGCCTGGAAACCCGCTGTGTACCTTGGTTACCAGCGGATCGCTGGTCTCCCGCCTGTCACACGCAGCGATGTGTGCCTGTCAGCGGGAAACCAGCGATCAAAAAAAGGTCCTGACATTTCAGCGACGATCAGCGATACCCGGCAGGGGGGCTGGTCGTCGCTGAATGTCACACACAGCGATATCGCTGGTGAGCTCGCTGCTGCGTCACAAAACTAGTGACTCAGCAGCGATCTCGGTAGCGATATCACTATGTGAGACGGGCCCTTAAGTGGAAAGCTTAATTGATTGCTTTCCACTTTCACTTCAGGTCAGCCAGGGACACAATCAGTGACGTCAGAGGGAACTGATTAACAAAAATAGGGGTTCCCTTCGAAAAAAAAAAAATGGCGTGGGGTCCCCCCTATTTTTGTTAACCAGCCAGATGAAGCAGACCGCTGAGGCCTGGATTTTCAGGCTGTTAAGGAGCCAAGATCCATGGACCTTGCCAGCCTGATAATACTAGGCCACAGCAGTCTGCATATCTTGGCTGATTAACAAAAATAGGGGATCCCCTCGAAAAAAATTGGCGTGGGGTCCCCCCTATTTTTGTTAACCAGCCAGATGAAGCAGACCGCTGAGGCCTGGATTTTCAGGCTGTTAAGGAGCCAAGATCCATGGACCTTGCCAGCCTGATAATACCAGGCCACAGCAGTCTGCATATCTTGGCTGATTAACAAAAATAGGGGATCCCCTCGAAAAAAATTGGCGTGGGGTCCCCCCTATTTTTGTTAACCAGCCAGATGAAGCAGACCGCTGAGGCCTGGTTTTTCAGGCTGGTAAAGATCCAATATCCATGGACCTTGCCAGCCTGATAATACCAGGCCACAGCAGTCTGCTTAGCTTGGCTGGTTAACAAAAATAGGGGATCCCCTCGAAAAAAAAACGGCGTGGGGATCCCCCTATTTTTGTTAACCAGCCAAGTAAAATGCAGACTGCTGCGGCCTGGTATTAAAAGACTGTCAAGGCCCATGGATTTTGGCCCTCAACAGCCTGATAATACCAGGCTACAGCAGCCCCACATTTGGCGCATCAAAAGATGTGCCAATTGTGGCACTTTACCCGGCTCTTCCCACTTGCCCTGTAGCGGTGGCAAGCGGGGTAATAAGGGGTTAATGTCACCGTTGATTGCACGGTGACAATAAGCCCGGTTAATAATGGAGAGGTGTCAATAAGACACCGATCCATTATTAATCCCAAAGTTATTAAATGTATAAAAAAAGACAAAGCAAGAAAAAAGTCTTTTAATGAAATAAAAGAGACAACACAGTTTTCATTAATTTTATTACTCTCTCATTCCTGCGACGCCATCGATCTCCTGTAAAAAAAGAAAAAAAACAAACCAACAGTATACCACCTGTCCGACGCAGTCCATAACGACAGTCCCACGGCGATCCAGCTCTGCTACATCGGAATGACAGGCAGAGCCTGTCATCTCGACGCAGCACAGCTGATTACCTGCTTCCCCGGCGGTGACGTCATCGGACTGACTGCTTTACGGCCGGGATTACCCAGCAGTCACTGCAGTTATCGCGAGAAACTGCATGTGACCGCCGGGGAAAGAAGATTGCGGCCATGAAGCAGTCCAGGACGTGACCGCCGGAGATCTTCTGCCGGGTAAGTGCCGCTGACTCCTGACAGACCCGACCGACGGACACTGACAGTGACAGTGACATCCCGATTCCGGTATCCGATAAGACGAAAATATCGGTACTCGGAATCGGAATTCCGATACAGCCAATATCGGCCGATACCCGATATTTGCAGTATCGGAATGCTCAACCCTACTCACAACCCAGCGTCAAGGGTCTCCAATATATTGCGAGTATCTAACTAAACATCAATACAAAGCTCACAGACATGGATAAAAAGGACTTAAAAATCCTGAAAACTTTTTTAGCAAAAACATAACATGAAAAATAGCTTCACCAAATCTTGTCAAATGACCAACGCACTAGCAGGATGCAGCAGGCTAACATAGATAAAGGCTGTAGCAACACAGGTGCCCTCCACTGATGAGAACAACCACCCTATCACAAAAAAGTGATGATAAAGGTGTTAGCTGCCTAGTGGAAAAAAGCACACAAATAAGGCTTGCTTAGGACATAAGTCGCACACGAAAGTGCAATGCATAGTGTCCGGATGGCAGCCTATTTATAACGCCTCTAATGGAAGGCGGGCTGTACCAACAACTATCATGACCATTATCTACAAATGCTATTCAATAACTCTGCAATATAAAACAATTCTTACTTCACTTTAAGCATAATATACAAGTATAATAACATTTTTATTAATACACAATCAAAAGTTGTCCTCATATGAGGTAGGTGGCAGATACTATCCCAGCCGGGATATCTTCTAATGTCCTTGTGCTTTGTGGAGGACCCACTCAAAACCTCCAACGTTGGTCTTGGGTGGACTGCAAGACATAACTGGTCTCCCCAAAGACCTCATCTTCAGTGATACCTAACAGGTTTTTCTTCTGATCTGTAGTTGTGCAATGATGAAATCTTATTCTTCTAAAAAGTGCGTGTAAAACCAAGAAGGAGCACCTAAAGAGGTGCAGAACTATTTACAAGTTACGTTTCTGGATCATTCAGTGTCCATGATCTGTCAGTCTGGGTTCCTTAATGAAGCCTAATCAGGGAAAACTGGTACAAACATTTTGCCAAAAACTCCTTGGGGTTAACGTTAACCATTTACAGTCACATTTGGATTACTTTACTTTATTCTTGCTGTGTGGCACATCTTCCAGACTGAGAAGAAGCTTCTCTTAGGGTGGTTACAACAAGTGACTCAAAGAGTTCAGGGTCAATGAAGATGTACACTATAAGATCACGTCCTGCCACCAGGGTTTGGGTGGCCCAATCGAGCATTTTGGGTCTGGCTGGAACTGCAGCTGTGGATAATGTAGGAGGTTCTGGTCCCACTTCTCGTGCTGGTGGACTTGTTTCTACTGCAGGTGCTGAGGAGATTAGTGAACAGACTGGCGGCATGGTAAATTGGCCCACAAAAAGCTCCTCAACTCCCGGGGCAGGGTTGCTGGCAGTACCTGTTTGTGGTGTCATTCCGGTATCAGTCATCTCCTACGCTGAGATCAGGGGCCGCCAAATGGGACGCCACTCCTCAAGTTTCTTCTTTTCTTGTAGAACCAACTTCCACTTCTCCACTGCGGTCAGCTGCACACCTAGGAACTGGCAACTCATCTCCTTCACCTGTGTGCTCAGAAGCTCGAGGTCCATGGCTATTAGCGGTCCCAGGTCCAGACTCTGTCGGCTGGGGAGGCTCCCTCCTGCTCCTCCACACCTCAGGTCACCACCGCCCACCATCTTGTCCTCCAGCTCCTCTGCTGCACCTCTGTTGTGTTCCCGCTCTTTCTTCTGTTGGCGGGCCTTCTTCTTCTTCCTTTTCCCACCATTGATGATCAGGAGGCAGATCTCACTAACTGATGGACAAGTTCTCCATGTACAATAACACTTAGAGTGGGCAGCCATGACTTTCACGCCTCACTGCTGGGTTCCGACTTTCTTCTCCTTGCGCGCCTCGTGGTGCAAATATGGCGGTAGTCATTCACAATTTTCAGCAATCTCTCTATCACAATAAAGAGTTCAATATAGGCACACAGGACCCCATGATACCGGGCTTCGATATCCTGTTTATGACGCCAAGTTGGATCGCCCACCAGGGCAGTGGGATACTCGATACTGGGCCGGTGTCTTAAAGTGATGTGTCACTGCAGCAGTGACCCGGCCCGTGGCCCTGGGCGTCCAATAAGGGGCTATTTACAGGAAATGATAAAGAGTTTGTATTGAAGTGTTCGTGATGCCACATGTGGTATCTGGACAGTGCAGATCCTCTGGGACTGATGGTGTGATGCAGCAGAGTTGGTATAGCTCTCCACAGGCATAGCTATGTCCCAAGGCAGAGAGATGTTGTAGAGGGTAATGTTGCTGGGAGATGTAGCAGTGTAGAGTGGGTGCCGCAGGAAGAATTAGAGAGGACACAGTCAGATGCAGTTTCCAAGGCTTTACTCACAGTTCAGGTGCATGCAGTACAGGTGCCCGCTTGGTGCCACGTCCTCCAGGTAAGGAATCCAGCCAACTCCCTGGTAGATGGAGAACACCAGTCCAAAGCTCCCTGTCAGTATATGCCTTCCCTGTCCATCTCACTGTGCTGATTCCCACTCCTGCTTCCTTCCCAGCACCTCACAAACAGTGTCCCAGTCCAGTAGCTGCAAATCCTGTTGAACAACATGATCCTTGATTCTATATAGCTGCCTTCCCGGAGAAGATGATTGTGGTTGTAGGCTGTGACCCCTAAAGTTGTCACAGCTGTTGGCTTGCTAGCTGAGTCCTGTTGTACACTCCACTAGGCTAGGTGCCGAGTCCCTTCTGTGACCTGGATTCTCCCAGCTGATGTCCATCATCCTGTAACGAGCCCCACGGGTAGTCTTTTGCTCAGCCATGCCTCTGAGAAATCCCTTTTCCCTACAGGGAACCTTCTTTCTGTCTCTATCTGTCAGCAGCTCCTCAGGACCTGGACCCTGCTGCACGTTTCTATCTCTTCCTGCCTTCCCCAATGGGAAGGCTGCCTATGCACGTCTTTCCTCCTCTATCCCTAGGGGAAGACTCACTCTTACTTCCCTCTATTCTACTGCTCTAACCCACAAGCTTCACCCACCATCTGACACCCTTTGTGTCACGCGGTCTTATGATATGTGTACGATGTCAGTAAACTATTCTTAAAAGAACAACACTCTATACAACATATAGATTAGCAACATCAGCATGTAAATATAGAATAGATTTACCTGACACGATATCCGTTGAACTCAGGGTTAATCTTGAGGACTTGATACACTGTCACAGGAAAGAGGAGGACCGGGGGTCTAACCTGACCCTAAACTGGGGTCCTAACTAATCCCTCACCTTGGAGGTACTGATAATGGTTCAGAGGTCCAAGTCTCCAGCCTAACCCTGTCTCCTATCAGTCCCTGAACCCTGTAATCAGTCCTAAGAAGGATACTGATTACCACCAAAGGAATATGGGCTGATCTCTGCTAAATACACAGATTAGACATATTAGACAGACTGGAGAAAACACAGACTTGCATACACACTCAAACACAGAAGGAACATAAATGATCTGGGATATTAAACTCTAAGCAAGGTGAGCTTAAAACAACTAAGGAGCTCTTAAACTTAAGTCTATACAGATACAATCCTATCTGTGGTCTGCATGAAGAATTTCACTGGCAACTCCCAACACAGACAACCAGAGATTTAAAGGAAACCAATCAACAAATAATTAATTGCAGCCGGGAGAAACTGCACCCAGTCCCAGAACTGAGCACAGACAGAATTAACTCCCTAACTGCCAAACACAAAGAAACAGCAACTCAGCTATGAGAAGTCAGAATGTGCAACCGCGACGATCTTCGTGGCAATGCACACATGACAGTACCCCCCCTTCTACGAGGGGCCTCCGGACCCTCAGGGCCAGGTTTGCCCGGGTGAGTTCTGTGGAAGGTCCGCACCAAACGATCTGCGTTAATGTCAGACGCAGGAACCCACGTCCTCTCCTCTGGACCATACCCTTCCAATGCACCAAGTACTGAAGGGACCGGCGATTCAGACGTGAGTCAATGATCTTTGACACTTGAAACTCCAAGTTACCATTGACCACCACTGGAGGAGGAGGTAGAGGTGATGGTATGACTGGTGCCACGTACCTCTTAAGTAATGACTTGTGGAACACATTGTGGATTTTAAACGTAGGAGGGAGGTCCAGACGAAATGCCACAGGATTAATTATGGAACTGATCCTGTACGGCCCGATGAATCTGGGGCCCAGCTTCCAGGAGGGAACTTTAAGTTTTATATTCCTGGTAGACAACCATACCAGATCGTTCACATTAAGATCTGGACCAGAAACTCTCCTCCTATCAGCCATACGTTTATAACGGTTCCCCATAGCACTCAGATTATTCAATACACCTCTCCACACTGAAGCAAGTGACGACGAGAAACGCTCCTCCTCAGGAACCCCAGAAGGGACCCCCCCATTGAATGTACAAAACTGGGGATGAAAACCATATGCCCCAAAAAACGGGGACTTACCAGTGGACTCGCTCCGCCTGTTGTTAAGAGCGAACTCTGCCAGAGGCAAGAAAGAAGACCAGTCCTCCTGGTTCTCTGAGACAAAACACCGAAGATAAGTCTCTAGGCTTTGATTCAGACGCTCTGTCTGACCATTGGTCTGCGGATGAAAAGCCGAGGAAAATGACAATTGCATCCCCCGACGTAAACAAAATGCCCTCCAAAACTTGGACACAAACTGAGACCCCCTATCTGACACCACATCAGAAGGCAACCCATGAAGTCTCACAATCTCCCCAATGAACACCTGCGCCAGAGTTTTAGCATTAGGGAGGGCAGGAAGAGCAATGAAATGTGCCATCTTACTGAACCTGTCAACAACCACCAGTATGACAGTCTTCCCTGACGACTGAGGAAGGTCCGTGATGAAGTCCATAGACAAATGAGTCCATGGACGCTCCGGAAGTTTCAAGGGTAAGAGGGTCCCAGACGGACGGGTATGAGGGGTCTTAGAGCGAGCACAAACCCCACAGGACGCGACAAAAGTTAAAACATCTTTATTAACGTTAGGCCACCAAAACCGGCGAGAAAGGAGATCTAAAGTAGCCTTACTCCCTGGATGTCCTGCTAAAGCAGAATTATGATGTGCCTCAATAACCTTTTGTCTCAACTGATTTGGGACAAACAGTCTCCCTGGAGGTCCTGCAGGGGCGTCCCCCTGAGCCTCTAACACCTCCTCCTCAAGCTCAGAACATACAGCCGACACTACCACCCCCTCCTGAAGGATAGGAATCGGGTCATCCATTTTCCCGGCCCCTGGGAAACTGCGAGACAAGGCATCCGCCTTAACATTCTTAGATCCAGGGCGATAAGTGACAACAAAATTAAACCTGGTAAAAAACAACGACCATCGAGCTTGTCTGGAATTCAGACGCTTAGCAGATTCCAAATACAGCAGGTTCTTGTGATCAGTAATGACGGTGACCGGGTGGACTGCCCCCTCCAAAAAGTGACGCCATTCTTCAAAAGCCAACTTAATGGCCAAAAGTTCCCTATTGCCGATATCATAATTCCTTTCGGCGGACGACAATTTTTTAGAAAAGAAAGCGCACGGATGCCATTTACCAGGGGACGGACCCTGGGACAATATTGCACCCACCCCTACGTCAGACGCGTCCACCTCCACAACGAACGGCTGTGATGCATCTGGTTGGATGAGAACGGGTGCCGAAGCAAAACATTTTTTCAAAGAGGAAAAAGCTTGGCAAGCTTTGTCCGACCATTTAGAAAAATCCGTCCCTTTACTTGTCATGTCAGTGAGAGGTTTGACAACAGATGAGAAATTACAAATAAATTTCCGGTAGTAGTTAGCAAACCCCAGAAAACGCTGCAGAGCCTTAAGATCCTCTGGCTGATCCCATTCAAGCACTGCTCTCACCTTTTCAGGGTCCATACGGAAACCGGAGGCTGACACCAAGAAACCCAAAAACTGAAGTTCCTGTACGGCGAATACACACTTTTCCAGTTTGGCGTATAGTTTATTGTCTCGCAAGATCTGCAACACCTGTCTCACATGCTCCTGGTGAGACACAAGATCTGGCGAGTAAATTAAAATGTCATCCAAATATACGACCACAAACAGCCCCACCAGATGACGAAAAATGTCATTAACAAAATGTTGGAACACTGCTGGTGCAGTAGTCAGACCAAAAGGCATGACAAGGTTCTCATAATGTCCCTCCGGCGTGTTAAACGCCGTTTTCCACTCATCCCCCTTTTATCCTAATCAGATTATACGCCCCCCTGAGATCCAATTTAGAGAACCATTTGGCGCCAACAATTTGATTGAAGAGATCAGGAATCAGAGGGAGTGGATACGGATCTCGAACAGTAATCCGATTAAGTTCGCGGAAATCCAAGCAAGGGCGTAGGCCTCCATCTTTTTTCTTCACAAAGAAGAACCCCGCGGCCACTGGGAAGATGAAGGTCTAATATGCCCTTTGGCCAGACTCTCCGAAATATAATCTTTCATAGCCTGCCTCTCAGGACCAGAAAGGTTATATAACCTAGCTTTAGGTAACTTAGCATCAGGAAGTAAATTAATAGAGCAGTCATACACGCGATGAGGAGGCAACTCCTGACACCCCTCCTCAGAGAACACATCCCCAAAGTCCTCCAAAAAAGGAGGCAAAGTACTAGGCACGACCGCACTGATGACTGTGTTCATGCAGTTACTTTTGCAAAACTCCCCCCATTGGCTTATATCTCTGGACTGCCAATTAATCACAGGGTTATGTTTAACCAACCAAGGAAGTCCCAACACAATAGGAGTAGGTAGACCCTCCAACACATAACAAGATAATAGTTCCCTATGTATTGCCCCTACCCGAAGGTCAATGTTATGAACCTCATGAACAAAGCTACCTTGGCCGAGAGGCCTGGCGTCAATGGAGAATATAGGGATCGGTTTGACCAATACACTCAGATGCATACCTTGAGCCTGAGCAAACTGAGCGTCAACCAGATTAGCCCCGGACCCACTATCAAGAAGAACAGAAAATCTCTCCACTCTCGTACCAACCACCACCTCCACTGGTACAAGGAACTGAGAAGAACTAGCGGACGAAATACATACTCCCAGGTTGTCGTCCACCACACAACCTGGGTTAACAGTTTTCCGGCGACTTTTTGCTCAACAAGGCACGGGATGGACATCCCCCAACAAAATGTCCCTCTTTCCCGCAGAAGAAACACCTTCTAGTCCTGCGGCGTACCGCCAATCCCCTCCTACGAAATGATGTCCCTCCCAACTGCATAGGCTCCTCCGAACAGACAAGGGGAACCTCAACATAAGGGACTTTAGTAGTAGGTGGAGTAACAACAGGGGGCGGAGTTACCTCGCACCTCTCCCGGAGCCGTCTATCAGTACGGATAGCTAGGGCCATAGCAGCCTCCAGTGATGGAGGAGAATCATACTGAGCCAAAACGTCCTTTAATTTGTCAGAAAGCCCATGACAAAACTGGCTTCTAAGAGCTGGGTCATTCCACTGAGTATCTGTGGCCCATCTACGGAACTCAGAAGCAAATTCCTCCGCCGGACGATCTCCCTGCTGTATCTTACGTAATTTTGTCTCAGCAAGAGAGACCCGATCTGGGTCATCATATACCAATCCCAGGGCAGTAAAAAATCGATCTACTGACTGTAGAGCCGGGGATCCCGGAGGAAGGGAGAAGGCCCAGGATTGAGGGTCCCCTTGTAGGAGCGAGATAACAATTCCCACTCTCTGCTCTTCACTCCCTGATGATCGAGGCCGAAGCCGAAAATACAATTTACATGCTTCCCTGAAGGTAAAAAATTTGTCTCGCCCACCAGTGAACCTGTCCGGGAGAGCTACTTTAGGTTCAAATCTGGTTATCTCCGAGGGAGACAAAACTTTGGACTTAATGTCCGTCAGCTCCATGGATAATCCCTGCAACTGCAGAGCCAGCTGGGCTACTGGATCCATGGCAACTGGGAATAATTTTATTGGCCAGTGAAAATGTCACGCGGTCTTATGATATGTGTACGATGTCAGTAAACTATTCTTAAAAGAACAACACTCTATACAACATATAGATTAGCAACATCAGCATGTAAATATAGAATAGATTTACCTGACATGATATCCGTTGAACTCAGGGTTAATCTTGAGGACTTGATACACTGTCACAGGAAAGAGGAGGACCGGGGGTCTAACCTGACCCTAAACTGGGGTCCTAACTAATCCCTCACCTTGGAGGTACTGATAATGGTTCAGAGGTCCAAGTCTCCAGCCTAACCCTGTCTCCTATCAGTCCCTGAACCCTGTAATCAGTCCTAAGAAGGATACTGATTACCACCAAAGGAATATGGGCTGATCTCTGCTAAATACACAGATTAGACATATTAGACAGACTGGAGAAAACACAGACTTGCATACACACTCAAACACAGAAGGAACATAAATGATCTGGGATATTAAACTCTAAGCAAGGTGAGCTTAAAACAACTAAGGAGCTCTTAAACTTAAGTCTATACAGATACAATCCTATCTGTGGTCTGCATGAAGAATTTCACTGGCAACTCCCAACACAGACAACCAGAGATTTAAAGGAAACCAATCAACAAATAATTAATTGCAGCCGGGAGAAACTGCACCCAGTCCCAGAACTGAGCACAGACAGAATTAACTCCCTAACTGCCAAACACAAAGAAACAGCAACTCAGCTATGAGAAGTCAGAATGTGCAACCGCGACGATCTTCGTGGCAATGCACACATGACACTTTGCTAGCTACAGGCATGCTAGAGGAACTGAGCTAGTGTGTGAGATGGATGTAGTGTTGTCAGAGCCAGGTGTAGTGTCTCCATCTTACCTGAAAGGTCGGATACCACATCTCTGGCTGAGATGCAGTACCTCTGTGGTGACTGGACCCTCAGGGGCACCACATTCTCACATGGGAATTTTTTAAGTAATTGCGGTGCAAGGGCCCTGTGGTACAGCAATATTTTTGTACACCTGTTTGCCTCTGGAAGAAGAGATTGAAAGTTTTCCTTGTAGCGTGGGTCTAGAAGTGTCACCAACCAGTAATGAGTGTCACCGAAAATGTTTCTAATGCGAGGGTCACTGGAAACGCAGCGCAACATAAAGTCAGCCATGCATGCCAGACAACTAACAGGCAAGACTTCCGTGTCCTCACCAACAGGATGACTGACCATGCTGTCCTCATCCTCCTTATCCTCATCCTCCTCCTCCCTGTCCTCAGGCCATCCCCACGAACAACTGTGCTGGTAGTACCATCTATAGTGCATGAAAGTAGCTCCTGTTCTTCCTCCTCCTCATTGTCTACCAATCCAAGTTGTGAAGACATGAGGCTGGGCTGAGTGTAATCACCCTGTATGGTTCTTTGCTCCGTGTCCTCGTGCTCTGCCTGCAATGCATCATCTTTAATTGTGAGCAGTGAGGTTTTCAGAATGCTGAGAAGCGGGATGGTGATGCTAATTATTGCGTCATCGCCGCTCACCATCTTGGTGCTGTCCTCAAAGTTGTGGAGGATGGTACATATGTCTGACATCCATGTCCACTCCTGAGGTCTTATGTGTGGAGTCTGAACTGAATATCTACAGCCTTGTTGATGCTGTTAGTCAACAACTGCCCTCTTCTGCTCACAAATCCTTTCCAACATATGCAATGTAGAGTTCCAAAGCATGGGGGACATCACACACCAGTCGGTGAGCCGGAAGATGCAAATGCTACTGAAGTATGGCAAGGGCGGCTGAAGCTGTAGCTGACTTTCTAAAATGGACAGACAGACAGCGTACTTTCACTAGCAGATCCGGCAGCTCTGGGTAGCTTTTGAGAAAACGTTGAACCATGAGGTTAAGCACATGGGCTAGGCAAGGTACGTGTGTGAGCTTACCTTGCCTCAAAGCTGCCACCAGGTTCCGGCTATTGTCACACACGATCATGCCTGGCTGTAGATTAAGCAGTGTCATCCAAATATTTGACTGCTCTTTCAGCGCTGTCGAAAACTCCTCTGCATTATGCGGTTTGTCACCTATGCAGATTAGCTTCAGCACAGCCTGTTGCAGCTTGGCTGAGGCAGTGCTGCAGTGCTTCCAGCTTCTGACTGATTTGTTCATTTCAGAGATGGACTTTGAAGAAGAGGAGGAGGAGGAGGTGCAGGAGCTGTAGACTGTGGGGGCAACCCTGATTGGCCTAGAGCCCACAATCCTTGGCGTGGGGAGGATGTGTTCCATCCCAAGGCTCGACTGGGTCCTGGCTTCCACTATGTTAACCCAGTGTGCCGTGAGTGAGATGTACCAACCCAGCCCACAGGCACTTGTCCATGTGTTTGAGGTTAGGTGAACTTTCCCAGTAACAGCATTGTTAAGGGCATGGGTAATGTTGTGGGACACATGCTGGTGTAATGCCTGTACGGCACAATGGGAGAAATAATGGCGACTGGGGACAGAGTACCTTGTGACGGCCGCCGCCATCAGGTTGCGGAAAGCTTCCATCTCAATGAGCCTAAAAGGCAACATTTTGCGCGCAAGCAGACGAGAAATGTGCGCATTAAGTACTGTGGCCTGTGGGGCATTGGCTGGGTATTTCCGCTTGCATTCCAATGACTGAGGTATAGACAACTGAAGGCTGGGCTGGGACAATGACATGGACGGGCTTGATGATCGTGCTGGTTGACTGTGGGCAACAACAGGTTCAGGGCCTGAGGCATCTTCACAGGCACGGTGAGCTGAGGATTGGCTTGTACGCAAAACAGTGAAAGAAGCAGTGTTGTCACCTGCAGACAGTGTTCCTGTTGCCTGGGGTTCGGCCCACAAAGTCGGGTGCTTTGCTGCCATGTGCCTAATCATGCTGGTTGTAGTCAGGCTGGCAGTTTTTCTACCCCTGCTTATTCAGGCATAACTACATTAGTGCTGCAAATGGCCTGTTTGGGCTTATCGGCAGAGTCTTTAAAAAATAACCAGACTCAGGAATATCTAACAGTTAGAATGACAACTTCCGTCCTGTTGGTGTTACGAGGAACGGATGCACGCCTTCTGTCTGCGGCTAACACACTGATTCTTCCTGCCTGTTGGGGTGATATGCCTCCTTCCCCATGTGTGCTGCTGTCCTTGCTCTGCCTGTCCTCCTGCCAGGTTGGGTCATTCACTATGTCATCCACCACCTCGTCTTCCACATCCGCACCATGCTCCTGCTCCTGACTTTCCAGCAATTGTGTCTCATCATCGTCCACCTCCTGTCACTTTGGCTGCTCAAAGATTTGTGCATCGCTACATGGAATATCATCTTGCCCCACTTCAAGTGGAGCGGGCGAGAGGCATGAATCTACAAATGGAAAACTGAACAGCTCTTCAGAGTGTCCGAGTGTGGGATCAGTTGTCTCAGGGCACTCAGCATGGTGGGAGGAAGGAAGATCAGGGTGAGTATTATCCGGTCCACATTCATGGCTACTCAGACTTGACCGTGTGGAAGACAAGGTGGTGGTGGTGGTGGTGGCTAAATGACTTGAAGCATTATCTGCTATCCAACCAACAACCGTTTCACTCTGCTCTGGCTTCAATAGTTTTGTGCTGCGGTCCCCTAGAAACTGGGACAGGAAGGTCGAGCACGAAGATGTGGGTCTTTGCTGTGGCCCACTTTCAGTTTGGCCACGGCCTCGTCCTCTGCATACACCATTAACATCACGTCTACTTCCCTGTACCTTGCCCATTTTAAATGGAATACTGAAATATTTGAAAAGCTCAATACAAATGGATTTATTTGGAGAAAAATTATATGTGATCATTATGCCTGCAAAGGGAAGATTTTTCCACCACAGATAGACCAGGCCTCAGCCTGAGATAACAGACTGTATTAATTTTTTGGGTTATGTTTTTTGTTCCTTTTTGAAAACAATAAAAAATGCCTATAAGAATGCTAGCAGACAGAACTATGCAACATATGCTTGCGAAGAAAAGATTTTTCCATGACAGATACACCAGGCCTCAGCCTGAGATAACAGACTGTATTCATTTTATGGGTTATGCAATTTGTTACTATTTGAAAAATATAAAAAATTAGTAGAACAAGGCTAGCAGATAGGCCTATGCAACGTATGCCTGCGAAGAAAAGATATTTCCACCACAGATACACCGGGCCTCAGCCTGAGATAACAGACATTATTAATTTTTTAGGTTATGCTTTTTGTTACTTTTTGAAAACAATAAAAAATGCATAGAACAAGGCTAGGCGACAGAACTATGCAATGTATGCCTGCGAAGCAAAGAATTTTCCACAATATATACACCAGGTCTCAGCCTGTATTAATTTTTTTTATTTTTTGGATAAAAAAGACTGCTGGATATAACGAGAGTGACAGACTGCCCAAAAAAGAGAAGTTAGGCTTAAAATGCTTCAATTTTTGGCCTCGGATGTATGAGGCCTGTCACAGATGTTATACCCCACTGTAAAATGTGGCCTGTTTTTTAAAATAATGCAACATAGTGCTGTATATAAGTTCAGTCACACCCAGGGCAAAATAACATACTGGCATACACTGGCCAAACTTTGCGCATGCACAGATATAAGCTGGCACGGAGATACCCCTACGACAAATTTGTGCCCTGTTTTTGTTTTTTTTGATGGCTAAATTCTAGTGTATATAAGTACAGTCATACCCAGAACAAAAAAAAATGGCGTACACTGACCAAACTTTGAGCACGTACAGATATGAGCTGGCACAGATATACTACTACTACTACAAATGTGTGCCCTGTTTCTTTTTGTTGGTTAAATACTGGTGTATATAAGTACAGTCACACCCAGGGCAAAAAAAATAACCTGGCGTACACTGGCCAAACTTTGAGCACGCACAGATATGAGCCGGCCTGTATTCCAATTACACCTGGGGCTAGCTATTATACGGCCAATATATCATACAGGTAGCAGCAGCAGCACCAGAACACAGGAAGGGAATGGACCCTCTTGATGTATGCAATGATCTATATACACACATACAGTGCCTGCAGGCCTTGCACTGATGAGTATAGAGCGAAGCACACTACCCTGCTTACCTAACACTGGAACCTATACACTCCGGAATTAGTCCTTAGGAGGACTGTACTGTAGGTTTATCTGGATTTGAGTAGTTCAGGATGGTAGACCCCACACTGACTAAGAAATCACCAAATCTGACCCTATCTCGGCAGCAGCTCTCCCTGTACTATCTCAATCCAGAGTTGAATGCGCCGAGCAGGGCGGCGTCCGGTCTCTTATACCCCTGATGATGCTGTGCGGCCAGCCAATCACTGCACGACCACAACAAAGATGGCTACGCCGTTTCATTGCCTGGCAGACAATCCCTGCATTGTGATTGGGTCTGTAAAGTCCGCCAAAAAGCTGGGTGGAGACCCGAGTTCCTGACGAGTAATCCCGGAAATGCTCGGTGATCGCTGAGTAGACCGAGTACCGTGATACTCGGGCGATTAATGAGTAGTGGCGAGCACGTTCGCTCATCACTAGTACCTACCTGAAAAAAGGAAAGATCTTTGCCTCCTGCTGCTCCCTCTACGGCTGCAGTCTTGGCATCTCCCTCCCAAGCAACAAGGGTCAGCAGTGTCATTGATCATCTCTACACCATCCCATTAAAGAGTTCATCTGTACATCCCCTAAATGCTGGATCTTATATTCTACATATGGTCTAATAATAAAGTGCTAACAATATCTTGGGATCACGGTAACCACAATGTGTGGTTCCCAGCCGTCACTATTTTGCTGGCAGGATATTCCCACCCTGCATCAACATATTGTGTACAAAATCAGGTCTGCGCTGTGCAACACCATCAGTGTAAAGGTACACATAACCACAGAAACATAATAATAATCTTTATTTTTATATAGAGCTAACATATTCTGCAGCGCTTTACAGTTTGCACACTTTATCATGGACCAGTAAGCACAGCAAGGGACGTTATATCTCTTTATCTGCCCACTGGATAAAAGTTATGGCGGCTGGGCCTGAGGCAGAAAGCGTTCTGGTGCATGTCCTAACACCACAGAGGATTGATGGATGTTTTTGGGATGGTTCTCTGTCCATGTTGCCTTCCCCTCTAATCTCTTCCTCCAACACTTCTTCTAGTCAGCGTAACACCTGCACCACCAACTTCAGCACAGCCAGGGGTTAGCTACAGCAGGCTGTTCTGATACTCATCTGTTTGTGGGAAAAAATCTCACACTGCACAGGAGCTGTGGATGGAAATCAAAGAACAGACAGATGTGTGGTTGATGCCTGCAAACCTCAAGCGCGGCTTGGTGGTGTGCGATAATGCGCAAAATCTAGTAGCAGCTCTGGACCTAGGAGGTTTGATGCCCATCACTTTGCATGCACAACTACACTTTGTTCACACTATTTGAATAGAGTACTACATTTGGTGCCTTGAAGGGTGTATGGATGACCCTGCTTTTAATTTGTGGCAGCCTTTGCACTTAGTGCATTGCCTTTATGAGTCTAGGAGTGCTACTACATGACAATTTGAACAGAATGTGTCTGAGTCCCTCTTTCATCATATTATTTGCAGTTCTTACCCCCTTCATAAATGTCACTGAAATTTCCAATGTTTTAATAAAAATTTTAATTTTGGTTTACTTAAATTATTTTTGTAATTCTTTTAAAATTTTGTCTTATATACAAGTCATTATACAGGAAAGAATGTTTACCGTATATACTCGTGTATAAGCCGAGATTTTCAGCACCTTTTTTGTGCTGAAAATGCCCCCTCGGCTTATACACGAGTCATAGGGCAGAAACCAGCGGGGGAGGGGATGCGGCGGCAGGAGCCGGTGGCTGGGACATCATACTCACCCTCCCCGTGCCATCGCTGAACGTCCCTGCAATCCTGCGTTCTCCCTGGCTTCCTGCAGCTCTCCAGCGCTGAGCGGTGACGTAATACCCGCTCATTAAGGTCATGTAATATGGACGCGACGCCACTCCCATGGGCGTGGCCTCCATATTCATGGCCTTAATGAGAGGTATTACGTCACCGCTCAGCGCTGGAGAGCTGCAGGAAGGCGGGGAGAACGCAGGATTGCCGGCTGGGACGTTCAGCGATGGCACGGGGAGGGTGAGTATGATGGAGGAGGATGAGGGGAGCATGGAGGAGGACAAGGAGCACGGAGCAGGACGGGGGGAGGACGGTGAGCACGGAGCAGAACGGGGGGAGGACGGAGAGCACGGAGCAGAACGGGGAGGACGGAGAGCACGGAGCAGGACGGGGGAGGACGGAGAGCACGGAGCAGGACAGGGGGAGGACGGAGAGCACGGAGCAGGACGGGGGGAGGACGGAGAGCACGGAGCAGAACTGGGGAGGACGGAGAGCACAGAGCAGGACGAGGGTGGGCACAGAGGAGAATGGGAGAGTGCAGAGTTGGATGGGGGAGCACGTAGCAGGACGGGGGAGGATGGAAAGCACGGAGCAGGACAGGATAATGTATGTGGGACTGACTTCTTGGCAGCTCCGGATTCGTGTTAGGGAGCATGTTAGGGACATTTTGAATTGTGTTAAGGTTGAGGATGTGAGTACCCTTAAAACTCTTCCAAAACATTTCCGTAGTGTGCATAATGGTGATCCGAGTGGATTACGGGTTATGGGGATTGACCAGGTACATGGTGGCAGTAGGGGCGGCAATTTGAAGCGCCTACTGGCACAGACTGAATGCAAGTGGATCGTTGAATTGGAGACAATGACCCCTATGGGGTTAAATGAAAAATTGAGTTTTGCCCCCTTCTTGTAAACCAGTTTTTCCACGTTTAGCATTTTCTATGTATTCTGTTAGGAAAGCTTTTTGTATATTTTATTTTTTATTTTTTATTTAGTATTTTTTATTATTTTTTCTTTTATATTTTTATTTTTCATTTATAAAACATGTTTATTTATTTATTTATATTTTTCTCTTTATTAATTAGAGCTAGAATTCCTCATTTCCTGGCCTTTGTCAATGAATTTATTTCATGCTGTGACATGTGACTATTGAAAAATCCAACAAAGAAAAAAGAAAGAAAGAAAAACGAAAATTGTTTGAGTCCCTTATATGGCATCATCAAGCATTTATGAATATTATCCTTTTGTGTTATAAACTTTCACTTATATTGTATTATTGTTTATTGTTTTTCACTGGTTTACATTTCATTACACAGAATATTTTATTATTTTTTCATTGAATGTTTTTTCACTGGATGATTGTTTATATTTCTTTATATATGCATATCACTTATTTTGTTTATATTCATTGTAATTATTATTCACTGTGGAATATTTATATTATAAGGTGCCTTATTTAATTACCAGCATGAATCCATAATTACAGTCTGATTGTTGCTGCAGCGGTGATGTGAGACGCGTGTGTCTTGAGCCCTGCGTGGAGACGCTGCCATCTCGGCTTCTACTATCCAGTGCGCATGTCCACTGACGTCATATGGGGGTTTTCCCATGACGTGCGCATCTGGAGAATGCCGGGGGGCGTTTTTCCTTGCATTGGTGACGTCGAGGCGCACGCGCATTGATCACATGCCGTAAAGTGAGCATAGTATAAGAGGGCCACGAAATGGGAATTTTGTACTACTCTCCTTTGATAAAGCCAACGCGAAACGCGCGTCAGGAGTAGCGCGTGGGTCCAGGGCAATGCAGCGTTGCATTTGCAGTGGTAAGATGGAATTTTAAAATTGACTATTGCTACTATTATGAGAGGTCAGTTGATACAGTATATGGGGCACTCATATGGTCTCTATATTTGTGTATAACGTATAAGCGCACAATTATAAGTATACTTACCCTCAGTCCATTTTTTATGGGATATATTGTTATATATTCCAAACGTAATTATACCTTGCAACTGCTGTTACATTTGTGTGTTCTGGTTCCATGCGCATTTTTGTTCATATTAGGGTCTGTTTTCACCACTGTGTGATTCTTTTAACCCATACATTTTGTACTTAATAAACTTAATATTTTTATAAAATACAAATTGTGCTAGTTACTCCGTTTTTTCTTTTTGTATGTGGAGCAGGAGGAGGGGAGCACAGAGGAGAATGGGGGCGCACAGAGCTGGATGGGGGAGCACAGAGCAGGACGGCAACTTATACACCCGGCTTATACGCGAGTCAATAAGTTTTCCAAGTTTTTTGTGACAAAATTAGGGGGGTCGGCTTATACACAGGTCGGCTTATACATGAGTATATACGGTAACTTTTTTTCCTTTAAACTCCAATTTCTTGTCGATTTTGAGTGTTTTATTGTCAGTCCTTAAGTGGAGTAAAAGTGTGACACCATTATTCTCAGCAGTGATCTGGGAGTCAGAGATGTTTCACGGGGTCTTCCCCATGCTGTTCTCCTTCCATTCAGCACTTTTTCCGTTCATTTCAACATTTTTACTGCCCTCCAGAACTCCTTGTAGAGTCTGCTATAAAAATGCTCGGATTTCCTATTGACTCCAATTATACTTGTTAATCAAAATGAGCATCCGAGCACTAGGAATTGTTCGGTTTGAGTAACAATCATCTGAGCATTTTAGCGCTTGCTGATCGCTAATTGTTAACAGAAGTGTTTAAGAACTAACTACTGGGACAGAACATTCTTTTTTTGCCAGGTAACCACTTTAAAGGCTGTAAAACAGTTCTAAAGAAGCAAGGTCAAATTCAAAATGAAGCTTGCAACACACTTAAAAAGACACTCCCTTGATTATCAAAGGTCTGCTGCTACCATTGCACTGAATTGTGAAAAGCACTTAGAGGACAAATCTACTATTTCATAGCTGAAAGGCCAAATCCATCCTGATCAAGACTAAAAGAAAAGATGTACATTCAGATTACATTTCCATGGCTCTGTTACAGTTATATCAGGGCTATAAAAAGCTCATAAAAAATAAGTCTATGCCAGGAAAGGAAAACAGATATACATTATGTGAGATATGATTTGCTTTTGTATAATAATTTATAGTATTCCTATGCAAAGTTTCTAAACTATGTGAATATATTCTTAGAGAATTTATTGAAGAATCTATCATTACGGTGAAAAGGAGCATATATTGACAATTTACGAAGGGAAAGTCTAGATGTGACAAAGTTGATACTGTTTTGCCAGGCTGAAAATGGACAAGATGTCAATTTATATTACAAAATTTAGTGGTGCATCCATATGAACCATATGCATATTTTATTTTTCAATTACTGTTCTGCGACAAAATCAATGGTGGCAATATTCTAACATGTGTGAAGTTACACTATCCATAACAGGTTATTATTAGCATACGTCATCAATATCAGATCGGTGTCTCCAGTGGAATTCAGTTGATTTAAGCTCTGTCAGAGACCAGATGCAAACTTTGACATAGCGATCGCTAGCTGGTTGTGGTACACCCACTTGGCAGCGATATTTGAACACATGGCAACAGTTTCTTCATTAAAACAAGTCCATCTCTGGTTTATTACACCTCATAAATCACTGTAACAGCCCATAACCGACCTGACGTACAGTGGGTTCGGAAAGTATTCAGACCCTTTTAAATTTTTCCATCTTTGTTTCATTGCAGCCATTTGGTAAATGCAAAGAAGTTAATTTTTTTCTCATTAATGTACACTCTGCCCCACATCTTTACTGAAAAAAAAACAGAAATGTAGAAATTTTGCAAATGTATTAAAAAAGAAAAACTGAAATATCACATGGTCATAAGTATTCAGACCCTTTGCTCAGTATTGAGTAGAAGCAGCACCCTTTTAAGCTAGTACAGCCATGGGTCTTCTTGGGAATGATGCAACAAGTTTTTCACACCTGGATTTGGGGATCCTCTGCCATTCTCCCTTGCAGATCCTCTCCAGTTCCGTCAGGTTGGATGGTGAATGTTAGTTAACAGTCTTTTTCAGGTCTCTCCAGACATGCTCAATTGGGTTTAGGTCAGGGCTTTTGCTGGCCCAGTCAAGAATGGTCACAGAGTTGTTCTGAAGCCACTGCTTTGTTATTTTAGCTGTGTGTTTGGGGGTCATTGTCTTGTTGGAAGGTGAACCTTCAGCCAAGTCTGAAGTCCAGAGCACTCTGGAAAAATTTTTCATCCAAGATATCTCCTTACTTGGCCGCATTCATGTTTCCTTCAATTGCAACCAGTCATCCTGTCCCTACAGCTGAAAAAACACCCCCATAGCATGATGCTGCCACCACCATATTTCACTTTTTGGATTTTTTGGGCAGGTGATGAGCAGTGCCTGGTTTTCTCCACACATACCACTTAGAATTATCACCAAAAAGTTCTATCTTTGTCTCATCTGACCAGAGAATCTTATTTCTCATAGTCTGGGAGTCCTTCATGTGTTTTTTATAGCAAACTCTATGCGGGCTTTCATATGTCTGGCACTGAGGAGAGGCTTCCGTCAGGCCACCCTGCCATAAAGGCCCGACTGGTGGAGGGCTGCAGTGATAGTGGACTTTGTGGAACTTTCTCCCATCTCCCTACTGCATCTGTGGAGCTCACCCACAGTGATCTTGGGGTTCTTCTTTACCTCTCTCACCAATGCTCTTCTCCCACGATTGCTCAATTTGGCTGGATTGCCAGGTCTAGGAAGACTTCTGGTAGTCCCAAACTTCTTCCATTTAAAGATTATGGAGGCCGCTGTGCTTTTAGGAACCTTGAGTACTGAAGAAATTCTTTTGTAGCCTTGGCCAGATCTGTGCCTTGCCACAATTCTGTCTCTGAGCTCCATGGCTAGTTCATTTGACCTCATAATTCTCATTTGAACATAACAAAAGGTACCTCCAAAACATATTAATTAAATGAGTAGGAGTGGAAATCCACTATTAAATTAAACTAAATAGCAGCATAGCTGCGACTCATCTTAACGTATGAAAAACTGAGGACCAAGAGTCAAAATGCTAAATAAAAAACTAATTTTATTGAAACAATTATAAAAATCTCAAACAAGAAAAAAAGAATTTAAACATAATCCAACCGTGTGGAGACGTAGCTGGGAGCAGATTTAGTACATGAATAGAGAATAGTATGCGGTCATAATAGGAAACCAAAATACCAAACTGGAAAAACGAAGGTGTCCTGTTGACACCTGCACCACACGAATAATGGCAAGAGCTGAGCCATAAGTATATGAGCCAGAATTTCGCTAGGCCAATAAATGAGTAGTGCAAAATCACAATAATATACGTCATGATACACAGCGCTGAGTTGGGCCCAAGTGCTATTGAAGTAAAGGAAAACTGCACAGGGCAGTTTTAGATAAGAATCCAGATAGGTAAGTATCTAACTGACACTCAGAGGGACAACTCAGCGCTGAGATTACAATTTATAAAGCAACAACTTCATCATTAGGCACACTGCAAAAAGTAATCAATGATACATCAGCCATTAATAATAATTACAAGTCATAGTGGTGCTAAGGTGAGCGCAGGACACCGCAATCCCCGACGTACGTTTTGGTACACCTTCTTCACGCCCCCTGAAGAAGGTGTACCGAAACGTACGTCGGGGATTGCGGTGTCCTGCGCTCACCTTAGCACCACTATGACTGGTAATTATTATTAATGGCTGATGTATCATTGATTACTTTTTGCAGTGTGCCTAATGATGAAGTTGTTGCTTTATAAATTGTAATTTCAGCGCTGAGCTGTCCCTCTGAGTGTCAGTTAGATACTTACCTATCTGGATTCTTATCTAAAACTGCCCTGTGCAGTTTTCCTTTACTTCAATAGCAATTGGGCCCAACTCAGCGCTGTGTATCATGACGTATATTATTGTGATTTTGCACTACTCATTTATTGGCCTAGCGAAATTCTGACTCATATACTTATGGCTCAGCTCTTGCCACTATTCGTGTGGTGCAGGTGTCAACAGGACACCTTCGTTTTTTCAGTTTGGTATTTTGGTTTCCTATTATTGTGTAGCCCAGCTGCGCTTGGTGCCACATGTTCCCTGGAGGATGCATGGAAGGTAATTCACAATCACCTGATATTCATTCACACTTCACATTTTCCTGGTGCCACCAGAGGGAGCCCTTTAGAGTATTTAAGGGTGTGGAGAGTTAGAGCAGTAGACATTCCAGAGAGACAGTCTAGCTGAACGTTAGCAAGTTGTTGGTTGTACCTCAGACAGATCAGATCTCCTCAGAACACCGGAGTGAGAGGATTTCTGTCAGAGCTCAGATTACACTAGTCTGTGTCAGAGCGTGTTGAAGAGCTGAGAGGAAAGTTACCTTAGATCGTGCTGACTGATAGTTCCCTAGGAAAGTGGAAAGTGACTCTCGGAGTGTGCACAGATCAGTCTGACGGAATGTCCTGATAGCTACTTCGGACAGAGCCTAAGAAGGAAGTGAAGGAAAGGGAACTGCAGTATTTGTAACACCGAGTCAACTGAGGTACTGTTAGAGAGCGAGCGTGCCGACGCTTGGAGAGCGGTGAAGAGAAGAAAGCTGACATCTACTGCTGCCTGTGCTTATGTTAAAGGTGTGAGTAGGACGACAGGCAAGTGGAAAAAGGGAAAGAGAGAGTGACTGAGGAGAAATAGCAACGATAGCTTACCTCCACTCTGCACTACAGGACACCGGGTCCGAGCTTGCTAGAACCTTCACGGCTAGTGGGAAAAACCGGAGACCCTGCTGGACTTCATGTCACAGAGGGGCCCAACAGTGCTGATACGTAACCAGGGTCAGGAAGAACAGGAGTCTAGCAGGACGCTGCAGATAGAGACTTAGTTCTGTCCAAAAGAAGGCTCTACCACAATGTCAGCCGGGCGTAGCTGTTTCACACGGAGTTAGGCTTTGTTTCATGCAAGTCAGAAACTCACACATATAAAGACGTAAGGAGGCCCTACACCTACTCAGTGATTACTGGATGTGCATCCTCCACCCTGAGCAGCTTCCCGGGACGTGTCTGCAAATACACCAGTAAAGGTACAGAAAGAGACTGTCTTGTGTGTGTCTGCCTCATTGCCCTGCACCCCTGCACCGCCATATATCTCGAGAAATCAGTCTCGCCTGTGGGAGACTTAACATCTTGCTGCCCAGTAACATCCCCTCAGAGAATCTACCCTGCAGCGCTGGTCATCCTGACCAGGAATCACAGGTGGCGTCACGAACATTTCTAAATCCCCTGTAAATATTCCCACATTTTTATGGTGAGCGCCCAGGGCAACGGACCAAGCTGCGCTACCCATGACATCCCCCAGTGAAGTGAACGGGCTCGGTGCCGAGTACCCCAAAGCCCTGGTACGTGCGACTCATTATGACCGCATACTATTCTCTATTCATGTACTAAATCTGCTCCCAGCTACGTCTCCACACGGTTGGATTATGCTTAAATTCTTTTTTTCTTGTTTGAGATTTTTATAATTGTTTCAATAAAATTAGTTTTTTATTTAGCATTTTGACTCTTGGTCCTCAGTTTTTCATATGATTCTCATTTGGTCTGACATGCACTTTGAGCTGTGAGGTCTTATATAGATGTGTGCCTTTACAAATCAAGTGCTATCTGTTTAATTAAACACAGCTGGACTCCAATGAAGGAGTAGAACCATCTCAAGGAGGATCACAAGGAAATAGACAGCATGTGACTTAAATATGAATGTCTGAGCAAAGGGTCTGAATACATATGACCTTGTGATATTTCAGTTTTTCTTTATTAATAAATTTGCAAAAATTATTTCATTTCTGGTTTTTATCAGTCAAGATGGGGTGTAGAGTGTACATTAATGAGAAAAAAATGAACTTTTTTGCATTTACCAAATGACTGCAATGAAACAAATAGTGAATTTTTTTATAGGGGTCTGAATACTTTCTGAACCCACTGTATAGTCCATTTCAACAGTGGTTATGTCCGCACAGTTCAGTCAATGTCAGTTTACACCATTCCCCATGCTCTGGGTTACCTGCTTAACAGATCTTCAGGTGTCCCAGCCTGGATTCATATAGGTCCTGTCAGCAGTTCAGGCCCTCAGTGCTCCCTGGACTCTCATGAGCTACAGCCAGCTCCATTCTCACACATGGCCATCCTCTCCCATGTGGGGCAAACAGGAAACACATATTGGATCTTCCTGATGTCACAGGAGCACACTCCCCTGGGAGGTGTGTGGTTAACCAGTCCCACCCATCACTTCTGGTTAACCCTTAAATCCAGCCCTTTACTAAAATACAGGTTTTTGGGACTAATAGACCCAGCAACCTGTCCTGGATTCAGACCGCAGCAGACCTCTGTTGGTGTGATACACTCCTGTCTCTCAGTCTACCACTAGTTGGTACATCACAAAACATAAAGACATGTATCTAAGCAGCAAGGTACCTCTCCATTCAATGTGTTTAGACCGCTATCAGATAATGCAGAATTGCTTTTATTCTTTAATAGGACCACTTTAAGATCGTATTAGTAACAAATTATGCCATTAACTGCAAACTCAAGACCAAATCTGTATGAAATCATAATGTAATATCTTCCACAACAATATATGTGAGATACAAACACAACCTTTATGTTTGCTAGCTGGAGCACTCTACTAACACTCATAGGACCATTTAGATGTCTTTGTAGAGGATTTTCCACAATACATTTCCTAATGATTCGCTTATGTCGATAATATATTTCTCTTAGTAAGGCCGGAGTCACACACAACGATAAAAAATCGGACCGTATTATACGGCCGTAATACGCAGAAAAGTCCCCTGAACAGTGATCTGTACGTCATCCGTGTGCAATGCGAGGATGCGATTTCCTCGCATAAAAATATCTGTGTGTCATCCTTATGGCATCCTACGGCGAGATTTTCTCGCCGGCTTGCAAAACCGACATATAATGGATCCAAATGACAGTTTTTAAATCACAAAAGAAAGAATAGATATACACATAGAATACTTATATATATATATATATATATATATGTATATATATATATATATATATATATATATATATATACAGTACAGACCAAAAGTTTGGACACACCTTCTTATTCAAAGATTTTTCTGTATTTTCATGACTATGAAAATTTTACATTCACACTGACGGCATCAAAACTATGAAGTAACACATGTGGAATTATACATTACACTTTACAAAAAAGTGTGAAACAACTGAAAATATGTCTTATATTCTAGATTCTTCAAAGTAGCCACTTTTTGCTTTGATTACTGCTTTGCACGCAGAAAAGGTGAATGGATGGACTATATATGCCTGGTTCCCACCGTGAAGCATGGAGGAGGTGGTGTGATGATGTGGGGGTGCTTTGCTGGTGACACTGTTGGGGATTTATTCAAAATTGAAGGCATACTGAACCAGCATGGCTACCACAGCATCTTGGAGCGGCATGCTATTCCATCCGGTTTGGGTTTAGTTGGACCATCATTTATTTTTCAACAGGACAATGACCCCAAATACACCTCCAGACTGTGTATGGGCTATTTGACCAAGAAGGAGAGTGATGGGGTGCTACGCCAGATGACCTGGCCTCCACAGTCACCAGACCTGAACCCAATCGAGATTATTTGGGGTGAGCTGGACCGCTCACCGCTTCAATTTTGAATAAATTTCCAACAGTGTCACCAGCAAAACACCCCACACCATCACATCACCTCCTCCATGCTTCACGGTGGGAACCAGGTGTGTAGAGTCCATCCTTTCACCTTTTCTGCGTGCTAAGCAGTAATCAAAGCAAAAGGTGGCTACTTTGAAGAACCTAGAATATAAGACATAGTTTCAGTTGTTTCACACTTTTTTGTAAAGTGTAATGTGTTAATTCATAGTTTTGATGCCTTCAGTGTGATTCTACAATTTTCATATATATATATATATATATATATATATATATATATATATATATATGAAATGAACTCGGCACTAGTGTTGAGCGATACTGCTCGATATCTAAAAATATCGGATCGGAATGGTATCGCCGATATCACTAAATATCGGCGATATCCGATTCCGATACCGGAAGTCCCATGTAAGTCTATGGGAACAAAATATCGCAACTAAAAAAAACCTTTATTTCCTTGTAAACACTAAATATACACACATAGAATACATATATATATATATATATATTATATATATATATATATATATATATACATGTCATTATGACATATATATATACATATATGTATAGTTTATACACTTCTACATAGTAAAATATCCTCTGATTCAATTGCCGGGTAAAGCCGGCTTCTGTGAAAAGACAGAAGCACCCGACATGAAATGACACTTGGTGTACATAGGGTTAACCATGTCTTTTCATGTCGTTTGCAATCTGATTTGCACAAACAATTACATCAGTCTATGTGTGCAAAATTTCACACCTGTAGGGGTTAATTAAAGGTGTAAATTCGTTGTAAAAAAAACCGGACTTTTTTGCTACGAATTTACACCTTTAATTAACCCCTACAGGTGTGAAATTTTGCACACATAGACTGATGTAATTGTTTGTGCAAATCAGATAGCAAAGGACATGAAAAGACATGGTTAACCCTATGTACACCAAGTGTCATTTCATGTCGGGTTCTGCATTTTCACAAAAGCCGTCAATTGAATTAGCGGCTATTATACTATGTAGAAGTGTATGAACTATAAATATAAATATATATATGTGTCACAAATTCAATGACATGTATATATATATATATATTATATATATATATATATATATAATATATATGAGGTGTAAAATTGTTTAAAAAAAATGCGTGGGCTCCCGCCCTATTTTCGCACCCAGACAGACAAAGCCAGCGAATGGGGGCAGATAATAATAGCCCAGAGAGGGACCATTATTTTTGGCCCCCCCTGGCTACTAACATCTGCCCCCAGACACCCCAGAAAAGACAAATCTATAATTAGATTCGCCCTTTCTGGCACTTTGCCCGTCTATTCCCATTGCCCTGTAGCGGTGGCGAATGGGTTAATATGGGGTTAAAGCCACATTGCAATTGAAAGGTGACCTTAAGCCAGGTTAATAATTGAGAGCTGTCAATTAGACAACTATCAATTATTAATCCTATTGCATGAAATAAAAATAAAACACACACACTTTAATTAAAAATCATTTTAATGAAATAAAGACACATGTTTTTTACCATTTTTTATTTGACTGCAAAAACCATTTCCTGTAATAAAAATAAAATAAAAAAGCAAAATTATTCTTACCTATCCCATGCACAGTCAGGTCCCACGGTGTAATCCTTCAGAAAGGGTTAATGTTTACTGCAGGGACCGCAGCTAATGCTGCAGCCTCACAGTAAACCCCCAAATGAATGAGTTCCTCTCCTGGCTGACAGGAGAGGAAGTGGAAAGCTTAATTGATTGCTTTCCACTTTCACTTCAGGTCAGCCAGGGACACAATCAGTGACGTCAGAGGGAACTGATTAACAAAAATAGGGGTTCCCTTTGAATAAAAAATGGCGTCGGGTCCCCCCTATTTTTGTTAACCAGCCTGATGAAGCAGACTGCTGAGCAGTGGCGTACCGTGAATGAAGCAGACCAAGCAGCTGCTATGCGGCCCGGACAGGTGAGGGGGCCCTCGACGGTCGGGTAGCTGTGCTGACACAGTACTACCAGGGGGTCGGCGGGGGAGGGGGAGCGCAGCTCTTCTATATACTCACCCCTCCTGGTGCGGTCTCTGCAGCCCCTGCTCTTCTCCCACGGTCTCCGACGCCTGTGTTCAGCGGTCAGGTGGTACCGCTCATTACAGTCATGAATACGCACATATTCATGACTTTAATGAGCTGTCCCGCGTGACCGCTGAACACTGGCGGCGGAGACCGTGGGAGAAGAGCAGGGGCTGCACAGACCGCGCCGGCAGAAGGGTGAGTATAAGGGATATTTACCTGTCCCGTTCCACCGTTGCTCGCGTCCTCTTGCTGCAATGTTCAGGTCAGAGGGCGCGATGACGTCGTTAGTGCGCGCCGCGCCCTCTGCCTCATCAATCACTGCTGGAGGACCCCGAAGACAGCGGCACTCAGCAGTGGAGAGAGGACAGGTAAATATCTCAGGTGCCGGGGCCCTGAGCGAGCGGTGACATCGGCACCTGGTGTCACCCCCTGCTCAGGACACCGGCACCTGGCCCCCAGCGACGAAAGGTGAGTATGTCTTTTTTTTTTTTGGCTGCAGCAGCTGCGGCAGCATAAGGGCCTATACTATGGAGCATCTATGGGGGCACAATCTATGGGGGCATAATACATTTTTTTGTTTAATGTGTCCCCTCACTGTGCTGGCACTTTACATTTACAATGGCTCTGGTTTTTTTTTTTTGGGGGGGGCCCATTCAGACTTTTGCTATGGGGCCCCATGATTTCTATGTACGCCCCTGCTGCTGAGGCATGGTATTTAAGGCTGTTAAGGAGCCAAGATCCATGGACCTTGCCAGCAGTGTCGGACTGGAGTACCTTGGGCCCACCAGAGAAAAAATATTCTTGGGGCCCACCATCATACTTCCCAACCTTTGAAGAAGGGAAAGAGGGACAAAGGCTGTGGCACGCTGTGCCTGCTGCAGCAAATTTTAGGCCATGCCACGTTGCACCACAGACTGTCCAGGAGTTGGTGGATGCTTTAGTCCAGGTGTGGGAGGAGATCCCTCAGGAGACCATCCGTCGCGCTCATCAGGAGCATGCCCAGAAGTTGTAGGGAGGTCATACAGCATACCTCCCAAATTTTGAAGACAGGAAAGAGGGTTAAAGGCTGCGGCGCGCATGCTGCAAATTTTAAGCCACGCCCCGACCACACCCATTTAACAGCTAATCACACCCATATCCTCACCCCAACCGTACCCATGCCGATACAGCTGACCCTCCGATGACGGTTGGGGGGCCCACTGCTGGCACCGGGCCCCCCCAACGCCTGTTCAGGCCCCATAGCTTCTGGGCGGCAGAGCAGGAAGATCGATTCTCCCTGCTCTGCCGCAGAATGTAACTGTATCGGCGTGCTGTGCACGCCGATACAGTTACTGTAGCGTAGCTCCGGGTGGGCCCCCTCAGAGCGCGGGGCCCGGGGCCACTGCCCCCTCTGCCCCGCGACCTATCCTTTCAAATCAGGGCCCACCACGCAGGAGCTGGGGCCCACCGGAGGTTTCTCCGGTGTCCCGGTGGCTCAGTCCGACCCTGCTTGCCAGCCTGATAATACCAGGCCACAGCAGTCTGCTTATCTTTGCTGGTTAACAAAAATAGGGGATCCCCTCGAAAAAAATTGGCGTGGGGTCCCCCCTATTTTTGTTAACCAGCCAGATGAAGCAGACCGCTGAGGCCCTGTGCAGTTTTCCTTTACTTCAATAGCAATTGGGCCCAACTCAGCGCTGTGTATCATGACGTATATTATTGTGATTTTGCACTACTCATTTATTGGCCTAGCGAAATTCTGACTCATATACTTATGGCTCAGCTCTTGCCACTATTCGTGTGGTGCAGGTGTCAACAGGACACCTTCGTTTTTTCAGTTTGGTATTTTGGTTTCCTATTATTGTGTAGCCCAGCTGCGCTTGGTGCCACATGTTCCCTGGAGGATGCATGGAAGGTAATTCACAATCACCTGATATTCATTCACACTTCACATTTTCCTGGTGCCACCAGAGGGAGCCCTTTAGAGTATTTAAGGGTGTGGAGAGTTAGAGCAGTAGACATTCCAGAGAGACAGTCTAGCTGAACGTTAGCAAGTTGTTGGTTGTACCTCAGACAGATCAGATCTCCTCAGAACACCGGAGTGAGAGGATTTCTGTCAGAGCTCAGATTACACTAGTCTGTGTCAGAGCGTGTTGAAGAGCTGAGAGGAAAGTTACCTTAGATCGTGCTGACTGATAGTTCCCTAGGAAAGTGGAAAGTGACTCTCGGAGTGTGCACAGATCAGTCTGACGGAATGTCCTGATAGCTACTTCGGACAGAGCCTAAGAAGGAAGTGAAGGAAAGGGAACTGCAGTATTTGTAACACCAAGTCAACTGAGGTACTGTTAGAGAGCGAGCGTGCCGACGCTTGGAGAGCGGTGAAGAGAAGAAAGCTGACATCTACTGCTGCCTGTGCTTATGTTAAAGGTGTGAGTAGGACGACAGGCAAGTGGAAAAAGGGAAAGAGAGAGTGACTGAGGAGAAATAGCAACGATAGCGTACCTCCACTCTGCACTACAGGACACCGGGTCCGAGCTTGCTAGAACCTTCACGGCTAGTGGGAAAAACCGGAGACCCTGCTGGACTTCATGTCACAGAGGGGCCCAACAGTGCTGATACGTAACCGGGGTCAGGAAGAACAGGAGTCTAGCAGGACGCTGCAGATAGAGACTTAGTTCTGTCCAAAAGAAGGCTCTACCACAATGTCAGCCGGGCGTAGCTGTTTCACACGGAGTTAGGCTTTGTTTCATGCAAGTCAGAAACTCACACATATAAAGACGTAAGGAGGCCCTACACCTACTCAGTGATTACTGGACGTGCATCCTCCACCCTGAGCAGCTTCCCGGGACGTGTCTGCAAATACACCAGTAAAGGTACAGAAAGAGACTGTCTTGTGTGTGTCTGCCTCATTGCCCTGCACCCCTGCACCGCCATATATCTCGAGAAATCAGTCTCGCCTGTGGGAGACTTAACATCTTGCTGCCCAGTAACATCCCCTCAGAGAATCTACCCTGCAGCGCTGGTCATCCTGACCAGGAATCACAGGTGGCGTCACGAACATTTCTAAATCCCCTGTAAATATTCCCACATTTTTATGGTGAGCGCCCAGGGCAACGGACCAAGCTGCGCTACCCATGACATCCCCCAGTGAAGTGAACGGGCTCGGTGCCGAGTACCCCAAAGCCCTGGTACGTGCGACTCATTATGACCGCATACTATTCTCTATTCATGTACTAAATCTGCTCCCAGCTACGTCTCCACACGGTTGGATTATGCTTAAATTCTTTTTTTCTTGTTTGAGATTTTTATAATTGTTTCAATAAAATTAGTTTTTTATTTAGCATTTTGACTCTTGGTCCTCAGTTTTTCATATGATTCTCATTTGGTCTGACATGCACTTTGAGCTGTGAGGTCTTATATAGATGTGTGCCTTTACAAATCAAGTGCTATCTGTTTAATTAAACACAGCTGGACTCCAATGAAGGAGTAGAACCATCTCAAGGAGGATCACAAGGAAATAGACAGCATGTGACTTAAATATGAATGTCTGAGCAAAGGGTCTGAATACATATGACCTTGTGATATTTCAGTTTTTCTTTATTAATAAATTTGCAAAAATTATTTCATTTCTGGTTTTTATCAGTCAAGATGGGGTGTAGAGTGTACATTAATGAGAAAAAAATGAACTTTTTTGCATTTACCAAATGACTGCAATGAAACAAATAGTAAATTTTTTTATAGGGGTCTGAATACTTTCTGAACCCACTGTATAGTCCATTTCAACAGTGGTTATGTCCGCACAGTTCAGTCAATGTCAGTTTACACCATTCCCCATGCTCTGGGTTACCTGCTTAACAGATCTTCAGGTGTCCCAGCCTGGATTCATATAGGTCCTGTCAGCAGTTCAGGCCCTCAGTGCTCCCTGGACTCTCATGAGCTACAGCCAGCTCCATTCTCACACATGGCCATCCTCTCCCATGTGGGGCAAACAGGAAACACATATTGGATCTTCCTGATGTCACAGGAGCACACTCCCCTGGGAGGTGTGTGGTTAACCAGTCCCACCCATCACTTCTGGTTAACCCTTAAATCCAGCCCTTTACTAAAATACAGGTTTGTGGGACTAATAGACCCAGCAACCTGTCCTGGATTCAGACCGCAGCAGACCTCTGTTGGTGTGATACACTCCTGTCTCTCAGTCTACCACTAGTTGGTACATCACAAAACATAAAGACATGTATCTAAGCAGCAAGGTACCTCTCCATTCAATGTGTTTAGACCGCTATCAGATAATGCAGAATTGCTTTTATTCTTTAATAGGACCACTTTAAGATCGTATTAGTAACAAATTATGCCATTAACTGCAAACTCAAGACCAAATCTGTATGAAATCATAATGTAATATCTTCCACAACAATATATGTGAGATACAAACACAACCTTTATGTTTGCTAGCTGGAGCACTCTACTAACACTCATAGGACCATTTAGATGTCTTTGTAGAGGATTTTCCACAATACATTTCCTAATGATTCGCTTATGTCGATAATATATTTCTCTTAGTAAGGCCGGAGTCACACACAACGATAAAAAATCGGACCGTATTATACGGCCGTAATACGCAGAAAAGTCCCCTGAACAGTGATCTGTACGTCATCCGTGTGCAATGCGAGGATGCGATTTCCTCGCATAAAAATATCTGTGTGTCATCCTTATGGCATCCTACGGCGAGATTTTCTCGCCGGCTTGCAAAACCGACATATAATGGATCCAAATGACAGTTTTTAAATCACAAAAGAAAGAATAGATATACACATAGAATACTTATTATATATATATATATATATGTATATATATATATATATATATATATATATATACAGTACAGACCAAAAGTTTGGACACACCTTCTTATTCAAAGATTTTTCTGTATTTTCATGACTATGAAAATTTTTACATTCACACTGACGGCATCAAAACTATGAAGTAACACATGTGGAATTATACATTACACTTTACAAAAAAGTGTGAAACAACTGAAAATATGTCTTATATTCTAGATTCTTCAAAGTAGCCACTTTTTGCTTTGATTACTGCTTTGCACGCAGAAAAGGTGAACGGATGGACTATATATGCCTGGTTCCCACCGTGAAGCATGGAGGAGGTGGTGTGATGATGTGGGGGTGCTTTGCTGGTGACACTGTTGGGGATTTATTCAAAATTGAAGGCATACTGAACCAGCATGGCTACCACAGCATCTTGGAGCGGCATGCTATTCCATCCGGTTTGGGTTTAGTTGGACCATCATTTATTTTTCAACAGGACAATGACCCCAAATACACCTCCAGACTGTGTATGGGCTATTTGACCAAGAAGGAGAGTGATGGGGTGCTACGCCAGATGACCTGGCCTCCACAGTCACCAGACCTGAACCCAATCGAGATTATTTGGGGTGAGCTGGACCGCTCACCGCTTCAATTTTGAATAAATTTCCAACAGTGTCACCAGCAAAACACCCCCACACCATCACATCACCTCCTCCATGCTTCACGGTGGGAACCAGGTGTGTAGAGTCCATCCTTTCACCTTTTCTGCGTGCTAAGCATAATCAAAGCAAAAGGTGGCTACTTTGAAGAACCTAGAATATAAGACATAGTTTCAGTTGTTTCACACTTTTTTGTAAAGTGTAATGTGTTAATTCATAGTTTTGATGCCTTCAGTGTGATTCTACAATTTTCATATATATATATATATATATATATATATATATATATATATATATGAAATGAACTCGGCACTAGTGTTGAGCGATACTGCTCGATATCTAAAAATATCGGATCGGAATGGTATCGCCGATATCACTAAATATCGGCGATATCCGATTCCGATACCGGAAGTCCCATGTAAGTCTATGGGAACAAAATATCGCAACTAAAAAAAACCTTTATTTCCTTGTAAACACTAAATATACACACATAGAATACATATATATATATATATATATATCTATATATATATATATATACATGTCATTATGACATATATATATACATATATGTATAGTTTATACACTTCTACATAGTAAAATATCCTCTGATTCAATTGCCGGGTAAAGCCGGCTTCTGTGAAAAGACAGAAGCACCCGACATGAAATGACACTTGGTGTACATAGGGTTAACCATGTCTTTTCATGTCGTTTGCAATCTGATTTGCACAAACAATTACATCAGTCTATGTGTGCAAAATTTCACACCTGTAGGGGTTAATTAAAGGTGTAAATTCGTTGTAAAAAAACCGGACTTTTTTGCTACGAATTTACACCTTTAATTAACCCCTACAGGTGTGAAATTTTGCACACATAGACTGATGTAATTGTTTGTGCAAATCAGATAGCAAAGGACATGAAAAGACATGGTTAACCCTATGTACACCAAGTGTCATTTCATGTCGGGTTCTGCATTTTCACAAAAGCCGTCAATTGAATTAGCGGCTATTATACTATGTAGAAGTGTATGAACTATAAATATAAATATATATGTGTCACAAATTCAATGACATGTTATATATATATATATATGAGGTGTAAAATTGTTTAAAAAAAATGCGTGGGCTCCCGCCCTATTTTCGCAACCAGACAGACAAAGCCAGCGAATGGGGCAGATAATAATAGCCCAGAGAGGGACCATTATTTTTGGCCCCCCCTGGCTACTAACATCTGCCCCCAGACACCCCAGAAAAGACAAATCTATAATTAGATTCGCCCTTTCTGGCACTTTGCCCGTCTATTCCCATTGCCCTGTAGTGGTGGCGAATGGGTTAATATGGGGTTAAAGCCACATTGCAATTGAAAGGTGACCTTAAGCCAGGTTAATAATTGAGAGCTGTCAATTAGACAACTATCAATTATTAATCCTATTGCATGAAATAAAAATAAAACACACACACTTTAATTAAAAATCATTTTAATGAAATAAAGACACATGTTTTTTACCATTTTTTATTTGACTGCAAAAACCATTTCCTGTAATAAAAATAAAATAAAAAAGCAAAATTATTCTTACCTATCCCATGCACAGTCAGGTCCCACGGTGTAATCCTTCAGAAAGGGTTAATGTTTACTGCAGGGACCGCAGCTAAGCTGCAGCCTCACAGTAAACCCCCAAATGAATGAGTTCCTCTCCTGGCTGACAGGAGAGGAAGTGGAAAGCTTAATTGATTGCTTTCCACTTTCACTTCAGGTCAGCCAGGGACACAATCAGTGACGTCAGAGGGAACTGATTAACAAAAATAGGGGTTCCCTTTGAATAAAAAATGGCGTCGGGTCCCCCCTATTTTTGTTAACCAGCCTGATGAAGCAGACTGCTGAGCAGTGGCGTACCGTGAATGAAGCAGACCAAGCAGCTGCTATGCGGCCCGGACAGGTGAGGGGGCCCTCGACGGTCGGGTAGCTGTGCTGACACAGTACTACCAGGGGGTCGGCGGGGGAGGGGGAGCGCAGCTCTTCTATATACTCACCCCTCCTGGTGCGGTCTCTGCAGCCCCTGCTCTTCTCCCACGGTCTCCGACGCCTGTGTTCAGCGGTCAGGTGGTACCGCTCATTACAGTCATGAATACGCACATATTCATGACTTTAATGAGCTGTCCCGCGTGACCGCTGAACACTGGCGGCGGAGACCGTGGGAGAAGAGCAGGGGCTGCACAGACCGCGCCGGCAGAAGGGTGAGTATAAGGGATATTTACCTGTCCCGTTCCACCGTTGCTCGCGTCCTCTTGCTGCAATGTTCAGGTCAGAGGGCGCGATGACGTCGTTAGTGCGCGCCGCGCCCTCTGCCTCATCAATCACTGCTGGAGGACCCCGAAGACAGCGGCACTCAGCAGTGGAGAGAGGACAGGTAAATATCTCAGGTGCCGGGGCCCTGAGCGAGCGGTGACATCGGCACCTGGTGTCACCCCCTGCTCAGGACACCGGCACCTGGCCCCCAGCGACGAAAGGTGAGTATGTCTTTTTTTTTTTTGGCTGCAGCAGCTGCGGCAGCATAAGGGCCTATACTATGGAGCATCTATGGGGGCACAATCTATGGGGGCATAATACATTTTTTTGTTTAATGTGTCCCCTCACTGTGCTGGCACTTTACATTTACAATGGCTCTGGTTTTTTTTTTTTGGGGGGGCCCATTCAGACTTTTGCTATGGGGCCCCATGATTTCTATGTACGCCCCTGCTGCTGAGGCATGGTATTTAAGGCTGTTAAGGAGCCAAGATCCATGGACCTTGCCAGCAGTGTCGGACTGGAGTACCTTGGGCCCACCAGAGAAAAAATATTCTTGGGGCCCACCATCATACTTCCCAACCTTTGAAGAAGGGAAAGAGGGACAAAGGCTGTGGCACGCTGTGCCTGCTGCAGCAAATTTTAGGCCATGCCACGTTGCACCACAGACTGTCCAGGAGTTGGTGGATGCTTTAGTCCAGGTGTGGGAGGAGATCCCTCAGGAGACCATCCGTCGCGCTCATCAGGAGCATGCCCAGAAGTTGTAGGGAGGTCATACAGCATACCTCCCAAATTTTGAAGACAGGAAAGAGGGTTAAAGGCTGCGGCGCGCATGCTGCAAATTTTAAGCCACGCCCCGACCACACCCATTTAACAGCTAATCACACCCATATCCTCACCCCCAACCGTACCCATGCCGATACAGCTGACCCTCCGATGACGGTTGGGGGGCCCACTGCTGGCACCGGGCCCCCCCAACGCCTGTTCAGGCCCCATAGCCTCTGGGCGGCAGAGCAGGAAGATCGATTCTCCCTGCTCTGCCGCAGAATGTAACTGTATCGGCGTGCTGTGCACGCCGATACAGTTACTGTAGCGTAGCTCCGGGTGGGCCCCCTCAGAGCGCGGGGCCCGGGGCCACTGCCCCCTCTGCCCCGCGACCTATCCTTTCAAATCAGGGCCCACCACGCAGGAGCTGGGGCCCACCGGAGGTTTCTCCGGTGTCCCGGTGGCTCAGTCCGACCCTGCTTGCCAGCCTGATAATACCAGGCCACAGCAGTCTGCTTATCTTTGCTGGTTAACAAAAATAGGGGATCCCCTCGAAAAAAATTGGCGTGGGGTCCCCCCTATTTTTGTTAACCAGCCAGATGAAGCAGACCGCTGAGGCCTGGATTTTCAGGCTGTTAAGGAGCCAAGATCCATGGACCTTGCCAGCCTGATAATACCAGGCCACAGCAGTCTGCATATCTTGGCTGATTAACAAAAATAGGGGATCCCCTCGAAAAAAATTGGCGTGGGGTCCCCCCTATTTTTGTTAACCAGCCAGATGAAGCAGACCGCTGAGGCCTGGATTTTCAGGCTGTTAAGGAGCCAAGATCCATGGACCTTGCCAGCCTGATAATACCAGGCCACAGCAGTCTGCATATCTTGGCTGATTAACAAAAATAGGGGATCCCCTCGAAAAAAATTGGCGTGGGGTCCCCCCTATTTTTGTTAACCAGCCAGATGAAGCAGACCACTGAGGCCTGGTTTTTCAGGCTGGTAAGGATCCAATATCCATGGACCTTGCAAGCCTGATAATACCAGGCCACAGCAGTCTGCTTAGCTTGGCTGGTTAACAAAAATAGGGGATCCCCTCGAAAAAAAAAACGGCGTAGGGGTCCCCCTATTTTTGTTAACCAGCCAAGTAAAATGCAGACTGCTGCGGCCTGGTATTAAAAGACTGTCAAGGCCCATGGATTTTGGCCCTCAACAGCCTGATAATACCAGGCTACAGCAGCCCCACATTTGGCGCATCAAAAGATGTGCCGATTGTGGCACTTTACCCGGCTCTTCCCACTGCCCTGTAGCGGTGGCAAGTGGGGTAATAAGGGGTTAATGTCACCGTTGATTGCACGGTGACAATAAGCCCGGTTAATAATGGAGAGGTGTCAATAAGACACCGATCCATTATTAATCCCAAAGTTATTAAATGTATAAAAAAAAGACAAAGCAAGAAAAAGTCTTTTAATGAAATAAAAGAGACAACACAGTTTTCATTTTTATTATACACTCATTCCTGCGACGCCATCGATCTCCTGTAAAAAAAGAAAAAAAACAAACCAACAGTATACCACCTGTCCGACGCAGTCCATAGTAACGACAGTCCCACGACGATCCAGCTCTGCTACATCGCAATGACAGGCAGAGCCTGTCATCGCGACGCAGCACAGCTGATTACCTGCTTCCCCGGCGGTGACGTCATCGGACTGACTGCTTTACGGCCGGGATTACCCAGCAGTCACTGCAGTTATCGCGAGAAACTGCATGTGACCGCCGGGGAAAGATGATGGCGGCCATGAAGCAGTCCAGCCCGTGACCGCCGGAGATCTTCTGCCAGGTAAGTGCCGCTGACTCCTGACAGACCCGACCGACGGACACTGACAGTGACAGTGACAATCCCGATTCCGGTATCCGATAAGACGAAAATATCGGAACTAAGTATCGAAAGGCCGATAGAGCTAATATCGGCCGATACCCGATACTTGCGGTATCGTATCGCTCAACACTACTCAGCACTCAACTTATGTGTATGAGATATAAGGTTTTTATTCACAGTAGTAGCGAAACGTTTCGGTCCTATATCATGTACCTTCATCAGTCACACAAACTACTGCATAAAGGGTTAATCCACAATGGGAAAAGGAGAAGCTGGATGCTGCCAGTGGTGGTAGATAAGAATGAAGCCAAATGTCTCTATTTGAGCCGATATCCTGTGGGATAAAATCCGTCGGTGAATGTGATCTCTGCGTGTGACGCGGTGTCGGTGTGGGAACCTACTCGGGCACCTCTCTCTTTGGCTGTGCACACGGTTACCTTTTCACTCTACAATTTTCATAGTCATGAAAATACAGAAAAATCTTTGAATGAGAGGGTGTGTCCAAACATTTGGTCTGTACTGTACATGTCATTGTGACACACATTATATATATATATATATATATATGTATGTATATATATATATATATATATATATATATTTATGCTTCATACACTTCTACATAGGATAATAGCCGCTAATTCAATTGCCGGCTTCTGTAAAATCATTACAGAACCCGACATGAAATGACACATGGTTTACATACAGTAAACCATTTCATGTAGTTTGATATATGGTTTTGATTAACAATTACATGAGTGTATGTGTGCAAAATGTCATACATGTAGGTGTTAATTGAATGTGCAAATTCGTTGAAAAAAAATGCGTGGGCTCCCGCGGTATTTTCTCCACCAGACAGGGAAAGCCGTGAGTGAAGGCAGATAATAATAGCCTAGGGAGGGTGCATTTTTTTGTGCCCCCCTGGCTACTAACATCTGCCCCCAGCCACCCCAGAAAAGGCACATCTATTATTAGATGCGCCTTTTCTGGCACTTAGCCTGTCTATTCCCATTGCCCTGTAGAGGTGGCTAATGGGTTAATAATGTGTTAAGGCCACCTTGCTATTGAAAGGTGACATTAAGCCGGGTTAATAATGTAGAGTTCACAATTAGACAACTCTCCATTATTAATTCCATTGTATTAAATGGTTAAAAAAAAACACACACATTTATTAAAAATTATTTTAATGAAATAAATACACATAGTTTTTGACCATATTTTATTGTACTGGTTATCCTTCTGAATCCCTTGTTCTCCTGTAATAAAAATAAAATAATAAAGCAAGAATATTCTTACCTCTTCGGCGCTCAGTCAGGTCCCACGCTGCAATCCATCTGAAAGGGTTAACAGGTTTACAGCGGGGACCGCTGCTAAGCTGCCCCCGCTGTAACCCCGAATGAATAGTTATCTCCGCTCAGAAAGAGCGATTAGCTGAACTTAATTGATTGTCCACGCTAATCAACTCACTTAGTCAGCTGGGACCTTGACGTCATGATGCGTGCAGGTCCCGGCTGACCTGAAGTGAATTGATTAGCGTGGGAAACAATCAATTAAGCTTCCCAGCTAATCAGCTCATCTCCTGTGAGCCGGTGAGATGAACTCATTCATTCGGGGGTTTACAGCCGGGCTGGCAGCATTAGCAGCGGTCCCCGCTGTAAACCTGTTAACCCTTTCAGATGGATTGCAGCGTGGGACCTGACTGAGCGCCGGAGAGGTAAGAATATTCTTGCTTTATTATTTTATTTTTATTACAGGAGAACAAGGGATTCGGAAGGATAACCAGTACAATAAAATATGGTCAAAAACTATGTGTATTTATTTCATTAAAATAATTTTTAATTAATGTGTGTGTGTTTTTATAACCATTTAATACAATAGGATTAATATTGGATAGTTGTCTAATTGACAACTCTCTATTATTAACCCGGCTTAATGTCATCTTTCAATAGCAAGGTGGCCTTAACCCATTATTAACCCATTAGCCACCGCTACAGGGCAATGGGAATAGATGGGCTAAATGCCAGAAAAGGCGCATCTAATAATAGATGTGCCTTTTCTGGGTGGCTGGGGGCAGATGTTAGTAGCCAGGGGGGCACAAAAAAATGCACCCTCCCTAGTCTATTATTATCTGCCCTCACTCACTGGCTTTCCCTGTCTGGTGGAGAAAATACCGCTGGAGCGCACGCAATTTTTTTCAACGAATTTACACATTTAATTAACACCTACATGTATGACATTTTGCACACATACACTCATGTAATTGTTAATCAAAACCATATATCAAACAACATGAAATGAAATAGTTTACTGTATGTAAACCATGTGTCATTTCATGTCGGGTTTTGTAATGATTTTACTGAAGCCGGCAATTGAATTATTGCCTATTATACTATGTAGAAGTGTATGAAGTATAAAAATATATATATATGTGTCACAATGACATATATATATATATATATATATATATATATATACTGTATGTATTCTGTGTATATATCTATTCTTTCCATTCTTTATTAAACCTGTCAGTGTAATTTTACAGTATAGCCGGGGATTAGTGTTGAGTAGTGTTGAGCATTCCGATACCGCAAGTATCGGGTATCGGCCGATATTCGCGTTATCGGAATTCCGATACTTAATTCCGATACTTTTTCAATATCGTATACCGGAATCGGAAGTTCCCATAATTCTTTGAGAGGCAATGTGATTTTAGTCAGCCAATGAGGAATCCTACGAAGTGTGGGCACATCCTGTAATGCTGCGGTCATCTTAACTAATGGCATGGCTGTGATTGGCTGCTGAAATGATGTCAGAATGCACTATAAAGGCGCCGCCGCCATTTTAGCGTCACTGTGCTGTGAATTCAGATAGGGACAGAACGCTACTCTGCTGACTCTGAGGGACAGTTACAGATTGCGATTTAGTGTACTGTGCTGTAGGCAGGCTATCACCAACCGCTGTGTAAAGCTTCCTTTTGCCTGCAGTGTTGTTTTAACAGCTCTGCAAGGTGTGTGTGAGTGCAGGTGACGCTGCAGTTTGCTCAGCATCCAACGCTGTCTGTAGGCATCTGCACGTGTCACTCACAGACTCTTTTTTTTTTTCTTTAGTGTAATTCTAGCTGCTCCATTCAATAGAAATTATAGTGTGATGCGCTTCCATCCGTATCCAATACATTGGTTGCAAACACTATAGAAGTAGACAAAGGAGTAGCCTTTCACAGATTGTGGACAGTTGTGTTTCAGTGTTCACTTCAGTCTGTGTTTTTTATTTTTTGAGTGCATATCACGCTCCAGTTACTTGTTCAAGCACTGCTGCTTGTACTCTGCTGAGCGTGTCTCAGTGCCTCATCCTTTTCATTTTTCTCCAATTGGTGCTTCTCCATTATATTTGAAAAAAATCTAATCTATTAGTGTGACGCGCTTCCATCCGTATACAATACATTGGTTGCAAACACTATAGAAGTAGACAAAGGAGTAGCCTTTCCCAGATTGTGGACAGTTGTGTTTCAGTGTTCACTGCAGTCTGTGTTTTTTTTTTTTTGAGTGCACATCACGCTCCAGTTACTTGTTCAAGCACTGCTGCTTGTACTCTGCTGAGCGTGTCTCAGTGGCTCATCCTTTTCATTTATCTCCAATTGGTTCTGCTCCATTCCATTTAAAATCTAATCTATTAGTGTGACGCGCTTCCATCCGTATACAATACATTGGTTGCAAACACTATAGAAGTAGACAAAGGAGTAGCCTTTCCCAGATTGTGGACAGTTGTGTTTCAGTGTTCACTGCAGTCTGTGTTTTTTTTTTTTTGAGTGCACATCACGCTCCAGTTACTTGTTCAAGCACTGCTGCTTGTACTCTGCTGAGCGTGTCTCAGTGGCTCATCCTTTTCATTTATCTCCAATTGGTTCTGCTACATTCCATTTAAAATAAATCTAATCTATTAGTGTGACGCGCTTCCATCCGTATACAATACATTGGTTGCAAACACTATAGAAGTAGACAAAGGAGTAGCCTTTCACAGATTGTGAATAGTTGTGTTTCAGTGTTCACTGCAGTCTGTGAGGTATTTTTTTTTTTTTTTTTTAAATGCAGATCACGCTCCATTTACTTCTTCAACCACCGCTGCGTGTACTCTGCTGAGTGTCTGTCACTGGCTCATCCTTGTCATTTTTCTAAAATTGGTGCTGCTTTATTCTATTTAAAATAATTCAAATCTATTACAGTGACGTGCTTCCATCCGTATACAATACATTGGTTGCAAACAATATAGAAGTACACAAACGGGCCTTTCACAGCTACTGAACATGGGTTTTTAATTTTTAACTAAAATATGTATTTTTTCAAATGACACAAATATAAGTAATGTTGAAGAGGAATAGTCCTACATCCATTGTTTGCACAATATTACAGGTGTACATCATGTCCCTTAATCAACAATGTATTATTATATTTACTTGTATGCTTTTATTTAAAAGCCAAGAACACAGAAGGATAACCTTCGTACTGCAGCTGTTGTCAAAGTTCAACCCACATTATGCACTTCCAACATTGCAGCATTTGAGGCATGATGTGAGTTGGATTTGTCAAAGTTATGGAGTGAGAAGGTTCACCATCAGTACCCTATAGCATAAGTATGCTTTTGTGTTAGCATTTGTGTTAGACATGTGGATATCTGCCATAATATGTCACAATTATTTAGTTACAGATTTGTTACCAACACTAATCATTGAATGGTTTTAAATTTGACGTTTCACTTGTTTACAGCTTAGAAATAAGGGTGTAGCCTGATATCTATGTGTAGCACTAGCCACTTTAACATGTCATTTTTTTTCAACATGTGTAGCTAGGTAGCAGTAATTTTTGCCGGACACACAGCAGGGGTACAGCAGGCGTTACTGAACCCCACAAACACCTCATTGATTGTTTTGATCTGTGCATCCAACACTTCTGAGCCCAGGGTCAAGGAGGGTGTAGCCTGAGGCCTAGTATGAGATGTTTGAACTTTAATTTGAACTTTAATTTGGAGTTAGCAGCATTAATTTTTGTCAGACACGCAGCAGGGAACAGCAGGCGTTGCTGAACCCCACTATCACTATAGCTTGTGTATTGGTCTGTGGACACGACACTTCTGAGCAGCAACTGGCAGTGTTGTAGCCCAGGGAGTATAGCTCAGGTGGTAGAAAGATGAACATAACAGGAGACATGGAAAACGTTGCCAACCAGTTAGTTAATCTGAAACCGGACAGGCAAATTCAGGCGAGATCCATGCCTTGTTCATTTTCAGAAAAGTAAGCTGTTCTACATTATCGGAGGATAGTCGCATGCAACGGTCTGTTAGTACACCACCTGCAGCAGTAAAGACGCGCTCCGATAATACACTGGCAGCAGGGCAAGCCAGCACCTCCAATGCATACTGGCTAAGCTCTGGCCATGTATCCAGCTTAGAGACACAAAACTTGAATGGGGAAGAGCCATCTGGGAGTACACTGAGAGGGCAAGACATGTAGTCTGTCACCATCTTACGGAAATGTTGCCTCCTGCTGACTGGAGCCGTCTCGGATGGTGTAGACATTGGTGGCGCTGCCACAAAACTTCGACACATTTGGAACATACTGTTCTTGCCCTGTGCAGAGGCGCTGCTTGTGCTCCCTCTTGTTGCAGAGCTGTCTCCACTGCCTCGACGCACAGAGCTGCTTTGTAAAGCAGTAGCAGCAGCGCTCTCGGCTGGAATGGAGAACATTATGGATTGCACCAGTGTGTCTTGGTACTTCCGCATTTTACGCTCCCGGTTCAACGGTGTGATGAGGCTTTGTAAGTTGTCCCGGTAGCGAGGGTCTAGGAGGGTGTACACCCAATAATCAGACGTGGTGTGAATGTGTTCGATGCGGCGGTCGTTTCTCAGCCACTGCAGCATGAAATCAACCATGTGCTGCAGACTCCCAACTGGCCAAGAAACATTGTCCCCTGCAAGAGGCGTCATCTCTGCCTGCTGTGCATCACCCCACCCTTGGTCTACATACTGACTAGAGCATTGTCTACCTCCCTCTGGAGCGATGTCTTCCTCCTCCATTGACTCCTCCTCATCCTCCTCACAAAGTCCTTCAAATACATATAAATTTACAAAATTTAAAACTCAAAATTTAAAAACTTTGTATCATAATTCTGTAACATCAGTTTATGGAAACACAATAGCATTACAAAAGGATAGACAAAAAATGTACATTATGTGCTTTGTAAATACATTAAAAGTTTGTAATGGTTATGAAAATATAGACAGCGACTCTGGAGGTTCAATTGTTGATACAGCATGGTACTTTGAAAGTCCTCCAGCCCTTTGTGAGGAACCACGTTGCGCTGACTGTCCAGAAGGTGATGGAATTTGTGACTCCTCATCCTCCACCTCTTCCAAAACCTCATGCCTTAGTGCTTGCAGTGTTTTTTGAAGCAGGCAGATAAGGGGGACAGTCAGGCTGACTAGTGCATCATCTGCACTCGCCATCCGCGTTGACTCATCAAACGCACGCAAAACGTGGCAGATATCCTTCATAGAGTTATTCGCCACTCATTACACTGGCAGTGGCTGCCCATTCATTATAGGATCCAATTCTAATTACTGGTTCTCACCAACAAAGCTCTCCACAGCGCAGCACCCCCCTACATCTCCTCCCTTATTTATATTTATCGGCCTAACCGACTGCTGCACTCTGCAAACGACCTTCGACTAACCTCTGCACTAATCCGTACCTCCCACTCCCAACTCCAAGACTTCTCCCGCGCTGCGCCAATCCTCTGGAATGCTCTACCCCAAGAAATTAGGACTATCCGCAATTTGGATGGTTTCAGGCGCTCCCTCAAAACACATTTGTTCACAGTGGCCTATCACATTCACTAATCAAAGTCATTCTATGTGTAATTCTGTGTGTGTAGCCCATTCACTATCTCCATGCATCCCTCACTCCCTTAAAATGGCTGGACCATCATTGTAAAAACACCATTGTATATAAACACCTGTACTTTGTATCTCCCCCACCTCATTGTAGATTGTAAGCTTTCACCAGCAGGGGCGGCTGATTTTGCTTTAATTATTGTATTGTTAACGTTGTTACTTATGACTTGTGTTTTGAAACTGTTAAACTGTAAAGCACTGCGGAATATTATGGCGCTATATAAATAAATAACATTATTATTCTTATTATAGAGGCCCACTCAGTAGTGGTGAAGTGTGAACGGCGCAAATTGCGAGTTGACTGCGCCTGATGCAGCTGATACTCCATTACTGTTGGCTGCTGCTCACACAACCGCTCCAACATATGTAACGAGGAATTCCACCTGGTGGGTACGTCACATATGATGCGATGTTCATGAAGGTGAAATCTGCGTTGCAGAGCTGCAATCAGCGATCTGGCCATGCTGGAACGTCGCAAGTGAGCGCACTCTAGGCGGACCTTGTGCAGCAGTGCATCAAGATCCGGATAGTCCCTCAAAAAACTCTGCACGACCAAGTTGAGCACATATGACAGACATGGTATGTGAGTGAGGTTGCCAAGGCCCAGAGCTGACACCAGATTTCGGCCATTGTCACACACTACCAAGCCTGCCTGTAGATTCTCTTCCAAAAACCACACGTCGCTCTCCTGCTTTATGGCATTACAGAGCTCCTGCGCTGTGTGGCTAAGATTCCCCATGGAAATTAATTTCAGGACGGCCTGTTGACATTTGGACACGGCTGTGCTCATATCGGTCGCAACAGGTAAACGTTCACGGGTCCATGTGGAGGTAGACCGTGACGGCTCCTGCAGCGATGATTCTGAGGAACTGGAGTAGGAGGAGGAATCAATGTGTACAGACTTGATTCCTGCAATCCTTGGAGTTGGCAGAACACGTACAGCGCCACTCGCAAGATCAGTACCCGGCTGCACAACATTGACCCAATGGGCAGTGAGGGAAAGGTATTGTCCCTGGCCATGGGTGTTAGAACCCTCTTGTTAGGTTTTGTTTCAGTTTGCTGGTCACATGACCTTTTTTCCCTATTTAGTCTGGCTCCGCCCTTCTGGCTTTGCTTGACTTCATTGTATTATCTACTGTTAAGCTAGCCGGGTGCTTAGGTGCCTTAATCTGTCAGTTTTGCTTGATGTTAGGATCACAAAGTATTTATTTTTCTGTTTAATTATCCATGCTACAATTTATGTTAGGAGGTGTCCACCTTTTCTCCCAGTCCCTAGATCTTGTAGGGATTACTCCCTCGCAACTATAGGTCTTCGTTCACACTAGATGAGGACTTTAGCGGGTCTGGTCGCAGGATCAGGTTCCCCGTTACATCGTAGGGATTCAGCTTAGTTGTATTGTAGGGACAGAATTCCCTTCTTTCCTTACTGGTTGTAGCAGATCATAACAATGGGTACTGGTCCACGCATCGGTGGTCAGGTGGACCTTGCTACTGAGGGCTTTTAGTAGCGCATGTTTAATTTTTCCCTCAACATGCTTTTGCAGACCAGGGACGGCTTGCCTGCTGAAATGAAATCGGCTTGGCACATTGTATTGTGGGACTGACAATGATATTCAGTTACGGAAACTGTCTGTCTCCACCAGCCTGAATCACAGCATTTCAAGGGACAGGAGTTTTGCAATGCCAGCATTCAGAGCCTGTGCTCGTGCATGGTTTGCGGAGTATGGCCGTCTTTTATCCCATGCCTGTGCTACCGATGGCTGTTTTGTGGCCTGGGAGTGTGAGGATGACAGGGAACTTGCTGCTGTGTGTGGAATAACAGTTTGTCTCTGGACAACAGTGGCCGAGGTTCTTCCATGGCGATCCTGTGAGGAAGCAGAACCAGCTGTGTGTGAGCTCGATGAAGAGGCTTCAACACAACCTGAAGATGTAGGTGCTGCTGTAGGTTGGCCTACATCTCCAGTGTGTCTTTGTAACTCAACTACGTGCTTTGTCCGCACATGTTTCCACATATTTGTGGTATTGAGGTGACTGACACTTTTAGCTATTTTTAATTTTTGATTACACAGCTTGCATTTCACATAGCAAATATCATGTGCAAGTGTGTGAAAAAAGGACCACGCAGTGCAAGTCCTGGGAGCGCACGTTTTGACTTTTGGAAGACAACTGCTCCGAACAGGTGCCAAACTGGAGGCTACAGGCAACCGAGTCTGCAGCCTAACTCTCCCTCCTGTTTGTACCGTTGGGGCAATGTCTTCCTCTATCTTCCTTCTATCACTAACCATTTCTCTAGGCCTCTCCCAGCTTTCAACCAAAGTACTGGTTCTCACCACAAAGCTATCCACAGTGCAGCACCCCTCCTACATCTCCTCCCTCATTTCTATCTATCGGCCTAACCGACTGCTGCGCTCTGCAAACGACTTTCGACTAACCTCTGCACTAATACGTACCTCCCACTCCCGACTCCAAGACTTCTCCTGCTCTACGCCAATCCTCTGGAATGCTGTACCCCAAAAATTAGGACTATCCACAATTTGCATGGTTTCAGGCGCTCCCTCAAAACACATTTTTTCAGAGCGGCCTATCACATTCACTAATCAAAGTCATTCTATGTATTCTGTGTAAGTGTGTGTGTGTCTCTAGCCCATTTACTATCTCCATCCCTCAGTCCCTTAAGATGGCTGGAACATCATTGTAAATGCACCATTGTATATAAACACCTATACTTTGTATCTCCCCCATCTCATTGTACATTGTAAGCTGTCACGAGCAGGGGCGACTTATTTAGCTTAAATTATTGTATTGTTAACGTTGTTACTTATGACTTGTGTTCTGAAACTGCTAAACTGTAAAGCGCTGCGGAATATGATGGCGCTATATAAATAAATATTATTATTATTCCTCTGAGCTGCTCCCACCACCTTCCTGTTCCTCATGCCATGTTGGGTCTTGGACCTCATCATCTCCACTACCCTCTTCCAACACCTGCTGTTGGGTGGTCTGGCCAGCACCATGCTCAACAGAAACTGGCACCTGGGTCTCATCATCATCAGATGCGTTCTGCGGTGTGCTGACCATCGGCACTGTCTCACCCGCCTCTTCAGATTCAGAGAGACACAGCTGTTGCGCATCACTGCATACTCCCTCTTCACATTACAGAATGCTGCTTGGCTGGGCCCCTGTTTGCAAGCCAATAGATTCTGAGAACAGAAGCAGACACTCAGCTGGCTCCTGTACAGAACTCTCTGACTGCCTGGGCAATTTGCCAGGCGGTGAAGAGACAGATGGTTGCCCAACAGTGCTGTGGTCCTGAGAGGAGGTGGAAGCAATTGAAGTCGATGCATTGGCTGACATCCAAACAACAACGGCTTCAATTTGTTCTTCCCGCAGCAGGGGGGTACTCCGAGCTCCTACAAAAGTGCGCATAAAGGAACGCTCACGGGGAAAACTGGTGGATGCTGTGTCACTGGGGGCCGCAGCAGCCACAGAATCCCCACGTCCTCTCCCTGAAGAAACTCCACGACCACGTGCCTTACTCCCTGCCTTCTTCATCTTGGTAGATTGATAAAGAAAGTCTGAAAAGTTATAAGGTCTAAGTGTGGTTATTCCGCAGAGACTGCAGTGAACACTGCACACAACTGTTCACTACCCAATGCGTCTCAGCAGGAAGGCAGTCTGTGCGTCAAAACAAAGGCACAAGCATACATCCATGTACCCTTTTATAAAGCTATATAAAAAAAATTATGTAGTAGTGACGCACACTTTATTGAGGTACAGTATTACATCGCCATTCACCATCTGTGGCTATGCAGTCTCATCTATATATACCTTATCTATCTGTTGTCTGCTTCCAAGTCGACAGTCAGCCATAAATAGCAATTTTCACTATGCACTTTTAAAGGTTATGTTTGTTAATAAAAATGATTATTGCCACATATTATGAGTATTACATGATGGAAATTGTATAATTTTGTATAAAAAAATTTAGTGACATTATTCAGCAAATGGAACATTTTAGTAATATCACAGATAACTTGTAATGCTGATGATGTTTTGAAGTCAGACATTCATTGTCTATACAATAAAAATGGTGTACATACTGTTACTTATCCATCATTAAATGGATTCAGATATGTACTTGTATGCTTTTATGTACAACCGTATAGCAGATTCCTTAACTAATTTATTTTGGGGTTTGCATTGCTGTTCAACATGTTAATGTATGTGTTTATGTTTGTCAATTCTTTATTTATTAGATATTAGTTTAAATGAAATCATCATCTTATGGTAGTAAAGGTTATCTTTCTCTTGTTTGAAGTATAGACATTTAAAATTGACAGGTAACAAGGAAATTACTTGATCTAGTATTTAAACATCCTCCTTGACCCTGGGCTCCAACACCGCCAGTTGTTGCTCGGAAGTGCTGTTAGCACAGTCAACACTTGCTCCTGTGTTTACTGGGGTTCAGTAACGTCAGCTGGTCCTCGGTTGTCCCATTGGCTCTTTTCCTTCTGCTGCCCCTCCGGGTTCCAGTACCGTCAGCTGGTTCTCCGCAGTGCTTTTGGCCTAGGTGCCTCCATCTCGGTATCCGAGTTCCAGCAACGTCTGCTGGTCCTTGGTAGTGCTTTGGAGCACAGGTACTCCTGCTTAGTAACCGTGTCCCAGTAACGTCAGCTGGTCCTCGGTTGTGCCATTGGCTCTTTCCTTCTGCTGCCCCTCCGGGTTCCAGTACGTCAGCTGGTTCTCCACAGTGCCTTTGGCCTAGGTGCCTCCATCTCGGATCCGAGTTCCAGCAACGTCTGCTGGTCCTTGGTAGTGCTTTGGAGCACAGGTACCTCCTGCTTAGTACCGTGTCCCAGTAAACATCAGCTGGTACAAGATTGTGCTACAAATACAAGATACGGAACAAGAGACACAAGAACAATAAGCAGAAGATCTAAAAGCAGAAGAACATGAAGTATAAGACCAAAATGAAGAGCAAAATATATGCTCTAAATTCTAAGCAGAAGAAGACTAAGCAGTGTATGGGGTGAGTCCGTTCCTCCTCGTGGTGCCCCTGGAAAATGCCTGCTGCTGCAGGCTAAACTGAACACGGACAAATACTGTTGTAATTTAAATCTTTTGTGACAGCAAGAACGGAAGGATGAAAAATTCATACTTTGACAGATTACAAGTACAGGATTCTCTGTCACAAATAAGAATATGATGAAGAAGATGAAGCAGAATATGAATAAGAATAATAGTTTAATAAGAAGAATATGAGTAATGTTAACAAAGATGAATAGCAAGAAGTTTAAGAAGAAGATAAAGAAGGTGAAGAGAAGAATAATTTGATGAAAAAGATGATGCTGCAGAAGATTATGAAGGAGAAAGTGTGTGAAAAGTTAAAAAGGTGAAGATGAAGAGCATGGAAGTTGTGTAATATACATATTTGCCAAAATAGAAAAAACGTTAACAACATTGTCAATTTCTTCGTCAATCCGAACATCTTTAAAAAAAAAATATTTATGCTATTCCATTTGATTGGTTAAACATCTATGCCTTTAATGTCTCCTCAACCTTCCCCAATACATTCTACATTACTCTTTCTTGTTTTCCTTCATGTACAATTAACCAACAAGGCAAGAATGGGGTTTTTTTTAATTTCGATATTTTGTTCCCATAGACTTACATGGGACTTCCGGTATCGGTATCGGTATCGCCGATATTTTAATGTTATCGGCGATACCATTCCGATTCCGATACTTTTGGATATCGGAAAGTATCGCTCAACTCTAGTGTTGAGCGATACTGCTCGATATCTAAAAATATCGGACGGAATGGTAAACGCCGATATCACTAAATATCGGCGATATCCGATTCGATACCGGAAGTCCCATGTAAGTCTATGGGAATAAAATATCGCAACTAAAAAAAACCTTTATTTCCTTGTAAACACTAAATATTTCACACATAGAATACATATTATATATATATATATATATATATATACATGTCATTGTGACATATATATATACATATATGTATAGTTTATACACTTCTACATAGTAAAAATATCCTCTGATTCAATTGCCGGTAAAGCCGGCTTCTGTGAAAAGACAGAAGCACCCGACATGAAAAAGAACTTGGGTCAAAGGGTTTTTAACCCTTTTTTTCATGTGTTTGCAATTGATTTCACAAACAATTACACTTATTGTGCAAATTTCACACCTGTAGGGTTAATTTAAAGGGTAAATTCGTTGTAAAAAAAAACCGGGGCTTTTTTGCTACGAATTTACACCTTTAATTTTAACCCTACAGGTGTGAAATTTTCACAATAGAAATGTAATTGTTTTGCAAATCAGAAAGCAAAGGACATAAAAGACATGGTTAACCCTATTACCCAAGTGTCTTTCATGTCGGGTTTCTGCAATTTCACCAAAGCCGTCAATTGAATTACGGCTAATCATTAGAAGTTTAAACTATAAATAAAAATTTATTATATGTGTCAAAATTCAATGCATGTATATATATATTAATATATTATAGGTGTAAAATTGTTTAAAAAAAATGGTGGGTCCCGCCCATTTTCCAACCAGACAGACAAACCACGAAAGGGCGATAATAATAGCCCAGAGAGGGACCATTATTTTTGGCCCCCCCGGCATAACATCTGCCCCCGCCCCCGAAAAGACAAACTATTATTAGATTGCCCTTTCTGGCACTTTGCCATTATTCCCATTGCCCGTAGCTGGCGAATGGATTAATTGGGGTTAAAAACCACATTGCAAATTGAAAGGTGACCTTAAGCCAGGTTAATAATTGGAGCGTCAATTAGACAACATCAATTATTAATCCTATTGCATGAAAAAAAATAAAACACACACACTTTAATTAAAAAATCATTTTAATAAAATAAAGACACAGTTTTTTACCACTTTTATTTGATGCAAAAAAAACCCTTTCCTGTAATAAAAATAAAATAAAAAACAAAATTATTCTTACCTATCCATGCACATCAGGTCCCACGGTGAACCTTCAGAAAGGTTAATTTTTATGCGGGACCGAAGCTAATGCTGCAGCTCACAGTAAACCCCCAAAGAATGAGTCAGTGGCTGACAGGAGGGAAGTGGAAAGCTTAATTGATTGCTTTCCACTTTCACTTCAGGTCAGCCGGGACAAATCATGATGTCAGAGGGAACTATTAACAAAAAATAGGGGTTTCCCTTCGAAAAAAAAAGGCGTGGGGTCCCCCCTATTTTTGTTAACCACCAATGAAGCAGACCGCTGAGCCTGGTTTTTCGGTGGAAGG